>CM062820.1:1423455441-1424055441 GCA_031772625.1 Pinus tabuliformis | reverse complement strand
GGGCCCAACCTGAGAGCAATAGATCTCCTCTTCTTGTAGTGTTATTTGCCTTTCTTTCCAGCACTTTGTTTCCTTGTTTTGATATGCATTTCAAGAACACAGTCTGTTGATTTGATCTCTTTAATAAGATTGAGTAGGATTAGCTTATGGTTAAATCACTTTCAGTTGCTTAGATCAGAATAGGAGGTTTGTAATTCACTGGAGCTCCAAGAAAAGGTTGTTAGTGCCTCCACTGCCATCTCTGTTTAGGGATTGGGGTGCAGCCTATACCAACCACCAAAAAACGCAGTCTTTTTCTACTTTTATGCAAGCTGCAACACAGTCGTTTTAATCGTGGATCCTTCCATGCATTTTGCTCTTGAGCCATACTCCTTCATTACAATTCCATGCACGACTTTTCTTCATGATTTACATTGCTGTTCATAGGTTTAATAGCACAGGTAGCACAGGTTAATGGATTCTCGTTTTTGGTGCAAGACATAAGCAATTTGTTTTATTTACACTGCTCAGTATCATTCCACTTCCTTCTTCTTCTTCTTAACCACGCCTAAAGCCACCTACTCGACCTTTGTTCAGCTCGTTCACCTTCCAACTCTTCCATTGCCACGTAGTTTCATTTTTTTGACCTTTCGTTGTTTCCATCCTTCTATTCACCAACCAACTCCGTGCACTCTCTCTCCATCTTATTCCTCTGTCCCTGAGCCATCACAAACTCCATCTCCACTTTACCTATCCACCCATACCACTCCATCACTTCACCATCACCCAAAACCTCCACTTACAACACATCCTGTAGAAGGTAGCAGACTTCCTGTAGAATTCCTTAGTTTCCTGTAGGATCCCCTGCAGACATCCTGTAGAAGCCTACAAACTTGGTTGCCGAGCACCTGAACGTTGTAGACTTCAATGGACTGATGCTAGGGACCCTCTGGGACCTCTCCTAGCCCTCCTAACCTTTCCCAAGCTTTCTCTTCCTTCGAACCACCTCTGCACAGCCAAACCCTAATAAGAAACAAAATCATAATCACTCCATCCACTTAAGCAAAAATACAAAAACAATGTTCTTTTCAATGAAAGTAGTTTGAGTTCATGCATTTCACATCACTAGAAGTAATGGCATCATTTTTAGACAATTGCAGTCTCACTATTGCATCATGGAGGTTAAACTAGTCAGATTAGGGTTTACTAGGGTTTCCATGCTTTGGTTGGATTTCAGTTCATTTTTGCAAAATAGATTAATTTCCTTGAGATAGCCTTCGTCCATCATTTAGAAAGCTTCTTCTGAGAGCATATAGAAGTTGGCTTGAGCCCTAGCGGACTTGTGCCAGCTGACCAAGTGACAGCTGTGACAAGAGCTAGTACTTGTGCATACAGCACCGTCGCTTCCAGGTTTGTACGAACTACCGGGTTGATAAAATTAGAGATAGGAATCCCCAGGAGTTGTAGCATTATTGCTACAATACTGGAGCCCACCATCTTTTTGGCGCCGTTGCCGGGGAAGCGTCAGAGTATTAGTAATTGTTGCTTTTCTTCTATTTTCTTACTCTTGCCTTCTGCTAAGTAGTTTATTTCATTTCCATTCTGCAAAAGTAGCATAGACATTTCCTGCTTTCATAGATTAGCATTTCCTACTTTCATAGATTAGCATTTCCTGCTTTCATAGATTAGCATTTCATTTCTGCAAGCGTAGACTAGTGTTTCAATTCTGCAATCGTAGACTAGCATTTCCATTCCTGCAATTTCATTTGAGCAAAGTAGATTAGTTCTTTCCTGCTTTCAATTTAATTCTGCATCTTTATAGTTAGTTGTAGATCAATCTGTTTCAGTTTTGCAGGTACCAAGGAAAAAAGAAAAAACAATCAAAAAAGAAAGTCTTTTCCATTTCATGCCTCGTAGGAACCGAGATAAATCAGGCAAATTCCTACCCAACACCCTCACCACATCACTGAGACACCCTTCTCTCTTCTTTGGTGACAGTGACCCAGAAGAACCTATAGGTGAACATCTCGAGATATAAAAAGAACCTATAGAAGAAGAAGAGTTAGAGACCACTCCATCTGAAGCTATGGCTAACAATAGAAGAGAAGATGAGAGAATAGAAGGTGCCTTCCCCATCCGAGAGAGCAATGGAGAGATGAAAATGAAGAACATTAGCCCCTCCGCCTTACCTCACTTCCATGGACTGACTACCGAAGATCCTGATACCTTCCTGTTTGAGTTTGCTGTCCTTTGTAGAACCTATGACTATACTGAAGATGAGCAAAAGCTGAAACTCTTCCCTTCAACTCTTAAGGATGCAGCATTACGCTGGTTCATGGGATTACCTGGGAATAGTATCACCACTTGGGCTCAGATGCAGCAAGCTTTTAATACCAAGAACAGGGATTATTGTAGGTCTAAGGAAACCAAGGGAGAAATCTTTCGGATGACCATGGGAAATGATGAGTCCTTAGAGGATTATGAGGAGAGGTTCCAACTTAGCTATAAGCGGGCCAGGTGCACACTTGACCCTGAATCCCTCAAGTTGGTCCTGCTCCGAGGAGTCCCTGAAGACCTCTTAGATACCCTTCACATGTTAGCTGGGGGGACATTTACCAACTGCCTTATGAGGACATCAAGACTGTGTTTAGAAACCACTCCAGGGCAGCTCGGAAACGAGGTAGAGGAAACCTCCTCTCAACTAGTGTCCCTTTCTCCAAACATGAGCTTGCAAATCAATTAGAAGATCTTAAGAGTGAGGTGAGACAGACCATTGCCATGCAGCTGGACACATTCAGGATCCAGCAGAAGAAAGAGGAAGCTGAGAGAGCCTTGGCTGTCTTTTGCCCTAGGTGCACAAGGAGACACACTAAGAATGAATGCCCATTGCATTCGGTTGAAGTATGTTTCGTTTGTGAGGAGGACCATCCCACAAATCAGTGTCCAACCTTACCTGGGTTTAAAGCCATGTACCAAGGGACAGAAGCTCCCACTAAACCTCTCTATTACCTCAACCAAAGGAGACCACAAGGATCTAGACTTTATCAGCAGGGGATGCAAGGGGCACCTCAAGATTATTATGGCCCCAACCAATCGACTCCTATGCCTTCCTGGGGTCCCCCTGCTCATCCTTCCTGGTCCATGCCTCCTCCATGGTCTTATCCACCTCAGTACCCTACTCAACCTACTTCTCATTCATATCATTCACATGCCCAGCCACAGCCTCAGTGGAATGCACCTCAGTCGGGGTGGAGACCCCAGTACAATACTCCTCCCGCCATTTTGCCTCCACCACCAGTTCAACCTCAGCCATTACCTCCTGCTCCTCCAAGGCAACCTCAAATGCCTGCTCAACCGAACCCGAACCCCAACAATAGACAGGCCCAGCAGGTATACACTGGGGAAACCTCATGCCCTACCTATGCTGTGGAGATCCAGGAGATCAATCTTCGATCTGGAAAGACTCTACCAGATCGCCAACCTCCTCCCCCAGAGGATGAGGAAGATAAACAAGAAAGTGAACCAAAGGCTATTCCACCCTTTCCTGAGAGACTGACAGCCACCACACAACCCAACCCAGAGTAGG
This sequence comes from Pinus tabuliformis, assembly GCA_031772625.1. Classification (NCBI taxonomy): domain Eukaryota; kingdom Viridiplantae; phylum Streptophyta; class Pinopsida; order Pinales; family Pinaceae; genus Pinus; species Pinus tabuliformis. The sequence continues at coordinate 1,424,051,876 of CM062820.1, read as the reverse complement.
ATGAGCTTCTGGGTGAGCTCAAGCAGTTGTGTGTAAAAATACCACTTCTCCAAGCCATCAAGGATGTGCCAATATACAACAAACTGGTTAAGGAAAAGTGTTTCAAACACCCAGGCAGGCAGAAGAAAGATGCTTCAACCATCAATGTCATAGGACAACTGTCTGACCTTATGTTAGGACAAGTCATCTGTCCAAAGTACCTAGATCCTGGAAGTCTTGTAGTAGATGTCCACATCAATGGCACCATCATACCTCACACCTTGATTGATCTGGGGGCTGCCATTAATGTGATGACCAGGGACACCATGCTCAAACTCAATCTTCAGGGTTCCTTGAGAAAGACCTCAACAGTACTGCAATTAGCAGATCGCTCCACTGTGACTCCCGAAGGGATTGTGGAGGATGTCTTGGTCTCTATCGACTCTTGGGAATACCCTACAGATTTCTTGGTTCTGCAACCCAAGGCAAAGTTTACTGGATATCCTCTCATTTTGGGAAGGCCTTGGTTAGCCACTGCAGATGCTTACATAAGTTGCTGTGCAGGAAATATGACCATCAAAAATGGTCCTATTTCCAAGCAGCTAGTCCTATACCCTCCTGCCCAACCCTCCTTAGAGCATGACTTACCACTCTGGTTAGAGGAAGGAGAGGAAGACGAGGTGTACTCAACACCTCTGTCCACCTTAGATACCACTAGAAGAGACCCCCCAACTGAGGATGACTTAATCGAGACCCTGACCCAGAATCCACCTTCCAGTGCACTATCCTTAGAGAAATTGGTGGAGGATGCCCAAGCTAGCACCTTAGTGGATCTTTGTACAACCAACCCTGTCACTCCCAGAGTCAAGAATGTGGAGTTCGGCCCTGAGAGAACGTTGAAGATCAGCTCCTCCCTATCTCCTTCCCAGGAAAAGGAGCTGTGTAGCCTGTTGGCCAGTCACCTAGATGCTTTTGCTTGGAGCTATAAGGAGATGAAAGGAGTCCATCCTTCGGTCTGTACCCATCACATATACATCAAATAGGATTGTAAGCCGGTTAGGCAACCCCAGAGGAGAATGAATCCAGCTCTTAAGGACATTGTCAAGGAAGAATTGCAAAAACTGTTGGATGCCGGATTCATCTACCCCATCTCAGATAGTGAATGGGTGTCCCCTCTGGTGTTGGTTCCCAAGAAAAATGGGAAATGGAGAATCTGTGTGGACTACCGAGAACTGAACAAAGCTACCAAGAAAGACCATTTCCCTCTACCTTTCATAGATCAAGTGTTGGATGGACTGGCAGGAAAGAAGTTCTTCTCTTTCCTGGATGGGTTTAGCGGGTACAACCAAATCCAAATCAGCCCGGAAGACCAAGATAAGACCACCTTCACTTGCCCTTGGGGTACCTTTGCCTACCGAGTCCTTCCCTTTGGGCTATGCAATGCTCCTGCTACCTTCCAGAGAGCTGTTTTGAGCATCTTTTCAGAGCTGGTCCATGATGCAGTGGAAATCTATATGGATGACTTCACTCCTTATGGGGCCAGCTTCCAGGAAGCATTGTCCAATCTGGGAAAAGTCCTAACCAAATGCATTGAGATGAACTTGTCCCTTAGTCCTGAAAAATGTGAATTCCTAATGACTGAAGGGACCGTGCTAGGCCATACCATTTCTTGCCAAGGGTTACAGGTGGATCCTAACAAAATTGCTCTCATCAAGAAGGTTCCACCTCCTCAAAAGGTAAGGGATGTTCGGAGTTTCTTGGGATTAGCAGGATATTACTAGAGATTCATTAAAGACTTCAGCAAGCTAGCCTCGCCATTGTTTGGCCTGTTGGCAAAAGATGTGGAGTTTAAATGGACTGACGATTGTCAGAGGGCTTTAAATGAATTGAAGGACAAGTTGGTGTCAGCCCCAATCCTGAGAGGTCCAAACTGGGCCCTACCTTTCCACATCCACACTGATGCCTCGAACAAAGCCATAGGTGCAGCTTTAGGACAAGTTGAGCAAAAACTTCCATATGCCATTTACTTTGTTAGCAAAAACTTGTCCAAAGCTGAGTTGAATTACACTGTAACCGAGAAAGAATTCTTGGCTGTGGTCCATGCACTGAACAAGTTCCGACATTATATTACTGGCTATCAAACCTTTGTACATACAGACCATGCTGCAATTAGATATTTAATGAATAAACCAGATGTGAATGCTCGTATTATTAGATGGTTACTTTTATTGCAGCAGTTTGATTTGACCATTGTTGACAAACCAGGTAGAGAAAATGTTGTTGCTGACTTTTTATCTAGATTGGATTTGTCTGCAGATGAGGATGGAACAGTGGATGACCAGATGCCCGATGAACATCTGTTTGCTATTTCAGTACTCTCTCCATGGTTTGCTGATATAGCAAACTACCTTGTTTCAGCACAGTTCCCTCCGCACCTATCTTCAAAAGAGAAGAGCAGAATCATTAGAAAAGGTGCCTCATTTACTTGGATCGGGGGCAATCTGTTCAAGCTTGGCCCCGATCAGATCTTAAGGCATTGTGTAAGGGAGGAGGAAGTCTTTGATATCCTCCTCACTTGTCATGATGGGCCTTGTGGAGGACATTTTGCAGCAAAGAGAACTGCCTTCAAAATCCTGCAGGCAGGCTACTATTGGCCCACACTTCATCAAGATGTCAGAAGATATGTCAGCCAGTGTGACCAATGCCAAAGAATGGGGAAACCGACCCAAAGGGATGAGATGCCTCTCCAACCTCAGGTGACTCTTGAGCCATTTGAGAAGTGGGGTATGGACTTTGTGGGCCCAATCAACCCTCCTTCGAGGCAAAGGTCTTACATCATTGTGTGCACTGACTACCTGACAAAGTGGGCAGAGACCAAAGCAATCAAAGCAGCAACAGAAGAAAAGGTGGCCGAGTTCCTAAGAGAAAACATCTTCTATAAGTTTGGCTATCCAAGAGAGCTGGTCACTGATCAAGGGAGCCAATTCACCTCCAACCTGGTTGAAGATCTACTAGCTCATCACAAGATCAAGCATAGGACTTCCACCCCCTATCACCCTCAAGAAAATGGGCAGGTGGAAGTCACCAATAGAGCATTAGAAGGGATCTTGACTAAGGTGGTGAGCAGCAGCAGAAAGGACTGGGCAGATCGCCTGGTTGAAGCCACATGGGCTTACAACACCACTTGGAAGACCACCACCGGCTTCACACCTTATGAGCTGGTCTATGGGAAGAAAGCTTTGTTGTCCATTGAGTTTGAATACAACACTTTGAGGATGGCAGCTCAGCTGGACCTAGATCTCAGCCATGCACAACAAGAAAGGCTATTGCAGCTGAATGGACTGGATGAGCACCGAATGCAGGCCCTCCTTCACTCAGAAGTGGTTCAACTTCAGAGAAAGGTGTGGCATGACCAACATCTCCATGACAAGCAATTTCAGCCGGGAGATTGGGCTTTGTTGTATGACTCCAGATACAAAGATTTCAAGGGAAAGCTGAGAACCAGATGGCTAGGGCCATATTCGGTGGAAAAATGTCATGACAATGGATCTGTTCTTATTCGGACCATTGATGAGGAAGCCATCTCCATGCTTGTCAATTGGCATCGATTGAAGATCTACAGGAAGCCTCCCTCAAGACAAGAGTTCATCAAAACTATGGAGAAGGCAGTGTTGGTCATAGAGAAGGGTTCTGCCTCTGCTTTGGGCATACCCTGAAGAATCTAAAAAAAAAAAAAAAAAAAAAAGAAATAATAAAGATCCTTGGGTGAAAACCTTTCTGAGGCGCCCAAGGCAGGTGGTAGGGGTGAAAACCTCATTGAGGCGCCCCTATTGTCTTTTCAAAAAAAAAAAAAAAAGAGATTGGAAAAAGATCCTTGAGTGAAAACCTCTTTGAGGCGCTTAAGGCAGATGGCAAGGGTGAAAACCTCAATGAGGCGCCCCTGTTATCTTTCAAAAAAAAAGAAAAAAAAAGAAAAAGAAGAAAAAAAACACAAGAAAAAACAAGGTCAGCAGATTCATTATGTAAAATTGCATGCAGGTGTTCTATGGAGGAGAGGAAGCCTCTCAACTCAAAGCCAAGGGTCCTCATCATGCAGTCAGGACACCTCACCAGCACCTCCTCCAAGAATACTCATTTTCTCCAAGGTATGTGCAATTTTATTACAGCTTGAGTCTTCTACAGGAAGACGCAAATTTTCTACAGGAAGATGCAGAGTTTCTATAGGAAGATGCAGATTTTCTACAGGAAGGTGCAGACTCTCTACAGGAAACCAACCTTTCTACAGGAAGCTCTATATTTCTACAGGAAACTTCCTGTAGAAGCTCAGAACGGGCCAGAATTCATTTCATGAGGAGATCTAACGGCTAAGGATCGGTTTGGACGCATGCAAGCCACTGTTGTCACCCTTGCACATTGTTGTTATCTTGTTCAACCATCCTTGTCGACATGCAACAAAGTTACCTGCACCAGCAAAGCAGATCGATGAGTCTCCAGAAAAAGCAAATTGTAAATGGAAAAAACGCTAGAGATCTCACACCATGTGCATCCCAGTCATCCAGGAGCTCCGGGAGCGTGATCGTGAGGCCATTCATCGTCGTGCAGCATGCACCCAAGGAGGAAGAACTGTTCCAAGACATCCCGCGGGAGTCCTGTAACAGTTAAGCCTGCTAGAGTGGATACCATTCACAGCGCAGGCCATATGCAATGAAACGTGGGCACATGCAACTAAAGTATCCCATCCATCGTCGGCAGCTCGTGAACATGGACCTCCGTGCCTGTGTAAGTTCGCCAGCAGCAGGTAAATCGACTCATCAGTGTCCAAAGAACCGAAACATCGTGTGCAGCCGCGCAGGTAAGTGTCTCGACCCTTCCTTCCATCAGATTGCATGAATGTTACTTTGATTGATTTCTAAGTGTAAAGGTGAATGGGTTGAGTGGCCGTATGGCCATTTGGCCGGCCACGTCGGCCAGTTAATGGTCTAGTTGGATGTGTGGGTGGCGGCCATGACAAAAAGAATAGCAGCACGCACGTGAGAGCAATCCCGTCGAAAAAACGAGTTTAACAGAAGAGGTGGCGGCAGATCTGCAGGAATTGATGCGGCAGCAAGTGAACGCGCAGTTGAATGATGGGATGACGTCACCCAACGGGCCGGCGAGGACAGCTCACCCCCGCGCCACGGATTCGGCCGAATTCAAAATCTAATCGGCTAGATTGCACTCATGCATTTATCAACCACCGTTTTGAACTCGAGTGGCTATTCTGATCCTTCTGCAGTTCGATACGCCGAGCCTTTGGCTATCAGAACGATTGTGAAGCACACCCAAGGCACAGACTAACTGCAGTCTCTCCCGAGAATCGTTTGCTGCATTCTATAGGAACGCTGCATTCTACAGGAACGCTGTCATTCTACAGGAACGCTGTCATCCTACAGGAACGTTGTTTCTACAGGAAAGCGGGTGCCTCACGTAAAAAGGTGGCAAATTAAAAAAGGTAACCCTGAACTCTTCATGCACTGGTTATTAAAGGTGGCAGAATTGTCGTCCACAGTCTGGTCATAGAAAAATGGTGAAATTGTTGTCTGCTGTGCCTATCCTGTCATTCTACAGGATGTCGAGTAATTAAACTGTGTTAAGTTCCTCAGGGATAAGTTTTGTGGGTTATGTGCATGACATTCTATGCTCTGTCTCAGTAAACCAAATTTCTTCCACAATCACCACCTCTGGTTAAGGAAACTGTTTTATCATGCTGGGTGGGTTTATAAGACGAGAACCCACTGATTCAACCAAGTTAAGGGAAAACCAGGAAGTGGTAGAGCTCTTCACATGGGTTCAATGGATATCTTTTTGTGACAAATTGCAGGGGTACGATGATGAAGTGGCAAAAGAATTTTTGCAGGCTCTGAGGCCGAAATCCAAGACACTGGCCACAGTGAACTTCAGGGGCCTAAGCCTCAAGCTCACCCCGCAATATATCAGCCGAATTACTGAACTTCCAATGGGTTTGCCATGGGATAAGGAAGAAAGGAAGTTGAGACAGCAGGCCAAGAAAGAATTATTTCCACCTGAGGAGGAATTCTCGGAGGACAAAAATGGGGTGCGAAGAACAAGCTTACTGCCACCATGGAATGAAGTCAGCCTACAAATCATGAAGTATATAACCTGTGAAGGCCGTTTTAGCATCGTGTACGCGTATCACTTTCGGTTGCTCACTGAATTGAGGCACCGGATTGATCTTCCTGTAGAAGAGAAACTGTGCATTCCTTATTTCCTGCTACAGTCCCTAATTGAGTGTGCCACAAAGTTAAAAGAAGGCATACCAGATCAGGTAGCCCACCATGGGTTGATCAAACTTCTTGTGGAGGATGCGCTTCATTCATATAAGGTTCCCCTCTCGTGGGAATCATTCCGGAATTTGACAAGAGATGGAGACATAAGGATGTTGATTGAAGAAACGGGTTCCTCCAGCAGTGAGGAAAAAGAAGCAGTGGCCGAGGGAAAGAAAGAAAAAGGCCAGAAGACCCCGACCACAGTGCAGAAGAAAGAACACAAGAAGAAGCATGAGGAAAAGGATGACAAAGAAAAATGTGACACACCCATCTTGTCAGCAAGAGAAAAGAGGTTGAAGAGCAGAACGGACAAAGCTGAGGTGGTCCACATCAGCCCAAGTACCTCATCAGCACCTGCAACCAAACCAAAAAGCAAAACCCATGCAGCAAAGCAAGCAAAGGTGGTGACACCCGTGTCTACAGGAAAGCAGAAACAGGCTTCTACAGGAAGCCCGAAAATCATTGAAAAAGAGGCTTCTACAGGAAGCCCGAAAATCACCAAAACAGGGGCTTCTACAGGAAGCCCGAGAATGGGTAAAGCAGGGTCTTCTACAGGAAGCCCGAAATCAGAAAAGAAGGGGCCCTCTATAGGGAGCCCTGAGAAAGCGAAACGCAAGAAAGAGAAGGCTGGCATTCTCGAAAAGGAGGCAGCAGCTGCGCTGGCCGCCCTCAGTACACCTCCAAAGCCAAAGGAGAAGAAAGAGAGGGAAATCCCTCTACCTTTTGAAGCTAGGAGAAGTAAGAGAATAAAAACGGGCAAGCCGCAGCCTCCACCCAGCAGCCAAACCATTTTAGGGGGTGTCCCTACTTCACCCAGTGAAAGATCCCCCTCTAAAACATCGGCCACCCCCGAGAGGGGAAGCCCAAAAATAACCTCCTGGACAGGAAGGATAGGCCAATCGGCTTCCAAAGCCCGGCTCAAGGAAACAGGAAAGGGGGAGGAAGCGCCACCCTCGTCACCGCCAGGGGCAGAAGAGGCAGGGCCACCAAGAACAGGAAAGGAAGAGCATGCTCCGGAACCTAGTTCTCGGCCAAGGACAAGGAGCTGGAGCAAGGTTGCTCAAGGATGAGCAAATATTTTAGCTGGGGGATGATGATGAGCCCCAATTTTTGGTACAATTTGGACTCATATTGGCCTACTTACCTTGTTCAACCATTCATCTTTTACCACTTATGCATTCATTTCTTAGTATATTCGTGTTGTTTGTAGGAAGAAGGGCAGGCATTATATCTATGTGACTAATACATGATGATTTCAGGTTTTTGGCATTAAAGAGAGCAAAAGACCACGTAAATGGAGACAAGGAGACAGCAAAGGTGACATTGCGGATTCATAGGGAGGTTGTCCACAGTCTTGATGACCTTCCTCATGATTTTCACCTTAACTCCGAGCTCCAACAGCTCTCCCCACCGAGCTTAAAGGCAGCCAACACGTTCTACAGGATCAACAGTTTTACAGCAGTTTGACTTTCAGTTGGACAGCCAAGCTCCACGAATGGAGGAAGCTAGCTTGATCTTCATTTTGTATAAATACGAAGGCCGTAGCCTTTGTTAGGGGCTTTTTGAACTTTTGGACTGATATTGTAATTTCTGAGCACAACTCGGTGTTTGTTTTTGTAAGCCAGTTTTGGCATGACATTAGACTTTTGATTATGAATAAAGGCAAGCAGATTTGGATCTAATTCTGAGCTTTTAAGGGAGCTATAGCTCTCAGGTTAGGGCCCAACCTGAGAGCAATAGATCTCCTCTTCTTGTAGTGTTATTTGCCTTTCTTTCCAGCACTTTGTTTCCTTGTTTTGATATGCATTTCAAGAACACAGTCGGTGGATTTGATCTCTTTAATAAGATTGAGTAGGATTAGCTTATGGTTAAATCACTTTCATTTGCTTAGATCAGAATAGGAGGTTTGTAATTCACTGGAGCTCCAAGAAAAGGTTGTTAGTGCCTCCACTGCCATATTTGTTTAGGGATTGGGGTGCAGCCTATACCAACCACCAAAAAACGCAGTCTTTTTCTACTTTTATGCAAGCTGCAACACTGTCGTTTTAATCGTGGATCCTTCCATGCATTTTGCTCTTGAGCCATACTCCTTCATTACAATTCCATGCACGACTTTTCTTCATGATTTACATTGCTGTTCATAGGTTTAATAGCACAGGTAGCACAGGTTAATGGATTCTCGTTTTTGGTGCAAGACATAAGAAATTTGTTTTATTTACACTGCTCAGTATCATTCCACTTCCTTCTTCTTCTTCTTAACCACGCCTAAAGCCACCTACTCGACCTCTGTTCAGCTCGTTCACCTTCCAACTCTTCCATTGCCACGTAGTTTCATTTTTTTGACCTTTCGTTGTTTCCATCCTTCTATTCACCAACCAACTCCGTGCACTCTCTCTCCATCTTATTCCTCTGTCCCTGAGCCATCACAAGCTCCATCTCCACCTTACCTATCCACCCATACCGCTCCATCACTTCACCATCACCCAAAACCTCCACTTACAGCACATCCTGTAGAAGGTAGCAGACTTCCTGTAGAATTCCTTAGTTTCCTGTAGGATCCCCTGCAGACATCCTGTAGAAGCCTGCAAACTTGGTTGCCGAGCACCTAAACATTGTAGAATTTTGTGGACTGATGCTAGGGACCCTCTGGGACCTCTCCTAGCCCTCCTGACCTTTCCCAAGCTTTCTCTTCCTTCGAACCACCTCTGCACAGCCAAACCCTAATAAGAAACAAATCATAATCACTCCATCCACTTAAGCAAAAATACAAAAACAATGTTCTTTTCAATGAAAGTAGTTTGAGTTCATGCATTTCACATCACTAGAAGTAATGGCATCATTTTTAGACAATTGCACTCTCACTATTGCATCATGGAGGTTAAACTAGTCAGATTAGGGTTTACTAGGGTTTCCATGCTTTGGTTGGCTTTCAGTTCATTTTTGCAAAATAGATTAATTTCCTTGAGATAGCCTTCGTCCATCATTTAGAAAGCTTCTTCTGAGAGCATATAGAAGTTGGCTTGAGCCCTAGCGGACTTGTGCCAGCTGACCAAGTGACAGCTGCGACAAGAGCTAGTACTTGTGCATACAGCACCGTCGCTTCCAAGTTTGTACGAACTACCGGGTTGATAAAATTAGAGATAGGAAGCCCCAGGAGTTGTAGCATTATTGCTACAATACTGGAGCCCACCACTACCTAGATGGAAGGTAAGAACCCCAAATAGTGGTGATAAGGGCATTAGGGGCCCCATTATTACAACCCATAAGCCCTTAATCCATAACCACTAAATTCCCTATCCCCTTAACTCCCAATCCATAATCCCTTAACCTGTACACTCATAGATCATAACTCATTAACTCCTTGACCAATTAAAACTTAAGCCATTACCCCCTAACCTAAAATCCACGAACCCCCTAAGCCCTAACCCCTTATCCTCTTAACATGTGACCCTTAAACCCTAACTCCCGACCCCTACTAGTACGTATGGATGGAAAATTAAACATCGTACTTTGATAATTTGGTCATACTATCGGTTTTTTCTTGCAAATATTTTTTGTATTTTAAAAAAAAAAGCCTTGAAATTATCGAATATCTGACAAACACAATTATCGTCAGATATCTGACAATATGTTAGTAAGATATCTGACGATAATTTTGTTCGTCATATATGCAATGACACTTGAATGTTCGTCAAATATCCAAAGTTTGACCAGGTGAATTATCTATCTATCAGAATATCAACATTTGACAAAGTCAATATTTTTCCAATTGGACAACATCTCTTTGGTCAACAACTATCGAAATTCCAATGAAATGGATATTTTTTTATCATAGTACAAAAATATTTTAATTTGTTAATTGCATTACAAATAGTTAAACACTATTGGGGTTTATTTTTTAAGATAATCATCATCGAAAGTTTTGTAAGGAAACATGTCACATAACATTCCTCCAAGAGGAAAAGGAGATGTGAGATCTACATTAGAGGCTTTGGGTGTTTGTCTTCCCTTGTTTCATCCATGTTTATCATCTTTAATCCCTCACAAAATTCAAAAACTCAAAAGAGAATTTCAGTCTTTGAAATTTGATCATGCCAAAAATTGATTTCTTTCTAACCCATTTTATATAGTTGAACATCACACATCATTGAGTCCACCCATCATGCTTTCTATGGAATGGGATGTATGTATGAACAAATTGACAAACATATCTATTCCCTTGAAAAAATAAGTTTATGAATACATAAACCAATTATTTTTTAAATATTCATGCCTTTTTATGAGTTTTTCAAAAGCCTAAGGGTCGTAGAGAAGTGCCTCACCCCATGGAAAACACTTAGGCACAAGTTAGTAAAAATTTGGAAGGTTTCCAAGGCTTTCTTAATGCTTTTCTATATTGCATGGAATTATTTTCACATGATATACGTTGTATTGCACAAACAAAAAAACATTATATGACAGAGGCCATATAATTTTGGAGGGACATGTGGTGGACACTCATTGGAATATCATGAGTTGGGAAATATTTTTCCCATGGCATGTGCCACATTGTCGTATCATTGAAAACTTTGAGGAGGACATGTGGCATGCTCTAATTGGTTGTTGCACCTCTTGTAAACTTTGCGGTTAACACATGGCACACTTTAGTTGTTTGTTGCATTTCTATAGTCTTCGCAGATGTGCTAAATATGAGTAAAGCGGATTGCCACAAAATAAAATAGTTTCAGCATGCAATGAAGAAAGAGAGAAAGAAAAATAAAGGAAAAGATAAGAGATAGAGGAAGAAAAGAGTAAGGATGAAGATGTGGGGGACATAGAAGACATAGGGAAAAGCAGGATCCATACAAAAAAGCGTTGTACGAAGTGATATTCTATAAGATAAAATTTTCCCCTATGTGACATATTGCATAGATAAAACGTTCATGTGCATTGTGGCACATGGTTTAAAAGTCTTCACGTGATGAGAAGATTGGTGAGAATGTGATAGAATTGTGGAGAAGTAGATTTATAATCCAATAAGAAGTTAAGAAAAGATAAATGTGTCAACAAGTGTGAACCAAAGGATAAATCACACTAGTTGTGACATGGCATAGTACAGATGCCTGGTGAACTTGTTGCCACATCAGCATTATGATCGCTGACATGGTTGGGAAAAAGATAACTTGAAGAAATCTTTAGAAGGTCATATATTTCTATGAATTACTCGTAATTAAGCCATATTACAATGGTTGGAAAGTTATTATTGAGAAAAACATGTATACAAGCTCAAAAGAGACCCTATAATAGTGCATATAGAGGGAAAAGTCCACTAACTCACCTCCTTAATGCCACTTAGAGGGATGGGTACGTGATAAGAGAATGCCTATCATATACAACAAATAACAAACCCAATAAGCCATTAAGAAAAGATGAATGTCTCAACAAGTGTGAACCCAAGGGTGAATTATACTAGTTGTGACATGGCATAATACAAATGCATGGTGAAATTGCTACCACATCACTAGTATGATTGCTAGTGTGGTTGAGAAAAAGCGAACATGAAGAAAGTTTTAGAAGGTCATATCTTTCTATGCATGACTCATAATTAAGCAAGAATACAATGGTTGGAAAGTTATTGTTGAGAAAAATACATATACAAGCTCAAAAGAGATCCTATAATAGTACTTAAAGAGGAAAAATTTCATTAACTCACCTCCTTAATGCCACTTAGGGGGGTGGGTACATGATGAGAGAAGATGAATTTCCTTGTCATATTAAACAAAGAAAAATTCTTGGATTTAGTACTTGAGGGCCATATCAATGTCCTTGTTGAAATTATTCCTTTAAATTAAGATATATACTGGAGTTCTAACACAGTAATTAGATGTATGGATACAAGGGGACTAAAAACATCTAGAAGACACATTCACTTTTTCTATGGTGAAATAAATTTTTCCTTGAGCTTTTCAAAGTTTCATTTTGGAAGAGTACCAAAATGGTTTGAGTGGAATTAAATAAATTTCTTATGATATTATTGGATTCTTCAAATTGTGTAACATCTACCTTGGGACTTATACTTTATTCATTAAAAATGATTTCATCTTCATTAAAATAAATGGTGTTTTAATATCTTCAAATATAAATTAAAATAAATTATAAAAAGAGAAATAAAATATCTAAAAAGAATCACTTTACTCTTTTCAAATACTTTGTGCTAGATTTTGAGCTTGAATTTTGTATGGTTTATATTACTTTATTAACTATTTCCTTTATGTTAATATATTACCAATTTGAAGTAGTATCTACTAAACTTGTTGTCAAACCATATTTTTTGTAGTAGTTGAGTTTGGAATTGGTTTTTCCACCACAATTTTAACGTATTAACTATTTCCTTTATGTTAATGTATTACTTATTTGAAGTAGTATCTACGAAAGTTGTTGTCAAACCATATTATTTTGTAGTGGTTGAGTTTTGAATTGGTTTTCCCACCACAATTTTACACGATGAAAATAGTCAATTCGAACACCGCACTAAAAATATTCAATTCGAACCCTGGTTCAAAGGGTTTGCACAAGGAAATTCTAGTCGCAGAATTGAAATAATGAAGGATGAGCATCAAGGATCTGCTTCACAACAATGGCTCGATGGATTTCTCGAAGCTTCAAGTGGCCCAGAGTTTACTTGAGCATGTAAATATATTCATATCTCTTTCCTACTCCTATATTCAGAGCCTATTTGGTTTTGAATCAACAGGATCTGCTCCTACCCTTGCCTTTGTCTTTACGTCCTCTATCGCCTGTGCTTTATCTTCTCATCGCTATACTCGCTTTGTTTCCATAGCTGCTCATGAAATTCGATTAGCTGGCTAAAGATTGTGGCTCACCAAAGCATGTATTTGCCTACTTTCAGTGTTATGCAACGACTTTTCCCACACTTTGCTACATATGTCTAAATAGGAGGAAAGAGTGGGAATGAGTAATTGAAGTGAGACAGATCGATGCTTTACGAATGAGAGAAACCAGCCATTCCTTTTATTAACGCAGGTTCATTCCTAATGCAGGTTTACATAGGTTCTTTCCCTCTCTATATTCTGGGTAACTCATCCGTCGGGTATGAGAGAAACAACCGGGAATTTGTGTATGAGGGAGTAGATATCGTGCGTGCCAGTTCATCTAACACATTACCTACTCTCGAGGTATATCATCCTCACTTGGCATATGTAAAGTACCTCATATGGGAATGAAGTAAATGAGAAAGTCTTCCCCTCTCATGTCAAGGTTCTAGGTTGCAAGACAGAGAGCTCCGTGGCCAAACTTATTTTCAACATTCTTGTGTGAAGGCAATTCGAATTACTGATTTTCAACATTACTATGCAGAGGCGATTTGAGTCAATTGCAAGCTCTGCACATTCGAGTCAATTGCAAAGTCAGCTACACATGCATCTTCCAGTCAGTCGGCCTGTTTTCGGTCCAGATATGGTGGCCATTTGGATCAATTGTGAAGTATTTTCCATGTTCAGTGGAGATACAACGTATTGACCCTTTCAATGTTACAGTTTCATCACTCAAATTTCAATTCCTAGGTCCAATGTGAATGAATTTTTAGTTTAGAAGCTTGCTCCTCAACTCAGTGTATGTTTATCATCTATTATGGAGAAATATTTCAGAATGGTGAGTGAAAAAAGGATGACAGACCAAACCTTAAATATGCTTTTCTTCTTCATATTTCTTGTGCTTCTTCTTTAGATGAAACCGCAGGAAGCAGCGCATGTTGCTTTGGATAGAGTAGTGTTAGGTGCCTCTCTGATGGGTAGAGAAACCAGTATTTCTAAGAATGGTAGCTTTGAGTTGGGTTTATTTTCCAACATAGTAAGTATAGGGCATTCCTATCTATTCCTGTGTAGTAGTATTAATAGGTTGGTAGGTAGTTGGTAAAACTAAAATGAAAGGTAAGTGGGTATATCCTAGCAATGCTGGCTGTCTTCATTCATTAATGGATCAAGACAAAACTCCAGTTGATCCAGCCAATGAACTAGAAGAAAATAGGCAAGCAGTCACACCACTGAAATATTTATTATTTGTTATCCAGCTGGCCCATCTGTAATCGGCCTTTCAACCCCGATCTATGTAAGAATAACTAGTCCAATCCAAGAACCAAGAAGAGTGCATCCCAACCATCGATAACAACCCAACGTTCACTGGGATTAACACCATGGGAACAATTCACATTTGAGTCTCACATTAAAGCTACAAATATATTAGTGACTTTAAAAGAAGCTGGCCACCATGGTCAAAATGGAGGAAAATATGAAGTTCAGGAACTTCAAATGATTAATGTTAACTTAGAAAAATGTGACAGTCAGCAGGAAAGGGGAAGAATCCTACAGTGCATCTCTTGAGAAAAATAAGAAGGAGATCACTTACATACTATGGGACAATGTACATGGTAAAGAAAAAATTATGTTTGATGCAGATGTTTTAGAGTTGCAGGTTGTGGACATGAAAAGATGCACCAGGGAAGGCCAAGAAAGAGCCAAAGTTGAATTAGATGATGTCCATGGCAGTTCATCAAAAACTGATAAAGGTGAGACACAGATATAGATTCAACTTCAGGATCTGATTCAGAGGATGTCGAAGTGGAGAGGCATGAACAACTATAGATGAAAATGAGGGAGGAACAAATGGCTGCATAGGCAGAAATTGTTGAAGCTGCTAAAGCTATAATAAAAGAATGAGAGGAATTTGTGAAGAGACTAGAAAGAAAGAAAGAGAGATTAGAGAATATATTGGTTGAGCGTGAAGAACAACAAGCTAGAGATGTTAGTTCTATTTAATTATCTTCTATTTATCATTAGTCAATTTTCTTTGCCTGCGTAGTTGAAGCTATGCTAATTAAGGCTTTTTAGTAGTTTGCAGGGGCACATCAAATTGGTTACAATGTCGAAGTGAATTTTATGTGAATCAAGTTGCTTTCATGTTCATGCTACCATGTCCACTTAGCAGGTTGGATTAAAATTGTCTTTTAAGATTTATGTTGTTTTTATTAACATATTTAATGGTTTGATTTTACTTCTGTACATAACATCTTAATAATGAATATTTAAATTGGATATTTTTTCAGCACCTATTCATTTTTATAACTATCAATCCTGGTATTTTCTTATATAAAAATGTTGTCTGTCTATAAATCTCATTTCACATTACATTTGCACTATCTTTTTTAACCCTTTTTAACCCAAAGGAACTTGGTAGCACACGTGGCATGGGGCTACCAATAAACCTCTAGGGTCTATGCCTTGTCCTCATTTTTGTGAATCAGATCACAACAGGGGGGGTTTAAATCTTGGATTTCTTAGTTACCACAGACTCACATTATTTCGATCGGAAATTGAGACTCCCCTTGGGACTCACATTGCATTTGCAGTATTATTTAGGAACACAAATGAGATTTTTATGAAGTTTGTGATGCTATGATAATATACTTATTTTGACATGTATCAAATCAATATGAGCACTACTCCACCTCATATGGACTGTTAAACTAGTCATTATGGTTCAACCTATTAGGTAAACTCATAAGAAGTAAAAAATATCCAAATGATCCTATTGTCAAAACTCAAGTGATTTCTGAGTATAATAGAGATACAATAATGAACTGCACAGAACTGGAGGACCAAATCTTTCAATAAGGAAAATTCAGACTAGACTGGGGCAAGACCTGCTCATCCACTTTCACTTGAGGTGGTCAGTCTGGAAAAAGGTAGCTGATACCTTTCTTCCTAGAATGGAGGGTCAAAGTGCACACTGACAGAAAAATCTAAGAGAGAAGTAGGAACCAAGATTTTATTGATCTTTTGTCTTTGAGTGGGGCATAAATGCCCTCAACTAGAATATGTGATGTCATTTAGAAGCATATCATTTTCTTAATTACCCCTTTTTTCCTATATATTGTTTATAAGTATATTAAAAAATGATTACTATGATACCAACTTGAAAGACATAATATCTTGTGTTGTATCTTTTTATAGTTTCAAATTCGTAGTCACTGTACATAATTTATGCATTCCAATGAAAAAAAGAAAAGGAAATTGCGTTCGAGTTTTGATAAATCTCTATGTTCTGATCCACTCTCATGGATCATCATTAGAAAAACAAAATTGCCCATAGTTTTTTAATGATCTCAATACTTCATATATATATATATATATATATATATATATATATATATATATGTATATGTATATGTATATGTATATGTATATGTATATGTATATGTATATGTATATGTATATGTATATGTATATGTATATGTATATGTATATGTATATGTATATGTATATGTATATGTATACATATACATATACATATACATATACATATACATATATGGAACCCTATGGGAAATTCAATTTTTTGAATAATTTTGGAGTAATTGAAGAATTAATTGTCCATGCTTCATGAATCTGGGACCATCATCCCTCTTAACATTGCCTGATATTGCTTTGATTCAATTCAATCTCCAAAGCTTCCCTCATTATTCTTTTTGAGTAGTTATCAAATTTAGCAATAACCTTAGCACCATCCATACAATGAGATGGATTATGTCATTAGATTGTTTGGTTAAGGAAGATCTTTCAACTTTGTCATAAATGTTAATTTTTCTACAAACTTAGCACCTGACAATCCATTGACCTAGCAGATTACAGATCTACTAAATTAACACACAAATAGGTTATTAAAATTAAATTAGCATAAGAAAAAACATAACCAATCTCACAAAAAATGACAGATTGTGCCCCTAGAAATAGCCAGAAGGCCTTCCTCTTTTGCAGCTCTTTGACCACAAGGGTCTAATTAAAAAACACATAGTTCCTTTAAAGATTTGTAGGTTGAGACAACCATTTCAAGCCCTTGAAATTCAAGATAATCCAATAATTGCAAGTTTTTACAATAATAAGCCCATTATGCACACTCGTCATCTTAGGATTGGTCAGAGAGGGGGAATAATTGATTGATGGAAACCTTGTAAATGAAAAATCTTTCCTCCTCATTGGTTGGACTTTCTGTTTTGGAGAATTTAGCATTTATGGATAAACACTAATTCACCAGACAAGTAAATGTGCCTAGAACAAGATTTTAAAGTGTTTTAAGCTTTTCCTATAAACAATAGATAAGAAGAGGGGACAGAAGGCCTACCTATAGTTCCGCTTTCCTCTCGTCTCCCTTGTATTGATTTTGTTGCTCCTTATCGTACTTAATCCACTTGAGAAGTACCCTATAAACACAACAGAAGAAAAAAACTGATCAAAGCATACAATCCATTGAATATAAATGAAAAGAATCAGAAGAAATTCATACATATAAGCATTAAGAAAGCACACAACATATGGAAAAAGGTTCAAACACTTTATTAGATAGAAGAAGGAATTACAACTATCATTGTCTGATTCAAAGTCATTCTTCCAGCTTAGATCCCATTCACATCACATCAAAAGTAAGACAAGATTGTGGCATCACATCATTTGCTCCAAAGTCAAGTCTCATAGCAACATTATCTCCTTACAATTCAATATAATCCAGCCCTTGAAAAGGTACAAAAAGAAAACTCCACAAGTTATTTTTCGTAAATTAATCCCTCAAGCCCGAAAAAGGGTAAAACGATACAAGAGAGATATCATTTCCAATCTGTTAACGAGATGGAAAGGACAAGTGCTCGACAATCTTTTCATGTTTAGAGAGTCTGAAAAGAGCTTAAAGAGGACTCCATTTTGAGGAATGAGTGGTGTTTAGGGTAGCAACTGTTTCTGGTGATGTTGGAACTTCTCAAAACATGTTGATTTATGTGAAGAGGTTGGCTAATAAGACCACTCATTGCAACTGTTCCTAAAAAAGGGTAAAACAAACAAGTGAAATCATATGATTGGCCAAAGGGATGGTGGCGATGGGATGAAAACAACCAAGGCTCACCTAACAAAAGAGGCTAATAGAATGGAAATCACAAGGGTCAAAATGGAAATGGGTTCATTTTTAGACAAGCTTGAACCACAGGGAAATGTGCTTGGATTCAGTTTCATGTTTACACAAGCTTGAAAAAAAAACTATGCCTGGATTTAGTTTCATTTTTACACAAGATTAAAAAAAGGAACTATGCTTGAAATTGGTTTACATGCCCCTAGCATGATGAAAGGGAGAATCTTGTGTAACCAGATGGAAGTCGTTGCGATGATTCAGGACGGTTATCCAACACCTTTTTGGCTTTGTCCAGATAGGGACAAGGGTGAATGGGGTGATTCCCTTCACATAACCTACAGGGAAACTTAACTTTACCACTAAGTGGATGCACCCAAAGCTTCATTACATTCACCTAAGTACAATAATCATGGCTATCAAGTGGATGGAATGAAGGTTCTTTTACGAGATCAAGTGAAAGACTCGACTGAAATTTTACAAGATCTAATCAAAGTTTCAACTTGGAGCTTTGCTCCAGGGGACCTTGTTTCATTTTTCAACGAGCT
Source organism: Pinus tabuliformis (assembly GCA_031772625.1). Taxonomy (NCBI): domain Eukaryota; kingdom Viridiplantae; phylum Streptophyta; class Pinopsida; order Pinales; family Pinaceae; genus Pinus; species Pinus tabuliformis. The sequence goes on along the minus strand of CM062820.1, from coordinate 1,424,033,077 downwards.
TGACAGAAGACAAGGCACTATGCTCATATTCCTTGTTTCATTTTTTAACGAGCTTGACACAAGACAAGGAACTATGCTTATATTCCTTGTTTCATTTTTTAACGAGGTTGACACAAGACCAGGAACTATCCTCATATTCCTTGTTTTATTTTTTAACGAGGTTGACACAACACAAGGAACTATCCTCGAGGACCTGTTTCATTTTTTAATGAGGTTGACACAGTAAAAGAACTATCCTCATATTCCTTGGTTTCATTTCTTAACGAGGTTGACACAAGATAATGAACTATCCTCGTATTCTTGGATGACAACTCATAAGAGGCCATGAAGGAGATATCTGGTTCAAATGCCCCCAGTACATGATGTACAACATGATTGAATAGATTGTCAATTGATGTAGGTATGGAACGGGTTGCCACATAATTAACCCATGGCGGGGATGATACCATTGGTACAAAAGGCTCGTTTAGGGAAGGTGGTTGATTGGAAGCCATATTTGGACCAAGAAATGAAAGCTGGTCAATGGTGAAAATTCGGCCTTCATGTGGGAAAATAATCAGTCGAAAGAGTGTTGAAATAATAGCTCCCATGTCATAAACATAGTCGTGCCCAAGAAGTAAATTGTAATCTAAAGGGCCTAGGACTACCATCACATTCAGATAAATGATTTTTCCTCCCAAGGTAATAGGTAACTGAGGGAGGATCTCTAATGGTTGACTGGTTCCTCTATTAAAAACCACAGATTCTGGGTAACAGGCATAAGCAACGGTGAACTGAGCACTTGCCAAGCAGTTGAGGAAAGGATACTCATAGATGCAACTTCATCTATAATAGTTCTCGGTATAATCATATTACAAACCTGTACTATGATCTAGAAAGGAACATAAGAAGGAAGACAGAATCATGCCAGTCGATTCCAATCAAAGTAAGTGACCAGACTACTTGGAGGGGGTACTGTAGAAATAGGAGAATTAATCCATTGAGTTACGAGAGCAGGAGGATTTCCTCCTGTCTTGATGGAACAGGAGGATTGACGCCAAGCTCATTGGAATCTGAAGAAATGAAAAGAACCTGAGTGGCATCATATTCACTCTCTTCGGGAAAGGTATGATTTACTAAAGGTGAAATCGAGTCAACTATTACCTTGACCTATTGATTTGGGTCGGGTATAGACTCATAGGATTCACATTCAAAGAGAGTGGTTTTGACTGATGGTTGATTTCGGTCAGATAATTCATCAACTAGTGAAGGATTTAGGGAGAGTTTCCTGTAGCCATATGGAAGTCGCTGCGATGAACCAGGATGGTTATCCAACACTTTTTTGGCTTCATACAGATAGGGACAAAGGTGAATGGGATGATTCCCTTCACATAACCTACAGGGAAACATGACTTTGCCCTTCTTTCCATGAACTTTACTACCACTAGTTGATGGTGTGTCACTAGCATGATCTCCAGAAGTTGATGACATAGGATGATGTGAATGAGAAGACCATTCTTCTAAGGTCTAAGGAATATCAAGACAATTTCAAAGAAGATGGTCTCCCGCAAAAAGTTTGCATGGATATCAAACTTTGTGAGGCTTAACGGACGGTTTCTCATCAGATATTGCATTCAAAGCAATGGTTTCTTCATTTCCCCTCCGCTAAATTTTCTTCTTCTTCTTCTTCTTCCCTTTCTTCTTCTTCTTAGCCACCTGCTTACTAGTACCAATACTTTTGCCAGGCGAAGAGGAAGAAGGGGAGGAAGAAACATCCGAGGAACAAGGCAAAGGGTCAACTTTAGGATCAACTGGAGGTTGATTTTGTCTAGTCAGAGGTGTACTTGATTGCAGAGAAATCATGACATTTTGAACCAAGGAGGTTGAAAGCAACCATACTAGCAAGCCAATGGTAAATCCCGATAGGGATAATGTAGCCATATAAGGAGCACCAATATTTCTAAAAGGAGGAAAAGGACTAGGATTCCCATCAAAAGGAATTCCTTGATTGGTGGAGGATGTTATCCACGGTCAATTAATTTTATTTTAATCAAAGTAACATTACAAAACAAAGGAGGGATTATCTAGGTAAAAGGTTTACCAAGCAACTGTGAACTGCAATATACCTCCTAGCGAACCAAGAAGTACAGGCAGGAAATCTCCCCGAATGCTGTGTTCGGTGTATCACAGTGTACAAGGTGTCCAACTCGGTTACCTAAGGAGGGATAACAACCTAGTGTTGTCCTCCCATATATACCCTAAAGTACATGGAGGCCCAATCCGTATAAGCACTGTCTAATGCAAAATCCCACAGTGAGAGCATTCCCATATACATTACGTACTATAACACCATCCTATATAACCAAAGGTACGTGGAAGAGCTACGATATACTCACATACGTGAAATGAGGTATCACCCTTGAGATGTATTGCAGACAAGTTAGTGACAGTTGCATTATTTTATGATGCCGAAACACGTCTCTAGCCTAGATCTCTAAATGTTTTTCGTCAAGTGACAATGCTCCATTTGCTAAATTTAGATAAATTTTAAGTTGATCTTCTTTAGAATTTTCCTTTTGAGGTTCACCACGTGATGTATGCTTGAAATTCCTAAAATGAAACTAATATGATACACATTATTATCATTCAATTTAAGAATGAAATTCCTTAGATAGTAGGGATAGAGCAATCAGATTATTAACAAAGAGCAAAGAGCACATCTAATGAAATTTCCCTAGCTATTCCTTTCAAGCATTCACAAACTACAATATGAACGATGAAAGTTTTTCTTTTCGATTTCCTTAATGTGAATATGAACAAAAGGAAATATGCACATGCAATAATCAATCTTTCATAAGAACGAAGACTTTTACGACAATTTTGATTTGAAGGAAGACAAGACTTTATGACACTTTATTTCGAATGAAGATTAATCAACTATATTCTAAATTTGACTATAGACTGCTAATGACAAAGAAAACATTAAAGAAACATTAATCAATCAAATCAAAGTAGGGCTGGCAAGGAGATAGAAACTTGTTATCTGAGACATGACATTAATTGATCAATCAACAATCAATCAAACAGAGAAAATTCGGAAAAACTCAATCCAAAGCTAGGAATTTTACCTAAGGTGGATCAACACAAGTCAAAGAGGGCTTAACTACACTACAGAGCACTATCTCTCACTCGAGGGTGCTCTGTAGAGCACTGTCCCCTGACCAAGCCTATGCTGATTTCTGAGAGGCCACTCAAGAGTCATCTAACCTCAATTTTTGACCAAAATTCAATGCGAAAGAGCTGAAATACAGTCAATGAACACAAGTAGGGTCTACAAGAATGTATTAGGAGGTGAATAAGCTACTAGGAAAGGTGATAGTTCCTAGTGGAAGTCGCCAATTTGTTTTGGAGAATTTAGCATCTACGGATAAAGACTAATTCACTAGACAAGTAGTTTTGCCTAGAACAACAGTTTAAAGTTTTTTAAGATTTTCCCATAAACAATAGATAAGAAGAGGGGATAGAAGGCCTACCTGTAGTTCCTCTTTCCTCTCCTCTCCCTTGTATCGATTCCGTCACTCGTTCCCGTACTTAATCCACTTGAGAAGTACCCTATAAATACAACAGAAGACAATAACTGATCAAAGCATACGATCCATTGAATATAAATGAAAGGAATCAGAAGCAATTCATACATATATGCATTATGGAAGAAGACAACATATGGAAAAAGGTTCAAACACTTTATTAGATAGAAGAAGGAATTACAACCAGCAGTGTTTGATTCAAATTCATTCCTCCAGCTTGGATCCCATCCACATCACATCAAAAGCAAGACAAGCTTGTGGCATCACATCATTTGCTCCAAAATCAATTCTCATAGGAGCATTATCTCCTTACAATTCAACATAATCCAGCCCCTAACCACTTAGATGAGTGGTCAATTTATAGGAAGATGAAGGAGGTTTTGTCATTAATGGTGACATTGAATCGCCTTCCATACTTAGAATTAGTTCAATGGAGGAAGGGATGAGAGGATAGGATGCTCCTTAACTCATTCCTCATCCATTTGCGAGCTCATAGGAGTTGATAACACAGGGAAACTTCTAGATGACTCCAAAAGATAAGAATATTCACCAATCCCTATGTGAATTTCGCTCATTCTTTCCTAGCACAGGTGAAAGGAAACCTAAGTGCTTTGCAAAGCACCCTGGCAGTGGACTTAATTTCTCTGCAGTGCACCTTCATAAGGGTTTACCTGCGCTGGTCCCTCTAGAGGCAATTTCTGGATGTCTTCAAGTCATGAAACCGTCTGGGAAGGTGGCATTCAAAGTGGTGACTTGTTTAGGGCATGAAACAACTAAATTTAGGGTTTGATGAACCCTAAAACACTAATCTAAATGTTGGGATTTGATGTGCCCAAATGGATCTATAACACTCTCCACCACTACTTGGAGAAGTATATGTGCGTTGAATCAAAGATGATATCTTAATATGAGTTATTGACACTTGAACATAATTGCCATGGATCTCATGGACAAAAGATGGAGAGACTATTTGAATCTTAGGAAACATTTACTCATACTCAATCTATAGGTGGTAAGGCTTCAATTTTTTCCCTTTACTAGGAAATCTCACCCAAAAAGTCAATCGTTGAAGAATCAATCCTATGATAAAATCACATCTACCTTCTCATTTAGAATATCTTTGTGAGATTTCACCTATGACCCTTAAAGTTAGTTCCCTTTAGCACCTCAAATGGTGGAATAGAAGGCATTGCAATAGGAGGTAAACTCCATTCTCCTTCACCTTTGTCAAGGCCTCTAGAGAGACTTGCAATCAATACCCCTCCTTTGTTTCAACAAGGGCATCCTCATAGGAAGAACTCATGGTTGAAATATTATGACAACAAAATGGGGTACACCATCTCTTTTTACGGTTTCAAGGGAGGGGTATTGGAAAATAACCATTTTATCCCCTATATCCCTTAAAATATTCTCAACACATAAATGAAACGATAGACTGATAACTAGACCCAAAGGTAGATCTCAATGTTCAAGGCCAAACCCAAATAGAAAGAATCACATCATGGATTAAGCATTGACGTTGAGTTTTGGTAAAATCAAGATTTCAAGATCATGACCTTGTTTTTAGCATTCTCAAATGGAAGGTTAAAAACCCACATTAAAAAAGGGGAGATTTTCACCTTAGCCTTTGCAACCTTTGTCGAAGATGAATCTATCTAATGGACTAGCTTGGGTATGTTATGTCTTGGTGAGGACAACTCCCTAGCTACAACTAAAATTTAGTCCTATTGAAGAGGAAACTTGAAAAATCCTACTAATAGGAGACATTTTTTCTTCCTTTTGATTGATTTACAACAAAAACTAATGCCTCTCCTTTCTTATCTTCCTCTTCCATTCTTCACCAAAAGATAGTTAATCTTATATTATAAACACTTTATACAGGTAATAATTGCAATCATTTTCCTCAACTCATGGGGTGCCTTTACACCTCAATCCATGCAAGTGGACCTAAGTCCATGGTAAAACCCATCACACTCTTAGATGGTTCTAATTGTCTCCTCAAAACTAGGGCATAACACACCTTACAATGCCAAATGGTTAAGCCATCTCAGACTTGTGGGTTTTTTCCTTCATGGAACACATTCTAGCTACTGCTCATCAAAGTTTCAAACAGAATGCAATAACACTACTAACACACACCAAATTCTAAGATACCCATAAGATATGGCATCCGGACTACACATCCATAAAATGAACCTTCAACTTTGGATGTCCCAAAACAGTAATATCTTAACCCAATATGGCCTATTTGTTATATTTGTGTAATTCGCTCCTTATCATATGCACCTCCTTGACACTCCATGACAAATCTACTACGATGGTCACCTTCCAAGTTCCAACCCCTTTTTCAACACGATAAAACCACTATATATGTTGCAACAAGCTTGCCAACATGCTTAATGGATTGCACATATATTTCACATTTCTTCTTCGTCTTGCAAAGTGGTAATGCCAAGGAGACGGGATCAGCTTCGATCAAGGAATGCTCACTTAGTACGACTACCAAGTTCACTTCGTTCCACTTGTCAAATGTCCTAACTTTTCTTCACAACTTCTCATAGTGCTTAACTTGCTTGTGTACACCTTTAGGTGACACCAAAATGCCCCAACCTCTCTAACTATTCTGCCTCTTCAACCATTGTTAGAGTCTTCTTAGATGTGCACTCACGCCTCAATCAAAACATAAAACTAGCATCCCATAACACTAGAATCCCAAATGTGCATGATCATTCCATCTTTGTATGCCTCACTGAAACCACATTATCACATAGCTTCAAATGAAATGTTCACATCTTAAGGAAAAGGACCTACTTTTCTTATGACAACCTAAACTATGTGAGTGACTTGGAGAGGACTCCATTTTCTCAAGATGAAAAAATAGGGTCTTACAACATGGGAATTGTCATGAAACTCTTACTCAAGTGATAGTATATACACATAGACATGCACATGTGATTAACATAGATGGAGGAATGATGTGAAGTAAACAATGAGGAATGCCTCTGCTTGTGATGGTAACTTAATTCAAGATGGGGACCTCCATATACACCTTGATGTCCACATGCATAGTTGTGGAACACAAGTGTCTAGCCAACTAATCAGGACTTCCTCTTGATGCCTTCATAATGATCTTGTTTCTTGACTAATGAACCACTCCATAAGATGATAAATTACTCATTACATAATAATATGATTTCTAGCATATGTAAATACTACAAATCTTGGTCAATTTCTAGCACTTTTAAGACTAGAGCACTGGTTTACAAATTTGTAAGCCTCAAAAGGGCCTGTTGAAACTACTATATCGATACAAATTCCTTAACCTTGGTAATGGCATTAGCTATCTTGGATAATTCTTCTAGGAATCTCCTACAATACCCAACCAATCCATTGAAATAGTGTATCTTATGAGCATCCTTTAGTGTTAGGAATCCCATAATGGCCTTCATTTTGGTAAGGTCCATGAGTATACCTTCTCTAAAGTAATGTAGCCCAAAGAATGGATCTTTGACTAGAAGAAGGAACAATCAAAGAGATTTTAATCATTCTTTTTCTCTCCAAGTCACTACAATATACACCTTATGTTCTACTCATGCTCCTTTGGAACACATGAATAAATCAAACTATCATCAAGAAACACTTGAACAAAGTTGCCTAGGTATGTCTGAAAAACCCCATTCATTAGTTTCATGAAGAGTATGAGGGCATTTGTAAACTTAAACAATACCATAATAAAATTATAATTGCTTAATCACGATTTGAAAGAAATATTTGGGATTCCCTTCTAAATTCTTAATTGGTGGTATTAAAATCACAAATCAATATTTAAGAATATTATGGTCCTTTTCATTTGATCAGAAAAGTCATCAATATATGAGAACTAATTTTGATTCTAGATGGTGATGTTATTCAACCATCTACAGGAAATGCAAAACTGGAATGACTAATACTTCTTCATAACCAATATTAGTAACTTAAAAATGTTACATTAAGCCAAATCAATCCAAAATTCAACAATTATTATAGATGCAAATGTAATTCATATAACTTGGTTGAAATTGTTTGATAAGGAACCTTGGAGATAGGAATCATCTTGCATTGAGTTGAATCGTTAACTTGAGATCACACGTGGGTGGTAGCCCAAACAAATATTTTGGAAATATATAAGGAAACTCTAAAAAAAATAGGTGTTGAGTCAGATCTATCATGTACTTTTTGTTCATGGTCACCACATGGAAACATTAAACTAGCCTAACATCATGATCAAGCCATACACATGTCTGAAAGATACTGTTAGCACCTAAATCTGCCTTAGGCTGAAGGAAGGCAAAATTCAGGGTAACCACAAACCACGCTCAGTTTGGTAGCTAGCCCTACTAGAACAGGAGAGGGCTCTCTCCGAGTCACGCTCAGTGAATAGATAAACGAAACGGTCTGAGATGACTTACAGTGAAATATTGATCTTAGGCTAGTAAGTGAATATGGATACAAGAAACATTTTTTTATGAATGACTGAGTTTTTGGGATGGTATGGGACCAACGGACAACAATGAACAGATAATTTAATACAAAGGCATAGATTACTTCGTGAGGCAAGACTGACGGAAAGTATAGCAATTTAGTTTGAAATAATGTGGAATGGAAAGATTTCTTAGGAGAGTGAAAAGGGCATAAGTACATCAATCCTTTTCAACAAAAGAAGAACACTGAACATGAAATTTTCCCACAGGCAGAGCAATATAAATGAATTCTACCTTATCTAACTTAGAGAATTTCACTGGAAATGAATATCAAATGAACTGTGAAACATAACGAAATACATATGAAACATAAGAGACACATTTGCTACACTCACAACCACATGAATCTCATAAAACAGAGCCGCTGCCTTTCATTAATTCTCTGTCAAAATATACAATGAAGAAACAGAGTTTCTTTCCCACAGTCTCCCAAAAGTTACCAGCCAACCAACTCTTTGAAAATAGTTTGCATACAATATATAGAATGTGCTATGAAGAGATAGAACGCCCAAGGGTTGGGTAGTTACTCAAATCATTAGAAAATGGAGGTGGAAGGCCAACCATTAGCTACAGGTGCAGCGTTACAAACATAACAAATGGCTTGGGTGATTGTTTGCCTTCCTTTGCCACTTGGATAGAAGCCAATATGGAGTGAAAATTCTTTAAATGCCACCTTAGGTGCCGAAAAAGTGAAATGTAGATGTGTAGGCCCACTTGGTGAAGTTGCGAATCGAAATTTCGCAAAACGGAGGTGAAATAGGCCTTTTTTCCTATATGCACCGCGCCATTTTCTATATGCCCCACGCCACTTTGGAGCCTGCTTTGAGGCACTTGTAGGAGTAAAAAATGTGCCCAAGTGTGCTTGCTAGAAAGCCTGTCCTGTCTACTTTCCAACCCAAGTGGAATTTCTGAATTTGGTGCTGATTTGCCCCTCCAAATCTTAATTCTCCCAAGACTTCTTCCTATGTGTCAAAATAGGGGCAGAGAGGACATTTTTTGGGTGTTTTTGACCTCCTGGAGAGTCAAATCATGCCCAAATTTCTTGTCCAAGCACTAGTAGTCATGATTTTGCATGCTAAATCCAAAAATGCAAGCCATTTACAATTTGGAGCTCCCAATTCTAAGCAGGGAGAAAAAACCTGTGTTTTGACCAAAAAATCACCATGTGACCAAAATTGCCCCAAATTTCTTGAAATTTGGGATGGAGGTTCTCTATGAAGTGCTATGCTATGCCAAAGAAGCTTCAGCCAAGATTCAAAGCTGATCTTGCTCTTTTGCCTCTTTTGCCTCTTTTGTTGCTTTGCTCAATTTTGCCTTCAAGCTCTTTATCCGGGCCTTTGCACTCATATTTCGTGCCCTGTAATGGAAAGCCATGTGTCTCAGTAAGGCATGGTCCTTCTCAGCCTTGTCCAACAACCTCCCCAAGTGCATGTTAACTCTCTCAAGATTGGCCTCCCGGTCCTCATTGATCTCTTGCTCCAATGACGTGAGCTCAACTCTTCTCCTTTGTGCAACTTGGCGATGCTCACGAATGTTTTGTAGCTCCATGATCGCTTACTGATCCTCAAGTTGTTTGTTCCTCTGCTACAGATATTTCATGTTCCATTTGGCTCTTTCTAAGTCAAGGGACAAGGCTTCAATCTCTGATTGCTGCTCCTGGATGATCTCTCAAAGATTTGCATTTTTCGGTTCTCTATCTGTCTCATCATCATGAAGGAGAACGAATTCGATCTCTCGTTCACCTGATGGCTAACCTGAAGGCCCCTCATCATGCACTAGCTCCTTACCTCTATCTTGTTCCTGTGTTGTCGATGCCGGAAGTGAGGCCCCTTCCACCTCGGGTGGAGATAACACTCGCTTTGCCGCTGCAAACAAATGTCTACTGCCTCTCTGATAGGTGATGAATACTGGCATAGTAGTGGCCTCATGGCGCTCATACTAGTGAGAAGGAACACCTATCTCATGCTCTGCCTCTGATAATACCTGTGGAGTGCTGAAGAAGTCATAGGAGATGAAGTCCTTCCAAGCAATGCCCTGTAATCACAACTGATGATCTACCAAAATCCGGATAAGAGCAAAGTGATAAACATTGTTAAGTTGCTGCTGAGGGGTCTTATACTGCATGAAAGTGTTCATCCTCTCTATGTTCCTACAAATGAAAAATGTGAGGTTCATCATCCGCACCCTGGTAAAGTGCATGAGCAACCTGACGTGATAGGCATATAGACGAGAGAACCTCCCCTCACAGCTGAAGTACTTCATGATCAACCTCATGAGTGGAGCATACTCATTTCTCAAATATCAAAATGGAGAGACTCTTGTGAGCTGCCTCAAACAAATGGGCTTAATGTAAGGCTCATAATGCTGCATATCCACCTTATTCTTCTTATGCCACTGTTCTCCAACATTTGGTATGCCTGTTGCCACTAAGATAGTTTTGGGTGTCAATGTGAAGGTGACCCTGACCAAGATAGACTGACCTCCATGTAGGTGAAGCACAAAAAGACGAGCCAACTCATGATGAACTCTAACATTAGCCACCCTTTGACAAAATTCAAAACATGCTAGGTGCTGGAAACATGACATAGCAAGAGGGAATGCCTGCAATTCAGTGAGGGTGTTTGGCTCATCCCTAACAAGTTTGTCACTCTTGTGATGTCTCCTGGGAGCCTGTTCCTCCGGGGATGTATCACTTTGAGTCTCTACCTCATACTCTGATGAACACTCAGATGCCATGACTGATGTTTATGTACTGTGCTTGGAATGCCCTTTGATGATGGTGAAACTAGGTGTTGTTGTGATATCTGCCACCAAGGGGAATAATGAAACAAAAGGGAGTATTAGGAGGGGAGTAATGTGATGGGAATAGGGGTTATGGGGAGAAGTTTGTTTAGGGATATGTAGGAGGTTTGGGTATTTGATAGGTTAGGTTTTTGGGGTTTTGACAAGGTAGGGTTTTGGGGTGTTTTGTTGACAAATAAGAGGAGGGGAAAGGGAATAGGGTTTGGTAGTGTTTTAGGGTAGGGATAATGGGAAAAATGATAAAGGGAGGATAGGGAAAAATGGTGGGTGAAAATGGAACCTTGGCTTCAATACCACAAATATGCTACCCTAGCAACAATGGCCTTTGGTGTCTTCTTGTGGTTGACTTTATGATTTTTGTTGCATTTCAAACATTTCCATAAACCACCATATCATTTATAAATTTTGAGGAACAAGTCATGTCATAGAGCCTACCTGTCAAATTGAGGGGCTTCACAAAAATTTGGGGAAGTTTGGCACTGTTTTGGCGCTTTGTCTGTGTGTGCCACGAGAAAACCCCAGTGCGTCGTGCCCTGGGTGTGCGCCGCACTCGTTGGAAAAATACACTGAGGGCTGGCTCTGTGTGCGCCGCGCCCTCTCTGTGTGCCGCACCCCTGTGTATATGTGTCGCGCCCTGACAACCGCCTCCAACCTTGCTCCAAACACGCACAATGCACACTCAAAGACTTTGCAATGTTTCCCTATGCCTTGATTTGCACAATGACTTTGATTTTTTGGTGGAAACTTGTATATAAAGACTTGGAAGTCATGGGTTAAATTTTGCTTTTCAAAAACCCATTTTTCTAAGGTTATGTTTTGACAGTTTTTCACTGACTTAAAGCAACACTGATTTTCACTTTTCCTTTGAAATTTTGGCTCAAATGATGAAATTTTCAGCACTCTTTGTAGGGATTGCATGATAGGGCATTTGGCCATGAAAACCATGAATGAATCTGAAGAAATAAATTGAGGATTTTTTTGAAAATTTTATCACCAATCGCACTATTTGACTTTTCTTCAAACCAGAGTTTTGAAGAACAGTCGAAGTTTATCAATATGACGATGAAACTCTCTGAATCATTACTTTCTAAGGGCCTCACTCTGGCCTGCATGGCTTTACTGGACACATTTAAAGACCAAATTGATTAATCCCTAGACCTAATGATCGAAAATGACTTTTGTCCATTAAAGGACCAGACCTTGACTGTCATGGACTTTAGTGATCATTGACCAAGGACCTAAGCTAGTAGGAGCCAGACATGAGGGGAAATGACTAGCATGACCTTTTCCGTCAGATTATGGCATGCCCCTGGCAGAATGCAGCTGAGCAAATGGAGTGGGACACCTAAAAATGAAATTCATAAAGAGTTTTGATCTCTGATGGGGGACTGACCAGACCGACTCTAACATTGGCTCCAATGGGGGATGGTAGCTCCTTGGAGGTGCCAAGAACAACAGATCTCTGGAAGAGCTAGACAGTGCCTTCGGCCATTGGGCTATGGAGTCCATTATTCCGACAAACCAACATGACTCAATTTATTGACTGAAGCTTGACTCAAACTGACTCAAGGCAAACTGAAATGACTGAAAAAACTGACTGAATGCAAAAGGAAATGACTCGTGACTGACTTAACTAAAACAAGAACTGACAAAACGTATTTAATGGCAGCAGTCCATCAATATTCTAGGGTTTGAAATCATGATGACAGCCACCTGCGTACTAATGCAATATGTACAATCATGTGTAATGTGTCTTCCAATGTAACCAATCAAGTAGATGCCTCCTTGATTGATTCTCCGGATTAGATCTTCCGGTCAACAACAGATACTGGTAACTAGGCATCCAAAAACATAATTGATCATGATCCCCTTCATCACTGAATACTGCAATAATCACCTTCACTGCTGACTGCAACAAATCTGCCATTGGATCCTAAAAAACATGAAGTCTTTCCTGCTGAAAAAACAAGGTATCTTTTTCTCTTAATTCTGGTCTTTCTTCATAAATAAGAGTGTTCTCCTGGTCTTCAAAAAATTCTGAACAAATAGCTAAGCAGATTTCCTCTTCAAAGAACATTTCAAAACATGATACATAGGAGGAAGAGTCTGAAAGGGAATCCTGAATGGTCTGGTCTGCTAAAGTCTGAATATATTGTAGGTCATCTTCATATGATATGACAGCCAGATTGTCTTTGCATTCATCAATCATGAGAAAAGAAACCTTAAATGATTCTTGAAACCCAACACAATCATTTATATCATCTACCATAAATTCACCCAGAGCTTTTTCACTTACTTGAACAAAGATCTCATCTCGCTATTCATAGAGGGAATGAGCTACCTCCTCATGAAGGTCTAGTTCTGGTGAGATAAGGTCAGTTAGGTCTATACCTCTGTTTTCTCCATTTGAGGCAGCCTCAACCATGCAACTCTCTTTTTTCTCCTCACCATCTGTCCTTTGATCTGATTTATCATCCCCATTATCTGAGATTGGAACATCATTTTCCTGCATATCATCTTTTATTTCCACCAAATCTGAAACAAAACTTCTTCTTTCATCATTTCCAGCCATATGGAAATGTTCAGCCAACTAATCTATAAAGTTGCCCACAGGACTGTCGTCCTTTTTAGCAGAGCAAAAATTTCCACCATCACCTTCTTGACCGGGTGCACACTGCAGATCTGTGTTAATTTGAGCTAGAACATGACTATTCAAGAGTTGATCTATTTCATCTTTAGACAAAGGAGATATGACTTTTCGTTTTCTCTTGCATGAACAGTGATTTTCTTTAATATTTTCAAGTGGTGGAGTGTACAAAATTTCCTCAGACTGCTGATCCATTTCATGTAATTCCTGTTGACTGTCAAGATGCAAAATTCCTTCATCTTCCACTGTACAAAGATCTTGATTTTGCTGCAACGTTTCTTGAGCATCTTGATGGGACTCTTCTAGTTTCTCTTCATGTTGTTGAAATGGATTCTCATACAAGGCTTCCATGATCTCATCATCCATAAAATTATCATCCTCATAGTATTTTTCAAGGCTTTCAATAAAAGTAGAAGCATGTTTGCAACAGTCATGAACTAGATTTAATGATGGATAAGATTCTTGATATCTTTCAATGAACAAGGCATGAAAATCCTTTAAACAATAAATACAAGCAGGAGGCAAACTTTCATACCAAGATTGGGCTTCACCTTCTAGAGTGGCCAGGAATATCTTCATCAAGAAATCTTCAGGAAAATAAACCTTCAATTTGCGAATATGCATGTGAAATCGAACTAGATGTAAAGCAGTGTCCTTCTTACCATCATCTTTAAATGTAGGCAATATCTTTGACCAATCTACCTTTGGAATTTTATTTGGAAAAATTGGAATGTGATCTCGGCTCAAAGGAGCATATCTTCTTGCAACCCACTCAATTTTGAAAATCTCAAAGCTACTGATCTCTCTGCAGTGGAGTCACCATGAAGGATTGATTGTTCGATTCTTCAGTGAATGGAGTCGCCAGGTGAATGATTTCAGCCTTCTTATGTCTGATCGCTATTCACCATCAACAATCAGCTATGAACTTGAGATATGTACTAGGGCAAAACAATCTTCAAGCAAACCGTTTTCGTCCCCAACAGAGTCGCCATTATGTTAGCACCTAAATATGCCTTAGGCTGAAGGAAGGAAAAATTCAGGGTAACCACAAACCACGCTCAGTCTGGTAGCTAGCCCTACCAGAACAGGAGAGGGATCTCTCCGAGTCACGCTCAACGAATAAGTAAACATAATGGTCTGAGATGAATAACAGTGAAATATTGATCTTAGGCTAGTAAGTGAATATGGATACAAGAAACAATTTTTTATGAATGATTGAGTTTTTGGGATGGTATGGGACCAACGAACAGCAATGAACAGAGAATTTAATACAAAGGCACAGATTAATTTTTGAGGCAAGATCGACGGAAAGTATAGAAATTTAGTTTGAAATAACGCAGAATGGAAAGATTTCTTAGGAGAGTGAAACGAGCATAAGTACATGAGTCCTTTTCAACAAAAGAAGAACACTAAACATGAAATTTTCCCACAGGCAGAGCAATATAAATGAATTCGACCTTATCTAACTTAAAAAAATTCACTGGAAATGAATATGAAATTAACTGTGAAACATAATGAAATACATATGAAACATAAGAGACACATTTGCTACACTCACAACCACATGAATCTCATGAAACAGAGCCACTGCCTTTCATTAATTCTCTGTCAAAATATACCATGAAGAAACAAACTTTCTTTCCCACGGTTGCCCAGAAGTTACCAGCCAACCAACCCTTTGCAAATAGTTTGCATACAATATATATATAATGTGCCATGAAGAGATAGAACGCCCAAGGGTTGGGGAGTTACTCGAATCTTTACAAAATGGAGGTGGAAAGCCAACCATTAGCTACAGGTGCAGCGTTACAAACATGACAAATGGCTTGGTTGACAGTTTGCCTTCCTTTGCCACTTGGATATAAGCCAATATGGAGTGAAAATACTTTAAATGCTGCCTTAGGTGCCGAAAAATTAAAATGTAGATGAGTAGGCCCACTTGGAGAAGTCGAGAATCGAAATTTCGCGAAACGGAGGTGAAATTGGCCTTTTTTCCTAAATGCGCCACGCCAATTTGGAGCCTGTTTCGAGGCACTTGCAGGAGTCCAAAATGTGCCCAAGTGTGCTTGTTGGAAATCCTGTCCTGTCTACTTTCCAACCCAAGTGCAATTTCTAAATTTGGTGCTCATTTTCCCATCCAAATATTCATTCTCCCAAGACGGCTTCCTGTGTGTCAAAATAGGGGCAGAGAGGTCATTTTTTGGGTGTTTTTGACCTCCTGGAGACTCAAATCATGCCCAAATTTCTTGTCCAAGCACTAGTAGTCGTGATTTGGCATGCTAAATCCAAAAATGCAAGCCATTTCCAGTTTGGAGCTCCCAATTCTAAGCGCCGTGCCACAGAGAAAAAACCTGTGTTTTGACCAAAAAATCACCATGTGACCAAATTGCCCCAAATTTCTTGAAATTTGGGCTGGAGGTTCTCTATGAAGTTCTATGCTATGCCAAAGAAGCTTCAGCCAAGATTTGAAGCCGATATTGCTCCTTTGCCTCTTTTTCCTCTTTTGCTTCTTTGCTAAATTTTGCCTTCAAGCTCTTTATCCGGGCCTTTGCACTCATATTTCATGCCTTGTAATGGAAAGCCATGTGTCTCAGTAAGGCATGGTCCTTCTCAGCCTTGTCCAATAGCCTCTCCAAGTGCATGTTAACACTCTCGAGATTGGCCTCCCGGTCCTCATTGATCTCTTGCTACAATGACGTGAGCTCAACTCTTCTCCTTTGTGTAGCTTGGCGATGCTCACGAATGTTTTGTAGCTCCATGATCACTTGCTAATCCTCCAGCTATTTTTTCCTCTTCTCTAGATATTTCATGTTCCATTTGGCTCTTTCTAAATCAAGGGACAAGACTTCAATCTCTTATTTCTGCTCCTGGATTATCTCTCTAAGCTCTGCATTTGTCGGTTCTGTATTTGTCTCATCATCATGAAGGAGAACAAATTCAGTCTCTCGTTCACCTGATGGCTCACCTAAATGCCCCTCATCATGCATTGGCTCCTTACCTCTGTCCTGTTCCTGTGTCATCGATGTCGGAAGCGAGGCCCCTTCCACCCCGGGTGGAGATAACACTCGCTTTGTCACTGCAAACAAATGTCTACTGCCTCTCTGATAGGTGATGAATACTGGCATAGTAGCAGCCTCATGACACTCATACTGGTGAGAAGGACCACCTATCTCATGCTCTGCCTCTGATAATACATGTGGAGTGCTGAAGAAGTCACGGGAGATGAAGTCCTCCCAAGCAATTCCCTGCAATCCCAACTGATGATCCACCAAAATCTGGATAAGAGCAAAGTGATAAACACTGTTAAGTTTTTGCTGAGGGGTCTTATACTGCATGAAATTGTTCATCCTCTCTATGTTCCTGCAAATGAAAAATGGGAGGCTCATCATCCACACCCTGGTAAAGTGCATGAGCAACCTGATGTGATAGGCATATAGACGAGAGAACCTCCCCTCACAGCTGAAGTACTTCACGATCAACCTCATGAGTGGAGCATACTCATTTCTCAAATATCAGAATGGAAAGACTCTTGTGAGCTGCCTCAAACAGCTGGCCTTAATGTAAGGCTCATAATGCTGCCTATCCACCTTCTTCTTCTTATGCCACTGTTCTCCAACATTTGGTATGCTTGTTGCCACTGAGATAATTTTCGGTGTCAATGTGAAGGTGATCCCAGCCAAGATAATATGACCTCCATGTAGGTGAAGCACAAAAAGACGAGCCAACTCATGATGAACTCTAACATTAGCCCCCCTTTGAAAAAATTCAAAACATGCTAGGTGCTGGAAACATGACATAGCAATAGGGCATGCCTGCAATTCAGTGAGGCTGTTTGGCTCATCCCTAACATGTTTGCCACTCTTTTGATGTCTCCTACTAGCTTTTTCTCCCTGGGATGTATCAATTTGGTTCTCCACCTCATACTTTGATGAACGCTCAGATGCCATGACTGTTGTTTATGTACTGTTTTTGGACCACCCTTTGATGATGGTGAAACTAGGTGTTGTTGTGATATCTGCCACCAAGTGGAACAATGAAACAAAAGGGAGTATTAGGAGGGGAGTAATGTGATGGGAATAGAGGTTATGGGGAGAAGTTTGTTTAGGGATATGTAGGGGGTTTGGGTATTTGAAAGGGTAGGTTTTTGGGGTTTCGAAAAGGTAGGGTTTTGGGGTGTTTTATTGACAAATAGGAGGAGGGGAAAGGGAATAGGGTTTGGTAGTGTTTTAGGGTAGGGATAATGGGAAAAATGATAAAGGGAGGACAGGGAAAAATGGTGGGTGAAAATGGAACCTTGGCTTCAATACCACAAATATGCAACCCTAGCAACAATGGCATTTGGTGTTTTCTTGTGGTTGACTTTATGCGTTTTGTTGCATTTCAAACATTGCCATAAACCACCATATCATTTATAAATTTGGAGGAAAAATTCATGTCATAGAGCCTACCTATCAATTTGTGGGGCTTCACAAAAATTTGGGGACGTTTGGCACTGTTTTGGCGCTTTGTATGTGTTTGCCGCATAGAAAACCCAATGCGCCATGCCCTGGGTGTGCACCGAGCTTGTTGGAAAAATACACTGGGGGCTGGCTATGTGTGCGCCGTGCCCCTGCGTATATGTGCCGCGCCCTGAAAACCGCCTCCAACCTTGCTCCAAACACGAACGATGCACACTCAAAGACTTTGAAATGTTTCCCTGTGCCTTGATTTGCACAACGACTTTGATTTTTTGGTGGAAACTTGTATATAAAGACTTGGAAGTCATGGGTTAAATTTTGCTTTTCAAAAACCAATTTTTCTAAGGTTATGTTTTGACACCTTTTCACTGACTTAAAGCAACACTGATTTTCACTTTTCCTTTGAAATTTTTGCTCAAATGATGAAATTTTTGGCACTCTTTGCACGGATTGCATGACAGGGCATTTCGCCATGGAAACCATGAATGCATATGAAGAAATCAACTGACGACTTTTTTGAAAATTTTATCACCACTAACACTATTTGACTTTTCTTCAAAACAAATTTTTGAAGAACAGTCGAAGTTTATCAATATGACGATGAAACTCTCTGAATCATTACTTTCTAAGGGCCTCACTCTGGCCTGCATGGCCTTACTGGACATATTTAAAGACCAAATTGATTAATCCCTGACCTAATGATCAAAAATGACTTTTGTCCATTAAAGGACCAGACCTTGACTGTCATGGACTTTAGTGATCATTGACCAAAGACCTAAGCTAGCAGGAGCCAGACATGAGGGGAAATGACTAGCATGACCTTTTCCGTCAGATTATGGCATGCCCCTAGCGGAATGCAGCTGAGTGAATGGAGCGGGACACCTAAAAATGAAATGCATAAAGAGTTTTGATCTCTGATGGAGGACTGACCAGACCGAGTCTAACAGATACAACACAAACAACTCTGTTATCTGAAATATTAGTGTGCCCTCTATCCTTATATAAGCCAAGAGAGGGGGTTAAAAACTATCCATTAATGGCCTCAATGAGTGCACCATTCTTGGCTAATTAAATCCCTCACGGAGTGTAACTCCTAAAGTAAATCTAGTCACATACTGACAAATAAATGATCCTTGGTAGGTACTTAGCAATTAATGCCTGAAGGATTGCATGAATATGAAGTTTGCAGACACCTATCTAGCTTCAAGTATGATTTTGACATAGGGGTTCCTAAGGTTTAGGATCCATCAAATGCACACAATAGAATTAGTTTTGAAATATAGAAATAGGAGATATGTAACTTGTAGCTTCACAAACTAGGAAGTGCATCTCAGACATAGGTCTATATAGATATGTGCTCGATGCAGGGGCAGTAGAAACTGACACACTTCCACTTATTGACCCATTTATGGGAGTTGTTGGGTCTGTTAATCATGAGGAGCTAGGGATGGATTTTGGAGCCAAATCGTAAGAAGAGAAATTACAGTAAGACCATGAAGCAAGATTCCTATGCATTGTGTAGTGGGTATCTAACACCCAAAAAATGTGGCAGCATTAGTATTTGGGCGTTTAGATGTATTTCTTTCAAGAAATTTAGGATATAGTGAGTGTAATCTTTCTGTATAAGGGAACAAGACTACCTCTATGTAACATAGACAGAGAGATAATATGCTTAGAGGAGCCTTAGTATGCATGTGGCATTAATCATTGGTTGGAAACAATGGTTTGGACCTGTGTGTTACATTAAAGATTAAAGGAGGAGCTAATAAATAAAGATATTGTGTTTATGATGCCATGGGTTGTGTATTCATGTTCATTTATCTGCTAGAATTACATGTTAAATCTATCTTGATTACTCCAATTATAATGTTGTGTGGTACAATGTATTTCTTAGTTGTATTGATACATAAGGTGCAAATTTACATGGTCCTAGCTCCAACATTTCTTCAATAAATTGGTTGTTCTCTATATCTCCTAGGAAGATACTCAACATGCAGATCCATAATTATATTCAATTTGCAAGGAACTATTGGAAAAGGATTCAAATATTCTAAACTCGAATCTACTAGGACTCATGTTTGTGATAGAAATTGAAGAATTGTGTTCCCAAAATGGTATGGAACTTTATCAAGTAGACAGAGACTAACTAAATATCAAAATTTGATCCACATTGTAAACAACATTCCTTTCATTCATTCAGAGACATTGGGAAAATGAAAATATCAATTAGCTTAAAACCCTGAAATAATAAATATTTTACTTAAAATCCTTAAAAATAGGATCATTCAAAAAAAATCTCATGATTATCACTTACCTCACTTAAATTTTGTTGAAAAAACATAATCTCATAATTATCCTTATGACTAGCTGGAAATTTTTCAAATAACTAAACAAAAACATCAGCGTATCTGGTTACCCAATAAAAACTCCCACTCTTGTCCGCACCAGCATTATCATTTAGAATTATTTATTTTGTATTTTTTCTTTCCTAGTTCTATGGTTCAATATATCTTAAAAGTTATAGATATCTAGTCAGTTTTATAGGCCATTGAGTTGGGATGAGTAAAATTAGTATATACCACACTCAAAACATTAAAAAGCCTCAACAGGTCAACAATGGCTCCACTAAAGCTGCCCTAAATTTAGTATGATATAATCCTTAGGTAACCAACCTCAGACTTATCATTGGTTAATTTATGATGTTTGAAGTTTATTGAGTTTGAGTTTTATCATGAAACTACTAGAAGCGTACTAGCATGGGTGAGTTGATTATCTTGATAACAATGTTATGGTTTGATCTAGTCCTTGAAAGGAACTTATAGTTGATGGTCAAAATCTCACATTCCTTTCATTTTTTCATCTTCACATATAACAAATATCTTTATGTTATAGCCTCTAGCTAGATTTGTATAGTAATTTCCACTTAGAAGTTATATGCCATCATTTTGGAGCTTGAGCCTTATCAACTTACCTTTGCTTGAGTTGAAAATGTCATTAGATCTCATTATTTCATCTATTGTAGAGTATGAATCCAATTTAGCTTTGTTTCAATTAAAAATGTGATCAGATCTTACTATATCATCTTTTGTAGAGAATGAATCCAATTTATCAGAGTCCATTTACTTGAGGTATAACAAAGCTACTTTAATTCATTAAACTTTTCATATTCTGTTTGCTAATTATGATTCTACAGGCCACATCTGCATTGGAAAAGGGGCATATTTAATGAATTGTGGAAGGAGAGGGAAGCTTCAGTTCTGTCCTTTCAAACTTTCTAAGGTATGTAATAAAATTTAAAAATAATCTCCATAGAATGTTGTGCTTTAACTTTTTCTTTTGATAATGGATTATTTATGTGATCTCCCCTCTCTCACACACAACAAGAATCCAAACATACATGGCTTTTTGGGATATGTGGACAATGGACAGATTTAGGCTAGCCATTTATCTAGAAATTTACACAGTAGGAGATGAGGCATTACAATTGAATATTTCCTTTCTACTAAATTAGAGTTGTAGAGTCGAACTCCTATTTGTCAGGGATATACCTCACTTTTAAATCAATTTATTGTTGACTTTGTATAGACCTCCCATGGGAGGGAAAAGAGTGATCACTACCATTGCTTAATCTTTCTACAGACCAAGTAAATATTCCAAATGTGTATAAATTAGTGGATCCTTAGAGAATCCCAAGAGTGGCACTATTGTAGCAACACGAAATTCATTTATTTTGATTTCTTCATTAGTGCATTGATAGTATATTGTTTATTCCATACAATACCTCAACAGTGTAGGATCAAATTACAATTAAGCCTGTCATAATATTTTTACGTACCCTCTTTTAGAGGGAAACTGGAGTGTGCGTCAAGCTTGCACGTCATAATTGTATCATGCAGAGTTTACCTGGGAAAATTTTTGTGAATCTAAGAAGCAAGATACATGTTGTAATTCAAGAGGAAACAATACTACAAAGTGGGAAAGATGTTTCAAAGTTAACCTATCTTTCACATTATGGTTGGATTCAGTTTGTTAACGGCAAGATGCTAGATACCTGGACTTCCTTTTTATGACTAAGTGAAAGATTGAATCCTTAAACATAGTCCTCGGTCAATTGTCATTAAGTGATGGGTTTTCTCAGAAATGATTCACACTTATAAACTTTACCAGAGTTGTTCTTGAGTCTTTGGAGGTGGTTAGATTTTCAAATCAGACACGTACAAGAAGACAAGAAACAATATGCTGGACTAATTTGAAGTTATCTCCCTGCGAATAGCGTGTTCCCATTCATAAACCTGATGACTCTGTCTACTTCTTTCTAGTGAACAAATTTAGGACTTTCGATGAATCGTGAGACAATTCCAACCCCATAACTATAAATTTCTTATTTAAATCTATACCGCATAGATTAGAATTTGCAGAAGGAGAACTTCATTCTTGTTTTGAAAGAACCTGCAATCGACTTGTACCATGCTATTTAATCTTTTTTGTATTTATTCGCATCCTTGGCCTATGACATAGAGATGCAATAGACTACCTTGCATTTTCAATACTAACACTACTAAAAAATAATAAAGTATGTCAAAATCTATCATCTCAAATGATCTATGTAGCTCACCTTTTGGTTTTTCAATTATTGAAGTTGTTACCTATATTGATGAGATCTTCAACAACTGATATCATAGTGACAATATATGTTAGATTTTTATCTGTGTTGCTCTGAAGGTGTTTCTCCTTTAGTAGAGAAGCAATACACTAAAGCTTCCATTTAGGGGATAAGTGTACCCAGTAGCAACCTTGGCCTGCATGTAGATGGGTTGAATTCACATTAGACTCTATTTGTTGCTTTGAAGGTGTTTCTCCTTCAACGATACTTCATGTCGGTAGATATTTTCAGTATGCACCTTCAGTAGATGCATGCAGCCTTGGAATACATGTTGTAGATTATAGTTTTCCTACGGGGGTATAGCAGCGATGAAAGAAGTGCATCGATTTTAGGCATCTTGTGGTTTTCTTATGCAAAAATGTTTGTTTAGTGTTTCCCAAACTTAGCTAGAGCCATATTTAGTATGCTTTTATAGTTTGACTTAGATGCTCACTTTTCTTAATTTAGGTGTTTTTCTTAATTCTATTTATGCATAGATTTATCTTTAAGAAAAGTGCATAGTAGAGAAGGGTTCTATATTTTGAGCAGGGGACATACTTCTAGGTAGGAGGTACTCTATTCTAGGAAGCTTTTTCCATGCAGGTGAGGTGCTTTATCCGATAATCCAAAGAGTGGCGCTATTGTAGCAATAAGAAATTAGTTTATTTTGAGTCCTTCATTAGTGCATTGATAGTATATTGTTTATTCCATGCAATACCTCAATAGTGTATGTTCAAATAACTTTTCATCTTGTCATAATATTTGATTTACCCTCTTTTAGAGGGAAACTAGAGCATGTGTCAAGCTTGCACGTCACAATTGTATCATGCAGAGTTTCCCTGGCATGGGTTTTGTGGATCTAAGTAGCCATTTTTGGATCTAAGTAGCCAGATACTTGTTGGAATTCAAGGCAACAATACTACAAAGTGGGAAGGAGGTTTTGCAATTAACCTGCCTTTCACATTATGGTTGGAGTCAGTTTGTTGGCAAGATGCTGCATATGCCAACTTCTTTTTTATGACTAGGTGCAAGTTTAAATCCTTTGACATATTCCTCACTCAATTATCATTAAGCGATGGGTTTTCTCAGAAGTTCTTCACATCTATAAACTTTATCAGAGCTGTTATTGAGTCTTTAGATGTGGTTATCTTTTCAAAGCACACATGTACAAGAAGAGGAGAAATAATATGCCCCACTAATTTCAAGTTATCTTCCCGTGAATAGGGTGTTCCCTTCCATAAACCTGACGACTCGCTCTGCTTATTTCTAGTGAACAAATTTGGGACATTTCATGAATTGTGAGACAATTCCAACCCCATAACTATTAATTTCTTATTTAACGTTATACCTGGTATCACTCTAATATTTCTCAAGAGTTGATTAGAAAGAAATGATTAGGCGTAACCAAAAACCTACTTTGTAGATTAGGATCTAGCCTTCCTAATTCTCAGAAAGGGCTCTCTCTTTATGATTTAACTTTGTTAAGTTATTTCATTTTAGGCTAGTTATGATTGTACTTAGGTTTTGATTTCAATTTGGTGGTGGGATCACTTAGATGAAAAGAGGGGTTTTTTTACCATTTGGCTATGGGGTCAAATATCAAGAAAATGAGATGGGATCAAGTTCTAAAAACAATGTCTATAGGGCAAGATAACAAAGTTACTTCAAATCTCAAGGCTAGATGGTGAAATGGTTTTCACTTGGATCCAAAGATAAATTAAGGGTTCCTTAAGCCGGATTATGAAGAAAGTGAAAGAGGTCAACCGAGATGGGAGAGAAATTAAGGATTCTCAGATCCTGATATCAAAAGAAAACATGGAAATGATCAATTATTCAAAACAAAGTGTACTTAAACAAATTTTGAGATAAATTTCCATTTAATTCATTCACCTTTATATAACATTCAAGTTTGTGAAAAACATAAGAAAATAACAAATTTGACAAAGAAAATACTTCACTGTAATAGCTCAACACATGAATCCTGTAATGCAATCTCTTTATTACTTGGTTTAGTCTACTGATTGGGAAAATTGGTACAATAACCCTTAGGTTTATGATTAAAATAACTCTACAAATGTATAGAAAACCACACCCAATACTTCGAATTATGAAGTATTTATACAAAAATAATTTACAAAATATCCCAAACTGTCTTGGGAATTAATCTAGGAGAAAGAAATATCTTCATGCAAGAAGATGGAGACAGCTATTGAACTGTTGTATGCTGTCCCTGTTTATTGGGTTGTGCTATCTTTAAGCTATGATATTTTTCCTTTTAATCTATGATTTTTTGTTGGTCTTCATGTTGAATGCTCTTTTTACTTTCATCTTTCAACTAATACACTTTTATCTGATACTCTTTCATTTGGCTGGCTTGTTATTATCCTTTTACTGTGCCTTTTACCCTTAACATACATTTTTACATTTTGACTGTGTATTTATACAGTAAGTCATTCAACTTCTCCATGTTTCTGCATCTGGTAATTGGATATTTATCATTTTTCTATAAATATCATCTGCCTCTGTGTACTTGGGAAAAGTGGGCTTATTCACAAAATGGTGTTTTACCTCATGCTGGAGGTAGAACAAGCTCTCAAAAGTTTGGTATAGGACCTTGCCAATAGGCATCCCCTTCATAGATGAAGTATTTACCTAATCTCTGGCCACTTGTTTAATTCTTCTACTGTAATCCTCCTATGTCATTAATTTATCATTTATTACTAAGGGATTTGGTAGACCCTTTTGCCTAAAAACCCCAAATTTAACCATGAATCTATCTATAGCCAGTTGCATGGTTTGGCGCTTATCTGCCAGGTTTAGAATTAAGTTTCTCTGGGTGAGGACCCTTTTTACTTCTAAAATTGTACCTTTCCTGTCAGGTATTTCTAATTCCTACAATTCATACTCATTTTTGGAGTTAAGGAAGTGAATGAGCCTTGTTGCTTCCTTTGGCATATCTCCCAATTCTGTTTTCACTCTCTGTATGGCTTCTGTAGCTTGTTTCACTAAGTCAATCTGCTCAAAAATTACTTGGGTGGATGGCCAAATATCATTGACAGACTCAATGATATTGGCCCACAATTGTTCCTTGTCTTAGCCAAGTGGTTCTTTCAAAGTCAATTCCTTCTCCAAGATTTTTATTCTCTCATTCATCTTGGTTGCTTTCTACACTTCTTCTTTATGCATAATCTGTGCAAGCTTATAGTCAGTCTCTAGACTGGTTACCTTTTCCTTTAGCTTGTTCATTTATGTGGTCTGAATGGACATGTCTTCCATTGCTTTGACCAATTTTCTAGCCTCATCACCTATTGATCCTGTTGCTGTTGACCCTGTTGCTGATCTAGACACTATAGAAGCTGGCAGTGTTGTAGCCATTGGAGCTGTAGTAGCTATGGATGATGCCAAAGTGGAAGGTACTACTGTAGTAACGGTTGGGATAACAGTGGCAGGGGAAGTCTCTAGACTAGCTTGTTTTACCTGTATCAAGCTATCTAACTCCTTTTACATTTCCTTCAATTGATCATTAAATTGTAAAACCATGTCCATCATCTCCTCCTAATTTGTTTGGCTCTCCAGGACCTATTTTGTTTTTGGGTGCTCTAAATGAGGAAGTTTCAGGTGTTTTTTAAGAGTTTCAATGTCCTCATTCTTCTTCTTGATCAACTTCTCAGCTGCTTTGATGTCATTGGGATCATGTCCCAACTCAATTACCAAGTCCTCCAATGACTTGATCCTGTTGTCATTGGCCTATGAGGAGGCCTTTTCCAATTTATATTGGGCTGTAATGTTATCCAAGGAGATTTGTAGCTTATGTGCAGCCATGGCCTTTCCTGTCAAAGTGGAGTAGATCATCTCTCCTGCCTTCTTATGGAAATCAATCTGGTCAATGGGATGAACATCCCTGGCCAACACATCCAACTTAGTTTTTCTATAGTCAGCTGATGTTTTTGGCTGCTGAATAATAGATTGCATGAAGGACACCTGCATTATTGCTGCTTTGATGTCAAAATCTGACATCAACCTGCTTTGATTTGTTGGTGTGTGCTTGAAGTATTGGGCATATGTTTCCGCCTTCGACTTCTCATTTCTCAACTTGATCTCCTTGTTCCTATCCTTGATATCTTTTTCCTTATATGTTGGCCTGATGAAAGAATAAACCTCAACACTGAGTTGTCTCTCAATCTGTTGAGTGTTAGATGTTGAGGGATGTTGTGTTTCTCCCGAAGCTTTTGTACCATTTCTTCTTTCCACCATTGTATCTATGTCATTTATTTCCATTGATTCAATGGTGTCCTCATGCTCAGTTACAGGGTTCATCTTGGACCTTTTCCTGAGCTCAAAGTGCTCATCTATGGTTTCCATAGTAGAACTGGAACCATCCTCGTTATTTCCCTTTGGATTTCTCTCCTCATTTGCTGGGTCTGTAAAGCAAGAGGAGTATTCATTGGTTCCCCTAGTTCTGGAACCTGGAGGAAAGGACTTTCATCAATTTGTTTCTCTACATCAATCAGTGTATTTTCTACATCCACTATTGTGCTATCCATGTCAATTAGAGTGTTTTCCAACCATTTCGATTCATTGGAAAACCTCTCAATTTCTGGTATCAGATGATGGATGAAAGGTCCCAATTTGACCTTGATCCCCAACTTATTTATGACCCCATAAGGGTCATACTTCCACATAAAGTTGTTTCTGAATTTTGTTTGTTGCAGAATCTTATTTGCCTCTAGTCCAGCTTCTCTATTATTATAAATGAAGGGGAAAAATCAATTTTTCATTTTAAATTGGGTTTTCTTCCTAGCTGCTAGTAATTTCACTTCATCAAAATTGATGATCTGCCTAAAATATCCCAGTGTAAATATCCTCATAGGGAGGTATTTGGGCAATTTGTAAGGGGCAAGTTGGCATCCATAAATTCTAATCTCTGTATGGTTCTGGTATAGATACTAGTCTCCCACCTTGCTATTCTTGGCCAACTGTAAGACCATCTTGATCTCTTGGCTGATTCTGGGCTGAGGACTACTGGTTAGCATGTTCAATACTGGATGGACAAATGAATCAATGAAGTCCTTATAGGTGAATGCAGTGTAGTATTTCTGGATCAAGGGTGTCTGACAATTAACTGACCTTGGATTTCCTTTGGTATCCAGCTTGTGGATGCTAACATGGAATTCATCTGATTGATAATATAAAAACATGTGAAATAATACAGAAGAATACTTGAAAACTCTCTCAGTTGATAGTCTGGTGAACTATTTATGCATCCTGTCTGCAATGAACTGAGTATAGTTATAAATAACAGCAGGAGGCTTTCCTGGGCTAAAAATGGAAAGAAAGTTGAGGACAACCTCATCCACATGCTCATCTATGGTATATCCTAAGATGCAAGAGAGCATGGTAATAATCTGTCTGCCCCTTTCTAAAAAAATGGTGGTAGCACGAGGACTATCTGTCGGAGTATGGCAATCCTCTATAATGAAAGTTTTGAAAATTTGGGCTATTTTGGCAAGGTCTAAGTTGACATATTGGTCCAGCAAGTCTCCAATAGATAGTGGGGTCTCAGCATGGCTTAGTTGGACCTACAGCATTTGGTTAATAGACACTGCAGTGATAGTAAATAACACTTGTTGGTTAGGGGTGATAATAGCCCTTTGGCTAGGAATGTAACAAGCATGACAGAAGTGGATGATGTCAGGGAATGGCTGTACTTTTGGGAACAAATACTTGGGAAAATTAGACTCCCAAAGGTTAATATCATCATTCTCGTTTAGGAACCTATCCTTACTCCAGCAGTGGAGCTTTAGAAGGTAAGTTGGGGAATCAGTATCCTTTATTTGAAAATCTTTGTCTGCTAATGTTAGGTGGTCGATGTCCAAGTGAGGCGTTTGTAGAGGTCTCATGTGTACAGAGGCTTAGGAAGGCATAATTGGGTGTAGATATATGAATTAGGCATGTAGTGGTTGCAGAAGTGAGGTTAGGAAGCCTGGGAATAATGAGAGAGTAATTATAGTTTACAAACATGGTTTGGGGTGTAGAAATAAATTTCTCCTCAATTCAGGCACATTTCTTAATTAATTTTAATTAATTAACAGTTCAATTAAACTACGCATTTTCAAATTGAGAAGGCCGTTCTGGTTTTTCACAAGAATACCTGGAATTTGGCAATCTGGTTTGCAAACTGGCTTCAATGGTGAATGGAGAGGGTACGGTGGCTTCAACAGTGAACTGGTTACTTGAATTAGGTGTCTGAAGCTTCTTCACGTGATAGATGGTGGTCAAATTGGTTGCAGAGGTTGAGGGTGTCGCAAAATGGCTTGAGCAGTAGTTGCAATGAAAAATAAGCGAAACGAGCAAATTGGGGCTTTTCCGACTTTTCAATGGGTAACGGTCAAATTTTAGTGTGGAAATTATGAATGAACAGTGGGCAGTTTTCGGCTTTGGCGGGAAGGTGGTTTTCTGGGCCATCGCATTACTTTTTTAGGGAAGGTGGTATTTTTTGTGAGCACACAATCTCACTTGGTGTCACCACGTAGCATAACAGGGCCTAGGCAAAACCATGAATCTCACATTATCTTGGGCTATTATCGAGCAGATGCCGAACCCGCATGAAATGGATGCGCACTGTCAGATCTAGGTGTAGGAGATCAGACAACTATTGTGTGGTTAAGATGCACGGAGGGAATCAAGAAAGGGGCTTGTGGGGCTCGCGGTTTAATTACAACAAATTATAATTAATTAGTGTATAAGTTCGGGATTAAATATAAGCAGCAGGTTAATAAAGTGGGACCAGGGGTTATGTGGCGGGGTTTTTTATCCGTACAAAGGGTTGGTGGGTTAAAAAAGGGTTTTTCGGGGAAATATAAAGTGGGGAAAGTAATTAGATAATGCGGGGGGATAAAAACTTATGATAAGGGGATTTTTATGGATTTTTGAAGGGAAATAGGGAAATTAATAAGGGGGGGAAGGTAATATTTGCAATGGGAAATGGGTTTCATACTAGGGAAAAGGGGTTTTGTGTAGGGGGATGATTTTTGAAGGGTAATTACTAGGGAAATGTGTAAAACCAAGGGTAAGGTCAAAATGAAAAGAAAAGGGGATTTATAACAAATAAAGGGATAATGGGGAATTAGCAAATAAGCATGTGGGGGCACAATGAAATGAAGGGAAATTAGTTAAACCAGCTTGTGAACATCTTTTCTTTCTCATAAATGTCGTTGTACATAAAACATAGGATTAAGCATGATAAATGTGCTTTTGACTCAACAACCTTGTACATTTACAACCTTTCTTCTACCTACCCTTTATTTATCCTAACATTTTTTTCTTCATTTTATTGGGTGCATTTAAGCTTGCTGACCCTTTATTTCCTTTCATTTTGACAAGAAAACCATCTAATTCTAACCTTATAACTTCCAATGGCTCAGATTAAACTTATGAGCTCATTTTATTCTCTACCTAACTACTGATCTACCAAGGTTAATCAGTTTGGCTAAATTCTTATTCTTTATCTATCAACATAAAATTTAAAGCATGAATAATTTAAGATTAAGTTATTCGACCATCATGGATTGTGGAATTTCTGACAAGTTGCACACAACCTTATTTTGCATAAAAAAGTAAAAAGTAGTGGCATTTGAATTTGCACACTTTCATGATATGTTTTATTTGTTTTTGGGCTTCATATTTTTCACCTTTTTTATCTTCTTTCTTTTTTGCCCTTTGATTATTCTTTTAGGAAATACCCTCTTTACATTTTTTGATTTTTAATGTGGAAAACATTTTGCAAAAAGCAAAACTATGTACAATATTACAAGACTAACCATATCCAAGTCAAAATTATGAATCCTATTATTATAGGACCCTAACAATGGCTCCACATGGGGATGGCGTTTCCTCGTGAAATGTCAAGAACATTAAGATCAGTAGCCTTTTGAACTGTGACTATAATTAACTTGTAAATTTTTCTTCTGTGATCCTGCTTTATTCATACTTATGATGGTGAACCCTTCAAAGATTAGGGAATTCTCTCCAGGCTTCAACTTCAAAATATTACCATCCAACCCAATCTAAACTCTCAATGTTATATACATTGAGTAAAGTAAAGTGAACTATTGTTAATATGTGGATATGTAATATTTCAGCATTCTACCATTGACAGGTCCTCCTGGTAGATCTGTTCCATCTAATTCTCTGAAGAAAAATCCATTGTTACCTCTGTAACCATAAATGACATAAGGGCCTTTCCATAGAAAATCAAATTTTCCATGTTTTCCCTTATCTTCTCTTCTAGAATCCCATTTCATAACTTTATCGCATATTTAAAAATCATCAGCTTTAGTCTTTTTGTCAAAAATCTAGTTTGTTGCAAGTGTATTGTCTAATTTATCCTCCTTTGGATATCATTCGGTTCTACATGCAACTCTTGGATGATTTTCATCCCTGGCACTTATAAAGAGGATGGAAAAACAACATCCATCCCATATACTAACTAATAAGGAGATGTACCAATGAACTTTTTGGTAGTTAGTCTGTCTGCCCATAAGGCATTGACCAACTTTTTGTTCCATGTCTTCTTGTTGTCTTCCAATAGTTTCTTAATGATATTGAAAAGGCTTTTGTTAGATGATTCTGCAAGTCCATTACCTTGAGGGTAATAGGCAGTGGAATGGAGTAGGGTGATGTGATATTTGTTACAAAATTCTAACATTTTCTTGGATTTAAAAGCAACTACATTATGAGTAATGAGCTTTTTGGGGTATCCAAATCTTGATAGGATATTGTTTTCAACTAATGAGATAATGACAGAGTCTGTGGCTTCTCTAGAATGGATGGCTTCTATCCATTTGGTGAAGTAATCAGTGGCTATCAAAATCCATTTATGTTGTGCTGAGGAGGCTAGGTGAATTTCCCTAATGAAGTCTAAACCCCATTGTTGAAATGACACTTCTGTGGATATGGGTTTGAGAGGTAAAGGTTAAATTTTCCTCTTACCCTCAAATATTTGGCACTTATGACAAGAGGTCACATGTTTCTTAACATCTGCAAAAAAAGCGGGCCAGTAAAAACTAGCCCTTAGGATCTTATCAACAGTTTTTTTCCAATACAAGTGTCCTCCACAATCTCCTACATGAAATTCTTGCATAATTTTATCAACTTCATCTTTCAGTAAACAATTTAATAGAATGCCACCATTATCTTTCCAAAATAAAGCATTAGCTATGATACATGATCCGAATTGGATCCACAAAAGACTGTCGAGAACCTTGACTGTATCGAGTTGAACAAATCCTTGAAAATTCCAAAACAGCGATCAAAAACGCCTTGAACGAGTGTCAATGGCCGCCAACGTAGAATGATGAGGACCTCGGTCAAAGCGCGCTGACCAAGGCCCATGGAAACTGCGCAGGAGGTCAACACAGCCCCTGGGAGCCCCGGATCAGGAAAAGGAGGCGATTTTGATGCGCGATTAGCACTAATCACGCATCGCTGGGAAAACAGGGACAAAGTGGAAGAGCCTTAAGCACTCAGTCACGTTGGAAGTTGGAGAACCGCGGGCGAAGAAACAAAAAGTGCTAAAGGACAAATGTGGGACCCACACTTTGGAAAACCGGTGGTATTGATCGGGGCACCCTTGAACGATAAGGGGTTTTGGAAGAGAGCAGAGCGATCCCACTCAATGATCGACACGTGGCAGTGAAGGTGAGAGAAAAATTGTGGTGATCACGCGTTATTAGTCAAGCAAGTCAACTGCACTCGACGTGCGTATGACGTTGGATTTGGAGGAGCCCAGATCGGACGGCTAAGATTGCGCCCAATGGAGGAAGCGGAATCAACAGGGGATTAAGCTGCATTCTGAAGGTATTTAGAGTCCATTTGACTGCCACGGTGGAGAAAGAATGCATACCCAGTGTAACAAAAGAAACGAACTGATGAAGCATGCTGGCATCAGTTAGATGGGGACACGTGGCCACTTACCAAGCCTTCATGCTGATGCCGAATAGGAAACTCCAAGCGCAGCTGCAAAAGGTGTATCATCGCAGGCAGGAGAGGAACCAAACAGGCATAGGGATCGAATGGCCAAAGCCATGAACAAAGACAGTTGGAAAAAAAGGGGGGAAAAATGAAGAAGACGGAAGAATTGAGAGGAGTTCAGGTAGCCAAGAAAGACAGTGAACAATGAACCCTGAGAGGAGGACTGAACACGGAGAACAGTAAAGCCAAGCAGAGGAGACAGAGGGCCGAGCTGACCATAGGCAGCATCGAGCACGAGAGAGATTGAAGATTCAAGCCTTCCCATAGAGGAATCTGTCTGGATTGAGCATCACAGTTGGCTCTTTCCACTGTAGACTGAGGGTCACAGAGCTAGTAGGAAGAACAAGAGTCTATGTACTTTGAGTGGCTTGGGGAATCCATGAACCACCCTGCCAAGAAAACCTATTTTAGAAGAACTCGCGTTGTGTCCCTGTATCTGTAATTCTGTACTTACAAACACAATAAAACAAGGCCACCACTGAAGCTGGACTAGAGACGTAGCCCTGGAGAATAGGGTGAACTCCTTATTAAAACTGTTTGTGTCTTTTTGTTGCTTACTATATTTCTCTGATGTCTTTCCATTTAAATGTCTGTGTATTGGAAATCTCATCGATCTGTTGCTTAAATAACACAGAACACACACCAGCACATGACTCTATAATACCTTTTGTTTTAATAAATCTTTAACTGATGGCACTCTTAGAGTGATTATAAGATCAAGTGGTATCAGAGCTCTAGGCCGTAAGGTTAGACAAGCTTTTGTTGGTTTAGCTGTGAATGCTCACTAGATCAAAGCTCAAATTAGGAGAAGGAGAGTTGGTGGAAACTAATCCTGAAATTGGGAGAGTCTATTCTCGGAAGACAATGTTAGAGGAAGGTTCTATAGGGCTAGAACCTCAATTCATAGAGAGTTTCCTAGCTATAAATTCTATGGTAGAAGAAATGTATAGGGAATTTAGAAAGCATAGGGATGAAGATTCATTAGGTTCTAAACAAGATAAGGAAGAAGATGAGTCTTATTTCCATCACCACTCCAAAGGAAATGGGAAAGAGGAAAGCTTTCTCACACCTCCTAATAGCCCTGTGCATAATAAGAAAGCATCTTTGATTAAGTTAGATGTTAAATTTGATTTTCCTATATATGATGGAGAGCTAAATGCTGAAAAGTTGGACAATTGGATTAGACAAATTGATGTGTATTGCAGAGTATAGAACATAGACTCAGACAAGAGTAAGATTCAGTTGGAAAACCTGTTATAGACATTTTTGTGCCTTGCAGCTCCAAGCATGAAATGTCCATAAAACAAGGGCTCCTAAGTCCCTAAAAGTGTTGTTCCAACCCCTAAAGGAACAAGGTCAACAAATTACAGCTTCTCCCAGAAGTTCTCCACCAGAAACTGCTCAGAATAAGTCAAAACATGATCATTTCAGCTGCTCCACTGGCTAGCTGCGTTGCATAGCACCTAAACACACTAGCTAGGTGCGTTGCAACACACCTAAATGCACTATGAGGGTGTGTTGAGCGGGAAATGACAAATGGTAGTGCCATTCTGCTAGGTGGAAAGACACTGGAAGCTTCCAGAATCTTCTCCTATGACACTTGCCTCACTGAATTCGACCAAGGATGAGTAAGAGGCTTTCAGTCTCCAAGTGGAAGCAAGAACTGACCGAGAGAAGACACTAATCAAATCACAAGCTGACTCATCCTCCTTGCATACATCTATATATGGATCCCTCATCCCAAAGATCCAGAGGCTGGAATTAGGCACATTGTAAGGAATTGCTGTTGGTTTTGAGATAGATATCAGACTATTGGGAGATTTATGCTTTGTTGGAGGTGAAGAGGGGCTTCTTTGCTGGGAGGTTGATGCTGGGTCAGGAATCATCAGTTGTAACTCCTCCTGGATCTTCTTGTATATCAATAAAAACTATTTTAGTTTCTCCTCCATGCTTTTGTATCATTGATGCTTGTTACATTTGTATGGTTAGCTTAAATCTGATCCTAAGCTGTTTATGAATATAGATCCATGTCTTTGTATAGTTTTCTTCTTCTGTGATCTTACAGGTACTTGGTGAAGCTGGGCAAGTAAGGGAGCAGGTAGCTGGAAGCTGTCGAAGAGGAGAGGGATTGGATCAAAGGATTAGCGCAAGACACAGGTCGGTTCTTTCTATCCCCCTCTATCTTTAATTCATAAAGGAAATACAAAAGTAGTTTTCTCTGTTTGTTTCTAAGGTAGCTGTCACACCTTAGTGGGATAGAGCAGTTATAAATAGACACTTTTCTCGGTAACAAAATGGCGACTCCGCTGGGGAGAATGTCTGATTAGTTTGTTTGTGTATCTCTTTGTTGTTTGTTTCATAAACTTATAAGTAGCATTCGAACTGCATTTGCCATAACAAATGCAAAGTAGACATCTACTGCTTCAATCCATTCACTGGATCTGTTTATGATTTGAACAGCTGATTCACAAATGATCTGATTGCCCTTGTGATAGCTCTTAGACCCTCAATAGATCTACCCCTAATTGTGCATTACTGATTGCTTTTACTCGGCCAAAAACCAAAGATTGAACTGCAAACCGTGACCCAGAACTCGAACAGATTCTCGTTTCTGGCCCAGCGCAGGCACTGTTAAGAGTTCCTGCATTCCAGCGCACTTCCCGAAAGGGCAACCTGCGCTGCAATCTAGTTTCTCTGTGTTACAGGTGCGCTGATCAGACTAGCCCTGTGCAGCTGAGGTTCTTGTGCTTCATTCTTTCTAGTTTTGTCTCTGATTTTTGCAGCCTGTGATCACTATATGTATGTCTAAAACCCCTTTTCCTTATAGTTATTCCGCCTCCTTTGTATGAAAGAACTGTAGATGTTTTTGTGTGTTTGTTGCGTTGTTTACAATTTTCCATTGCAAAAGTAGAATAGTCGTACTATCGTCCTTTGATTTAGATCTGTCGCAAGTGTCGATTTCGATCATAGGAGAAAGTTTGATTACTGTTGATGGTTGATTATACTTTTACTATTGCCTTTGGTCTGAATTTGTTACTTTCTAGTGTCAAAAACGAATATTTATTTCAAAATCTTAAAGTGTCGTAATCGTCTTCATCTTTTGATTTCGAAAAGAAGCTTGTTTATGATTGTCGCTTGAAAGCAAATTCAGATTTGTACATCAACTTTCTTTTTAGCATCAATACTAAGAAAGTCGAAAAAAAATACATGCACATGTGCATTTTCATATTGATAGTCTGTTTGGCTTGATTTAGGAAAGTGCATTTACAGTGTGCTCTTTGCTCTTTGTGAAAAGATTGTGTCTTTCTTTTCCCCTAGTAGCTAGGATTTTCATTGCAGAAAAGAGATAAAAGTTTGTTTATCATCTTTAGATTGCATTTTAGGAATTACATCTACATCTCGTGGTGAACCCAAAAGGCAAAATTCATAAGAAAGATCAACTTAAAATAAATTCAATGAATCTAACAATGCTTTGGAACTTAACGCACAACATTTAGAGGTCTAGGCTAGAGACGTATTCCGGCGTCGTAAAGCCTGGTAACTGTTGTCCTCACTGATGGTTGGGTGATTCCTCCACTTTGAGACGATAAGTGCCAGTACAAACTTATGCTCCCACGTACCGTTGAGTATATTTTGGGAGACCCCTATAGGCTTAAATCCTTTATCCATAGGAAGCCGTGTCTGCCGCCCTATTGATCGCAATGCACTGAACACAGCATTCAGGAAGATTGACTGTCGTACCGTAAAAAGTATTCTGCAGTTTTGCGATTGGTTTGGTACTCCCTCCACGTAGATCTCCAGAGCAGTCCCTTTTGTTCCTTTTCAGACTCCTTAACAGAAAAGGTCCATCTGAGCACTTGTCACTTCAGGCTCATTAAAAATCGAAGGAGACTAGAGTCATCTTTTGTTTTTTCTCGACTCTTAAAAACTGAAAAAACAATTTGTGTCAAAGCGTCTAAAAATTTATTTTAAACGAAATATTCATTACCCTTTCCTACGTTGATCTTGGGTTGAGAAAATGGAGTCTACCAACCAAGGAATTCCCCTTGGAGGAAATCCTAGTCCCTTCTCCTCTTGGGGAGATGTTGGTGTGCCCCATATGGCCACATTGTCGCTTCCAGGACTGACAATTGGTTTGCCTATATGGCTCTTCTCAACCTCTGTCGTTCAGAACACCACTATTCCTGAACAATCGAATCAGCAATTAGACGAGTCCAGAGTTGCCCACCAACCTTCTACTTCCTCTAATTCTTCCTCTCCTCCTTCCTCTGCGCTTGATGGGGCTGGTAAAGCCAAAAGTCAAGTTCCTAAGGAGAATTAGGAAAAGAAGAAGAAAGAGAAGAAGAAGAAGGAGCCAAAGGCGAATGGTGGAAAACGAGTGTCGTCTAACGAAAATCCACACACTGCACCGACCAGGCCTAAATCGCCATGTGTCATTTGCAAAGGAGACCACTTTCATAGAGATTTTCCTTGCATCCCTCGAATATTAAGGGACTGGTCTCCTAGATTGCACAACCCGGTGTCGTCAACCTCTGATGATTATGTTGAAAGCACACCGTTGACTAGTGAAAGTGAAGTCCCAGGACAAAAAGGAAAATATAGATTTCCTTGTGAACTGTGTGAAGGCGATCATGCCGTTCACCGTTGTCCCTTCTTAGATGAAGCTAAAAGAGTTTTGGATGATCGTCCGGTTTCACCGTTACGACTTCCTCCTGGATATAAAAAACTCTTGCCAAGTCCGTCACTAGTTGAAAATCCGGCTCGCCCGCCCAGGTGGTCGGCTGAAGCACCTATCATTGAAGATAAACCATCTAGATCCATACCAGACGAAGGTCAAAAGGTTGAGGCGGCAGTTGACCCGATCTTGCCTTCAGAGGTTTCATCTTCAGATGATACAGTCACTGAAGAGAACAAGGATGACACCGTCCAAATTCTCTTCATAAGCACAGACTCCAACGAACATGGGGGCAATTCACCCGTTCCTTTACCGCAGGAAGGAAGTTCCTCAGAGTCGTACCCGGCCGTCTATTCAGTCCCACCTCCAAGCAACCTAGTTGTCTCCTTCAACTGGAATCAACTAGGCAGACCCCGTTTACCGGCAAGCATACCATTCCGAATTATCGTTGAAATATATAGAATGGTCATGGCTGGTACCATCATAGATGAGGGGGCTTTTGTGAGTATCCTTTCCTCAACTACTTGGAAAGCGCTTGGTTCACCATCGCTTTTGCCTGAGATGAGAAATCTGACAGGCTTTGATAAAGGAACCAGTCGACCTTTAGGGATCCTTCCCGATGTGCCCATAACATTGAGAGGGAAAACCGTTCACCTGAACGTAATGGTAGTTCAAGGACCCCTAAATTACAATCTACTCCTTGGACGAGACTATATTTATTGCATGGGAGCAATTGTCTCCTCACTCTTTAGAGTAATGTGTTTTCTGCACGAAGGAAGAGTGGTCAAGCTCGTGGACCAGCATTCATTTCCCAGATCACGCATAGCAAATAGTCATATACCATCCCTAAATGGTCTTTTCACACAAGAAATGTCTCAATTTCCAATCCATCCTCCCGATGAGTGCGAGTAATTCGGAGGGATATGACTGAAACCCAGGGGGCGTGCATCCTGGTCTGCTTCAGCAGGAAAACTTCGGGTATAGAGTAGGTTTCCGTGGGAGAATATGCCTAGTCTGTACCCCCGTCCGTGAGTGGAAGAGGGGGTTATTCTAGTACAGGATTCTCTTGTGAAAGTTAATGGAGTTGGTGAGCGCCGCCACTCACCTTTGTTCATCTAGGTAGACATCGCCGAAGAAGTGTTTTGTTTGCGTCGCAAATAGAACAATCTTTGGGTAACCTGTAAGAGGTAGGCCTCTCTCATCAAAACAAATGTTTTGGCGGAGAGAAGTAGAGGTAACCTTGAAACTCTGTTTTATACCTGGGGGCATGCAAACCTTTTGGAGTGCAAGCAAAGAGCGATTATTTATCTGCTTTTTGGATTAGTCGTTTCCTAACTTGCATAAAGAAAGGATGTGGGGAAAAACTCTAAAAGTTGCCATTTTTATATGAGACATTCTTATCATACGACTGGATTAATCGAGCAGTTTTAGCACATAGTTCAAGCTCGTTAAAAAATAAACATAAGACATAAGAAAATGTTTCCACCCGCGTTTAAGCTCATTAAAAAATGAACTATTCCCCGGTAAATAACCACCGTGAATGTAGTACTTCAACCATTAAAGCCTTGGTCGTGTTTGCACCGTCACCTCCACTTTTACATTGGCCGATCATTCACCTCCATTTGATTTTTTACCCATTTTGAGGAACAGATGCGAAGAGTGATTTCACTAGCCATCCTTGTGACACTGCCGTGGTTGGAAAATTCCAAACCTTACCTGGAATCAGCTGCTACCCATTTTATCACTCGTTCCTCAAAAGACGAGTCTTCTTTAAGCTCTTTTCAACTGACTCGTAAAATATGAAAAGATTGCCGAGCCATTGGCCTCTCCAACTCGTTAAAGGGACAGGAAGTGCTATCCCTCATCTAGATTTTAATCTTTTTGGACCTGAGGGATTATTGCACAAAAAGATCGAGCACTTGTTTTGTTCGGCTCGTTAAAACTATCGAAAATTCATCCTTCTATATTGTTTTATACTTTTTCGGGCTTAAGGGATTAGATGACGAAAAAGGAATTTTGGAGTTACCTTTACGTACCTTTTTAGACTCTCTAAAAATGAAAAGGACCGAGTTATCTTTGTCGTTATACTCGTTAAAAAGATTAATAGCGACAAACTTGTCTTTAGACGAGAACGAGTTTCACTATCGCTAGGCTCGTTAAAACATAGCGATGGGTTTGCCCGAAGGGCAAATTATAGAACAAGCATATGTTATCCTCCTCAAGCTTGACAAAAATAAAGAGGTACTGGTCAGCAATGACTGGGGAAAAATTGGGAAGAAAACTCAAAGAATCTTTATTGGTAGCAAGTCGCTCTTGAACATGACATTTCCACTCCGTGTCCGAGTCGGGTTGGGTTGTTTCATTCACCGGTCACATCGCCATGGTCACGCCATACCATCCACATTTGGGGTTAATGCTACCAATCCATCACATCAGTGTCGCCGACATGTTCAAGAGAAGTCATCCAGAGAAGTCACCTGTGTCCCACCCACTACCATACATTATACTCCATTCTTTCATGACCGCCACCCTGAACCGTATATCATCAGATCGTTTTCACCTCCATCAAAATCATTTGCTCCGTTCCGTGTCATTGATGTGGGATTCATTAAGGCCCTCCTTTGACAGATCACTTCTTGTTGACATCAGCTCATTATCCAAGAAGTTGGTCTAGGAACACCCCATTCAGTACTTTGAAGCTTGCATGCCTTAATGGCAAGTTTCTCACTTCCGGCGACAGGTTTACATCAATGGCCTTCGACCGAAAGATTTTGCGTGGTGTTCGACGCCAAGTCCTCTATTCACACCATGTGAATTGTACTGTAGTACCTTGAGGGTCATTATCATTATCGGTGATTCCTCTCGCGCTTGTTAATAGTTTA
Organism: Pinus tabuliformis; assembly: GCA_031772625.1. Lineage (NCBI taxonomy): Eukaryota > Viridiplantae > Streptophyta > Pinopsida > Pinales > Pinaceae > Pinus > Pinus tabuliformis. The sequence goes on along the minus strand of CM062820.1, from coordinate 1,423,992,854 downwards.
CATCATTGACTGGTAATCAATCGATGTCTTTCCATGTTCGACTTCAAAACATTTCTCACATGGATCGACTTGTACTTCGAGTGAAGATCGGACGAGATTGAAGACCTCGGATCTAGTTTCATCCATCCAGGCTACGATATATATTCAGTGAAATAAAGACATTAAATGTACAGCATTGCAGCACAGATAATCATCCTACCAAAAGGATGATGGCTCTATCAGAATCATCAGTCTACACTCAGACGATTGTCTGTCCTATGTACATGAAAATGAATTTATAAAGCTGAGCATGGGAATGCCCACCTCAGCTATATCATGAAAACAAGTATGAAGATAATGTATTGTATTGTATCTTATTACAGGTCTCCTCCCAGCATTGAAAGAACTTCGGATCCTCATAATAAAGCATTTCACCCGATTAACGGCCTCATACTTTAGGGGGCAACTATTATAGACACTTTTGTGCCTTGCAGCTCCAAGCATGAAATGTCCATAAACCAAGGGCTCCTAAGTCCTAAAAGTGTTGTTCCAACCCCTAAAGGAACAAGGTCAACAAATTACAGCTTCTCCCAGAAGTTCTCCACCAGAAACTGCTCAGAATAAGTCAAAACAGGATCATTTCAGCTGCTCCACTGGCTAGCTGCGTTGCATAGCACCTAAAAACACTAGCTAGGTGCGTTGCAACGCACCTAAATGCACTATGAGGGTGCGTTGAGCGGGAAATGACAAATGGCAGTGCCATTCCACGATGTCGAAAGACAATGGAAGCTTCCAGAATCTTCTCCTATAACACTTGCCTCACTGAATTCGACCAAGGATGAGTAAGAGGCTTTCAGTCTCCAAGTGGAAGCAAGAACTGACAGAGAGAAGACACTAATCAAATCACAGGCTGACTCATCCTCCTTGCATACATCTATATATGGATCCCTCATCCCAGAGATCCAGAGGTTGGAATTTGGCACATTGTAAGGAATTGTTGTTGGTTTTTTTGAGATAGATATCAGACTATTGGGTGATTTATGCTTTGTTGGAGGTGAAGAGGGTCTTCTTTGCTGGGAGGTTGATGCTGGGTCAGGAATCATCAGTTGTAACTCCTCCTGGATCTTCTTGTATATCAATAAAAACTATTTGAGTTTCTCCTCCATGCTTTTGTATCATTGATGCTTGTTACATTTGTATGGTTAGCTTAAATCTGATCCTAAGCTATTTATGAATATAGATCCATGTCTTTGTATAGTTTTCTTCTTCTGTGATCTTACAGGTACTTGGTGAAGCTGGGCAAGTAAGGGAGCAGGTAGCTGGAAGCTGTCGAAGAGGAGAGGGATTGGATCAAAGGATTAGCGCAAGACACAGGTCGGTTCTTTCTATCCCCCTCTATCTTTAATTCATAAAGGAAATACAAAAGAATTTTTATCTGTTTGTTTCTAAGGCAGCTGTCACACCTTAGTGGAATAGAGCAGTTCTAAATAGATACTTTTCCCGGTAACAAAACCTACGCCTAAGAGGCACTGCCTTGGTTTGGTGGGAACGCAGAACCCAAGCTGATATGCAGAAGCATGGTAAGACCACTTTTTCTGGAGTGAATTTTTTGCTGCCATCAAAAAAGCAGTTCTATCCATTGGCCTACATGCAACAAGCCATGATGAGTTGGCAAACTCTTCGGAAGTTGAAAGGGAAAAGTGTACAAGGCTATACTCAAGAGTTCAGAAAAAGTGCATTGATGTTGGGTATCTCATTAGACTCACCAGAGACTCTTTTGAAGTACATTGGTGGTCTACACAGCTACATGAGGCATACCATCCTCATGTTTAATCCCGCTAGTATAGATGAGGTATATGTACAAGCTACTCATCTAGAAGCCAGAGGAAATAATGGAAATCCAGAAGGTGGGGGACCATCCCAACCCACTGTAAGCAGGAGCAAGGAGAAAAGGAAGCAGAAGTGGAAACCAAGGAAGGCTAACACTGCACAGAAAGGGAAAGCTTCATGCACTCACTGTAAAAAGCAGGGGCATGATGATGAGCAGTGTTGGATTCTGCAGCCAGAGCTGAGACCTAAGAAGTCCGAGGGCAAGAAGAAGAAGACTGCTGCAGCTATTTAGAAAGATTTGGGGTCAGACTCAGGAGATGAAACAATCATTACAGCCACAGGTATAAAAGGTAAGAATTCTAAAGCATCTACTAGTAATTCTACTCAATCTATTATTGATGAAGAACATGAGAGAAAAAGACATGAGCTTTTCCATATTCGAGTTGTTTCCAAAAATCAAAAGATTGATACTTTGTTTGATAGTGGCTCACAAGTAAATTTGATTTCTGAAGCAATTGTAAAGAAATTGGGATTAGCAACTACACCTCATAAGAAGCCATACCCATTAGGATGGTTGAATGATAAAGCGCAACTACAAGTGACTAGACAGTGCAAACTCAAGTTTTCTTTTGGGTCAACATTTGTAGATGAGGTTGAGTTAGATGTAATTTCTTTAGATATATGTTGAATACATTTGTATCTACTTGTTAAAGATGGAATCGAATCCTTTGTAAGGGCTCATAAGCTCAAGAATAACTATACTCTCATCAACTCGAGACAGATGAAGAGAATGATAAATTCATGCAAACAATTCTTACTAATGGTTGTAAAGGAAAAGAAATTTGATAAAACCAATGTATTTGGGGGCCGTAATGCTAATCAACAAGCTGATATAGGAAAGATAGTTTCAGAGTATGATGTCTTATTTCAAGAACCTAAAGGTCTGCCACCCAAAAAGGGAATAGTACATGATATTATTTTGTAGCAAGATGTTCCTTTGCCTAACATTGGGAGGTATAGGTTGTTTTCTTTAGAGAATGTTGAAATCAAGAAGCAGGTGCAAGAGTTTCTCGAGAAAGGGTTCATTAGGCCTAGCACATCACCATGTGGGTCACCCATCGTCTTGGTGAGAAAGAAACATGGCTCGTGGAGAATGTGTATTGACTACTGAGCACCAAATAAGATAACTATAAAAAATCGTTATCCCCTTCCTCACATAGATGAACTTTTAGATCAATTGAAGGAAGTTGTTTATTTCACCAAGCTAGATTTTCACAGTGGATACCATCAAGTTAGAGTTGTAGAGCAAGATGCATGGAAGACTGCTTTCAAAACAAAGTAGGGATTGTATGAATGGCTGGTTATGCCTTTCGGCCTAACTAATGCTCTTGCTATTTTCATGAGATTAATGAATGATGTACTTAGATCTTTTCTTGATGATTTTGTTATTGTGTAACTAGATGACATTCTGATTTTTAGTAAAACATGGGAAGAACATTTAAAGCATGTTAAGCAGACATTAGATGTTTTGAGAAGAGAAAAACTTTATGTTAAACTCTCCAAATGTGAATTTGGCAAAACCTCTCTAAATTATTTGGGTCACATAGTAGGGGGAGGTAAATTCAAAATAGATCCCTCTAAAGTGGCAGTCACTGTAAACTGGCCTAAACCCCAGTCTGCTACAAAAGTGAGAAGCTTCTTAGGAGCAACACAATATTGGAGGAAGTTCATTTCAAATTTTTCCTCTATTGCAGCTCCCTTACATTCTTTGATAGGATTGAACAAGGTGTTCCAGTGGGGAGGCAAACAACAGAAAGCCTTAGACACCTTGAAAGAAAAGATTAGTACAACACCTATACTAGCACTGCCAAATCTACAAAGACCATTTGAGATCCAAACTGATGCCAGTGACTATGCGATGGGAACAGTGTTGACACAACATGGTAAACCCATATGTTGTCATTCTGAGACTTTTAATCCTGTAGTAGTTAACTATCCTACCTATGATAAAGAATTATATGCATTAGTTTAAAGTGTGAAAAAGTGGAAACATTACTTAATGGGCAAAGAAACAGTAATACACAATGGTCATCAGCCACTTCAATATCTACACTCCCAAATTAAGTTGCAACAATCAAGACATTATAGATGGATGGGTTTTCTACAACAATTTTATTTAGTCATCAGATATAAAAAGGGCATACATAACAAGGTTGCAAATATGTTATCGAGACCCATTATAAATGCATCTACCATACTTAAGCATAATTCAGTGCTGCATGAAAGCTACATAGAATAGTATGCTCAGGACATGGACTTTCAAGATGTATATGCAACTTTGATTCGACTATCATGTGAAGGACCGACTCTTATATCATTGTGGGAAACTCTGCATTCCACAAACTGAGAAAGTAAAGATAATTAGGGAAGCCCACTCTTCTTTGATATCAGGTCACTTTGGGGTAAGTAAAACAGTAGCACAACTGCAAAGGTTCTGCTACTGGCCGAAAATGAATGAAACAATTTCTAGATGTGTAAAGGGGTGTGTTATGTGTGCAAAAAGAAAGCTCAACAACAGAAAACTAGGCTTATACACTCCATTACTAGTTCCTTCTCACCCTTGGGAAAGCATTTCCATGGATTTTGTTGGAGGACTGCCCAAATCTAGGAAAGGTCATGATTATCTGTATGTTGTTGTGGATAGATTCAGCAAAATGTGTATTTTGATACACTTTAGTAAACAGATTACAACTGAACAAACTGTAAAATTATTTTTTGAACATGTATGGGTTCATTTCAGATTACCCACTTCTATTGTATTTGATCAAGACACCCGATTTATGGGAAAGTTTTGGTCAATTCTATGGGAGCTAATGGACACCAAGTTAAAGAAAAGCACAGCTTTTCATCCACAAACAGATGGCCAGACAGAAGCAGTTAACAAGACAGTGATCCAATTACTGAGAGGATATTGTAGCAAACACCGTAAGCTTTGGGATGAACACTTGTGTTATGTGCAGCATGCTTACAATAGAGCCAAACACTCTTCTACACAGAGATTTCCTTTTAATACTTGCTTTGGTTTTATACTGAGGTCTCCTTTGGATTTTGTCTTTGCTAAAGATACCATGGTTGATAGACACAGTGATGTGGACAAGGAAACTAGGTTCATTCAACATATCCAGGAGATCCAGGAGATCCACCAGGCAGTACAGGAATAGCTGGAAAAGAGCCAGGCCAAGTACAAGGATAGGCATGATAAGCATCGGATGGAGCATAGTTTTCAAGTTGGAGACCAAGTCTCGATGTATATCAGCAAGGACATGATGCAAGGTGAAGGTAAAAATCTAAAACCTATCAAGTATGGACCCTTCAGGATACTTGAGAAGGTTGACGAAAATGCCTTCTGTCTTGAGCTACCAGCTTAGATGCACATCTACTTCATCGTAAATGCAGACTGTTTGAGGTTGTTTGAACCTTCAATGATTGAGGACCCCGAAGAGTAGAGTCAATTACCTTCTGTTGACAACCTGCTACCTGAATATCTTAATGAGTTGCAAGAAGATACAGTGCTGGACAGGAAGGTAAGGACGGCGCACAGTGGACAAGTAGAATACCTCAGGATTGGGCTTAAGGGTTTGAAGCCAAGCAATGTGAAGTGGATTGAGATTGGAAAAGTGAGACAGCAGTGTCCTAACTTAGTCGATGCTTGAAGAAAACTAACTTTCGGTGGTCGAAAAGCTTTTTCAGTGAGAAGGTTGTGATATGAATTGGATCCACAAAAGACTGTCAAGAACCTTGACTATATCGAGTTGAACAAATCCTTAAAATTTCCTAAACAACAATAAAAAATTCCTTGAACCAGTGGCAATGGCCGCCAACATAGAACGACGAGGACCTCGGTTAAAGCGCATTGACCGAGGCCCATGGAGACTGCGTAGGAGGTCAAAGCAGCCCCTGGGAGCCCGAGATTGGGAAAAGGAGGTGATTTTGATGCGCGATTAGCGCTAATCATACATCGCTAGGTAAACAGGGCCAAAGTGGAAGAGCCTTAAGCACTCAGTCAAGTTGGGAGCTGGAGAACTGCGGGTAGAGAAACAAAAAGTGCTAAAGGACAAAGGCGGGACCCGCACTCTGGAAAATCGGCGATATTGATCGGGGCACCCTTGAACGCTATGGGTTTTGGAAGAGAGTGGAGCGATCCCACTCAGCGATTGACACGTGGTAGCGAAGGTGAGAGAAAAACAGTCGTGATCATGTGCTATTGGTCGAGCAAGTCAACTGCGTTTGATGTGCATATGAAGTTGGATCTAGAGGAGCCTAGATCGGACGACTGAGATTGCGCCCGATGGAGGAAGCGGAATCGATGGGGGATTAAGGTGTGTTCTAAAGGGATTTGGAGTCCGTTTGACCACCATAGCGGAGAAAGAACGCATACCCGGCGTCACGGAAGAAACGAACCGATGAAGCATGCTGACACCAGTTAGATGGAGACACGTGGCCAATTCCCAAGCATTCATGCTGACGTCGAATAGGGAACCCCAAGTACAGCTGCAGAAGGTGAATCAACGCAGGTGGGAGAGGAACCGAGTAGGCATAGGGATCAAACGGCTAAAGCCATGAATAGAGACAGTCGGAAAAAAGGGGGAAAAATAAGAAGAAGGAAGAATTGAGAGGAGTCCGGGCGGCCAAGAAGGATAGCGAACAGTGAACCCTGAGAGGAGGACTGAACACAGAGAATAGTAAAACCAAGCAGAGGAGACAGAGGGCCGAGTTGACCACAGGCAGCATCAAGCACCAAAGAGATTGAAGAGTCAAGCCTTCCCATAGAGGAATCTATCTAGATTGAGCATCACAGTTGGCTCTTTCCACTGTAGACCGAGGGTGACAGAGTTGGTAGGAAGAACAAGAGTCTGTGTACTCTAAGTGGCTTTGGGAATCCAAGAACCACCCTGCCAAGCAAACCTATTTCGGGAGAACTTGCATTGAGTCCCTATATTTGTAATTCTGTGCTTAAAGACACAATAAAACAAAGCCACCACTGAAGATGGACCGGAGACATAGCCCTGGAGAATAGGGTGAACTCCTTATTAAAACTGTTTGTGTCTTTTTGTTGCTTACTGTATTTCTCTGCTGTATTTCCATTTAAATGTCTGTGTATTGGCAATCTGATCTATCCGTTGCTTAAATAACACAGAACACACAACAATACATGAGTCTGTAATACCTTTTGTTTTAATAAATCTTTAACTGATGGAACTCATAGAGTGATTATCAGATCAATACAATATCCCAATGATTTCATTTTCAAAACTCTCGCTTTAGTTCTAGATAAACAAGGAGGAGCTTGTAAGTTTAGTAAAACAAATATGGTATCTACATACCAAGGTGAACCTTGTCATGCGGAAAGAGTCGATATTGCGGACAAAACCGACCTCCCTAGAAGCAAAGGCTTTCTAGTGACAAACAAGACAAATAAACACTACCTTTCTCTAAACATGCATTTAGAATACAAGTAATCGGGTGATTATAACATACCTTTAGTCCAACGATTTGTAGTAGTCCAGCCTCGTCGATCCGGATGAGCTCCTCCTTCTCTTCAAAACCTGCATTCACTAACAAGCCAAAAGATTAAATAGCACCTGATAAACTTATAAAATAACACATATCCATCATATAGACCAAGGAGTATATGAAACAAATCATGAATAACAATCTGTTGAGAAAAATGAGTTCATTTGTATTAAGTGGAAACAAAAGAAACCATTACAACCTGAGCCTTCGTGTTGTGCAGGTCCCTCCTAGGGTCCAGCAAGAGTTTTCCTTTACTTTGATCAGCTCACCCACTTCCAAATAAGGCTAGGAGAGGATGGGAATCTCTCCTCTCAAGCTTTACAAGGGAGTCCTAATTCCAGCAGCATCTACCCTTAGGAATGTTCATCTTTCAACCTCCCTGTTAGCTACCTATACCAATAGGTTTCATATTTCATGATTGGCAAAGAAAGTTCCAAATATGCTCTGCTTTGGTGATTCAAAGATCCCATATTTCCATGAGAAGACAAGGTGTGTACAAAAGCTTGATGTTGACTCAATTTTGGATGGATGGTCCAACAGCCTAATCTGGATCATGCCATGTTTCAATTTTCTGTTGTAGAATAGAGAAAGAAGTCTGTCCAAACTGTTTAATCTTGGCAGACCAGTAGCTAGGTAGAGAAAGTAAGATTCCCCACTGCTTAATCTGGGACCTTGGAAGCAATAAGGGTGGCCTTAGATAGAAAGTCAAAAGAAAAAGCCAAAAGAAAAGAAAAGGCACATAAGGGTCTGCAAGTCTAAGTGCACCCTCCACGAAGAAACAAAAAAATGCTAGACAAGTAGATGGGTAGGTAGATGGGGTTGCAGAAATGTCATTCATTTCAACTGAATCTTGCTGGTCTAACATAAAGGAAACATCAGTGGATAGAGAAGCTCCTCTTCTCCATCATGTTGCAGCAAAGAAAAGTAGCATGACTAACTCCCTTTTCTCCCCTTTCACATTCATTACTAACATCCCTTCATCAGTTGTGTTCATGAAAGAATTTAAGGTTTTATGTTGGTTCTTATTCCTTTAAAAGCCACATTTCTTGTCTAAAATTCTTTTCATTTTTATCTACTCCCTAAGCTAAGTTGTTTTTATATAAACTTAGTGATATCACTCCTCATTCACCTCTTCCATTCATATTAACCCCTAACTTCTTATTATCTAAATCCCCTATGTTACCCTTTCCCTATTATTATAAACACTATGGTGTATAAACCCCAAGCATTCTATAAATATCCCTTCCCCCCCTGGCATTATAGCCATACGTTCACATTCCGGGATTAAATTGATGTCTGGTTAGTTTAAAAACCCAAACCCTACCCCTCTTCCCCCTTCAGAAGTTATCTAAACCATTAACCCCTTCATTTGATAAAGAACCTTGTAAAAAACCCCATTTTCACCCCTAACCCGCTTCATTTGCAAAATATACATAAAAACCCACTTTTCCCATTTTACCCAAAGTATTGGCGCAATGCGCGTTTTGATAAAATACATTGAAAAGTCATACAAATTCGCCAAAGTCCACAATCCCGCTGGGTGCGCTTTTCAAACAAATATATTATTTTAATCCCCGCCCACGTCCGTATCAACCTGGCACCTTAACGATCCGTCGACCGTCGGATCTGGCCCTTTTCATCCGACGACTCTCATGCATTTCGGACCGGGCCCGACGTCCGAATGTTACCTTCCGAAATTTGTCAGAGGGTGACGTCAGGCCTCTGCCACGCATCACCCCCAAATCGTATCGGAGCACCCTCTGACAATTCCGCTTCCGTATAGAGAGCGGTGCGATATTATACCGCTTACCGTTTCCGGTTTCTATGAACCCGCCTTGCCAACGTCACTGCCACATCACCGCTGCGTCAGCGCCCTCGTCCGCCACTGCTCTGACCTACCCGCCACCTCACCATCCTCATGGACCACTCTCAAGCTGCCACGTCACTCGATGATGTCATACTGACGTCATCTGACCTTGACCCCACCTGATGACGTCATGCTGACGTCATCCAAAAAAAGCGCCAAATAACCCAAAAATCCATATTTTGGCCGAAAAATCGTGTTTTTCATTACTTTTGCAAAAAACGACTGTTGCACCTCTGCATGTATTTTACGACCAAACAAGCGTCAACCTGCTGAATTCGACCCGAGGACCGTTGGTGCGCCAATTCCACCTGCATTCGTGACTATTGCCGACAGTTTACCAGGTATTTATCCCAGTCATTCCCTCTGCGCCTGGTTTTATCCTGCATTCTCCAACAGTAGCTTAAAGAGTAAGAAAACACTGTGTTTACCGGTAAATCCCCTGTGGCTAGCCTCCATTTTCGGTTGTAAAATCAAAATTCCCCGGCAGAGCCTTGTTTACCCAAGTTTTCACAAAACATACAGTTGGTTCGCGCATTCGTGAACTGAGAACCCAAGCTGCATCAATTTACCGTGAAGAGAGTTTTTAAGGCCAAGCATTTGCCCTATCAGTGCTTTGTGCAGTATTTCAATTGCTGCCATTGCCATTTTATCCTCTGTTCCTCAGTAAATCACCTCTCTTTCCAAGAAATACTCCTTTGTGTTGCTCTGCATAGTAACACCAGTGCATACAAACAGAATCCTAAAGTAACCATGGATGCACCAGTAGCTCCTGTAGCCTTGAATATTGCTCCATTAAATTCCCCTCAGAGAGAATTGGAATGGCAACCATTAGCAGACCTGGATTATCAAATATCAGAAGAAATGCTAATGCACAGCAAGTACCACATCTACTTGTTAAACGAATTGAAGATTAAACACGAGACTGGAACAGATGTATTGGGCATTTGGGATTCTTTCCTCCCTCTCTTCAAGCTCCCTCAGGTCAACCAGTTTCCTGACCTAATCCACCTATGTGCTGACTGCTACGACGCCACTTAGAGGGCTGTGATTGACCCTTCAGGCTCAGTTGTTTTCTATGTCACCCCTGAAGCCATCAGAGAGATGCTGCACTTCAAAACTGAGAAGAAATTAGTTCCTTTATCACTGATTGATCTGATAAAGCAAGGAGCTAAATTGACAGATGCTCAGGTCACGAAACTAAATCAATTGTACATTGACTCTGACACTGTGAAGTACCCTCCCATTTCTCATGTTTACCTCAACCAATTGGGCAGGGACCTTGTAGACATGATCAGTCCCATTCTGGGCTATAATTCAATTGAGTTTGTTGATGAAACTGTGCTGGTGATGATGCTCATGTTTTCCCCTGGCAAGTCTCCAATCTGCTATGACTATGCCACCTACATATCTGACAAAATACATGAGCAATTAATGAACTTGGCAAGAGAAAGGGTGTTCAGATACACCTCCTACATCTACCACTTAATTTTGTATTATCAACATGAGAAATTTCACTTTGCTATGAAGAGAGTGGATGCACAAGGAAATCCAAGGTCAGTGGTTTATTGGTCCTCTGCCTTCCACTGCAGATCTTGTTCCCCATACACTTATTGTGAGTTTATAGACCTCTTCATCCACCCAGCCATGTCTTTGCTTATGAGCTCACCTCCTCCAAGACTAACTGATGAGATGCAGAGGATTCTTCAGCTGTCCAAGGTATACAGCATTGGGGATTGGTACTATTACCAAAACCACACAGTCATCAGAATATATGGGTGTGAGTTGCCCCCATACAGATTGCCCAAATATGTGCCCATGAGATTGTTTGCCCTTGAATACTTCAGGCAGTTTGGGAATGCTGATGTGCTACATTTTTCAGGCAAAGGCAAGAAAGCACAGCTCAAAGTAAGAAACCAATTAGGCCACTTCATTTACAACAAAAGGGAGGAAGGTTGGCAAGAAGCAGACAGAATGCTAGAATCCCTTGGCCTACAGACCAGTTTGCTTTGGAAACCTTATGACCCCAATCACTTCATAACTTTAAGAAGGGTCAAGTATAGGCTGGCCAGCTATGACCACGTAAGGTTGCCTCACATAGAAAAATATGCAAATCAAATAAAGTGGAGGAGAGGCACCTTAGAGGAAGCTGTCACACAAGAAGAATTAAATCAAAGAGCAGTTAAAAATCTCCAAAAGATGGCTGACTTAGAGCTTTGTGCACAGGTATTTGCTCTTCCAGGCACTCAAGTGGGAGCAGCTGCCTCATCCTCCACAGCACATCAGCAAGTAGCCAAAGCTACTGATCAAACCTCTAGCAAAGGCAAAGAGAAAGAGATGGAGCCACAGCAGCCACCTCATGAACAGGTACAACAGCAACAAGGGGGGCAGCAAGAAAAGGAACAGCCAGTGCAACAAGAGCAAACATCACAGGCCCCAAAATCCACCGGGCAGCAAGCTCAGGACACTCTGCCTCCTAGGCAGGAGACAACAGTGGAGGCCTCAGTCCTCCAAACCCCACAAAAAGAAGACATAAGTAGAAAGAGGGACAGAGAGACTCCCCTCACAACATCAACAACTCATGGGGAGAAAAGACACAGAATGAATCCCCTTTCTGAGGAAGAAATGCCAATAGGGCAATCTTTGGGCATGGGCCCACCTAGCATGGAGGCATCTGCAAGTTCCTTCCAGCAGGAACAAGAGAGGACAGTGGGAGGAGAAGTCAGCTCCTCAAGCCAGCAAAGAGGAGCTGAGGCAGGCATCAAACAACAATTTATAGATATTAAGAAGAGGAATGAACCCCTCAAGGTGCAGCTCTACAATCATTTGTTAAAAATGGCTCCCACTAACCAGCAAAGATTGATGTCTGCCTATGATGTACATGAGGGCAAGATGATCATGAGCCACTTTATGCCAGCCGTGTTGCAGCCGCAGTCAGCTGCAGATTACATAAGGACCAACCTTGAGGTCCTTGCCAAGGACATCCACCCAATGGATCAAATCGAATTACATAAGCAAACGGGTGAGATGGTGTATGCCTCCTTGGCGGATAAGACATTGGTGAACTACAGGCTAGAAAATAGCCTAAATAATACAGCTGCCCAACTTGAGTTGGAGAGAGCATCCTCTCAAGCAAAGGACAACAGAATCAAAGCCTTAGAGGAGATAATCATAGAACTTGGGCATGATCCCAAGGACATCAAGGCTATACAAGCATTATTGAAGTTAAGAGATGCAGATATGGCAGCACTAAGGAAAATGGTAAAAGTCCCAGCAACCATTCACCCACAAACTGGAGAAGTTGCCCAGCTGAGACATGACCAAGATGCAGCAGCTATGTTGGTGTCATTATACAAACAGCTGATCCAGACACAGGAGAAATTGGGAGAATCAGAGGTTGCACAGGCTGCACTGCAGGCAGCATTACAACAAAAAGAAGGAGGACAAACATCTCAGCCTCCTCCAGAGATAATTAACCTTGAGGAACCTCCTCAAACTACTGCTCCTCCCCCTGAAAAGACAGAACAAACAGCACCATCTACATCAGCACCAGTGCCAACAACAGAGCAGGCTCCAAGCCTGGACATGCAGAAACTGAGAAATGAAATCCAAGCCCTGGAAGCCCAAATGGCAGAATTAAATGAGGCCAGGGAAAATTTGGTCAAGTTGAATGAAAGATATGATAAATCAAAACAAAGTGTTGCTGAGAAAGGAAGAGAGATAAAGGCTCTCAAAGAAAAGATAAAGGAGCTGGAGAAGGAGCTCACACTTGATAAAGTAGTGGCTGAACTCAAGACAGTCCTATGGGCCAACATTGGCCAATCCATAACTGATCAATGGCAATACATTGAGACCATTCATGAGCAAATAGAGCTCATAGGGAAAGCACATAGAGAAATCCAAAGAGCAAGGGCATCTCTAGGCAATATGCCTGAGGTTGCCAACAGAATGATTAATGTGCTTAATAACAGAACAAGTGCTCAGCTGGCAGCAATGGGAATCTCCAGTAGAACTGAAACCATCCAGCTGATAAAGAGGGTCCTCACACTAAGAAACCTGGTACAAACACTGGAAAGAAGAAGCCAGGACATGCAGACAGAGGTAAATAAGTTCATGGACAAGTTTACAGTACTACAGGGCAAAGGTCTTCCTAGCTTACTGAACAGCGCAGGGAGACTACTTTCACATGAAAATTATGCCAAAAGGGTCAACACATTTGCTACAAATCAGATTACAGAAAGACCCAGCACTTCAGAAGAATCAGGGCCAGCATCAGGGCAGAGTCTCTACAATAGGGTTGAGAACCTATTTTTCATCATGAATGAGATCAAACATTTGTTTGAAGTGCCTCCAAATTTCTACAAATACACAGAGGCAGATGAGACTCTAGAGGCAATCCTGAGACATCAATTGCCCACACAGGAATTCTGGACCAAAATGATACAGTTAATACTGTAAACCAGAGCCTATATTCAAGTTTTTTCATTTAAATATATAAGTTATCATGCACAGGAAAATTTTGATAAAATCAGCATGTATGGAGAAGAATGGGCTGAGCCAACTCAGCAAAACTATTCGGCCACTAAAGCAGCACTGACAGTCACAGGTGACAGGGCCGAAAAGATATAGGAGGATGGAGCCACAAAGACACGTCATCCATCATTTATAACAGAACATTCAACCGACTCAGTGGCCTCCAAAGGTCAAAAAGTCTTCTGACAGAATTGAAGAGCATTTATGTTGTATTCAAAGTTGTAATAACTTCTTATCTGTTGTTCTGTACAAGTTGGTGAACATATTTATTTCTCAGATGACTCAATGCTTCAGATATTTTGTATGACCGTTTGTATATATTCCCCCTCGCATAAGTTTGCAGGGGTTGTTGTTGATTTCTCTTCTAGAGTTTCTTATGCTGTAAATTTCCAGAGTATTAATACAAAAGTGATGGAATTTCCAAAGCTCTGTGTTATCTGAGGCATTCTGGTGTTTTGCTGAAAGTTACAGGATTCCTGCGTACTTCATGGCACAATAAGTTCTCCTTAAAAACTCTTCATTATGTGTTTTGTTATCTTTTCATAGCTCATTCATGTTCCTGTGTTTCATAGTTAATGGCAAAGAAAAAGAATAGTTCCAGGATTTATTCACAGAATACCCTGAACTCAATCTATGCTGTTATAAATGTTTTTCTTCAGTTATAGTCATAAGGTGTAATTCTTAACTGCTACACCTCCAAACTATATCTTTCACAGTGATTGTTGTTTCAGGAATTCAAGTTTGCTCCTGTGCAATATATCTCTTTCTTACACCCCAGCTTAGTGGAAAATTCTTAATTGCTTTTCACGGGTTAAACACACTTCATATTCACAATCTCAATTTTGTTTCATGATGTATTTAAATGGCCCTGCAATTTCAACAACTCAACTCAATCCCTCAGACAACCTGTAGCCACAGACTCCATTGCCCAATGGACTAGAATTATCTGAAGATTTCCACCTTAGGTACAGAAGACATCCCTCAACCAAAACACAAAACCAAACCCTGAATTCATAACTAGCCTAAAATCTTCACAAAACAGAGACAAACCTTAAAGAGAGAGCCCTCTCTGATTACAGTTTGGCTAGAAGCAGTAATTCAAAGATTGGTTAGTGGTTACCCCGGCCGTATTCCCTTGTGAGTCAAAGGGAACAACCTGGGTGTTAACACTCCCCTCCCTCTGGCCCAATGCCTATATTTATAGTGCTCTAGAGGAAGTTATTCAGGTCCACCATCAATGGGATAAGCCCCTCTTTGGATGGGATAGCTCCCCTCTTGATGGGATAAGTTCCTCTTTCATAGGGATACATGAACCATCTGGAGGCGCTCCATACACGTCAAACAAGCTTCTAGAATGCTCTAGAAATGACCACAAGTAACATTTTTGGAGTGAAACTTGCGCCTTTTGACCTTTACAGGAGTACGCACCCTCCCCTTTATAGACAGAGCGTACAAGTACGCAGGTATTGTGAACTTGGGGTGCGTACACGCAGGTAAGGCTAAGAGAAACTGCGTGCCCAGAGATATATAGATTTTTAAAGACTTTCTCTCTTTCTTGGAGTTTGACATGAAGAGCAGAGGTATAAGACTTGCCAAGGAGGATAGTATGACAGTTGATGGAGCCATACTAACTGCAAATAGTCATGGTGACAAAGTTTAGTGTAACAGATTGCCCCCTAAAGTGCGAAGCCTGTAGTATATTAGGGTTTCATATCATCTAGGAAGGGTGAAGTACTTTATCATTTCAAGGATTATCTTGTGGAGAGCCCAGTCGGAACCTGCAAGTATTCAACACAAAATACATATATAAGATCATATCATCGCTGAGGTAGGCATTCCCATACTCAGATTGAAAACTTTAACTAACAAACTAACTATTGTTCTGATACAGGAATGATTTCGCAGTACATCATAATCATAGACTCTTGTAGACACAGTATGGACGTAGCCATCTGTTTATGATTAGTCTACTGTATAATGAATACAAAACTCCTCGCAGCTTGGATGGTGGAAACTAGATCCAGGGTCTTCATTTCTACTTCCCGAACAGGTACGATTCTATCCATGCGAATAAATGAGTTGATGTCAAACATGGTAGAAACCACTTGATTACCAGTCGATGATGTAAACTGTTAACAAGTGTGAGAGAAACCACCAGTGATGTCAATGTTTCTCAAAGTACCCAGTACAATCCATGAGATGTGAATGAATGAGTTGATGTCGAACATTTCACGGAATCCTTCGATCGAAAGTCAATGATGTAAACCATCGTCAAAGGCGAGAAACCTGCCATTGATGCATGCAGATTTCAAGGTACTGACGATTTCTAGGTCATCTCTCTAGATAATGTGCTGATGTCGATAGAAAGCGACGCGTTGCAGGCGAGCCCACAACACGAAATCATAGATCAAGTTGAAGAAATGTAGCTGTAAGGACTGACTCAGGGATGGTTGAGATGGATGATGGGTATTTTGCAGATGAATGGTTATTTAGAGTGACCTCTTGAACACATAACGACACGATAGATGGTTTGGTGACAATTGACCCAGAGTTAATACCCGGAACCGGTTGAAGATTTTCAAAGTGGTTTGATCAACTATTAGGCAAAGGATTTCCCAACCCAGGTGAATGAATAGTGTCATGTTCAAGAGTGGTGATAAGGCTTCTTCTGAGACAAAGGATAACAAATAGGCTCATTTTTCTCTCTTTTCCCCCACCATTTCTGGCAAGTACCTATTTATTTTTTACAAGCTTGAGGAGGATAACATATGCTTTATTATAAGCTCACCCTTCAGATGAGTCCAACTTAGTTTAGATTCGAACCCTAATAAGGAGTGGTCCGTTCCTGTTTGTAATCGAACAGGTCCTTTACTGTGAAATTTTAACGAGTCCAGTATAGGAGAAACTCGGCGTTTTTCAATTTTACAGAGTCTAAAAAAACTTAAGAAGACTCCAGGGTTGACCTTTTTCGTAAATTTGTGTCTCCCAAGCCCGAAAAAGTATAAAATAATACTTGAGAGAACTGCTTGATCTTTATGACCAAGGAGTACTTTCATGATTAGTGTCTCTGACCTGAAAGGTAAAAAGCGATCAAGGACACGTCATTTTATTTCCAATATCGAATTTGAAACGACAAAAATCCGGCAATCTTTTCATGTTTTTACGGTCAGAAAAGGGCTGTAAGAGGACCGTCTTTTTAGTTCCATTTTAATGAGTTTAAAAAGAAAAACTCGGCAATCTTTTCATGTTTTAGGAGTCTGAAAAGGGCTTAAAAGAGAACTCCAAGGTTTCACTTTTTCGTAAGTTTTAATGAGTTCAGAAAAATGATAAAAATGTACTCATGGTTTTCACTTTTTCGTAAGTTTTAATGAGTTCGAAAAAATGATAAAAATGTACTCATATGGCCGACTTTCAATTTAATTTACGAGCAAGAAAAGACGGAAAGAACTCGGCATTTTCATTTGTTTTACGAGAATGAAAGATAGCAAAATAATCTCGGTATTTTCATGAGTTTAACGAGTCTTGAAAATAACTGAAATTGACTCGAGATAGGTTTCATTTTTACAAAAGCTTGAAACAGAGAAAAACTATGCTTCAAAGTAGTTTCATTTTTACACAAGCTTGAAACAGAGAGGAAACTGTGCATGAAAATAGTTTCATTTTTACACAAGCTTGAAACAGAGAAAAACTATGCTTGATGCCCCCCAAGCATAACTGCTAGAGGGCATGCCCCCCCAGCTTCATTTCATTCAATCAGTTGGATGAAATGAAGGTTGAGTTACGAGATCATTTGAAAGACTCGACCTAAAACTGTAAGAAAACTATGCAAAAAAATTGAAATAACTAACCTAAATACTTAACATTTATGAGATATAGTCAATCTCTCGACTCAAGTAGAGGAGGATTTGTTTCATTGTTTAACGAGCTTGACACAGGAGAAGAACTATGCTCGGATTTGGTTTCATGTTTATGCAAGCTTGAAACGAAAAACTATGCTTGATATAAATTCACATGCCCCCAGCATAATGACACAAATCAAGGTACATGCCCCTCAAGCTTCATTGCATTCAACCAGGTGGATGGAATGAAGCTTTACTTTCAAGATCTTGTAAAGATTCGACTTGAAAAGGGAGTTGTTTCATTTTTTAACGAGCTTGACACAAGACAAGGAACTATGCTCATAACTACTCTCTACAATCTACCTAACAAAAAATTCTACTCTAAAAACCTTGATTCATTTTTTAACGAGCTTGACACAAGACAAGGAACTATGCTCATAACTAATTTCTACAATCTACCTACTTAACCTACCCTTCTTTCATTTTTTAACGAGCTTGACACAAGACAAGGAACTATGCTCCAGAAGTTCGCATGCCCCCAGCATAACGATGCAAAGCGAGGTACATGCCCCCCAGGCTTCATTGCATTCAACTAGATGGATGGAATGAAGGTTTACTTTCAATATTTAACTTGAAAAGGGAGTTGTTTCATTTTTAAGGAGGTTGACACAAGAAAAGAATTATCCTCATACCTGATTCATTTTTTAATGAGGTTGACTCAGTAACAGGAACTATCCTCATACCTGATTCATTTTTTAACGAGGTTGACTCAGTAACAGGAACTATCCTCAAACCCTACTTTCTACAATCTACCTACATATCCTAAAATCTACCTGATTCATTTTTTAATGAGGTTGACTCAGTAAAAGAACTATCCTCATGTTAGCCTGTTTCATTTTTTAACGAGGTTGATACAGGAAAAAACTATCCTCGTACACACTGATTCATTTTTTAACGAGGTTGACACAGTAAAAGGAACTTTCCTTGTAACACTGATCATGGCTTCCAACTGGAAGAAAGACATGTCAATGGACACACCTTGATCATGGCTTCCAACAGATCTTCATCAGAAGGAAGAATAGTTCTTTGGAAGGAACACATGTCAAGGGACTCAAAAGGGATAAGAACATCATGTTCAAGTAATCCCATAGAGTTTTCCATGTCAATTACCGGATCTAAATCAAAGGAAGATGAGCAAACAGTGAGAGGCTCACTTACATCGGTAACTGAAAACATGGGACCAATTGCAACATAATTAACCCGTGGCAGGGTAGATACCACTTTAGAATCAGGAACATTTAGGGGTGTCATATTATTGGTAGTTGAGACAAGACTAGGGAACGAAAGCTGGTCTACAGTCACAATATTTCCATTGTGAGGGAAAGACATCACGCGAAAGAGTGTCGATACGACAGCTTTCATTGCATAAACATAGTCTCGCCCAAGGAGTAAATTGAAATCCAAAGGACCTCGAACTACCATAAGATCAATACAGACAATTTTACCTTCCAAGGTAAGAGAAAACTTAGGAAGGATCCCTAAAGGTTCACTAATGGTTCTATTAAAATCTTTCAGATTCTGCATAATAAGCACAAGCTGAGGGGAACCCAAAGCTTTCCAAACAGTTGAGGATAAAATACTGACAGAAGCACCTTCATCTACCTGAGTACGATGTATGTCCCTACTACCAGCCTTGACAATGATTTGCAAAGGGATGGAGGAAGGAAGACGAGGTTCTGTCAGCCTATTCCAATCAAAGGAAAAGACCTCAGTGCTTGGAGGGGGTTCTATAGAAACAGGTGAAATGCCCCCCAGCGTAGAAGAATCTGATGTAACAAAAAGAACCTCAGCGGTATGAAGTTCACTCTCTAAAGGGAAAGTGGGATCGACCAAATGTGAAATTGGATCGACCACTTGATCAACTAATGGATCATCAACCTGAGTGACATGAGTTTCACTCTCCAATGGAAGAGTGTGATCGACTGTACTTGAAATTAGATCAATCACTCCGTTAGTTGACGGTAGGTTGGGAGAAAGTTTACGGTAACCAGCTGGAAATTCTTGCTGTGGAACAGTAAGGTTTTCCAACAATGTTGAGGCTTCATCCATGTGAGGGAAAATGTGAGTTTGATGACTCCCTTTGCATAACTTACAAGGAAACCTAACTTTACCCTTTTTCCCAGGAACCTGACTATCACTGGTTGATGGATCAATGGAAAGTTGATGAGATTTTTCTAACCATACTTCCAAGACCTTTGGAATACCAGGACAATTGACAAGGAAGTGGTCACCCTTACAAAGCCTGCAAGGGTATTTGGGTTTACGATGCATGTTGGAGGTTAACTCAACACAACTAACACTTACAGCCACGGTTGGTTGGTTGACTTCTTTCTTATCTTGCTTCTTCTTCTTCTTCTTCTTCCCTTTCTTCTTCTTCTTAGACACCTGGTTACTAGCATCAAGGCTTTTACCAGGCGAAGAGGAAGAAATGGAGGAAGAAAAATTAGGCGAAGAAGGTAAAGGGTCAACAGAAGGTTGGTGATGTTGAGATGGTGAACTCTGTTGAGGTGAAGCATCCGGTTGAGATGGAACAATTGGAGTATTTTGGGCCAACGAAGTTGAAAATAACCATATCGGTAAACCTATTGTAAATCCAGGTAATGACAAAGTAGCCATATAAGGAGGACCAACATTTCCAAAGTAAGGAAAAGTACTAGGATTCTCGTTAGGAGGGGTTCCTAGGTTGGTAAATTCCGGAACGTTTGCCATGATATTCAACTTCAGTGAATTTGATTAACAATTTATAACTAAAATTAACAATTCACAATTCACACCTAACAATTAAAATTCACAATTCACACCTATGGTCTCTAAAAGTAAAAACAAACAAATTAACACGCGCTATCAAATCTAGGAGTCAAACCATACACAAGCAGTAACCTTCCGGACCGAAAACACTAGTTGGGGATGAAATCCAACATCGCAGAATTCAGTACAGAAGTGGCAGGTGGAACAGTTACCCCGGCAACCTGCTTAATGAATAGACTGGACCAAGTTCCTCCACTTTAACCGTCTCGAGTGAAGTGAACCCCCCAGAAAATCCAAGTGAGTCTAGCCGACGTCTGCTCCAGGTACAGTGGGATCTTCCCTCCACCGTCACCTTGGGTAGAACCCTAAAGATAATAGTCACTAAGGTTACCAACAGCAACAAATATACCTGGGGGAACAGTCTACGATCCGATAGCACGCAAGGGCAGAGTAGCAAGCTCAATCCCCTTGCCGGCTCCTTGACAATAATCCAAGGTTTACCGACAAGTGACCCCAGGTTCCTCGACAATAATCTGAGGTTTACCGTTTGTAGTACGTGCGTATCTGTCGTCGTTCCCAATGAAGGAGGATTGATCCCCTCACTGGTTCGGACACGATCTCGTGCTTCTCCCTAAAGAGGAGCTTTCCCAGAGTATAAATGTAACAGTTGGATTTATCCTACCACAAGATGAGCTACTTGTTTGGTTTTGTTGTCTTGGAGAGTTAATTAATCTCCTACTCCAAGACACTAGCCTAAGCTATGTTGGTGTATCAGAGCCCTAGAAATGTAAAAATTACTAGATGAATTTTAATTAAGCGTTGTGTTATTAAGGCTGTTTTTACTCAAATGGGTAAATGGATACGAAACCAATGGTGTTATGACCCGACTCAACTGAATGCAATGGTAATGCAATCCTTTTCAATTCGATGAATCCTAATTAAAGTAAGGAGAGATTTTCCATTCACTTCCGACAATGCAAAAAATTGATCACTAAGAGAAAATAACAAATTCTCTAATGCACTAATTTTATCAAGAAAAACTAATGCAAATCAATTCCAAACCATTTTTTTTATTTTTATTTTTCTGTAAATCCAAATCAAAGAAAACTGATCTAAATCTACAATTGATTTTTCAGAATGTAAACTATGCAATTGTAATCTATGCACAATTCACTTGAAAAGTATGCAAATGTAATCTATGCACATTTTGCATTCATATTCTGAAAATGAGAATTCTAATTATGCAAATGTGATCTATGCAAGAGAATTCTCAAACACAAGACGATTCTAATGTAATCTAAGAACCAATCAAGTGCAGGTCGAGAAAATTGGGTGAGAGTTCCAAAGATCAAAAAATAAAAACACTCAAAGGCGATTAACACTCATACACAATTTAGCCTGAGACAAACTTGTGAAAAGACTGAGACAAACCTCCAAGTAATGATCAAAGGAAATCAAATTAAGAATTTCTCAAAAAAGAGACTCAAAACACCCAATTGATAAAAGCTTAAAGCAGGAATGCCATTGAAATTAGCCAAGATGAAAGCTTCTGACAGGTGAATAGTGGATCTGGGCAGCAAAAACAAGCTATAAACAAAATCTAATAGGAGAAAAAGGAAAAAATGGAAATTTTATATGCTTTTGACAGGGGTACGCAGGCAGCCTGTTTGCACAGGTGCGTGTACGCTCTGTGCACAAAGCTGCAGTGCGTACAGGTACGCACTGTGCTCAACTCAGAGGGTGCGTACTGCTAGCAAAACCAAGAAAAACTAAAATCTAATTTAACCCTAAGCTATCCCACCCAAATACACAGTCAAACAGCCAAAAACCAGAAAACAAACGACTTTTCTCAAATCAAAGTTTCACACAAAGGAAAAATCATTCACATCAATGGAGTTCCCCAGTATGGTCGCCATTTTGTCATGCGGAAAGAGTCGATATTGCGGACAAAACCAACCTCCCTAGAAGCAAAGGCTTTCTAGTGACAAACAAGACAAATAAACACTACCTTTCTCTAAACATGCATTTAGAATACAAGTAATCAGGTGATTATAACATACCTTTAGTCCAACGATTTGTAGTAGTCCAGCCTCGCCGATCCGGATGAGCTCCTCCTTCTCTTCGAAACCTGCATTCACTAACAAGCCAAAAGATTAAATAGCACCTAATAAACTTATAAAATAACACATATCCATCATACAGACCAAGGAGTATATGAAACAAATCATGAATAACAATCTGTTGAGAAAAATGAGTTCATTTGTATTAAGTGGAAACAAAAGAAACCATTACAACCTGAGCCTTGGTGTTGTGCAGGTCCCTCCTAGGGTCCAGCAAGAGTTTTCCTTTACTTTGATCAGCTCACCCACTTCCAAATAAGGCTAGGAGAGGATGGGAATCTCTCCTCTCAAGCTTTACAAGGGAGTCCTAATTCCAGCAGCATCTACCCTTAGGAATGTTCAGCTTTCAACCTCCCCTCCCTCTGGCCCAATGCCTGTATTTATAGTGCTCTAGAGGAAGTTATTCAGGTCCACCATCAATGGGATAAGCCCCTCTTTGGATGGGATAGCTCCCCTCTTGATGGGATAAGTTTCTCTTTCATAGGGATACATGAACCATCTGGAGGCGCTCCATACACGTCAAACAAGCTTCTAGAATGCTCTAGAAATGACCACAAGTAACTTTTTTGGAGTGAAACTTGCGCCTTTTGACCTTTACAGGAGTACGCACCCTCCCCTTTACAGACAGAGCGTACAAGTACGCAGGTATTGTGAACTTGTGGTGCGTACACACAGGTAAGGCTAAGAGAAACTGCGTACCCAGAGATATATAGATTTTTGAAGACTTTCTCTCTTTCTTGGAGTTTGAAATGAAGAGCAGAGGTATAAGACTTGCCAAGGAGGATAGTATGACAGTTGATGGAGCCATACTAACTGCAAATAGTCATGGTGACAAATTTTAGTGTAACAAATCCGTAAAAGCTTCACTAATTTGTGGAGTCGCCATCTCTTCCTGATCATCTAGGGCACCAATGAAATTTATATCTAAGGCCTGATAGTTCAATTCAACCATGAGTTTGGCTAAACCTTGGCGTTTGATAAGTTTTGTAGGCTTTATTTCTATGTAATATTCCAAAATAGTGGAAATCCATTTGCCTCTCTTTCCTTCAGGCCTATTTTGTGTCAAAATGTCCTTTACTATTGAATTTGGAACATAAGCAATGATGTGTGAACACAATATGTATACTCTAAAATATTTGATAGCTTTCACTAAAGCCATTGCTTGCTTTTCCATTATGTTGTACTTTAGTGTCGCATCTCTTAAAGATTTACTGAAAAATGCAATGGCCTGTTCATATCCTTGATCATTCTTTTGCAACAAGACTGTTGCAATAGTATGTTCTGAAGCAAGAGAAAAAATTATAAAATATTTTTGAAAGTCATGACTTATGAGGATTGGAGTTTTGGTAAGGGCTTGTTTGATGGCCTAAAAAGACTTTTTAGCCTCCACTGTCCATTTAAGTGTTGAATCTTCTCTTAACGTGTTATTTAGTTCTCTAATTAATTCCGCTAGGTTTGAAATGAATCTCCTAAGAAAATTTATTTTTACTAAAAAAGACTGTAATCCTTTGATGTTTCTAGGATGAGTGATGGCCAGTATAGCCTCTAATCTAGCAAGATATATTCTAATTCCATATTTGGATATTATATGTCCGAAGAGTTTACCTTCTTCTAGACCAAAGAGTGTCTTTTTGGGATTTAAAGAAATACCAAATTTTCTGCATTTAATGAAAACTCTTCTCAGGTGATCTAGATGTTCATTATCAAATTTGGAAAAGAATGTGATGTCATCTTGGTAAAGAACTAGGAAGTCACAGATTTCTTTGGCAAAAGCTATATCCATAGCTCTTTGAAATGTTGCTTTTGCGTTCATTAATCCAAAAAGCATTTTCAAATACATGAAAGTACCCCAAGGAGTAGTAAATGCATTTTTTGCTTGGTCCTCTGGTTGGAATAAGATTTGGTTGTGTCCAGAAAATCCATCAAGCAATGAAATTTTGGGTGAACCTACTACCCTCTAAAGAATATGGTCCATTTTTGGGAGAGGATAGTTATATTTTAATGAGACTTTGTTCATATTTCTGAAATCAACGTAGAGTCTGATTTCTCCTGTTTTCTTCCTAGTAGTGACTAAGTTTGAGACCCAATCCGAATATCTAATGGGAGCTATGATCTGGGCACCATACATCCTTTTTACTTCCTTTTCAATTGATGGCATAAGAACTAGATAAATTCTCCTACGTTTCTATTTAAAAGGTTTATGATCTTCATTGATAGGTATCTTATGTTGAATTACACTGGTGTGATAAGACTTTAGGTCTTCATAACTCCGGGCAAAGACATCTTGAAACTTTTTGAACAGAAATATATATTTAACCTTTTCATCTAGAGGTAAGGCTTTTGATATTTTAATGAACTTAGGTCTTTCTTCAGTTCCTATGTTAAATTCTTCTATATGTGCTCTTAAAGGGTCCATTTTTGGTTTCCTAGCTACATCATTTGAATCAACCAAATCCTCTAAGGGGACTAATTCCTTAGGCAAAAAATTATTTTTAAGGTTTAAAATTTCTGGATCATCATTCATTATTTCTTCTATTTATACATTTTGTAAGTTATCTATTTCTAGTTTAGTGAAATCAGTGGGTTTACCTATATCTAAATATTTATATCTATCCCACTACCTATGTCATTGTCTATTGTACAATCTGTATCTATATTACAATTTGGAAACTCACCTTTAGCATTCATGAAATCATAAATTTGAGAATATTGTGAGAAAATTTGCCAATATTTTAAATTGTCAGGTATGACAGGCCTATGTCTCACTTTTGCAGTGTACTGGTGGTTGGGCTTAAATGGCAATTTTCATGTACTAGCAAAAGTGGCCAGACTGTGGGCTTGCATA
Source organism: Pinus tabuliformis (assembly GCA_031772625.1). Classification (NCBI taxonomy): domain Eukaryota; kingdom Viridiplantae; phylum Streptophyta; class Pinopsida; order Pinales; family Pinaceae; genus Pinus; species Pinus tabuliformis. The sequence continues at coordinate 1,423,967,462 of CM062820.1, read as the reverse complement.
TTTTATTTTCTAGGAATGGCATCAAAGTCTGTTTCCAGAAGGTCCTTGATCACATCGAGGATAGTCTCTCTATATTGGCTCAGTCTAGGATTATTTAGAGAGTATTCACCTTTGATTTATTTAATAATCAATTCTGAGTCTCCCATGATAGAAACTCTCTTGGCTCCAAGTTTTCTAACCATTTGTAGTCCTAAGATTAAAGCTTCATATTCTACCATGTTATTTGTGCATTTAAAGTTTAATCTAAATGCATGACCCTCAGAATGATTGTTTTCCATGTTGTGAATCCACATTTCCACACCTACTCATAGTTTATTAACAGATCCATCAAAATCCAAATTCCATAGAGACTCGTGAAAAATGTTTTCACTATCAGGTGTTTTGTATTTTTCTTCTATGACTGTGACTTCCTTTTTGTCACGTTCTGAATTGTACAAGATGAAAGAGTCCATATCAAAATGCATGGAGTATATAGGGAAATTCTGTGGTTTTTCTACACTACTCACCATGTATTTCATCAAGGTCTCTCTATAAAGTTTTCTTTGTTGACCAAAAATAGAGATGGTGGCATATGACCTATCTAATTGTAAATATCCCTGCAATTTTCCCCCCATGAGCGAGATAACAACATTCCATATTTAGGTGGGATGTTAGCAACTACTATATCCATGACAATACTCTTTGCTAGGCACTTGACTAGAGTTACACACAAATCCTTGATCAAGCCAAGGAATTTAACTTTGCTAGAGTCAAAGGAAAACAGGTCCTTATATGGTCTGGTGATATCTAAGTTTAGTCTCTCCATGATTGCTTTTGGCATTAAGTTAAGGGATGCCTCTGAGTCTAGCATAACATTATGCAATATTTTGTCATGAATGTTCAAGCTAATGTAGAAAGGAGGGATACCCCCTTGCTGGTGTGTACCATTTACATCAGGGCCAAACAATAACTCAGGCTGATCATCATTCAAATTCATAGCATCCTCTCCTTCACCTATATTGAATGTTCCAGTGATTTGTGATCTATAGGATTCTTTTTTCACTAGCTCGGTCAAGGGGACTGATATTTCCAATTTTTCTATCTCATTGTTAATGCTAAATGGAAATTGAGTTTTGTTTGACGAGATGAGATCTTCCATAGAAACTGTGGTCTATGTGTTTTTATTTTCTTTTTCTGTACTAGGCACTTGGGTCTGTGTTTCAACAGTTTTGTTTTGAATTCTCTTATTCGGAATGTTTTGAGTAACAATTTTATTTTGAGTTCCAGATGAAGTTATATCTACAATTTTTGGGTTGGAAGTCTTCTGAGTTCCCCTAGGGAGGATTTGTAGGATTTTGGTGACAGGAGCTTCTGTTATCTTTTTAGTTTGGGTTTGGATTGATCTCTTAGTGGGAATTTCATTATTAGTTTTACTTCTTAGGCTACACTATTTGTGAACCTCATAAATGACAGATTCATAGCCCTATTTAAAGTCGAAGGAATCTCTAGATTCTTATTTCAATTGTTGCAGCATGTACAATTCCTGTTCTTCTTGAGTAAGGAAAACAACATCTTCATTTTGTATACTTAATATATTTATCTGGGTGTCATCCTCTCCTTCATGGTTTTGTGAACCATCAGCAGAGTTTTCTTGGAAGGGTGGTCTAATTTGCTGATCTGGTATAACATTCTTTCCAATGTTAGGATTCGTCCTGGAATTGGGGTTTCTTATTGGGGGTGGCTGTTGATTCTTCCACTGAGTTTTTCTTTCCATGTTTTATAATCTATCCATTATTCTTTCTACACTCTTTGCTAAACTATATATTTTACCATCATAAGTGGGGGTTTCCTCTTTAATAATAACTCTCTTTTCATTTCTCATTCTAGCTTTCTTAGCTAATAGATTGGCTTCTACACTAACATCATTACTTTGCATTTGTTCCAATGTTCCAGGGTTTCTTTCCCTTAATTGGTATGACATGTTAGTGTCAAAACCATAAGGGAATTTGATTAATGCTAGGTCTAGTGGAGGCTTAATATTAGCAAAGATTGCATTGTAGATGCTATTGAAACTAGTACAATAATCCTGAACTGACTCATTAGGAGCTCTTCTAATGTTATCATATGCAAAAAGTGTTTGCAGAGGGTTTTTGTTTCTCTCCCATCTATCAATGAATAATCTATGAAAAGTAGATAAGTCTGCAATGTGATTAGCAGGTAAAGCTTTGAACCATTTCTTAACATCCCTAGTTAACATTTAGGCAAACAACCTCATTTGGACATCAAATTCATCAATCTCATGCAACTCAAAATAGTCAGTCATTTTGTTCACATGTTATTGGGCAGTATACTGACTAGTAGCATCAAACAAAAAGAATTTTCTTTGATAATCTTAGGGCATGGCATGGATCTATGCTAGTAAAACCAAAGGTGCATATCTATCTGCCATGGCTAAGATTCCAGCTTGACTAGGGGATAAATTGTTGGTGCTTGAGGAAGGGCCTGAAATGGATGGAGATGAACTAGATGAGGTTGATGAGTTTGGTGGGATAGGAAGGTGATGAACAACTGGTTTAGGGGAATTAACTGTGGTGGATATTATAGGTGAGGTGGTAGTAAATGAAGGTGTATTTATAGTATTTGAAGATTGTGCAGAAAGTTCAGAGGTAGCAGCAGTGAGGGCAACTAGTTCAATTGAATGTTGAAGGTAGGCATCATCTATATGGCTTATCGATGTAGAGGTTAAAGCTTCTAGCTTTTCCAAAGTATCCAACACAAATTTATCTAAATCTGGGTGTATAGGCACCTTTTTTGACTCAATGAATTGAATAAAATTAGGGTCTAACACAGTTTCATGAATTGCATTTTCTCATTTAGTTCTAAACAATGAGAGATCAAATGCCAAATCAAATTGAATTTCCTCTAAAGTTGATAATTCCTTGGGGAGTGAATTTGATTTAACTAACTAGCTACTACATGCTTTAGTTTCTACCTTTTTTGGTTTTCTTAAAATTCTGTTAGGGTCATCAACTATTGTAGCAGGGTTTGGATCTGGATCTTCCCATATATAGTCAGTCTTTTTGGGAGCCAGAATTTTAAATTTTTATTTGTTTTTTGAAACTTTTTAACATCAACTCCTTGAAATGACCTTAAGGTACAAAATATGAAATTTGAGGTTTCCTTAAAGTTTTATTACACTGAGGATTGAATTCCCTAGTGGAGTTGCCAATATCTTATCACTCCAATATTTCTCAAGAGTTTATTAGAAATAAATGATTAAAGGTAACCAAAAACCTACTTTGGAGATTAGGATCTAGCCTTCCTAATTCTCAAAGAGGGCTCTCTCTTTATGATTTAACTTTGTTAAGTTATTTCATTTTAGGCTAGTTATGATTGTACTTGGGTTTTGATTTGGATTTGGTGGTGGGATCACTTACTTAGATGAAAAGAGGGGTGTCTTTTACCATTTGGCTATGGGGTCAAATATAAAGCAAACAAAACTGGATGAAGTTCTAAAAACAGTGTCTACAGGGCAAGATAGCGGAGTTACTTCAGATCTCAAGGCTGTATGGTGAACTAGTTTTCAGTCGGATCCAAAGAGAAATTAAGGGTTCCTTCGGCCGGATTATGAAGAAAGTGAAAGAGGTCAACTGGGATGGGAGAGCAGTTAAGGATTCTCAGATCCGGATATCAGAAGAAAACATGCAAATGATCAACTCTTCAAAACAAAGTGTACTTAAACAAATTTTGAGGTAAATTTCTAGTTAATTCATTTACCTTTAGATAAAATTAAAGTTTGTGAAAAACATAAGAAAATAACAAATTTGACAAATAAATACTTCACTGTAATAGTTCAACACGTGAATCCTGTAATGCAATCTCTGTATTACTTGGTCCAGTCTGCTAACTTGAAAAATTGGTACAATAACCCTTAGGTTTATGATCAAAATAGCTTTGCAAATGTATAACAATCCACACCCAATACTTTGAATTATGAATTATTTATACAAAAATAATTTACAAAATATCCCAAACTGTCTTGGGAATTAATCTAGGAGAAAGAAATATCTTCATGCAAGAAGATAGAGACAGCTATTGAACTGTTGTTTGCTGTCCCTATTTATTAGGTTGTGCTGTCTTTAAGCTCTGATATTTTTCCTTTTAATCTCTACTTTGTTGTTGGTCTTCACGTTGAATGTTCTTTTTGCTTTCATCTTTCCACTGATAGACTTTTATGTGATACTCTTTCGTCTAGCTGACCTATTATTATCCTTTTATTGTGCCTTTTACCCTTACTGTGCATTTTTACATTTTGACTGTGTATTTCTATAGTAAGTAATTCAATTTCTCCCATGTTTCTGCATCTGGTAATTGGATATTTATCATTTTCCTATAAATCTCATCTGCCTTCGTGTACTTGGGAAAAGTGGGCTTATTCACAAAAAGGTGTTTTACCTCATGCCGGAGGTAAACCAAGTTCTCAAAATTTTGGTATAGGACCTTGCCAACAGGCATCCCCTTCATAGATGAAGTATTTACCATATCTCTAACCACTTCTCTAATTCCTCTGTTGTAGTCCCCCTGTGCAACTAATTTATCATTTATTACTGAGGGATTTGGTAGACCCTTTTGCCTCAAAACTTCAAATTTAACCATGAATCTGTCTATAGCCAGTTGCATGATTTTCCACTTATCTTCCAGGTTTAGCATTAAGTTTCTCTTGGTGAGGACCCTTTTTACTTCTAATATTGTACCTGTCCTATCAGGTATTTCTAATTCTTGCAATTCATACTTATTTTTGGAGTTAAGGAAGTGAATGATCCTTGTTTCTTCCTCTGGCATATCCCCCAATTCTATTTTCACTCTCTTTATGGATTCTGTAGCCTACTTCACTAATTCAATCTGTTCAAATATTACTTGGATGGATGGGAAAATATCATTGACAGAGCCAATGATATTGGCCAAGTGGTTCCTTCAAAGTTAATTCCTTCTCCAATATTTTTATTCTCTCATTCATCCTGGTTGCTTTTTGCACTTCTTCTTTGTGCATAATCTGTGCAAGCTTATAGTCCGTCTCTAGACTGGTTACCTTTTCCTTGAGCATGTTCATTTCTATGGTCTGAATGGACATGTATTCCATTGCCTTGACCAATCTTCTAGCCTCATCACCTGTTGACCCTGTTACTGATGTAAATGATGTAGAAGTTGGCAGTGATGTAACCATTGGAGCTGTAGGAGCTAAGGATGCTGCCAAAGTAGAAGGTACTGTTGTAGTAACTGTTGGGATAACAATGGTAGGGGCAGTCTCTAGACTAGCTTGTTTTACCTGTATCAAGCTATCTAACTCCTTTTCCATTTCCTTCAATTGATCATTTAATTGTAAAACGAAGTCCATCATCTCCTCCTGATGCGGTTGTTTCTGTAGGACCTCTTTTGTTTGTGGGTGCTCTGAATGAGGAAGTTTTAGTTGCTTTTTAAGAGACACAATATCCTCATTCTTCTTCTTGATCAACTTCCCAGCCGCTTTGATTTCATTGGGATCATGTCCCAGCTCAATTACCAAGTCCTCCAATGACTTGATCTTGTTTTCCTTGGCCTGTGAGGAGACCTTTTCCAATTTATATTGGGCTGTAATGTCATCCAAAGAGATTTGTAGCTTATGTGAAGCCATGGCCTTTCCTATAAAAGTGGAGTAGATCATCTCTCCTGCCTGCTTTTGGAATTCAATCTGGTCAATGGGATTAACATCCCTGGCCAACACCTCCGACTTAGTTTTTTTGTAGTCAGCTGATGTTTTTGGCTGCTGAACAGTAGGTTGCATGAAGGACACCTGCATTTTTCCTGCTTTGATGTCAAAAGCTGATATCAACCTCCTCAGATTTTCTAGTCTGTGCTTGAAGTATTGGGTATATGTTTTAGCCTTCGACTTCTCATTTCTCAACTTGATCCTTGTACCTGCCATTGATATATTTTTATTTATCTTTTGGCCTAGTGAAAGAAGAAACCTCAACACTGAGTTTTCTATCAATCTATTGAGTGTTAGATGTTGAGGGCTGTTGTGTTTCTCCTGAAGCTGTTGTACCTTTGCTTCTTTCCAACATTGTATCAATGTCAGTTATTTCCACTGATTCAATAGTGTCCTCCTGTTCAGTTACATGATTCAACTTGCACCCTTTCCTAAGCTCAAATTGCTCATCTGTGGTTTCCATAGCAGAACTAGAACCATCCTCCCTATTTCTCTTTGGGTTTCACTCCTCATTTGTTGGGGTCTATAAAATAGGAGAAGTATTCATTGGTTCCCCTAGTTCTGGAACGTGCATGAAAGAACTTTCATCAAACGTTTCTCTAGATCAATCAGTGTATTTTCTACATCCACTACTGTGCTATCCATGTCAATTATAGTGTTTTATAACCATTCTGATTGGTTGGAAAACCTCTCAATGTCTGGTATGGGATGATGGATGAAAGGTCCCAATTTGACCTTGATCCTAAAAGTATTTATGACCCCATAAGGGTCATACTTCCACATAAAGCTGTTTCCAAATTTCATTTGTTGCAAAATCTTATCTTCCTCTGGTCCAACTTCTTAGTTATTAGAAATGAAGGGGCCCAATTGATTTTTCATTTTAAATTGGGTTTTCTTCCTAGCTACTAGGAAGTTGACTTCATCAAAATTCATGATCTGCCTAGAATATTCCAGTGAAAATATCCTCATAGGGAGATATTTGGTAAATTTGTAAGGGGAAAGTTTTCATACATAAATTATAATCTCTGTGTGGTTTTGGTATAGATAGTAGTCTCCCACCTTGTTGTTCTTGGCCAACTGTAAGACCCTCTTGATCTCTTGGCTGATTCTGGGCTGAGGACTACTGGTTAGCATGTTCATGACTTCATGGAAAAATGAATCAACGAAGTCCTTATAGGTGAATGCAATGGAGTATTTCTGGATCAAGGGTGTCCAATAAATAACTGACCTTGGATTTCCTTTGGTATCCAGCTTCTGGATGCTGACAAGGAATTTATCTGATTGATAATATAAAAACATGTGAAATAATATGGAAGAATACTTGAAAACTCTCTCAGTTGGTAGTCTGGTGAACTATTCATGCATCTTGTCTGCAATGAACTAAGCATAGTTATAAATAACAGCAGGAGGCTTTCCTGGGCTAAAGATGGAAAGAAATGCTAGGGAAACCTCATCCACATGCTCATATGTGGTATATCCTAAGATGCAAGAGAGCATGGTAATAATCTATCTGCCCCTTTTTGAAACAATGGTAGCAGCATAAGTGGGACTATATGTGGGAGTATGGCATTCCTCAATAATGAAAGTTTTGAAAATTTGGGCTATTTTGGCTAGGAATAACTTGACATATAGGTCCAGAAAGTCTCCAATAGATAGTGGGGTGTCATTAGGGATTGGTTGGACCTGTAGCATTTGGTTAATAGACTCTGCAGTGATAGTAAATAACACTTGCTTGTTAGGGTGATAATAGCCCTTTAGCGAGGAATGTAACAGGCATGATAGAAGTGGATGATGTGAGGGAATGGGTGTACTTCTGGGAACAAATACTTGGGAAAATTAGACTCCCAAAGGTAAATATCATCGTTCTGCTTTAGGAATCTGTCCTTACTCTAGTAGTGGAGCTTTAGAAGGTAAGCTAGGGAAGCAATATCCTTTATTTGAAAATATATGTCTATTAATGCTAGGTGGTCGATGTCCAGGTGAGGAGTTTGCAGAGGTCTCATGTCTAGAGAGGTTTGGGAAGCCATAATTGGGTGTAGAGATATGAAGTAGTCTTGTAATTGTTCTAGAAGTGAGGTTTGGAAGCCTTGGAACAATCGAAGGGTAATTACAGTTTACAAACAAGGTTTGTGACGTAGAAATAACTTTCTTAATTAATTTTAATTAATTAACGGTTCAACTAAACTACATGTTTTTAAATTGAGAGGGCCATTCTTGTTTTTCTCAAGAATACCTAGAATTTGACGGTCTGGCTTGCAAACTGGGTTCAATAGTGAATGTATAGGGTACGGTGGCTTCAACTATGAACAGGTTACTTGAATTATGTCTTCGGAGCTTCTTCAAGTGGAAAACGGTGGTCAATTTTGTCGCAAAGGTTCAGGATGTCGCAAGATGGCTTGAGCAGTAGTTGTAGTGAAAAATGAGCGAAAAGAGAGAATTGGGGCTTTTCCAACTTTTTAATAGGTAACAATCACATTTTGGCATGGAAATTATGAATGAACAGTGGGTAGTTTTCCGCTTTGGCGGGGAGGTGGTTTTCTAGGCCATTTTACCGATTTTGGAGGGCAGGCGATATTTTTTGCAAACAAGCGATCTCACCTGGTACTACCATGTAGCAGAACAGGGCCTACGCAAAACTGCAAATCTTGCATGCTCTCAGGCTATTATAGGGCGGATACTAAACCCACGCGATATGGATGAACACCGTCAGATCTGGGGGTAGGACATCGAATGGCTATCACGTGGTTAAGTAGCATGGAGGGAGTCAGGAAAGGGACTTGCAGGGCTTAGGGTTTAATTACAGAAAATTGTAATTAATTAGTGTATAAGGTCGAGATTAAATGTAAGTAGCGGGTTAATAAAGTGGGACTAGGGACTATGTGGTAGGGTTTTTTAACCGTACCAAGGGTTGGTGGGTTAAAAAAGGGTTTTTCATCGAAATATAAAGTGGGGAAATTAATTAGATAATGCGGGGGGGATAAAAACTTAGGATAAGGGGTTTTTTTATGGGTTTTTGAAGGGAAATAGGGAAATTAATAAGGGGAGAAGGTAATATTTGCAATGGGAAATGGGTTTCACACTAGGGAATAGGGGTTTTGGGTAGGGGGCTAATTTTTGAAGGGTAATTACTAGGGAAATGTGTGAAACTGAGGGGTAAAGGTCAAAATGAAAGGAAAAGGGGATTTATAACTGATAAAGGGATAATGGGGAAATTAGCAAATAAGCATGTGGGGACATAGTGAAATGAGGGGAAATTAGTTAAATCAGCTTGTGAACATATTTTCTTTCTCATAAATGCCCCTACACATGAAACATAGGATTAAGCATGATAAATGTGCTTTTGAATCAACAACCTTGTACATTTGCAACCTTTCTTCTACCTACCCTTTATTTATCCTAACATTTTTTCTTCATTTTATTGGGTGCATTTGAGCTTACTGACCCTTTATTTCCTTTTATTTTGACAAGAAAACTATCTAATTTTAACCTTATAACTTCCAATGGCTCAGATTAAACTGATGATCTCATTTTATTATCTACCTAACTATTGATTTGCCAAGGTTAAACAGTTTGGCTAGATGCTTATTCTCTATCTATCAACATAAAATTTAAAGCATGAATAAGTCAATATTAACATATTCAACCATCATGGATTGTTCCATTTATGACAAGCTACACACAACGTTATTTTGCATAAAAAAAGTAAAAAGTAGTGGCATTTGAATTTGCACACTTTCATGATCTATTTTATTTGTTTTTGGGGTTCATATTTTTCACCTTTTAGATCTTTTCAATTTGTTTTTTTCCTTTGATTATTCTTTTAGGACATACCCTCTTTACATTTTTTAGTTTTTAATATGGGAAAAATTTTCCAAAAAGAAAAAGTATGTATAATATTACAAGACTAACCATAGCCAATTCAAAATTATGAATCGTATTATATAGGACCCTAAGAATACCCACTAGACTAGAACCCACACAAGGAGAATTCCATTCCCGTTTCAAGAGAACCTGCAATCAACTTATACCATGCTATTTAACATTTTATGTATTTCTTCACATCCTTGGCCTGTGACATAAAGATGCAACATGCTACCTTCCATCTTCTATACTAACACTCCTAAACAATAATAAAGTATCCCCAAATTTGTCATTTCAAATGATCGATGCAGCTCACCTTTTGGTTTTTCAATTACCGAAGTTGTTACCTATATTGATGAGATCATCTACAACCGAGGCCACAGTGACAATCTTTGTTAGAGTTTTATCCATGTTACACTAAAGGTGCATTTTCTTCAACAACACTACAATTCATTGTTGTTTCCATTCAACAAAGAAGTGTACCCAGTAGCAACCTTGGTCTGCATGCAAACAGATTGAATTCATAGTAGACTTTATCTATTGTTTTGAAGGTGTTTATCCTTCAATAGTACTTCATCTCAGTAGATCCTTTCAATCTACACCTTAAGAAGATGCATATAGACTTGGGGTACATGCTACAGATTCCAGTTTTTCTGTGAGGGTATAACAACAATGAAAGAAGTGCATTGATTTTACTCATCTTATGGTTTTTGTATGCAAGCATGCTTGTCTAGTGTTTCCCAAATTTATATAGAGACATATTTAGTATACTTCTATAGTTTGACTTAGATGCTCACTTTTCTTAATTTAGGTGTTTTTCTTTGTATTATTTTATGGATAGATTTATATTTAAGAAAAGTGCACAATAGAGAAGGGTTCTATATTTTGAGTAGGGGACACTCTTCTAGGTAGGAGGTACTCTATTCTAGGGAGCTTCTATCATGCATGTTAGGTGATTTATCCTAAATAGAGTTCCAAGTCCTTGCCTCCTTGACAAAGTCCCTACCACAAAAGACACTGGTGGAAAGATTTCCATGTTCCTAAATTTCCCAAAAGCCCACCTCAACCTAGCTATCCAGCCTCAAATCCTTTACATTCTAGTCATCTCTTGGCTGTGATTTCATAGAGAGAGCTCTCTCTGGTTTGGTAGGGCTAGCTACCAAACTAAAATCTTGGTCTGTGGTTACCTCCGTTGATCTCCTCATCAACCTGGGACATTTTGGAGGATAACATAGGGCATGACAACTAGGGAGTGCCAAGGTGTTTTAGTTAATGTAAGGTTCCCGAGTCATGGAAAAATGTAATGATAGTTTTGAGGTCATGACTGCAAAGGTGTGTTAGGGAATGCTAGGGCATGCTAACATGTGCCAAATAGTATGAAGACATGTCAAACAAGCTAATATGTGTCAAGTGCTAAGCCATGCCAAGATGTACAAGGGTTCCAAGGCCCTACCTCCTCTTCTTCCATATGCTATCCATTTATGACATTTCATTTGCAATATTTGGTGCATTTGCTAGTTATAGGTCATTTATAGGTTGTAAATGTCTTCATAGTTTCCTTTCTAATTGAGTATTCAACTGAACATATTGATTCTCTTATACATAATTACTTTTCCCTCCACGCAGTTTTTGTAACTTCAATAAGCATTAGGTAGGGACCTACAGCTTCGATGTTACTTTTCTTGTTTAGTAAAATATTGTCAAGACTTTAATTTATTGAAAGTTGTAGAGTTTACAATTTATAAAGTTTCAAGGTCTAATTTTTAAAATTGTAATTCTTTAAAGGGTTCTATCTCAATGGAAAAGCACCTGCTTTAAAAGAAGGAGGTTGGTGGTTCGATTCCATCATTCCCTGACATCCATATGGAATGATGACGATCAATTTTTGGTGACGGAGGCTCTTTTGACCATCACTAATGATCTTTGGTGACATTTTTTGACCCTCACCAAAAATATGAAACGGTGATGATCAACGAATGCCACCATATATATGCATCAATAGTGATGATCCTCAAAGGTCCATAACCATAAATTGTTGTTGTTGATATGAAATGGTGACAGTCGTTGTCCATTATTATAGTCATTATTCGTGTTGGACCTTGAATGTCACCACAACACCTATAGTTCTGGCAATGCGACTTTTGGTGATAGTCAACGAACGTTACCATATATATGCAACAATAATGAAGGCCATTAAAGATCCATCACAATAAACCATTGTTATTCATATGAAATGGTGACGGTCACTATCTGTCATTATAATCAATATTCATGATGGACCTTGAATGTCACCATAACACGTATACTTTCGGTGATGCCACCTTTGGTGACGTTCAATTTTTGGTGAATGAGGCTATGGTATGTAACCATTGCTTATATGCAATGACGACGGTCATTATCCATCATTAGAAATCATTATTGGTGATGAACTTTGAATGTCACTACAACACCTATACTTTTGGTGATGCCACCTTTGGTGACGGAGGCTATGGTTCATCACCATTGCTCATATGAAATGGTGACGGTCGCTATCCATCATTATAAATCATTATTGGTGACGAACTTTGGATGTCACTATAACACCTATACTTTTCGCAATGCCACCTTTGGTGACGTTCAGTTTTTGGTGACAAATGCTCTTTTGATTGTTACCAATGAGCTTATGGTGACAATTTTTTCCCCTCAGCAATGTCCTTTCTTCTTGTAGTGAGTTTGATTTAAATATTATTGGTAATCCTGGAAAGGAGAATGTTGTTACAGATTGTTTATCCAAATTGAATTTTCCTACAAGGGAAGAAGGAATGCTTGATGATTAGTTACCAGATGAACACTTATTTGTCATTTCAGTTCTCTCTCCATGGTTTGTTGACATAGAAAATTACTTGGTGTCTGCATAGTTTCCACCAAATTTGTCCTCCAAGGAAAAGTGCAATGTTGTGAGGAAGAGCGCCCCATTCACATGGATTGGGGGAAACCTCTTCAAACTAGGCCTGGATCAAATTCTGAGAAGATGTGTTAGGGAGGAGGAATTATTTGATATCCTTCTAACCTATCATGATGGGCCTTGTGGAGGTCACTTTGCAGCCAAAAGGACAACATTCAAGGTGCTACAAGCTAGTTATTGCTGGCCCACTCTTCACCGAGATGTGAGGAGATATACTAGTCAGTGTAACGAGTGCCAAAGGATGGGGAAACCTACCCCAAGAGATGAAATTCCTTTGAAACCTCAAGTGATTTTCAAGAAATTTGACAAGTGGGGCATGGATTTCATTGGGCCCATTGACCCTCCATCCAGGAAAAAACAGTACATCATTTTGTGCACTGACTATTTAACCAAGTGGGCTGAAGCCAAGGCCATAAAAGACGAAACATATGAGAAAGTGGTTGAGTTCTTAAGAGAAAATGTATTTTATAAGTTCGAGTACTCTAGAGAACTGGTCACTGATCAAGGAAGTCAATTTACATCTCACATGATTGAAAATTTGTTGATCCAGCACAAGATCTAGCATAGAACATCCACTCCTTAACACCCACAAGCTAATGGGCAAGTGGAGGTAACCAACAGAGCACTGGAAGTCATTCTGACCAAAGTGATTAGCAGCAGTAGAAAGGATTGGACAGATAGATTAGTTGAGGCCACTTGGGCTTACAATACCACCTGGAATACCACCACTAGATTCACTCCTTATGAACTGCTCTATCAGAAGAAGGTCGTGTTGTCCATTGAATTTGAATACAACACCTTAAGAATAGTAGAAAAACTTGATCTAGATCTCACAAGGGCACACCAAGAAAGATTACTCCAGTTGAATGGGTTAGATGAATCTAGGATGTAGGCCCTCCTACACACAGAGGTGACTGAGGCTCAAAGGAATATTTGGCATGACAAGAACATAAAGGACAAACAGTTTCGAGAAGGTGATTTGGCTTTGTTTTATGATTCCATATACAAGGATTTTAAAGAAAAATTAAGGACTATACGATTAGGGCCTTATGTCATAGAAAAATTTCATGATAATGGTTTAGTACAGATAAGAACCATTGATGCAGAGGCTATCACTTTATTTCTCAATGGGTACAGATTGAAGGTCTAGAAGAGACCCTTGTCAAAGCACGAATTCATCAATAGAATCAACAAGACAGTCATGGTGGTGGAGCAATTCTCAACTTCGACCCCATCAAGTCCCTGAAAAATAAAAGAAAGAAAAAAAAAAAAGAAAAAAAAGAAGAGACTCAGCTGAAAACCTCCATGAGGAACCCAAGTTCCACTGTTGGGTTGAAAACCTCTTAAGGTGGGCTAATGGTGTTGAAAAGAAAAGAAAAAATAAAAAGATATCTGGGTGAAAAACCTTTTTGAGGCACCTAGTGAAAGCAGCTAGGATGAAAACCTCTTGGAGGCAGACTAGTTGTTTTCAAAAAAGAAAAAAAAAAAAAAAAAAAGAGATAAAAGAAAAATTTTGAAAATGTTGTTTGCAGGTCAGCAAGAGGAGGACCAACGCAACTTGAGTTGAACAGAAGGACCTACAAAATCCATATCTTCATTCCTCCATCTCATATTCTTCATTATTCCATTAATCCTTCCATTTGTGAACTCCTCCATCTTAGTTTACATAGGCTCCGTGTTTTCTAAAGGATTCCCTAAAAACCTATAGGATTTTCTTGTAGCAATTACAATGGCTTTGGAATCCTAAGGAAAGTGACCCTAGAGCAAGGGGGTGACTAGTCTGTGTCAAAATAAAATAAAATACTCACTCCACCACATCATCACCATGCCTTTCATCACTTTGTTACCCCTACATCCATCCGATAAGTCAATTATATATATCTATATATATCTATATCTCTCTCTCTCTATATATATATATATACTTTTCAAAGAATAAGAAAAAACAAATAGAGGAGGGTGAGAATAGAGGACAAAGGGACAATACCTGAGGACTATACCTCTCACCTACCATTCATAGGAACCCTTCTCTACTCTTGTCAACAATCTTGATGCTCCAGAACTCAAAAAAGGTATGAAAGTTTAGGGGAGAGGTGGCTACAGGACATCCTATAGGTTTCCTATAGGAAATCCTATAGCAACCTATCCCACAAAGAAAATTTCATAGGGTTGCAACCATCTTTAGCATAAAGATTCCAAGGTTAAGAAAGCTCCTCCAAAGCCCAGCAGAAGCAGCAAGATCATTAGCATCACTCTCCAATACCTGCACATCCAAGGAAACAAGCATCAAAAGAGGCCAATAATAAAAAAATATGTAGAAAATACACATCACAGGCACATCATTCTCCAATGAGCATCATCATCAAGGCATCTTATCCACAGGTATGTCATCTTACACATGCTCTCTCGTTAGCACGGTATGATAAAAAATGTAGGATTATGTAAGAGTTGGTTTTATAAGAAAAGGTGGCCAGTTAACTTGGCCACCTCTGGCCATTCGATGAGGAGAAAACGGTTAAGCCACTACACACATGGCAGCAGTCAAATTAGAAGAAAAGGAGATAATTCCAAAAATGGTTAAGTTACGGAGTAACAAAGTGGGAGATGATTACGAGGTGAGTGAAATGATGGAATGATAGTGGGACCAATAGTCCAAAAGGAGTTTCTCGTACTTAGACAACCAGCACACCATCCCACATGATCATCCATATAAGGAAATGAAACATTGATTCCCACACTAAAAGAGCATTAAAAATCTTGAGCATTCACCGAAAAGAGGATTGCCTTGGCTTTCTTGAAGCAACACCTATAGGAGATAGTGAGTATTTTGTAGCGCAAGGGCACCTACATGATCCTACAGGAAAACCTACAGGAACCTATAAGAATACCTATAGGATACAAAGAAGTCATCTATAGGATTATTAGTGGGCATTAAGGGTGGAGAGATCAAAGGTTGTCCTCATCAGAGAGTAACTAGTGAGGTAGGAGCTATACCTTCCCATATTTTTCAGTTAAACAAAAGGAAGAAAAATCTTCCATTTTGTTAAGGAAGTTGTAGGCTAGGAGAATTATATTGTAGAGTTATCATTTAAATTTCTCACCCACTAGAATTCTTGAATTATATCCATACAAGCCTCCAAAATTACCAGGGAAAGATGACTGGGGGTTTTAACAAGAGGGAACCCACAAACATAGTAAGAATTCATCAGCACCCTCCTCTAGTAGAAATTTTCACAAGGCCCAATTGTATGGGTTTCTTTGAAAGAATGAGAGGATATGATGATGAGGTGGCCATAGACTTTTCTATCTCACTAATACCCCTCACTAGGACCCATGCCACTATTGTGGTGAAAATCCTACCAGTAGAAATCACCCCTGAAGCTATAAGTAGAATCACCACACTCCCTTTAGGGTTACCTTGGAGAAAATAAGATAAGGGTAACAACACCCTCACAAAGAAGAAATTATTTTTGGAAGGGGAGGAGGCAATGGAGGACAAAAATGGGGTCAGAAGAGAAATCCTTCCTTACCCTTGGAATGAAGTTAGTTACCACCTCATTAAATATATATCATGTGAAGGGAGATACAGTGTGGTGTATGGATACCATTTCAGACTCCTGCAAGAAGTGAGATTTGAAGAAGACACACCTCCTAAAAACAGGTTAAGTATACCCTAATTTCTTCTTCAATCACTAATCGATATGAGCATCAAAGTGCAGGAGGGAAAACATCAACAACTAGCCCATCACGGGTTGATCAAACTTATCCTAGAAGATGCTCTGCAAAACCTAAGACTCCATATTACATGGACAAATTTCAAACACATGCAAGGAGAGGGAGCAATTCAAGTTGTTGAATATGAAAAAATCCCTACTACTAGTGAGAGGGATGAAGAAACTGAGGGAGAAAATGAAGAGGAAACACAGGAGGAAAAAGATGAAGAAAACGAAGAGGAAAATGAAGAAGAGACAAAAGAAGAGATAGATGACCAGAGTGAGGAACTAGAGGAAGAAGAGAAAGAGAGAGACAAGGACGAGAAGGAGAATGGAAAAGAGGAGACAGAACAAAAGGAATAACAAAGGTCTATAGTTCAAGGAAAAGAAGGGGAAGAATCACCAAGGATATCTCCAAAACCCATAGAGAAGGAGGAAGTAGCTTCTCTTACTGCCCTAAGTACACCTATCAAATCAAAATGAAAAAGACAAAGACAAACCCCACAGTACTTTAGGACAAGAAAGAGCACAAGGATTAGGCAAGGAAGACCTCAAACACCCACCAAAAATCCTATTGTTATTGAAGACTCACCAAAGCCGAAAGAAAATATAGCTCCTCTTGAGAAGAATCAAGGAGAAGGATCATCAGGACAAGCCTTTGCCAAATCTCCCATCAGATATGTTAGGACACCTGTGACAAGGTCTTCCTCATCAAAGGGAAAAGGTATGCTACAAGAGACACAGAAATACCTACAGGAAGAAGAGGCCATCCTATAGGAAACTCTATTAAACCTATAGGAAACTCAAAAAATGGACCAAGAAGGTATCACTGAGCAATAAACAAAGAAGGAAGTCCCAAAACGCAAAGAGCCTAGTCCACAACACAACCTCAACTATTACTACAGGTTCATTGAAGGGGCTACGGTTATCCCACAAAAGTTGTGCATCCCCTTAATCTTTGAACTGGAGAAAGAAAGGGCAAGGACACGTAGGTGGATGCAAATTTCCAAATCAAAAGTAGTGGAGGATGTAGGCCACATGGAGGAAAAATTTAAGGAGATTGGTAGAGAACTAAGCAACATAAGGGATAGACAGGCAATGATGAAACCTCAGTTAGAAGTAGAGAATGCATGGCTAAGGACACAGTTACAAGAAAGGGAAAGCTAGTTGGAATCTATGGCCATTTTTTCTTTAGAGGCAAACCGGTGGAGGATTCCAGCCAAGTATTATTCCTTATATCTCAAGGAACAATGGATACAATTTCAAATTAATACTTTAGCACAAAGATGCATTATTCCATTACAAGACTATAGACAATTCATTGATCTCTGTGATCAAAGAACCTTGGAAGATAGAGCAAAGATGTCTAATTTTTACCTAAACAACTTGGGCTTGACAGATTTGAATGTGTGGGACCCAAATTCAAAGCTAGGAGACTTGCAATTGATGGCTTTAGCATCTTGGATGAATCATGAGGAGGCGAGAGATATAGAGATGAAAAAGGTAATGGGAAGAGAAGAGACGGAACCACTTATGATCCAAGTTGAACAATCCAATCCAATGGTTGCCATCAGCACCCACAACCTGATTGCAAATGATCCTAAGATTGCACCTAGGTACCTTGCTGCATGAGAGCAAGCAATCACACACTTTGAAGACATGTTTAGGTTGCTAGGAGATGACAACATTCAAGCTTTCAAAAGGAGATGGAACACCTTTCCCTACAACCTGAAATTCAGAAAATACCATTCTCCTTAGAGAATGAGAGAGGCACTAAACAGGCTGCCCATGTACAAGAAAGCTCTACAAAGACTCAAATTCAATTGGATTGGCTTGAGTCTCAGTCCACCACTGCTTTTAGCAATGTTGGAAAGAAGGAAAGAAGAAGAAGAAAGAAAGTAGTGAGAAGAGATAGAGATCAAGGCAGGATTTTATTCACAAGAAGAAGAAACTACAGCAGAATCATGGGATGTCAGGGAGGCTACTAGAGCAATGAAGGACATGGATATAGATTAAGTTGCTCAAAGGATGAGCAACACTTTCAATAGGGGGGTGATGATGAGCCTCATAATTGGGTAACTATATGGACCTTAATACACCTCCAAGCTTATTAAAATCAACTATTCTCATAATTCCTTGAATATTTTAATTATATTTTACTTAATGAGATGAGTAAAAGTAAGATGTATGTCTAGTGGTCTAATATGCATTGATTATAGGTTTTTGAGGGGAAATCATGGAAAGCCTGGCTATTTAAGGGCAAAAACTTGAATGAGACAAGGAGGAGAGACTATAGGAGATAGATCCTCCTCATTAAATCCTCACTCAATCAAATATTCCTCAATCAAATCACACTAGCTCAGAGTTGCAAGCAGTCGATTCATCGAGATCATGGGCAGCCGAGCTAGTGATAGTTAAGAGCCAGTTCATCTTGAGTTTTGGATACAAGCCTCCTTAGATTTAAGGAAGTTGTTGGAGAATTCATTTGGATAAATAAGGAGGCCTAGAGCCTCATTAGGATTCAGATTTTTTTTATGTAAGAGCACTAAGAATTTTCAAGTTCAAGCTTTGTGGAAAAACATTGTTATGTAATTTTTCTGATATGATAATGAGAATGAGCATTTCCTTGATCCAACACTGAATTGACTCAGAGGGATGAAGCTCTTGGGTTAGGGCCCAAACCTAGCAACAAAGGCTACTCTTCTTGTACTTGTATATGTAGGTTATTTCATGGATTAAGCGTTGAATTGGTTTTAGCATTGTTTCATTGCAAGTACGAGAGAATTTGATTAGTTTGCTTCCATTTGTGCATTGCTTTAGCAGTAGCTTTATAGAGATAAATGAATACGAAAAAGGCTGATGGCGGGTGGATTTGGCCTCACTCCTACCTTCAGGGACCATGGTTTGAGGAAAAACTCCTATTCAGCCCCAAAAAGACAGACTTCTGATTTCTTATGGAATTTAGGGTTTTCTGCTACCTAGGCCAACATTTCAGTTTTCAAGAGTAGGTTTCAATTTTCATTTTTGACATCTTCAACTTTGTATTAGATCTCATGGTGTCTCACAATATTCTTCATGTATTTCCATGCATGAATTAGGCAACTAAATAATGAAATTTTGTTTTCTTAAGTTGATTACAAATCTTCCTTGTTTGATATGATTCATGGATAAATGTTAGAAATGTATGTATTGCATGATTTTCAATAACGTAGGAAGATCTCATGCCAGCAACCCCAGCCTAGCCTCATCCATCTATGATCACTAAAAGCCACCAAGTCCCTCATCCAATTCATCATTCCATAAGATCAACTTTTCAGGATTATTGAGCAAATCCAACCATCTTACAGACTTTGGTTTGAGCTATGAGGAAGTCCTAGCTACCCCCTTGCCTTATTTCTTCCATCATTCAGCTTCCCTAAGCCCTATACTACCTTCCAAGTCACCTCTGTTGCTCTCGGCTGGATCCTGTAGGAATACAGGGGATCTTGTAGGAGCATTAGGACAACCTGTAGTGGCCTTTTTTGGGGTCGATTTGTTGAAAAAGCATCCAGGAAGATAGGAGAAGACCCCTAGTTACCTCCCAAGCCATCTAACATTCCATCACCATCTTTAACCCACCTACCACATCAACAAGAAGATTTAACATTCACATTTTCACAAAAGAGGACAAAAACGAAAAAAAGAGTTATCGTGTTCATTCATATACCCAACAGTAGAATGTTTGGTTATTTCAGATTTCATGCCTACCACAGTTAGGATTACGCACGTGTTAGTTTAGAATCCTTCTGAAGCAAGATCTCTTAGCAATTAGTTAGATGAGTGGTGTGTTGAAAGCAATGATTTCAATCTTTCCTTACTGTAGTAGAGAATATTTCAATTCTCCCAATTAGTGCAAAATTCCCTTTCC
Organism: Pinus tabuliformis; assembly: GCA_031772625.1. Lineage (NCBI taxonomy): Eukaryota > Viridiplantae > Streptophyta > Pinopsida > Pinales > Pinaceae > Pinus > Pinus tabuliformis. Next base: position 1,423,947,312 of record CM062820.1, on the reverse strand, counting down.
TTCATTGGTAATAAAACTCCTTTTGAGTCAATAGGAGGCTGGTTTGGGAAACCATAGTGGTCTATCACCAACTTAGCAGTGACAAAGAGTGGACCCATCGCATCTACTTGTGTATAAAACACTGTCACCTCCAAGTTTGTACGAACCCCGGGTTGATAAAGTAAAGTTGGTAGCCCCAAAAGTTGCAGCATTCTTGCTGTAATACTGTTACTCATCATTACTGAATAAAGAACTTGATAGCTATTAAATCAATTAATTTCATAGTATCTCATTAAGTGGAAGAAAATACCCATTGAATATTCTACATGGGAGGATGATACATTTATACAAAAGTATTCAAAATACTCAAGCATTGACGACAACACATTTTTGAAGGAGAGGGGCATGTTAGGTCCCTATAATACTAGTCTATTCCCCTTACTGTTATTTTTAGTGTAATCGCTTATTGTTATTGTTATACCCATGTATACCCCATGTTTTTATTGTTGTGCCCCATAGAATCCCACTATTATTATTTTTTGACCTTACATTATTATTTCTATATAGGCTCTAATTATATTGTGACCCCTTAGACTCATATATATACCAAGGAGGTATTATCATTTGTATCATCCAAGAATTGTTCATTTATGTAATTTAAAGGAGGTTTCCCCCTCGAAGTGAATAATTTTTAAGTCATTGATATATCTTTCTTCTTATTTGTGACCTAGTTGCATAACATCCTTTCTATTGTAGTCTCTAGGAATTTACTGGGTAAGTTCCTCAGACAGAACACCAAAGGACACCGCTCACAAACAGATCACAGATCAATACACCAATATTTTGACATGGTTAAAACCATCAAAGAGGGAAACAGTCCACAGCCTGAGCCAACGTGGCCACTTCAGGCAATTTATTAATAAAAGAATGAAAATTTACATATGCTTCTCTCATAGACGGATTACCCTACAAATGACCCTCCATGCTCTTTAAATAAAGATCATGGACCAATCGGGTGTTAAGCCACAGATCAAGTGCCAGTAATACCGAGGAGAGAATGAACCGTCGGATCATTACATATCGTGACCGTCGGATTGTAAGTTACAAAATGTACATAGTAAAGAAACACACTTTACCTAACTCTATACCTAACTCTATACTAGACCAAGTTGTACTTAACTATTTCCTATGTGTCGGAATATCCTAACATCCCCCCTTAAGAACAACTTGGGATAGGATTGAAGGATTTATAAATATGACACAATAGGAGAAGGAAGGAGGCACTAGAGCCTATCCCCCCTTAGTGACAACTTCCTGAACTCCAACCATAAATCGAAGTTTAGTGAACTTCGCCTCTGTGAGAGCCTTTGTAAAGATGTCTGCAACTTGATCATCTGTTCAACAATATTGCACTTCACGAACATGGTCATGAATGAGCTTTCTGATGAAGTGCATGTGCAGTTCAATGTGTTTGCTGCGTTGATGTTGGACTGGATCTTTGCATAGTTGAATGGCACTTTGATTATCACACCAAAGTGTAGTCGGATGCTGCTGTTGAAAGCCAAACTCTGACAGGATCTGACGAAGCCACTAGGCTTCCTAACTAGCTTCTACGGCACCACGATACTCTACTTTTGCTGAAGAAAGAGAAATGGCACCTTGTTTCTTGCAAGACCATGTAATAGGTCCTGAACCAAGAGTGAATACATAACCTGCAGTAAACTTCCGATCATCAGGGTCACCAGCCCAATCGGAATCAGTGAAACCAACAAATAGAGGAGATGCTTCGACACTGTAATGAATCCCAAACTGGACTATACCACGAACATAACGAAGTATTCTTTTAGCTGCTTTCCAATGACTTTCATATGGGTTTTGCATAAACCGAGCAACAAGGCCAACAGCAAAGGAAAGGTCAGGACGAGTATGGGTTAGATACAAAAGTTTTCCTACAAGTTGATGGTATAAGGTAGCATCAACTGCAGGAGAAGTACAAGTGACTGAAAGTTTGACTCCAGACTGAAAGGGAGAAGGGGTTGGCTTACAGTCTTCCATGTGAAAATGGCGTAGAATATCACAGGCATACTTGGACTGAGAAAGGGAAATACCTTCCTTGGATTGCAAGACTTGAAGACCAAGAAAATAATGTAAGTGTCCTAAGTCTGTCATTTCAAACTTCCTTTTAAGGCTAGACTTCACATGGTTTATAAGGTTGGGATCACTACCAATCAAGATAAGATCATCAACATAAAGAACAAGAATGATAAGAGACTTGCCCACTTTATTGGTGTAGACAGTATTGTCAGAATGACACCTAGAAAAGCCATTTTCTAAAAGAAAGTTATCCATTTTGGCATACCAAGCTCAAGGAGCTTGCTTGAGACCATAAAGGGATTTCTTAAGCCGACATACAAGGCTGGAGTCTCTTCGTATAAAGCCAATAGGTTGTTCCATATAGATTTCTCCATGCAAGTCCCCATGCAAGAAGGCGAATTTAACATCCATCTGATGGACTTCCCATTTGAAAGAAGCAGCAAGGGAAAGAACAAGGCGGATAGAGTTCATTTTTGCAACAGGGGAGAAGGTTTCAGTGTAGTCAATGCCTTCAACTTGTGAAAAACCCTTAGCAATAAGACAAGCTTTATGTTTATCAACTTTCCCATCTGGTCCATACTTGGTTCTGTAAACCCATTTGCATCTAACAAGTTTTCGTCCCTTTGGTAGAGGAACAAGATCCCATCTATCATTTGCCAATAATGAATGATATTCTTCATTCATTGCTGCTTCCCAATTAGGATGGCTTGAAGCTTCTGCAAAGGTGTCAGTATCATAATTCACTAAAGCTTGAGCCAGAAAAGAAGAGGCTCTCTCGAACTGAGAACGTGTACGTCACTGATCTGTAGGATCACCGACAAGATCACCTGCTCCATCCCGAGTAGCACAGACCCATTTTGGAAGCTGAGGAGCTGAAGGAGGATCCTGAGAAGGTGGGGGAGGATTTTCATCCTCGCTTTCATCATCTGAAGAAGAAATATTTTCAAAAGTAGAAGAGATAGGGAGAGGTGGCACATCCGCTGAACTAGGCTCGTAGGCCGATATATTTTCAGCAAACTTTACATCTCTTCTAATGATAACATTTTTGGATTTAAGTGGAATAAGTCTATATCCTTTTACATATTCAGAATATCCAACAAAAATACATTTTTCACTCTTAGGTTCTAAAGCTTTATGTTTCTCATCTGGAATATGGGCCCATGCTTCACTTCCAAAAACACGAAAGTGACTTACATCTGGTTTGATTGAGCTCCATGCTTCTTCTGGAGTGATATTCTTTAAAACTTTAGTAGGAGTGCGATTTATTATGTAATTTCCACAGTTAATTGCTTCTACCCAATAATTAAGACTAAGTCCTTTAGATTGAAGCATACAATTAGCCATTTCCTTTAAGGTGCGATTCTTCCTTTCAGCTACACAATTTTGTTGTGGAGTATATGGAACAGTATGTTGCATTTGAATTCCATTATCAGTGCAAAAGTTGATGAATGTGTTTTTAACATATTCTCCGCCATTATCAGATCTTAGCTTAAGAATTTGATGTCCAGATTGTTTTTCAACAAAGGCCTTAAAGGCCAAGAACATGTTAAATACTTCACTCTTGAGTTTTAAGAAGTATACCCAAGTGCGTCTAGAGAAACCATCAATGAAAGTTAAGAAATACTTGTAGCCAGAGAATGAAGGAACTGGAAGTGGACCACATAAATCACTATGCACGAGCTGTAAAGGCGCTGAGGCGTGCCAAGAGGCACGTTTTTCAAAATTATCCCGATGATGTTTTCCGAGTGCACATCCGGAAAAAACACCATCTCTGCAAGATACCATTGGAAGACCTGTCACCATATTTTCTTTACATAGATTCTAAAGAGAGCGATAGTTTAAGTGACCAAATCGCTCATGCCAAAGTTTACTCACTTCATCATTATGAGCAACAAATACTGAGGGAAGATTTGATGACCCAAAGTTGTGAAACTTATACAACCTTGTAGAATCATCAGCAATGCCAGTAGCTAAAATCTGTCTAGGATCTCTTAGGTTCTTAATTACAACATCATGAGGTGAAAATTCAACGATTTTACCTTCACCTGAATGGTTTATCTGATATACAAATAGAAGGTTGCAGGATAAGGTTGGAACACATAATACATCATTAAACTGACCATTGTCTAGATGAAAAGTTCCAGTCCCTACAACAGTAAGAGATCTATCATCACCAACATATATATTTTTGGTGTTACAATCATTTAAAGAAGAAAACATGGCTTTGTTTTTGGCCATGTGATAAGAAGCTCCAGAATCAATGAGCCACTCATGAGAATGAGAAGAAGAAGATACATTTAGTGCATAGCCAGACCGAGATGCTTGACAACCACATGCAGAAAGTGCCATTCATAAAGATGAAGTTGAAGTTGAAGAGTGCTCCAAATGGATGTTATGCTTCTTCATTGCTGCTTCTAAGGCTTCCATCTTCTTAAAGCATTTGGATTCTAAGTGGCCATCTCGATTACAAAAGTTGCAATGTCTATCAGTCTTCTTCCCTTTGCTTCTATTTGTCTTATCATTTTGTTGAAATGATTTTTCATTTTGAGGCTGAAGTTGCTTAGGACCCTTGTTTGGTTTAGGACCATTCTTTTTAGGATACAACTTCTTAGGATTCTTTGGATTTGGTTGCTGCTGGGCAGCTAACACTTTCTTAGAAGAGTTTCCAAGATGAAGAAGACCAAGGTGTAAGAGTTTTTCTTGTTCTCTTATTAAAGAATCACAAAAGGAATCAAAGGAAGGGGACTTGTAGGTTTGTCCTTGAGAAATGAAGGCTTCTCTTGTAGAATGGAAGGTGGAAACAAGCACAGAATAGGCTAGTCCCAACTTAGTAAGAATGGAGTAGATAAGGCTACTATCTTCTTTCTTAACCTTAACACCTTCCAAGAGAAGTCTAAGGGTCTTGAACCTGGACAAAAAATCTTCAATACAAGAAAAATTATTGGGGTCCAATGTAAGCAATTCATTTTCAAGTTGATGGGTTTAAGTTCATTTTTAATTCCAAAGACTTTAGTAATCTATTTCATTGCTTCATCAGGAGTATCAAGTTCTGCAATGTGGAATCTAAGATCTGGAGAAATAGACATCCCTATCAACCCACGTGCTTGGTCTTGCCTATTTTCCCATTTAGCTGCCTTGTCTTCATCTTTCGGTTTGGTCTCTTGGCCTGTGGCTATTCTGTAAATACCTTTACTTCTAAGTAAATCTACAATGTAGGACCACCATTAGAAGTAGTTGGTGTTATCAAGAATAACTTGGCATGGACTTTCCATTAAAAAAAAAACTGAAGCTATAGATGCTGAAACTAAGTTTTTCAATGGAAAAATCTCGAAAAATTAGGCTGTTTAAAAAAAAACGGTTCTAAAAATGGCTTCAGGATGAAGAAGTTATGGATTTTTGAAGAAAACTTGATGAAGTTGCCGACGAAGTGCGGGAATGTGCGAAAATGAAAAATCTGCCCCCACAAAATGGAGACTTGAACCCAAGACCTCTACTCTCATAAATTAGCTTTGCACCAAGTGAGCTATACAAAAAGTTTGAGGGAGGGGGGGGGGGGGGGGGGGGGAGGAGGGGGTTGATGCTTTGGGTTGCGTGCTTGCTTTGAGAAAGCTCTTTTTCCCTACAAAACAAAAAACACAAAACCCAACACGGATGTACAAAAAAAAATGAACCTTGCGGCTCCAAGTTAGCTTTAGCCAGAAACTAGATATTTTCAAAAACGAACCTTGCGGCTCGAAGTTAGCTTTACCCGGAAACTAAATATTTTCAAAAACGCACCTTGCGGCTCGAAGTTAGCTTTACCCGGAAACTAAATATTTTCCTCAATGTTTCTAATTTTCCGAGATCACACTAAGGCACAGTGGAAAAGAGCATACGCATGAGAAAAATCCTTCCTTTCTGTTTCTGATTTGCCCAGATCTCACAGAGTCGGAGGGCAAAGAGCATACGCAGAAATGAAAGGTATAAATCCGGTAATAAAAAAAGCTAAATAAACCGAAAACTAAAATAAACAGAGAGAAAATAACTGTAAACTGCAATAAACACTGTATACCTCCAGATCTTAAAAATGACGCAGCTAGGGCTACCGGAAACCTTTTCGCGTGAAACAAAAGGGGTTCCTCACTAGAACATATGCTCCCAACACAACAGAGCAGTCCTCTTGGCCCGAAAGCAGTCAGAAACAGTAGATCTAGGAAACTGTTGTCGGATGCAGTTCTACCGGCTCCAGATTTGGATCACCAACGGACGAGGCCCTCAAATAGCTCTGATACCATGTAGGAATTTACAGGGTAAGTTCCTCAGACAGAACACCAAAGGACGCCTCTCACAAACAGATCACAGATCAATACACCAGTATTTTGACGTGGTTAAAACCCTCAAAGAGGGAAACAGTCCACGACCTGAGCCAACGCAGCCAGTTCAGGCAATTTATTAATAGAAGAATGAAAATTTACATATGCTTCTCTCATAGACGGATTACCCTACAAATGACCCTCCATTCTCTTTAAATAGAGATCATGGACCAATCGGGTTAAGCCACGGATCAAGTGTCGGTAATACCGAGGAGAGAATGAACCGTCGGATCACTACATATCGTGACCGTCGGATTGTAAGTTACAAAATGTACATAGTAAAGAAATACACTTTACCTAACTCTATACTAGACCAAGTTGTACTTAACTATTTCCTATGTGTTGGAATATCCTAACATAGTCTACTTTTCTATTGTAGTCTTTTTTCCTTAATTTCAGCCCCATGATGATTAGAGTTGGTGTAGGCTTGTTATCCTACTCTTTAAACATCTTCAAAATTTCAGAGCAATACTTTAGTTGATAGATAAAGATCCCGTTATTTTTTGCTTCACCTCTATGCCCAAAATGTACCTTAACAACCCCAAATCTGTCATTTCAAACTCACTTTTCTTGACTTCTTTGAAATTAGCAATGAGGAGGTCATTACTCCAAGTTAAATTCAAACCATCTACATATAAAAAAAAATATAAGAAGCTTACTATTACTCTCTTTGATGTAGAGGGCAAGCTCACCATCAAATTTGTCAAATCCATTCTCCAACAAATATGCATCTATATTCCTATGCCATCAACACAATGCTTTATTTAGCCCATAGATAACTTAATTCAACCTATACACATTGTATTATTGGCCTTGAACCTCATAACTCGGTGATTGATCCACATATACTTTCTCTTTCAGAACTCCATTCAAGAATGTCGACCTCACATTCATTTGTTTCACCTTCCTTATATGTTGTGCAACTATTGACAACGCTATGCCCACTGTCTCCATTCTTGTGACTAGCACAAATGTCTCTACATAATCTCCTCCTTGTTGCTTCTTGTATACTTTGACAACTACCCTTTCTTTATTCCTTTCTATCTTTCCTGCAACAATGTTGTTTGTCTTATAGACCCACTCGACACCTATGACTTCTTTTCCTTCCAGAAGGTCTACTAACTTCCATGTGTCATTCCTTTCTATTGCTTTCATTTCTTCATTCATTGTTGCAACCCATTTTTCATCTGTAATTACATATTCAAAATGAATTGGGCCATCTACATAACAAAATAGTGCATATAAATAATTTATACCTTCATTATTGTCAACTTCATTTTTCTCATAAATTTCACTTAAATTTATGAATTTTTTTCTTCTCATGCTTGTAGAAGATGGACTTCACATGTCACTTGGTGTTGCGCTTGGAGAAGTTGATGTTACGAGTTTATGCAAAGCACTTGAAGTAGTATTTGCTTGATCGAGTGACACTCTCCTATTTCTTGCTAATGGTGTCACTTGATGACTTCTTTGTTGAGAGTGTATAGGAGTAGAGGGAGTCACCAAGGACGAACTACTTACTGTTGTCGATTCCTCTTTGTCTTCTTGTGGCATGCTTGTTGTTACATTGATTTTCTTCTCGAAAATTCCACCCCATGTTTCCTCTTCTATGAAATGCACATCTCTATTGATTATGACCTTCTTGGTTAATAGATTGTAGATCTTACATGCCTTGGATTCATCACTATATCCAATAAATATGCATTTCTCCCCCTTGTTTTCCAAATTCTTCCTTAATTCATACAAGAAATGTGCATAAACCACACATCCAAACACTCTCATATGAGTGACACTATGCTTTCTTCCACTCCATGGTTCTTTAGGAATCATATTCTTGACACTTTTGGTTGGACACTTATTTATAATATATGTTGTACAAGAAACAACTTCAACCCAGTAATCAATTGTCAAATGATTTTCCTTCACCATACTCAATATTTCCATAATGGTTTTGATTTTCCTTTCTACAACACAATTTTTCCTAGGTGTATACCTTGCTATAACTTGTTTGTGAATACCATGCTCCTTGCATAAACAAAGGAAGTCATTTGAGAGGTATTCTCCACCTCTGTTAATCCTCAAAAATTTTATGTAGTGTCCACTTTTCTTCTCAACATGTGCTTCGTCTTTATGGAAGCACTCAACCATTTCAATTTTTTTCTTAGGAAGTATATTAATGTCTTCATTGTATAATCATCTATGTATGTCAAGAAATAATATCTACAACGAATTGATGATGTCTTCGTTAGTCCACATAAATCTGAATAAACAATCTCCAAGGGCGTCTTTTCCCTTATCGATTTTCATGTTGGAAATGACTCTCTATGTTATTTGTCCAAGGTGGATCCTTCACATAAGCTATCTAGTTTTTCTATGAGTGGAAAACCCTTCACCATGCCTTTCCTATATAGAAAATTTAAACCTCCAAAAGTAAGATGACAAAATCTTAAATTCCAAAACTAGTTTTCATCCTTGACCTATGCTTGAAAATGTAATTTTGTAACAACGACTACCTTTCTTTCACCTTGTGAATCTATTGATAGTTGTTATTTCACACCTTCTTCATTCAAACATGGTTTTATCTTCAAGGGAAACATTCTATTGCTTGTGATTTTCACTTTTGCAATCAACTGCTCACTTGCAAATTTATCCAATATTGTGGACTCTCGATTTTTTAAGAAGACATTGTGCCCTTTTCCATTAGTTGTCCAATGCTTATCAAGTTGTGCTTCAAACCAAGGAAAAAATATACATTTGAAATATACTTAGTCTCCCCCTTCTTTGTTAGATTGTTGACTCTTCCCTTTCCCATCATTGAAACATTATTATCAGTCCCTAATGTCACTTCATATTTCACACTTTCATCTAGTTTGGAAAACATTTCTATTTTCCCTGTCATGTGGTTGTTGCACCACAAATCTAAAAACCATACATTTTTTTGCTTCTCTTGTGCTACATTACAAGCTAAAAACATGTTTTCTTGTTTTTTGATTTTTCTAAGCGAAATTTGCATTTGGTTTGTTACTAAGATCATGATGCTTCTTCCTACATTCATTTACACAATGCCCCTACTTCTTAAAATAATGAAATTCAACTTGAGATTTATCATAACTTTGACCTTGTGCTTGATTCTGACTTGTACTGACTTGAATTTTGATTACTACCTCTTTCGCTTGAGCTTCAATGGCTGCTTCTTCCACCTTTGTGTGGACCTCTTCCTCTTACTCTATCATTTGAGGTTCCTCTACCTCTACCTTGACCAATGGAAACTTGGATCTTGAAGGCATGCTCCAATAAGGTATTTGACATTCTATTCATCCTCTTTTCATGACATATTAGTGATGAATGAAGCTCATCAACTGAAAATTTTGAGAGGTCCATTGTCTACTCTATGGTCACAACAATAGGGTCAAACATTTATGGAAAACTTCTTGGAAACTTCTCAACTATCTTATTTTATTCAAGTTCTCACCATGAGACCTAATTTGAGTAAATAATCCAACAACTTGTGTGAAAAATGAGTCTATATTCTCATAATATTTCATACAAATTATCTCAAAGTCTCTCCTTAGAATTTGTAGCATTGTTGTATTCACTTTTGCCATGCCTTGATAAGATGTCTGGAGAATATCCCATTCTTGTTTGGAATTTGATGTTGCTGCAATTCTCACAGAAAGTCTCTTTCTACTTGGGACAAAGAATTATATGCTACTCCTCCTAGTTTTGGGAACCCATTCTCCACCGAATCCCAAATATCTTGTGAAGAAAACAAAGTGTTCATTGTGATAGGCCAATAGCCATAATTTTTTCCTTTGAACTAGGGTATTTGTGAGCTGGTCAAGCTTATGCTTGATGTCACTACCATTTTTAAATGTAAAAAAAAAATCTTGAACCTGCTCTAATATCACTATTTTTTTTAGGGAGAAGGTAAAAACACAAAATTTATGCTGCAACAACACACATACTAACAAAAGAATAAGAGGGAGTAACAAAATGTTGTAAAACAAAGTAAAATAGGGAATGCACAGTAAAAGTAGAAACATAACTCTCTGATTGAACGTGCAAACAAAATAATTTGTATTAAGATTCCATGGGAGACAAAAACTATTACAAAGATGAAACTAAGACTTCCTCTCATCCGCTGTGCTGTTGTGAAGAAAAAGAATTCACACAATGTAACCGCTTTATGTTTTGTGTTATAACTGACCGTAACAACAAACTCTGTAATTTTCTCCTCTTGTCTGCAGAACTCTGACCCTTGTAAAACATATGAACAACGAAAACTCAAAGACTCGTGCTATTACATTAATTCAGAAATCAAGAAACTTCATATGAGTTGTGCAGTCAACGTATATTTACATGACAAGGAAAAAATAAATGTAGGTTATGGGGAAACAGACAAATACATTATTTCTCTGTAATTTTCATGTACTGTGCAGTAATGACCTTGATTTAATAATCACCAACTCTAGGCAAAAATAAATGTAGGTTATGGGGAAACAGAGAAATAAATTATTTTTCTGTAATTTTCATGTACTGTGCAGTAAAGACTTTTATTTAATAATCACCAACTCTGCCTCCTTGGGTTCGCAAAACATTAACTTGACATTCCTTCAACTGACAAACAAAATCAGTTCACTGTTGCAAAAGACTTCTTGCTTGATCTGGTTACATACTTTCTGAAAATGGTTGTTGTCATTTGTTTAAAGCAGTGATTGGGAGTAATTTTCCAAAAAAGTTATCTGCAAAGCAAATTGAAAATGCACTTCCTTTTCTTTTGAGCATTGATGATTTTTCCCATATGCAAAATATCGGTAGACAACTCAACCGAGATAGTGAACTTTAGGTGTTTGTCAATAAAGAGCCGATATGAAGTATCCTAATTTTTGTTGAGCGTTTGCTTTATTCTTACAAGCATGCGTGTCATAATTCTTTTTAATAATACAGATAGAAATTTAATAATAATAATGTAATACATACACTAATATAATAATAATTTAATTTAACTTCATATTTTATTTTTTTTGTTGAATGTTTGGTTTATTTTTACAAGTATGTAGGTTATTTTTTTTTTACTAATACATATAGAAATTTAAGGTTCTATATATATTTTCTTCATTTAAGGTTGGAATATCTGATATCTTACTTAAAAAAATACATGTCTAAATTAAATTTTGATTGCTTACACAATTTCTATTTTCTTTTTGTTGGTTTGAATACATATTTTACCCTTCCTCCCTCTAAATTACAAGTCTAAATTCAATTAATGGATTCTTTTATAACTAAATGAAAATATATTGCTTATATTTACATCCATTTTTATCGCACTACATTCTATCAAATCAACATCTTCTACAACATCTAGATGGAAACACTCTAATTATATTTACATCCATTTTATTCAGACTATATTTACATCCATTTTATTCACACTACATACCATCAGAGGTTTTCGTAGTTTATTAGTTTTAATTTTTTTATGGAACCCACATTTCCCATATTTAAAATCTTCCTACGAACCTCCAGAGGTATTGAGTCGAAGGCAGTGGCCACTGAATCATAATAAATGGGAGGTGACCTTTTTTGACCCACATAACCTCCACCCGCTCATTGAATGGGTATCTTCTGCGTTGGAGCCATAAAACAATGCTAAAAAGAGGCAATAAGGATAACCAGAAGAAAGACCATGAAGTCTATACCTATATACAATAAGGTCGTCTACATAAAACCATTCCATAAAAACCAAACCCAAAATATTATGAAATTCACTACACGTCCAGTGCAATACCCCACCAAAAAAACTTAAACTTCAACGCAAGCATGGCCTTAAATGAGGGCGTTATAGCCCCAATAAAAAATACCCAACCACTGCAAAGTATCAGCGAACAGAGAAGAAAGACAATGATGCAAATTCAAATGACTCCGAGCCTGACCACTAAAGAAACCAGAAATAAAAGCCCCAACATATCAAAATTAACCACCACAAAAAAACATAAGTATATCAGTGAACAGGGAAGAAAGACAATGATGCAAATTCAAGTGACTCCGAGCTTGACCACTAAAGAAACAAGAAATAAGAAATAAAAGCCCAACATATCAAAATTAACCACCACAAAAAAGCATAAGTGACACAAAAGGAGCTATAATACCCAATTATCCAAAATTCCCACCGCAAGAATAGGGAATTAAGGTGATACATAGAGACCCATTAAGAGACCCAGGAACCTGTGGAAGAGAAGTGAAACACACAACACCACTCCCAAACTCAAGTAATCCACTCCCAAACCAGAACATAGATAAGTCTTATCCGTACATGCAGAAAAGCAAATCTGGAAAACAACCACCAAATCATACTGAAGGAGCAACCAGAGATAGAGAACGAGGTGGAGACCTTAACTCGATAGATCGATGCTTGAGCTAACGATGAACGAATCATCCTGAACCCACATTTAAAACACATTATGGAACACATACAAATGGTACGGAATTAGTTACGTTTGTCCATCGCTACCTGAGCTTAACACAGGCGTTACACTTGCTCCTATCACCGTAGCCACCGAAACGTTGATGATGTTAAACGGTAATTTTTTTTTTATTGTTAATTGAGATAAACAATTAGTGGTTAATCCAAATTATTTTGAGAAAAATACTTCTAAAATTTATTAGTCCAGGGTAACTTTTTTGCATTTTGTGATAATGCTCCAGGAGTAAAGTAAGCTCCCCCACTTTAATGCGGTCTAAGTTTTTGCTGAATTATACGTTCTATAAGTTCCTGGTATCTTAGGACGGAGGTTTTAGCCATATTACTTCGACAAATTACGTCCAATTCATCATAATATAAATAAGAAAAATAAATGGTTTATAAATTTAAACATGGTATTAAGATAAGCTCAACGTAAAGCGTAAATTGTCCAAAAATATAAAAAAAAAATGATAAAAGAGAACAGATAACCAAAATAGATCATTTGCCGCCGAATGATAGCAGTTGCTGCGACAGTAAGCCTTTTAAGTTGTTCGGAGAATCTAATTCCAATCTTTTCTAATTGTCAAAATCATCCATCCAAGTGTTTTAGTTCAGTTTCAGTTAGTTCAGTTTAATTTTGTCTCATTAAAATAATTTATTATTAATATGTCCCATATAATTTTATTTAACAGATTCATAATATTGAGAAAATAAATCGTATGCTCCAGATTTTCTCTTAATTCTATGTTATGGCATCAGAGCTACTTTATGTAAGACTGCCTGTAGAGAGAAAAAACTTAACACTCCATGAGAATAGCATAGCAAAGAGAAAAGACGAGCCTAGATAAGATTCTTTGAGAGAATAGCAAAAGTTTGAATAAATTTGAAGAAACCTCCGAAGAAGAAACAGAGAGAATTGAATAAATTTGAAGAAACCTCCGAAGGAGAAACAGAGAGAATCTGGGAGAGGCTGGATAAGCGAGCACTTTTTTTTTTTTAATTAAGTGACCAACGCACTTGATCACTTTGTTTAAGTGTGCTGACCTCTACAAACTTCCCAAATTGAAAAAAAAGATGTTTGAACGCTGCCATACGCCATCGAAGAGTGTGTTGACCGCATACCCAACCAAGAACAAAGTCTGCGGACTTATCGAGAGAGTTCGGACACTAATGTCAAAGACATTCACTGGTGTATTCCTAAGCTTTCCAACCTTTCCGGAAAAGTCATCACGCTTGAAGGGTTTAGTTTTTCAAAAAGGGTTTGGTTTCATGTAATTTGAGCTCAAATTGTATGAAGAGGGCGCATGTTATCTTTTAAATGCCTTAGTTGAAAAGTGTTTCAAAGCAAGTACAATTATCTTATAAAGGACAAAGCCTTTTTCATTCAAAACCCTTATGTAATACGCATGTGTTGAAAAAAAAGCAATAGCCATGTCTTTAAGCAATAGCCATGTCTTTAGAAAGAGAAAATGTAATTTTTTAGAGTGTTGATATTAAATTGTTCTCATTTAAAGGAAAATGTATTTTTTCAAAAGAATGCGTTGTAATATCTTTTTGAAGAGATTTGTGAAAAATATTGGAAAAGTATTGATTTTGTAGAAAAATTGTAGACTTGTTTTGTTTTTTTAAGTTGAAAAGTCTAGAATATATTCTAAAAGTATGTGACATTACATTCGTAAGTTTATTTGTTTGTTGAGTCACAAAAAGGTAAAAGCTAAGACGTTGAGAAGTGAAATTGAAAAAGGATAAAAGGAGATGTTTGAGATTTTTTTAGATTTGGAGTTGAAAAGACATAAGAATGCCATTTTTCTCCTCCAGATTCCGAGAGTGCTAAGATGGCCTAGGATACCCTTAAAAGGAGCTTTGGTGTAAGGGGGAGAAATCTAGTTGAAGATGAATTTATTGAATCCCACCAGCCATAAGTGGACGAAGATTTGGTGAATCGAGCAACATAGTTTGTTGATGACAATTTGGTGAATCCAACAACAAAGCTTAATGATGAGAGTGAAGTTTCCATTAGAGCACTAGTGTTATGGTTAATTCAGCACATGTTGGTACAAAAGTGGAAAAGAAAAAGAGAGAGATAGAGAGAGAGAGATAAAGGCGGAGGCAAAGTAGGAATCCCACAAAGTGAAAATAGAGACAGATGAAGAGGTCGAGAAGGAAGTGTAATAGGAGAAAGATGTCATATCAAAGTAGAAGGAACAGAACCAATGTAATGTGGTTCTTCAAATGTTTTTACACTTACCATTGATTTTCAATGTGGAGGTATGTAATGTGGTTCTTCAAATGTTTTTACACTTACCATTGATTTTCAATGTGGAGGTAAACATGATGATTATGAAAATGAGTTAATTTTCTTTGAAGCATGGATTGCAACACCATGTCTTGATAAGGTATGCATAGAAGATACAAAAATGAATGTTGAAGATAGGATGCATGTTGAACACATCAATGAAATTTTTAGGTATTGGAGTTTTGAAGATATAAAATTTTATTCTCATCTTATGTTGTAGGAGATTGCAGTTTCCAACATACAAGCTGCTTTTTTTAAGAAGTCCATGACATGTTTAGGACATGTTTAGACAACTTGGAACAATGGAAGACTTGCACTAGCAAATGAAGAAACTAAGGTTTGAAGCACTAGCAAATGAAGAAACTAAGGTTTGAAAGATATAACAAAAACAAAACACTGAAACAATTTAGAGGCCATAGGAAGAAGAGAAGAAAAAAAGTAAATCTAGTTGAAGTCAATTTTTTAAATGGTAAGCCTACCTTACGTAGACATCTTAATTAAATTTTATGTGGTTGTATTTAAAGGGGAGTCATGTAGAATCTAATTCATTAAATTTTATTTGGTTGTAATTAAGGGGAGTGTTGGAAAATATAATTCCAATCACCTGTTAGGTGTCAAAACCATCCATCCAAGTGTTCTAGTTCAGTTTTAATTGAATTTACTTCATTCTCACTACATGTGTGGTTAACTTTCAGTTAGTCGAATTTAGTTCAGTCTCACTACATGTGTCCTAATTAAGTTTCAGCTAGTCAAATTTAGTTCAGTCTCACTACGTGTGTCGTAGTTAACTTTCAGTTAGTCAAATTTAATTCAGTCTCACTCCATTTATGTATTGTTGATATATCCAATGTAATATTATTTAACTGATTACTCTCCTCTGCTGCATGTTTTTTCTTCCTTCTTTGTTATCAACGACCCTCTGAGCCTTGTGGAGAACCATGACTGTTTTCGTAGCCGCTGCTGAGGCATAGGTGTCACTGTAACTTGTCATCATCCTCAACAGTCAGCCATTGTCCAACCTCTGCCACAAACGCTAGATGACATGCTTATCTGATCATATCCCCTCTTGTTGCTGAAGCAATAGAGCCATTAAAGGACGAATCCCCGTAACCTTCGTGAAGTCAGGTAGAAAAAGATTGATGCCATTGTCCAACCTCTGCAACAAACCCTAGCTGACATGTTTATTTGATCATATGGTCTGTTGTTGCTGAAGCAATAGCGCCATGAAAGAAAGAATCCCCACAACCTTTGTGAAGTCAGGTGGAAAAAGTTTCTTGCAGTTGTGCCAAAGGCTTTATAAATTGCCGATATTAAAACAATGTTTCAATAAATTCGTATTTATAATGCATTGAGGAAAAAAAGTTATCTCAATGACACTTATGCGGGATGCTCTAAAGAAGTTACCATTAAAGACTCATGAAAATAAATAAATTTTAAATAAACTCCAATTGGTTAATCATTTATGTATGGAAATTCATGTCGTGAAAAGCTTTAAAATCGGCCATCCACGTAAATCAAATCAGAAGAATCAATATCCATGCATTTATTTCATAAGTATCACATTTTCAATATAGTTAATAAAATTCCAAACATTTTCCTATATCGGAACTAAATATTCGCAATAATTATTAAATTGGATCTAAACTTTCGAGTAAATCTGTTGTTCTCTGCATGCGGAGAACAAAAATCATGCAAAATATTTCAAACTTGATCAAAGAAATTACGCGCACAGTCAATAACAATACATGATTTAGAACTTCAAGGAAGAAGAGCCATTGGAACAAAAAGCAGTAATTCTGACAAATTTGAATCGTGCACAGGTAGGCAATAATGCAAAATAGTTCATGTTTTATAAAAAAAAATTAACATCCAAAGTCCGTAACACCATAAAATTCCAAAATATTTCAAAGTTTTATAAAAAAATTAACCTCCAAAGTCCATGACACCATAAAATTTCAAAATTAAAGATAAAAGAACCATTTAAACAAAAGTTGCTGAAAACTCTACTCAAATTTCGATCCATTGCATTCAGAGTTTAATGTAAGATATATCAGATTTGAACGATTTCTGTCAAATTTTGACCCACTTACATTCGGAGGTCAACAATGACAAAAAAATATTTCAAATTTTAATGAAAACTTTCCGTTAAAAAATAACGATAAGCGCGAACTTTTCAACCTACCACCGTAAACCAGCACAACAGTAAAGCAGAGCACAGCTAATACTCTGAAGACCTTTGCTGAGGATTTTGAAATCTCGTTGAAAAACTGAAGTTAAACGTCCGATGAAAGTAACTTAGTTGTGATTTAGAGGGAACCGTGGTAGTAAGAATGTTTTTCAGGATTTCAAGGTTTAAAATATAGAAATCCATTGAAACCTGTCCTGGATCGGATGAACGAAATCTCAAATGTACCAGAATATTCATACATCAGATCCACGGAATCTCGGGAAGTTATTTAGAAAAACTGATATAGTATATCTATACATTTTTTTTTTTAATAAAGTGGTGAATGGGTACCAAGAGTACATCTAACAATCTGCAAGCAGATATACTAATTTCTTATGATTTAACTGCCAAACTTATTTTAAGGAAGACATGTAGCTGCCACTATAACACCAAAAATACATCCAACAACTTGCAAGTAGATATACTCATTTCTTATGATTTTTGCAAGAGCTTAGACTCCACTATAACACCAAGAGTAAATCCAACAACCTGCAAGCAGATATACTAATTTCTTATGATTTTGGCAAAAAGCTTAGAATCCACTATAACACCAAGAGTACATCCAACAACCTGCAAGAAATATACTAATTTCTTATGATTTAACCGCCAGACCTAATTTAAGGAAGACATTCTAGTATCTGCAACTATAACACTAAGAGTACATCCAACAACCTGCAAGCATATATACTAATTTTGTATGATTTGAGCCCAGACTCATGGATAAGGGGAGTCTACTCCTTGAATTGCACACCTTAGTAAGATAATATACTCAATGTGATGTAAACCATGAACTAGTGAGTTTAGCCCAAAGAGCCACCTCACCACACATCACTATATTCTATAGACTTTATTAGAATCACATCATCTCTATTTTTCTGGGCCACATCAACTATATTCAAAAAAATAGAGGTAACATGGTCATTCAATATATATTTCAATTCTAAATTATTTATATTGCTGGTATGGTCAGTTTATAAATTTATATACCTTTGGCTTTATGAGTTTTTAAAATTAAAACAAATTTGTGAATTAGATTAATTTTTAATTTGTAAAATATAAATTATTATAAGTATAGGGGGTTTACGTTCAAGTATGACCATTTCCATAGGAGGTAGTTACTTGAACCATTTCCATAGGAGGTAGTCGTAACTGACTATTTTCTCATGATTTGAATAGTTCATTTACCACTCATTTCCATTTCCATGAGAGGTCACTGACTGATTAATTTCTCATGATTTGAATAGTTCATTTAGCACTCATTTCCATTTCCATGAGAGGTAAGTGACTAATTTCTCATGATTCCATGAGAGGTAGTCGTAATTTCTCATGATTTGAATAGTTCATTTAGCACTCATTTCCATTTCCATGAGAAGTAACTCACTAATTTCTCATGTTTCCATGAGAGCTAGTCGTAACTGACTAATTTCTCATGATTTGAATATTTCATTTAGCACTCATTTCCATTTTCGTATGATTTGAATAGTTCATTTAGCATTCAATTCCATTTCCATGAGAGGTAACTGACTAATTTCTCATGATTCCATGAGAGACAATCGTAACTGACTAATTTCTCATGATTTGAATAGTTCATTTAGCACATAGGTAGTCGTAACTAACTAGACCAACTTCTCATGATTTGAATAGTTCATTTAACACTCATTTCCATTTCCATGAGAGGTAGTTAATTTCTCATGATTTGAATAGTTCATTTAGCACTCATTTCCATTTCCATGAGAGGTAACTGACTGACTAATTTCTCATGATTTGAATAGTTCATTTAACACTCATTTACATTTCCATGAGAGGTAGTTAATTTCTCATGATTTGAATAGTTCATTTAGCGCTCATTTCCATTTCCATGAGAGGTAGTGGTAACTGACTAATTTACTTAGCACTCATTGCATCGGGTGAAGTAGTCGACTAATTTACTTAGCACTCATTGCATCGGGTAAGGTAGTCATAACTTAGCACTCATTGCATTGGGTAAGGTAGTCGTAACTTAGCACTCATTGCATCGGGTGATGTAGTTGACCAATTTACTTAGCACTCTTTGCATTGCGTGAGGTAGTCGTAACTGACTAATATACTTAGCACTCACTACATTGGGTGAGGTAGTCAACTAATTTACTTAGTACTCATTGCATCAGGCGAGGTAGTCGTAACTGGCCAATTTACTTAGCACTCATTGCAACGGGCACTCATTGCATCAGGTGCGGTAGTTGACTAATTTACTTAGCACTCATTGCATTGGGTGAGGTAAGCGACTAATTTATTTAGCACTCATTGCATCGGGTGAGGTAGTCAACTAATTGACTGAGCACTCATTGCATTGGGTGAGGTAGTCGACTAATTTACTTAGCAGTCATTGTATCGGGTGAGGTAGTCGATGAATTTACTTAGCACTCATTGCATCGGGTGGGGTGAAGAAGTGGGATTGAAACTAGTAAAATGAATCACATAGCGTCAATCATCACTTTCGGGGCTTGCACTCAGTAATCAAGACTTCTGGGGAGGTCACCCATCCTAGATCACCTCTCGCTCAAGCGTGCTTAACTGTGGAGTTTTACCCACAATCAATCCCACTTAGCTTACTATCCCATTTGCAAAACCTTAGCAAGTATTGTGCCTCATGAACCATTCAAGTAGAAACCTCTTCACTCTTTTTGAATTTAAGTATAGGGGGTTTACGCAGTGGATTATATTAGATATAATTTTGGAATTCAACTGCGTTAAGTAAGTCATTCATGTATGACCATTGCCATGAGAGGTAGTCGTAACTGACTAATTTCTCATAATTTGAATAGTTCACTTAGCACTCATTGCATCGAGTGATGCTCATAGGGGTGAAGAAGTGGGATTGAAACAAGGGAAATGAATCACGTAGCGTCAATCATCACTTTCAGGGCTTGCACCTAGTAACCAGGACTTTCCGGGAGGTCACCCATCCCAGATCACCTCTCGCTCAAGCTCATTTAACTGTGGAGTTTTCCCCACAATAAATCCCACTTAGCTTGCTACCACATTTGCAAAACCTTAGCAAGTATTGTGCCTCATGAGCCATTCAAGTAGAGATCCCTTCAATCTTTTTGAATTTAAGTATAGTGGGTTTATGCAGTGCATTGTATTAGATATAATTTTGGGATTCAACTGTGCTAAGTAAGTCATTCACGTATGACCATTTCCATGAGAGGTAGTCATAACTGACTAATTTCTCATGATTTGAATAGTTCACTTAGCACTCATTGCATCAAGTGATGGTCACGTGGGTGAAGAAGTGGGATTGAAACTAGTGAAATGAATCACATAGCATCAATCATCATTTCCGAGGCTTCCACCCGATAACCAGGACTTCCCGGGAGGTCACCTGTCACGTCCCCAAACCTGCAGTAGTCTTTCAAACGCTTTAGGCGAGATGCGGCACCACCAAACACTTACTTTCACCAATACTTATGTTCGTGGACTACGCTTAACCACTTACTCCAACTTAGTTTGTGTTTCGCAACCAAGTACTATTAATGTTTCCTTTATACCAATGAACAACCATACACATTCATTAACATCAACAATTGTAAACGAAGAACACAATTGCACAGTATAAAGGGAGGGGAAACTCCGTGAGTAATGAATCTGCCCAACAACATATTATACAGTCTTTCAATGTTACAAGCTTTTACAAGTATACTTGGAAACTCCAAGTTTCATACTTAGCCAAATTTACAACCTTCAGCAAAACACAGTTGACCAGCTCATCGGTGCCTCCGCACGATCATTGCACGACTCACCAACCCTTCTTTCACCTCGTCGTACAATCGTGTTGTTTGCCCAACTTGGGCAAGCCTCCAAGTCGCCACACACGGGTGCCTCAACCCGAGACACACCTCCATTCACAATCTCAACACTTCACCAAAAGTCACATCGTGCACACTTGCACGATGGGCGGGCGCTCGCCCGAGTCACCCAAGAACTCATGCCAAGTCGTCGCACAAATCGGGCACTCACCAACGTTTCACCATCGAGCGCTCCTACACATCACCTGGGTGCCACACACACTCTGTGCACACCTTTCTCCAATCGGCAAACAACCCTACCCATGCCCTTCACCCAAAACCAAGAAGCGATCTACCTCCATGCGGCCTTTCCCAAGAGCGGGCGCATCACCAAAATCTGCGCCTTCACCTCTTGTGTGTCCACCCTCTAGTTTTGTGCCTTTCTCCTCATGAGTGAATATTTTTGAGCGATGAGTGCTTGTCCAAATGCCTTTAATGAAATTCCAATATATATGAGTTGTAGGGCGAGGTCTTGGCTACCTAGCTGACCTCCCCACGCCTTCACTTCATCGCAAAAGCCATCAAACTTCATGTCGGCCTTTGTTTCTTTGTGGGTCGGTCGTGGGTTGAGCATTCATGCTCCCCACGCCTCTATAAACAGCTCACCCTCCTTCTCTTATGCGCATAACTCCACGCACATGTGAATCTGAGCTCGCACTTCATCTTTTTGTTCAACCTCTAACCGTCGCACTTCAAGCCGAAGCGCTCAAGGATCGCAGGTCCTTACATCCTCCTCTACCTGAAGTCATTGTCATCCTCGACAACATACCATCCTGGTGGCCATCCACCAAGATCATCATTAATATCTGTCTCATCCTCGGTCCATGATGTCAACTCCTCCACATACTGCAAACATCCCTGCAACATATGTAGAACTTCCATCTCCATCATGTGTCATCCCCATCATGTGCATTGTCCTCCTTGTCTTCCTGATGCCAACATCTCTCTGGTACATGGCTAGCCCCCATGACTTGAACTAGTTAGGTGATCAGTCCAACTATCACGCTCAAATCATAGAATGTCCAACATTATGCCTTCACCGGTATATCTCGGATTCTGCCACATCCCAGACTCTTCAAGAATCTCACCATGCTCAGGTCCATGGAAACTCCATCCCATCTGCAACATGTCATGATGCTTGATGCCAAGCCATCCCTGCACCATCTTCCATACCTGTTCAACCTGTTTTAAGGACTCACTACCATGAGTAGCTAACAATGAGCCCCATCTTCTTTTCCATCTAAGAAGATGTGGAGGAGGTAGAGCCTGAAGTCTCACCCTCACTAATCATTTCAATCCATCTGTCAGGATCTTCTATCTCCAACCTCTGTAGATAAGTGACCCGATCCTCCTCCTGGACATTCGGCCTCACATATGACCCATCATCATCATCATCCTCAACCACTTCTAGCCTTCTTGACACATCCAAGATACTATTTGAAAGAGTCTTGATGACCAATGACTGCTCGGTAATCTTTGCCTCAACCGTAGACAACTGCTTACTCATATCTTCCATTTGCTTCTCATCGTCCATTTGCATCACTGCCAACTTACAATTAGGCCTTGTCACTCCAATGGTTGGAACCCCAATGGGTACATCTTCCCTTCCATCGTAAATGTACATCTTCCTCAAATGTGGAACAATAATAGCATCAAATTGTTTCATGAATTCCATTCCCAGCACAGCTTCATAGTCCTTAATCCGCACTATAGTGAAGTCGACCTTTCCGGTCAACTCACCAAGTGTTGTGTCCACTTTTTCAGCTACACCAAGAACATTGTCAGGAGGAGAATTGATTGTCTTCATCTATGACTTTACCGGTACAAATTCCAGCCCAATTCTTCTCGCAGTATCTTCTCCCATGAAGTTGTGAGAGGCCCCACTATCCACCATAGTGATTATATCAGCACTCCCAACCTTCATCCGAACATACTCCAACTTGTTCCTCTCAGGATCCCTCCAAGAGACCACCTCTGTAGCAGCACCACCACCAAGTATCTGCATCATCCCCACAAAAGCTTCTTCATTCTTCATATTAGATTGTGCAATCGCAGCCACTTTCGGTTTAGAAGGACAGTTCTTCACCGTATGTGGTCTAGCACATATCCAACACTTCAAGGCTTTCTTTGTCTTGAATTATCATCTGATTTCGAAGCATCATCCTTCTTCTTATTTTTTGGCTTATCGAACTTCTTCTTCCTATCATCAGAAGTCTCATCATAATGCTCCACCAACCTATCCACAGTAGCAAAAGCTTCCTCAAGTGTTCTAATCCTTTGCCTCTTCACTTCATTGCATGCCCAAGGCTTCAATCCAATAATGAAATTGAACACCTTGTCTCTCTTCGCCATGTCAGGAAGTTCCAGAACCGCACTTGCAAACTCCCACTGATATGTCTGAAGGTTCCCGGTCTGGTTTATGAACTGAATTTTCATCCCTACTTCCCACGTTTCATCCTAAGGACTGAAATGGGTCTGCAAAGCTTTCTTCATGTCATCCCATGAAGTAATGTCACCAGCACCACCATTGGCAATCTGATCCATCCTCCTTCGCCACCACATATTAGCATCCTTTGTCAAGAACTGAGCAGCTACCTTCACCTTTGTCTCATCATCAGATAGACCCAAGCATTCCAAGTATTGCTCCATGTCCCATAGAAAGTTTCCAAGAGTCTTTGCACTCCTTTTACCATCATAAGATTCCAGTTCCTTGACTTTCACATGAGGTGCTCCTCCACCTAAGTTATGCCTCATGGTCTTCTTCAACACCGCGATCTCATCTCTGGCTTCATCAAGAGACTTTCGCAAGCCCAAGATCTCTGCAAGACCTTAGTCTCTTGCCTCTTCAATCTCCTTCACCTTTACTTCAAGTTGTGTACACATAATATCAGAGTACTCGTGTTGAGTCCGGAGTTCATCGAGCTCTTCCCTAATCTTCGAATTGGCCTCTTGATCTCTCTCGACCAAGTCCATCTTCTTAGTCCAGTAAGCCTCTAAGCCCTCCATCTTCTCCAACACTTTCTCCATGAATGCCATAGTAGCATGCTTCGCACTATGACTAGACCCAACCTGAGATTCACCTGATATTGCTAATAGATTCCTTCTTCTTTGATATCTAGTTTCGACCATCCAACAGTTTCACTAAGATGCTTGCAACCTGAACCAGCTCTTGTTCCACTTGTATGTGAAACAGCGTCCTTCACCTGCAAGTACCTGCTTCACTGTCACCAACTGCCAAGTGTATGCCACCTACTTCATCCAACCTCCTACAAGACTCCTCCAAGTCTTTCGACTAGCTTTGATACCACTTGCCACACCCCCAAGCCTACGGTAGTCTTTCAACCGCTCTAGGCGAGGTGCGGCACCACCGAACACTTTCTTTTCACCAATACTTATGTTCGTGGACTACACCTAACCACTTAATCCTACTTAGTTTGTGTTTCGCAACCAGGTATTATTAATGTTTCCTTTATACCAATGAACACCCATACACATTCATTAACATCAGCAATTATAAACGAAGAACACAATTGCACAGTATAAAGGGAGGGGCAACTCCCTGAACAATGTGTCTACCCAACAATATATTATATAGTCTTTCAATGTTACAAGCTTTTACAAGTATACTTGGAAACTCCAAGTTTCATACTTAGCCAAGTTTACAACCTTCGGAAAAACTCAGTTGCCTAGCTCGTCAGTGCCTCCGCATGGTTGCCGCATGACTCACCAACCATTCATTCACCTCGTCGCACGATCATGTTGTTTTCCCAACTTGGGCGCGCCTCCAAGTTGCCACACACGGGCACCTCAACCTGAGACACACCTTCGTTCACAATCTCAACACTTCACCAAAAGTCACACCGTGCACACTTGCACGACGGGTGGGCGCTCACCCGAGTTACCCAAGAACCCGTGCCAAGTTCTCGCACAAACTGTGCTCTCACCAACGTTTCACCGTCGGGCGCTCCTACAGATCACCCGGGCGCCACACACACTCCATGCACGCCATTCTCCAACCGACGGACAACCCTGCCCACGCCCTTCATCCAAAACCAAGATGCGATCTACCTCCGTGTGGCCTTCCCCAAGAGCAGGCGCATCACCAAAATCTGCGCCTTCACCTCTTGTGCATCCACCCTCTAGTTCTGTGCCTTTCTCCTCATGAGCGAAGATGTTTGAGCATTGAGTGCTTGTCCAAATGCCTTCAATGCAATTCCAATATATATGAGTGGTAGGGCGAGGTCGTGGCTGCCCAACCGACCTGCCCACGCCCTCACTTCATCGCAAAAGCCATCAAACTTCATGTCGGCCTTTGTTTCTTTGTGGGTCGGCCGTGGGTTGAGCGTTCATGCTCCCCACGCCTCTATAAACAGCTTGCCCTCCTTCTCTTATGCGCATAACTCCACACACATGTGAATCTGAGCTCGCACTTCATCTTTTCGTTCAACCTCTAACCGTCGCACTTCAAGTCGGAGCGCTCAAGGATCGCAGGTCCTTACATCACCCATCCTAGATTGCCTCTGGCTCAAGCGCATTTAACTGTGGAGTTTTCCCCACAATCAAGCCCACTTAGCTTGCTACCCCATTTGCAAAACCTTAGCAAATATTTTCCCTCATGAACCATTCAAGTAGAGATCCCTTCACTCTTTTTCAATTTAAGTATAGGGGGGTTACGCAGTGCATTATATTACATATAATTTTGGGATTCAACTATGTTAAGTAAGTCATTCATGTATGACCATTTTCATGAGAGGTAGTCGTAAATGACTAATTTCTCATCATTTGAATAATTCACTTAACACTTTGAATTTAAGTATATGGGGTTTACGGAGTGCATTATATTAGATATAATTTTGAGATTCCATTGCATTAAGTAAGTCATTCACGTATGGCCATTTTCATGAGAGGTAGTCGTAAATGACTAATTTCTCATGATTTGAATAGTTCACTTAGCACTCATTGCATCGGGTGATGCTCACAGGAGTGAAAAAGTGAGATTAAAATTGGTGAAATGAATAACATAGTGTCAATCATCACTTTCGGGGCTTGCACAGGATAACCAAGACTTCCCGGGAGGTCACCCATCGTAGATTGCCTTTGGCTCAAGCGCTCTTAACTATGGAGTTTTCCCCAGATCAAGCCCACTTAGCTTCCTACCCCATTTGCAAAACCTTAGCAAGTATTGTGCCTCATGAACCATTCAAGTAGAGATTCCTTCACTCTTTTTGAATTTAAGTAGGGGGTTTACGCAGTGCATTATATTAGATATAATTTTGGGATTCAACTACGTTAAGTAATTCATTCACGTATGACCATTTCCATGAGAGGTAGTCATAAGTGACTAATTTCTCATGATTTGAATAGTTCACTTAGCACTCATTGCATTGATTTCTCATGACTTGACTAGTTCACTTAGCACTCATTACATCGAATGATGCTCACAGGGGTGAAGAAGTGGGATTGAAACTAGTGAAATGAATCACATAGTGTCAATAATCACTTCGAGGGCTTGCACCCGGTAACCAGGACTTCCCAGGAGGTCACCCATCCTAGATCGCCTCTGGCTCAAGCGTGCTTAACTGTGGAGTTTTCCACACAATCAAGCCACTTAGCTTGCTACCCCATTTACAAAACCTTAGCAAGTATTGTGCCTCATGAACCATTCAAGTAGAGATCCCTTCACTCTTTTTGAATTTAAGTATAAGGGGTTTACACAGTGCATTATATTAGATATCATTTTGGGATTCAACTACGTTAAGTAAGGCATTCACGTGTGACCATTTCCATGAGAGGTAGTCGTAATTGACTAATTTCTCATGATTTGAATTGTTCACTTAACACTCGTTGCTTCAGGTGATGCTCATAGGGGTAAAGAAGTGGGATTGAAACTAGTGAAATGAATCATATAGTGTCAATCATCACTTTCGGGGCTTGCACTCGGTTACTAGGACTTCCCAGGAGGTCACCCATCCCGAATTGCCTCTCGCTCAAGCGCGCTTAATTGTGGAGTTTTCGCCACAATCAAGCCCACTTAGCTTGCTACCTGAGTTTCAAAACCTTTGCAAGTATTGTGCCTCATTAACCATTGAAGTAGAGGTCCCTTCACTCTTTTTGATTTTGAATCCCAAAATTATATCTCGTATAATGCACTGCGTAAACCCCCTATACTTAAATTCAAAAAGGGTGAAGGGATCTCTACTAGAATGGTTCATGAGGCACAATACTTGCTAGGGTTTTGCAAATGCGGTAGCAAGCTAAGTGAGTTTGATTGTGGGGAATACTCCACACTTAAGCGCACTTGATTTGGGATGGGTGACCTTAGAAGCCCCGGAAGTGATGATTGATGCTATGTGATTCATTTTACTTGTTTCAATCCCACATGTTGAATCCCAAAATTATATCTAATATAAATTATTATATATATATAATCAAATTTATAAAGATTTTATTTAAACTTCATAATATTTTGAAAATATTTGTGTAATAAAATTTGGCCTAATTATTTAAAAAAATAAAAATTAATAAATTTTGTTGAAACAAAAAATCAAAAATACTCTCAAACTGGTTCTGCGACATTTAGTAATGATGGTAACTATTATTTAAAAAAAATGAAAAATTATCTTATTTACAAAATTTAATTATATATTTCACGTAATAAATGTGAAATATTTAATTTGAATTAATTGTAAATTCTTACAAGTGGTGTGAACAGTGATCAATTAACATACATTAGCCAATAAAGTTTATTCATGATGGTAATAAATATTAAATGATGATAACAAATATTAAAAAAAAAATGAAAAATTAACTATTTACAAAATTTAATAATATATTATTTCACAAAATAAATATGAAATATTTAAACCATTTAAATTTAATTAATTGTAAATTCTTAAAATATTTGTGATTGCGTTCTGCAGCTTGAATGTATTTGTGGACGTTGTTTTGTATTCTCATATTATTTCAGAAATATTTGAAGTCGAATAAAAAGAGTGGGAAAATTTAAAAAAATTGAAACTTATGCTGCCATCTATTCTATAATACTATGCAATTAAGTTCAACTCTATCCGATTCTAAAATATTCCTGGAACCATTAAGAAAACTCCTTTTAATTCTACATAAACTCCGTGTGGATGTGACTGATAAGTAAATCTCACAATTTAAAAAGCTCTCATTTGCTTTCTTTCAACGTAAACATCATGACAGCCTCATATGAAAAACAAACAAAACGTTTTGAGATTATCAATTTTTCTTACAGCACCATACACACATGAAGCTTACATGCAAATGGCTCAACTGAAATCCAATCGAATGATTAGTGCTTTGGCAAACATAATAAGAATCAATAGATCAAACAACATACAGAAATCCTTAAAAATTCTCTGTATGCGCATCAAACGTTTAGACCTTTGATATCGTTTACAGATAATACAAATATTCTTCTTGTGCATTACCAGGTTTCTATTGTTAAGATAAGTAGTACTTACTACTAGCAAACAAATTAGAGAACACCTTTAACGAATTGAAGTCCATTTGTTCCGCTGCACAAGCACAAATAAAAATAAAGTATAATAGAAATTTGATGAAACACATACATTTCGATTCCAAAGCCAAACAAATCTTACAACTAGCTGAAATAAGCCATACCGCACTGGAAATAATATTTCTCACACGCCTGCAACTGTCTGCATTGGTATGAGCACAGGGTCTAGGCTTACCAAAGTAAGTGGGTTTCTCATGTCCAGTCATAACCACCATAACATTGTCCTCTCTATCTACGTACTGCATCTCATGATTTCCCCCAAAATCTTGAGCTGTAGCCTTCCTATTAGTTAATTCTTCTGAATCAGCACATAGCTTGCAGTAAGAGCAAGCAAGGATCAGAAAAACAGCAGCAGTAAGAAGTGCCATACCAATCAGTCCCGAAATCACGTACGGAACTGGTGACAGCCATGTTCCTGAATCTGCGACAATATTATTGGAGCTGTTGTTGTTTCTCATTGAATATTGCTTCGATTCATCAATCACATATGGTGAATAATATCTGACATATCCTGTTCATTCATATCTGCCAGGCGAGTATTGCTTAGAACTTACCCTAGGTTTCAGCCCTGGTTTTTCTTTTTCTTGATTGATGAGGTCATTGTGATTTCTCATAGTCTAAATCTTATTTTAAGTTTGGGTATTGTTATCGCCTTCTGAGCCTAAATCTTACCATCCAATGCTGAATTTAATATTTTGGAAAATTTCCATAGCATTATACCAAATAAAACGCTAAAATTGAAAAGGTAACACAAAACAAAATGTGCTTTTATTCTCACCGACGCCCGTGTCTAACGACGCTTCAAATTTGCCCGGAGTTTCCAGCTTTTATTCTACTAATCACTAATGGCAAATTATGGAAATTCCAGTAAAATTTTCAAAAAAATCAAATAAATTTTTTGGGAAATCTAAATGGTTAAGTTTCAACATTTTAACCGCCCAATTACTCAATTTACTTCTGCCATCAAAACAGAATTCAAACGCTCTTATTTTTCAAATATTAAAAAAAAACAAATTCTGACAATTTTCTATCATCCGTCCACGGGGCTTTGGATTGACGGTAAATGGGTGCGCTGTTAAGACACTCCTTGCCATAAGTCACTGGTTCAATTCCCTGTGGGTACTTAGTTTAGTCTTAACCAAGAAAAAAAAAAAAAAAAAAAAATTCTATCATCCAACAAATTTGCGGCCTAAATAAACAAAGCCATATCATTTTTAATTAATATAGCACAAATAGTATTAAATCCTTATGTGTGACACATTTTCTTACCTAACAATGCCTACATTTAAGACATTTTCTTACCTAGCGATTTCAGAGAAACTCATTGTTTAATTTGACGTCAATGTTTTTATACACTATTATATTTACATCCATTTTATTGTCACGGCTAACTATGATATTTTCTGCATAATTTATTAAGTTCTATAATATTATATTTATAATATATTTTTTATATTATAAGGGTTTATAATATTGGATTATTTATTTAATTTATAATATTATATTTAATATTAGAGTTTGTAATATTAAATTTATAATTTAAGATTTATAAAATTAAGTTTATAATTTAATATTAGATTTATAATTTTAAATTTAGAATATTATATTTTAGAATATTTTGATAAATATTAAAATTTATAAAACCAATTATATGTACAATTATATTATTAAATTTTAATACTAAAATTTATTATTTTAAACTTAATATTATAAAACAAAATATTTTTAAAGTTTAATATTAAACTTAAATATTATAAATCTTAATACATAAACATTAAAATTATAAACCTATTGTTATAAATACTATATTATAAATTCTAATATTTATCTAATATTAAATCCAATACTAAAAATCTCAATATTAATTATAAACTTCAATATTAAACCATAAATTTAAAAACTAATATTATATTTTATATATTAAAATTTTTAAATTATTAATCTAATATTATAAATCTTAATATTAAACCGAATAAGCTTTATATGATAAATCTTATATTTATTATAAGATTTATAAATTCTTCCCTACCATGAATTTGGTACATATACATTTATTATCATTGTATCAATATGATTGTGCTAATTATACCTCAGCATTATTTTATATCCATTTTATTGGCATTGCATACTGTCATATTTTCCAGTTATTTATAAAAAAATTCAGTAACTAATTACTTTTATAGGTTATTCACGTTACTTTATTGATTTATATATCAATGTGGGAGCGGTCAAGAAATGCTGACGATGTGGTAGAAATCATACGTGAGGGCGACCGATTTGATGAAGTGCAAGTTATCTTGACTTGGATAATGCTTTTTAAGTTGAATTGGAGTTGAGATTTTATGAGGGATGAGTTTAAATGGTATATTTAATTTTGTCCCCTGATTACCGGGGGAGGAGGACAATAAGGTTTGGAATTTATTTTAATAAGATGTATTTTGATTCTAATAACATAACTAGAGTTTACACCATGGAGGTTGATAGTATTTTTCGTTTTTTTTTTTTTTTTTCTTTTAAATATATAATAAACTACTACCATGTATTGTCCAAAAAAGTGTAAGTAAAGATATTTACATTATCTGGATCGTGCTGAATCTTATACATTATAGAAAGGTTCTACACATTGGGAGGATTTTTAGCGAAATCTAGAAATGGCTCCACTAAAATGTTGGAAACTCATTTTCTTGATGTTATTTGGCTTACTATGCTTTTTCCCACAAGGACATGAGTATAATAAAATAGAGTTGTATGACCATTTCAACACTTCTATTCGAGCACAACTCTCAACTGCTTTTTCCACAAGGACATGAGTATAATACAATGAAGTTGCATGACAATTTCAACACTTCTATTTCCAACACAACTCTTTTTTTTTTGCTTAAGCAAGAGTATGTCCTTCCATTTCCTTAAACCAAAAATAAATTTACAGAATGTACAAAAATTGAGACTTCCGAATGGACTCAGGAAAACCAAGGGTGTGCTGCCATAGTGCAGTTCCACCCTTCTACAACAAACACTATTAATCTCTCAAATCAAACTTTATGTGGAGCAAAGAAAAGCAAAAGCCTAATCCGCGGCTTCACTAACCACCCATGTCTTAATCCCAACACGCCTAAAAAGATCCGTGGTCCCACAAAATGTCCATGCAAACTGACCGTTAGATCAACACTACAGATCAGATGGCATGACGGAATATCGCACCACATAAGATGTGCGATACTTAATGCGTGATGGAGGGTGGTTTAATCGCCCCTCCCTATCCATGTGGCGGGAGCCTATTGGAATCTCTCCCCAGAAAGTTAAGCCACTCACCATACCAAAGCTGTGCGAACACCCGAAAACCACTTGAGTCTGGTTTTCCGACCAGTTAGAGGAAAGAAGGGTTACCACCTGCGCCAGGAAACAATAACCCTGAATATGCCATAGGGACTACCGTTGACTGTGAATATAACCCTATTGAGCGAACTAAAGGGACGAGACCTGGTTGCTTTCCACTAGGGTATTAAAGGCCTACTTTGGGCATGTCCATCTACCAGGAGCCACCCTAAGAACTGAGATTTAACCTATTTAGACATCATTAAACCGTATCTTTCATTCTGATCCATTGTTTAAAAATTCCTATATCTTCTGCCACTTGTTCTTCGCAAAGAGCTTTAACTCGGCCCTGAGTCATCTCCTGCCACTTCATTTCAAATCTGCTCTCTGAATTCATCACTCCTTGGTTGGCTAGAGTGTCTGCTAGTTTGTTGGCTTCACGTCTGACATGTCTGAAAGTAAAGGTTTTGAGACCCACGAGATCCTTTTGTATTATTTGATACACTTGAATTAGTCTCTAGTGTTTTGAGACTTTCTCTGGTGCCGCTCCACAACTTATTCTTTTGACAACATTTATAGAGATCTCTGAGTCTACCTCTATGATGACGTTTGAGCTTTGATTTAGATTCAATAGTTCTAGGCATTGTTCTAAGGCCATTAATTCGGCCATGTTATTTGTGGCTTTACCTAAGTGGCAGTGGAAAATGAATCTTATACTTCCATTTTCATCTCTTAACACCCCTCTGTATCCGGCTATCCCCAAGTTGCCTTTTGAAGCACCATCAATATTGCATTTCAGGTATCCTTCTGGAGGAGACTGCCAAAAATCCTTGTCCTTTCCAAAATTTCCTTCTCTTCTACTGAGTCCATTGATACTGATCTCTTGCATTTTCAATTTCCTGAGAATTTTCAACTCATTTTTTGTGGGAGGGTTTTTAGGATAATTGCGAATAGTGGTGCTAACTATCTCCCTAATCTATTTCAAGATCAGATCCATCAGGCGAAGAGGACTAGTTTCTTCATCCTCGAAAATTCTTTTATTCTGTTCTTTTCAAACATTCCAGATAATGAAGCTTGGCGTAAAGGCCCGAGTCAAATTGAGAATCTCATTCTCCAAAAATTTCCTTCTCCACTTTCTCATGGTGTTAGTGATGCTTCCTCTATCTCTATCTGTCTGTTGAAAAAAGGTGGCAAAAGAATCCCACAACCAGGTGGTAAAGGTGCAACTATTAAGAATATGCTCCATTGTTTCCTCTTGAGCTTCACATAGCTGACACCTAGAAGGCCCAATAACTCCTCTTTTCCTGATGTTGTCCCAAGTTAAGATTTTTTTGTGGTGGACTAACCACATGAATAGCTTGATCTTCATCCACCCTTGGTGGCTCCAAAGTTGTTGCCAAGAATTCATTACATTGCTAGAATCTAGGTTCATGATAATCCTCTTAGCTTCCTTAAGATTAAAGGAGCCTTCTTTATTGAGGCTCCATCTTAACTGATACCTGCCCCTTTGTTACCAATATTTTCATTTGTCTTAGCATGCTCGTAATTTCCTCAAATTTTATTTTGAGGGTGTTGTCATCTGTGCAGTCTATGCTCCTCCAATTTTTCCATTTTCCGGAGTTGTGAGGAAGATTCCAAAAATCTTTAACTTTGGTTAGTCCCTGGGAATCTGTTTCCTGCTTGAGGTTTATATAATCCTCTTTTAACAACATTGGTTCTTGCTGCCATCTGTCCTCCCAAAAGAGAGCAAGATCTCCTACTTTGATTTCCCAGAAACTGTGGTCTTGTACTAGGCTTCTATTTTCCCAGGCTCTATTCCAGATGTAAGAGCCCTTTATGTTGCCAGTCATTCTAATAAGATCATTGGTTTGCCATGAACTTGCATATTTTTCCTTCCAGGTTTTGGCCCATTGAGCTTCTGGTTCTTTAACCCATCTCCACCAGAGTTTGGCACCTAGTACATTACTTAAAATTTCCTGATCATCTAATCCTAGGCCCCCGTGACTCTTAGGTTTGTAGATTTTGTCCCAAGAAACAAGGGCCCATTTCTTCCTTGTTTCCTCCTTGCCCTAGAGGAAGTCTTTCTAGATATTACTGAATTGTTGTAAGACCCCTTTGGGAGCTGGGAGAGCTGATAAAAAGAAAATCGGGATTGATTGTAGAACGGATTTTGTTATTATCAACCTACACGCCAAGTTCAAAGATCTGATAGTGCATTTTTTAACTTTGTCTTGCATCTTGTTGATCACCTGTTCCAAAATACTTCTCTGCAGGGGCCTGGATGTAAGGGGAATTCCTAAATACTTTGAAGGGAGGGAATCCCTTTGAAAGCCCAGAATTCTTGAGAAATTTCTTTGAATAGCAATGTTTGTATTTAAGAAAAAAAAAATTGATTTGGAGAGATTGAATTCCATACCTGTAGCCAAGGCAAAGTTATTTAGGATTTGTTTGTACGCTGAAGCTTCTTTGACTGTAGGAACTCCGTGCAGCATTGGATCATCCACAAATTATTCGTGAGTCATTGTCTGAACATTCTCCATTAATTGAAGGCCCTTAATTTTTCCCAAGGCTTTAGCCTGCTTAATGGCTCTACCCAAGCCTTCCATCATGAGGATAAAGAGAAAGGGAGAGAGAGGGTCACCCTGCCTGAGACCTCTGGAAGGAGTGAAGATATCTAAGGGAGATCCATTCACCAGAATGGCAAAGCTGGAAGATGTAACTAGAGCCATAACCCATCTGACCCAGTTGTGATCAAACCCAAAAGCAACAAGGATCCTCCTGATATAGATCCATTTTACCTTGTCATAGGCTTTGGCAATGTCTAACTGCATGATCATACCGGCATGCTTTTTGCTAGTTAGCGATTGAACTGTCTCATGGGCTAGAATGTTATTGTTAAGGATTTGTCTACCTTCGACATGACCAGATTGTTCACCTGAGGTTAAAGAAGTAAGAAGAGGTTTGAGTCTGCTAGCCAATACCTTAGATACGATCTTGTAAACCACATTACATAGAGCAATGGGTCTAAACTTGTCAACAGTCAGGGCTGAATCCTGTTTGGGGATCAGAGAGATGAAGGAGGTGTTGAGGGATTTCAGAATGATCCTGCTTCTTTCAGAATCCTCCACTACATTCAGGATGTCCTACTTGAAAATGTTCTAGCAGGCCTTAAAAAAATCCATATTGAAACCATCTAGACCTGGAGCTTTGCCATTCTGCATGTCCTTGATAACCTCACTGACTTCCTCTTCAGTAACTGGTTTGTTCAGGTTAAAAATGTCCTCTCTTGACACCAGCTTAGGGATATTTTTGGTAATTTCTTTTATGCATTGCTCTCTGTCTCGATTTGTTTCCTTAGTGATACTTCTGAACTGCTGAACCAACACATATTTGATGTTCTTGTGAGAGGTCTGGAGCTGCCCGTTATCATTCAAAATCGAAGAGATTCTGTTGTGAGCTCTATTGGCTATGGTTGATCTATGAAAAAATTTAGTATTACGTTCACCTTCTTTGAGCCATTGAATTCGAGACTTTTGTCTCCAAAAGATTTCCTCTTGTATGCATAATTTCTCCCATTCTTGATGGTATTTATCAGCTTGCTGACTTTTAACTTTATCAAAACCCTCTGTGATCAATGCTTGATTGAGTTCCTATAGTTTGGCTTCCACTGCTTTTTTATCCTCAAAAATGTTGCAGAAAAACTTTTTGTTCCATTCTTTGAGTCTGAATTTAATATGCTAAAGTCTTTTGTGTAGGGTGAACATGTTAGTGCCATGGATCTGTAGATCTTATACCCACCGTTTTTCAATGTTGCTGATGAATTCTGGGTGGCAGAGCCAGATAGTCTCAAACCTGAAGGGTCTATTCCTGGGAGAATCAAACCCCTTGAGTTCTAATTGGATCGACCAGTGGTTAGAACCTCCAAATGGGAGAACTTTAGCTGTTATTTCTCTATTTGCTAGCATAAGCTCCTCTAAGATAAAAAAAATCCGTCTAACTTAGAGGCGACCTGAGCCTCACCTCCTCTTTTGTTGTTCCAAGTAAAATGGCCATTATGTGTTGCCGAGTCAACTAGATTCATATCATCTGTGAAGGTTTGGAACAACTCTGATTCTTTATTAAGCAATCTAGTGCCTCCATTTTTTCCGAAAGTGATTTGATCATATTAAAATCTCCTCCTAGGACCCAAGGTATTTCTTCATGTCTGCTTCTTAGCTTTGCCAAGGAATTTAAGAGTCTTAGTTTCTCATCTATTCTTTGTCGCCCATAAAAATTTCTAACAAGGAAGGTTTCCACAGCTCCCACTGGATGAAGAATTATAGATAAATAATTTCTTGAAGCCTTCGCATCTAGTATGCAGATTTTTTGGGGGTTCCATAGAGTGAGGATGACTCCCGCTGTTTTTTCTACTTTCACTTCGAGAAACTCAAATCTTTCCATCCATTTGCTATGGATTTGCTTTAATTTTTGAATTGAACATTTAGTTTCCTGAATAAAGATTATATCCGGTGTTGCTATTTTCATTCTGTTACTTAACATTCTTTGTTTTCTTTTATTACCTAGACCTCTGATATTCCAAGATATGAACTTCATAATTAAATATTTGTGAAAGTGTAACTGGTTAGGTCTTTCATTTTACCTGAATCTATCATTAGCTTTCCACATTCCGTCAAGAGCTCGTTTTGCCTTTTCCTGCCCCTTTTCTTTCCTGGATTTTTAGCTGCTAATCCTGGAGTGCATTTCATAGTTTTCACGCCTCTGCGGTCCTACTTGTGGATACTTTTACCTTTATCCGACCCTCTTTTTTGGGTTTTCCACAAAAATAACTGATGTATTCTAGATCATTCTTCAAGAGGTATTGATTCTATTCCTCGCTTGGATCCCTGCCTCAGGAATCCTTCCAGATTCAGGTTTTCCTTGTCTAGAATTTCCTTTAATTCATGATATTCCAGATCTATTTTGCTTCGTGTCATTTCCTGGTCCATTTCCATTTCTATCTCACTCATAAAAATTTCATTTTGATGTCCCATATCTTGAAAATTTTTAATGTTTTCTTCTTGTTCTCTTTCATTAGGATCTTTCCCCTGAGAGTTGTCTTCCTTTGTGTTTTCTTCATTCTCTTCCAGCACTTGAAACTTGTTCTGACTGGTCTTTTTCCTTTCATTCTGTTGTTTCTTTATTCCATTTTTTCCTCCTTTACCTCTGCTTACCACTTTTTGAAAGCTATCTGTCTCCTTCAAAGTATTAAGGTGCCCTTTGTTGCCTGCTTTACTGAGAGGGCAATCTCCGAACAGATGTCGATGCTCATGGCATCTACGACATCTGAATGGGATGTGCTTGTAGTCCACTATTTTCACCCACTCCTCATCAAAGACTTCCAAAATAACTTCATCTGGAAGAGCTTCTGATAGATCCATTTCCACACATATCCTTGCAAATGAAGTATATTTCCCTCTTCTTATGGCTTCAAAAACTTTAAAAAAATGCCCTAGTTTATTACCAATAGCTGCTAGCGATTCATTTTGCCAATAACCAAGAGGAAGAGAATATAGCCTTACCCATACTAGAACCGAGATGAAGGTCTCCCACTCTGGGACGCAGTTCATCATCCAAGGCCTCATATAGAGACCAGTAATTACATAAAAGTAGGGTCCTCCTTCAAATATTATTTCTTTGTCTTCAACGTTTGAGAACACTACTGTGAAGAATCCCTTTGACCCAAGATGTAGGTCGATGCTTCCTTTGGGTTTCCAGTGATACTTGATCCACATTTGTAAAGCTTTTTCCATGGGCCATAGTCCCATATTTTTACAGATAATGGCATAGTTCCCCATGTGTTCTCTGTGTGCTTGCAGAGTGGGGTCATTTAATATTACTCTGGGAGTGATTTCAGCTTTAGGCTTGCAAGGTCCCTTTTGTCTATGGTCTCGTGATCCACGATTTTTGTCTTCTTCCTCCTTGTCCTTTGTGCTACTATTAACCTTGGTCTTAGTTCCCTTTATCCGCTTATCATTATGACTTTTTTTCCCCAGCCACGCCTTTACGTTGTATCACCGTTGCTTTTCTTTTGTTGGAAACTGCGTCCTTGTAGGAGGGAGTCGAGCTCCCTCCTCTACCGCCCTCCATTGGAGACCGTCTCTGCTATTCTCTGCACTGTCGCTGCTCCTTCCCTCCATTTTTTTCACTCCCAGCTCCGAAGAACTATCTTCCTTTCAAATCACCTCAAAGATAAGCTACCCTATTTTCTATTTCCAAAGCAATTGTCAACACCATAACGAGGTAGTGATTGCACGTGTTTGTCTCTAGATAGATGCTACAAATGGGAAAGAAAAAATAGGAACTGTAAGAACTCAGAATTAATGCACAACATTGGGATGGAAGTATATTGAATATGTGTGGGATGCAATTTGACAGTCAAAATGTGTATCATACGACATTTTGACCACCTAGTACAATCAATATTCTCATCTCCTCACTGGAAAATGTACCAAAAACCAAGAAATACATTTATGTATAAGACCGTAAGAATTGTAGCTGAGTGGTATTTGCAAGTTCCAAACCCGTTTTCTAGGATTTCATAATGGACAATACTACACCCAACATTCCACAATGGGACAAAAAACACACAACATGCCACATTAACTCTTAATAGACCAAAGAAATCCACTTTGATGAAATGTTAGAGAGAGACGGGGGATACTTAACCCACCAACGCATGACCATTCGTCTAAAAGTATGTTCATATTGATAAATATTTCAACCAAATTGTGTCATACGAAGCACTTTGGCATGGAAAGAGTAATCACAAGTTGGAATATGTTGAAAAAATGTAAATCTTCTACCTTAGTGTGACCTACTTAGTTTTAAGAATGATTGTTGGGAGAAATGTTGAATGAACAATAGTCCCCAACTAAATAGAAATTTCAAAATGTAACACAGGTCATTGACAACCATTTTCCATGATATAAAACCATAAAGACATGTCTGAAATACAACATCTTAAATATGAAAAATCACACAAAGTTTTATTTTCATCTTATTGTAGCCACAATACACCTACCTATAGAAAATGTACCAGTGTAGATTAGGTATAACAACACTGACAAGTTGCCAAATATTAAAAAAGGTGTATCAAGCATAACCCAGGGCATCAGTGACCATTTTCCATGATATAATGACATATATATGTGTGAAATACATGTTAAATATGACAAATCCCATAAAGCCTTCTTTTCATCTTAGTGCAGCCACAAAAACACCCTACTTGTAACAAATGTACAATTCACTTCAAATAGTATAAAACCCTATTCAATACATGAAGGATCAACTGTCCATGGAAAATTAATCACATTTACTTCTGATAGTATAAAACCCATCACATTTACTTATGATAGTATAAAAATGTTGAAGCAAATGAAGCATCAACCAACCAAGAGAATACCACAGAAAGCCCCAAGCCACTGCAACCCATCTCCTTTTCCGAAATTGAGAAGAAATAATATACTTCCACGTTAGAAATGTTATTATTATCACTTCAGTGTTACCAATATAAGAAGAAAAAATGAGCAACACTTCTTCTAAAACTCAAACTCTTATCCTAAATAATAAAAGCTTATAATCTAATATTGAGAGAGGGGATCTACCTTTTTTTTTTATTTTTCCTAAAGAGCCGTCACTTGACTTCTATCAACAAAAGATACAAAATTTGGGAGCACCTCTTAACAGGTCAAAAGTTTAAATTTCCAACTCTCAATTTAAGCATAGGAGAAGCCTGTAACATACAAGGTAAAAACCTTCTTAAACATTCCAATGTTAAATCACCTTAACCTACCAAAATTTCAAAGTCTAAAATGTTAATTCTGACTCTGACTTCCACACTCCTGATATAAACAATAGAAGCATGTAAATGTATAAGGTAACAACCTTCTTGAACATTCCATTGTTGAATCACCACAAGATGCACAAAGTTCAATATATTTCCACCAAATCAACCACAAAAATTTCAAAGTCTAAAATTCCAACTCCTAAATTAAATCACCATAACCTCACAAACGTTCAATATATTTCAAAGTCTAAAATTCCAACTCCTATCTTGAATCACCACAACCTCACAAACGTTCAATATATTTCCAATAAAACAAGTAGAGAAGGTATCCCACTCCCATCATAGCTCCAACTAGTACCTAAGCCCCAATTGTTGATAAGATCCCATATAAAATCAAATGTATGCATACCATGAACCATCACTTGATCAAGAACACTAAAATGCTACATTTTCATATTCACAATATCAGCTTTAAGAAGGTTAAGGATTGCATTTCCATTTAACTTGGTGATAATTTGTAGACATATATGACTGTAGAGGTAAGTGCATCAAGATACCTCCAGTTATCATCACAGAAGAGGATCCTATTCTTGAGAAAAATGATTACCAAGAAATCTTGGTGATTGAAGACCTTAGGAATGATTATGAGAATGCAAGAAAACAGAGAAAAACTTTCACTAAGGTAATTTTAAACTTAGTTTTGAGCCCAAAATCTATCATCATTTCATTTGTAGAAATGCCATTAGGTAATTTCAACTTAGTTCAAAACCAAGATATCAATGATATTGACCAACCAAGTTCATTGATTTTAAGCATTTTCTAATGTTGAAACATAAGCATGAATGTATATTGATGGATGGCAAATGTTTAAGTTGAAAATGAAAAATATTGTTGATTTATAAAAAAATTTGTTATGTTATTTATATAAAATATATGCAGCTTGGTGGGTTAGCTCAATTGGTTTAAAATGACTGTAGGCAGATATCATAGTGAAGTCCAAAGGAGTCCATTTACCATCCACCATTTTAGTTGGCAATTGCATGGCCAAGAATTAAGCCACCCTGCATTTAGAAATTGTAGGGAAGCAAGGGGGGATCCTGCAAGGCTTTCATTGGGGAAAAATTTATAAAATATTATGTGTACCACCCATCCCATTTCCAAAAGTCTTACAATAGTATCGAGTTTCCATACCCATGACACACACCCTAAATCAACAATGTAGTGTAACTATTCACTATTTTTTACTTTTCCTAGGCATATTTCATGATAAATTTTTCTCCAAAGGCACCAGCTATTTATTGCAATATAAAGTTTGATTTGTGTAATATGAAAAATCCAAGTGTGTCTTTTTGGGGTACTGAATACATTTATGCATTTACATACTCATTTTAAACAACAAAAGATCAAAATCTCACAAAATATTCTATCACCAAATTCCAACAAAGTAACACAAAAACATCAAATAGTTAGACTGCACCTTAATCAAATATTCCTACATAGGGATTTAAGTGATATATCCAATAGTATAGGTGTCATTGGGTTATCATGTCACTTTGGTAGCTAGAAATTGCATGGTCAGGCTTTAAGCCACCCACCATGTGGACATTCTAGGGAAGCAAGGGAAATCATGCAAGATATTCTTTCGAAAAAATTATGTAAAATTTTTATGTGCACTCCTCATGTACGACATACCATTTATAAAAGAGTTAGACTAGATCCACAACCATGCCCACACACCTTAACAAAAAATGGTTCCAAACTAATGCTTAAAGATTTATCTTCTAGATCTATTGAGAGAAAATCCACAGATTTCAGTAACAATAAAGTAAATGGAGAAAAGTGATACATCATCATCACCATCACCATCACCATCACCATCTTCATCTTCATCATCAGAATCAAAATCAAAATCATATTCTTCTTGCTTTTTTATTGGTGGCTTCACCTTTGGCTTCCCTTTAATTGTTGCTTTATCAGTTACAGATGACTTAGATTCAAGCTTCACAAGCTTAGCTCCAGGTTTTCCTAAATTGAAAAAACCAAAAAATCTTATTTTCACATACAAATAAATAAAAAAGAAAAAACTTCTGCATACAACATTCCATTTTCAAGATTTGAAAAGAATGTAATTAAAATGAACTCACCATCATTGTCCTTTGTTGTTAATTTCATTGTCTGAGGTAATTCTTCGTCCTCATCCTCTAATGATTGTAGGTCTGTGGTCACCAAATTCAGATTTTAACTTAAAGACATAATAATACTAACAACTAAAATATTGAAATTAAATATAGGTTAGGCACATAGCTAAAAGTTATTTCATTACCTTCATCATCCGCAAATCCATCCAGGACTTCATGACTGCTTCTTGTTAAGGAAGAATGAGGATTATAAAATCAAGTATAACAATAGACAAGAAATATAGGATTTTTATCCCAATTTCTTAAAACGATATTCTATTGTAGTGTGGCTAAATACGAACACATTCCCAACTTGAGATGTGTGAGAGAGCTTGATATCTCTCTCAAACACTAAATATAGTTCAATATGGTCACATTTTCCATGGGACAAGGTCCAAAGCACAAAATCTTTCCCATCCACGAGAACATACAAAGAGACCCTTTCATTTTCCTTGGAACCTTCTTTATCCCCAATGGCAACATACATCAATTACTTATATCATGATGATAAATTAACCAAATACCACTAAACTGAAATTTAAAGTAGCGTATCTAGAATCTCCAAATCAATCATTGCCCCAACTTTGAAAGTGAATACACGATTTTCCATTCAAGACATATTTTCAAGAGGAACTCCTCGAAAGAAAAAATATAGTACAAATCAAATCCAACAAAAAATTGAGAGTTATTCCGTGTAAAAAAATTTTTTTATAGCAATTTTTGTAAGGAGTGGAATCATTTTGGTAAAGTCCCATAGATATGGTCTCGACCCTATATAGAAGTTTGTTTGTGTTAGTGATTTGAAAATATCACTCAGGCTTCTTGTCTAACTTATAGGAACCTCTCCCACTTCCAAAGCTTCAATATTCCCAACTCTTTATGATTAACCAATGCGGAATTAGATATGTGCTTGAAAATATAGATGTATGCTTATGGGTTTTTTTGAATGTTTATGTGATTTAAAATTCAATTGTTTATGCTAATTCATAAATACATATAATAGTAAATAATGCAGTAGTAAAACAAACACATAAGATAGAAATTTAATTATGAGTTCACCCAAAACTCTTGGGCTACGTTTCCTGGAGCTCTAGTCAACTCGACTAGGCTCTCTCGGATTATGGTATAAGTCTTTTTACA
Organism: Pinus tabuliformis; assembly: GCA_031772625.1. Taxonomy (NCBI): domain Eukaryota; kingdom Viridiplantae; phylum Streptophyta; class Pinopsida; order Pinales; family Pinaceae; genus Pinus; species Pinus tabuliformis. The sequence continues at coordinate 1,423,904,074 of CM062820.1, read as the reverse complement.
AGCTCTTGGTTCAACTCCATTGGTTTACACAGAACACAAAGGGTTTAGACACCATCTTATCCCTGGCTCTAAAGCTCTCGACTTTCTAGCTCTAGCTCTCGCTCTGGCTCTCGGCTCTGGCTCTGGCTCTGGCTCTAGCTCTAGCTCTTGGCTTTGGCTCTTGGCTTTGGCTCTAGCTGTGGCTCTTCGGCTCTGGCTTCTTTGGCTCTGTCTTTGGCTTTCTGCAACGTTTAGCTCTCTGGATTTTCGCTTCATCTCCAAGTGACCCCAAAGGCTCCCTCAGCTGCCCTACGAAGTAGCTTTTCGCTCTCTCTTTGCTCTCTACCTTTGTTCACCCTCCTTTACCAATTGTTCCCGGCTTTTCAGCTTCCCCACCTATTTCCCTGCATCCAATCATTCCCCTACGGCTCTATGGCTTCTCTGCGCTATCTGTTCGACTGGCCATCTAGCTCTGTGGCTTTCAAACACCTCATCGTCTGCCAAAAACACCTGCCTATAGCTTGGAATGATGATTAGCTACTATTACAAGGGATCGGGGCCATTTTCCAGGCAATAATCTTAAAATAGACAAAATCCATTACACAGAGGTTTTCCTAGAAAATACATTATCAGGCGTGATTCTCAGACGTGAAATTCGCTTCAATCACCCCTAAAATCCCCATTAGATCTGCCATTTGGCAGTATATTGCATCGTAGAAGCATATTGGGCAAAATCCCAACTATACGGGAAAACATTCAAAAACCTGACAAAATCCTTTTTATCGGACTTCAAATTATATCGTATCCACCCTAATATCACATTGGGTTTGCCTCTGGCTACTATCACACTCTCCACCGTTGATCTGCAGAATCTCTGATGCAACGGTCAATATGCGATTTCGGGTGGCTTAGCAGTATAGAGGTTACCCGCCTGAAAAGGTGGTTTTCCTCTCTCCTCCACCAGCCACATGTTGACCAATCTGTGGGATCAGGCGGACCCAACCTAAAACTGTTTTTTGCCTAAGGCCCGCTCGAAATTCCACCTTTAAAAAACTCAAATTCTATGGAATCAGGATTTTAAATCCCTTCGGGTCTGGCTTTATCGCTTTCAGGCATTCTCCTTTGTATTTTGGCTTTTACAACAAAAATGTTAATACACAGAAAATCCATTTTATCGGATTTCAAATTTTATAAATTGTGCTTATGAAATCCATCAGTTCGAGTAATCGCTGATCGTCGATTTAATCCTGGCCATCCATTCCTCTCGCGATTTGACGGCTAAGATTGTGCATCGCGATCTCTATCGCATATCACGTCGCATACGGCCCAGGGGTTCCGTACATCGCCGATGCCAATTCTCCGATTTGATCATCGGTGATCGGTGTATGGCATGATCGCAATCGCCGAGTCCAGGGCCCCGATATCGCAAGTGGGTCTGTCTCCAACCCGATTGATTAGATCAGCCGATCGGGGTTTCTTCCACCTTATCTTAAGTCTGGACTTTGCCTTTTTCTGATGTGATTTCCATTTATAAGTGTTTTTTTTTTCCATTTTTAGGGGCTTTTGCCTCTTTTTCCAAAGAAACAGGTTATCTTCTTTTTGTGATAACTTCTACACCCTAAGTCCATTTTAGCCCATTCAAGTTGCAGTAGATTCAGAATGAAAAGATATTTGCAATGGGGCTATGTCCAAGAACTTCCTCGGACTTTCATTTTCCTCTGTGAGGAACACTTAGACTTAGGAGCCTATCCAAAATCCATTTTGGATCATGCCTTCCCACTAAAAGAACTTTTGGTCTCCAAAATATTGATATACTAATATGAACACTAAATGAGAGTAACAACACCCTCTTCTTTCAGCCTCCATACACTTGCCTTGCATAGTGCCTCTGAACTAAAGTCTCTAACCACTTCCCTTCTTGGATGGGTTGGGCTCCCTGGGAAGAACTGTCTTCCTCCTTGCCTTCTTGCAGAACTTCTGCTGAAATGGTCATAGAAGGTGGTTTGAACTTCTTTACCTTATTCATTGATCCAAGGTGGCTCAAACAAATATGAAGTACATCTGCTCCACAAAACATTCATTTGTACCTGTTTGAAAAGCTGTCAAAAACAAATTTTAACAACAACAGAAATACAGACAACAACTGGATGGCCTAAAATCCTGCTTCAACAAAAGAAATAGATTTCACCTCTCATGAACACCTCCATGTATTACATCTGCATACAAATTATGGACTAGATAGGACACCCACAAAACATGGCTTTAAATGACCCTTCAAGTCAAGCATGTAGAAAAAGACCATTAGGATTCTTTTTCAAAAGATGAAACACTTCATCATCACATGAATGTCAAAGCAATCAACCCTGCAAGTTAATTACACATACATGTTCAAAGACAAGGACAACATCAACATATCTGTATTCATGCACATCAAGCTTATGCATGCATTTCATCATTCAACTTTCGCTTAAGCACATTGTACTTTCGAAGCTGAAAGAAATATAATGTTGTAGCAACAAAGTGAGTCTCCCACTCAACTTCTCCATTCAATTACTTGGTAAAATCCTACAACTTGCATCCTCATTAAAGGAGAAATGCAAATATATGCATCAATAGACATGCAACCTTAATTAGATAAGAACTCTAACCATTTGTTACCAATCCATTTCAAGGGTACTACCTTTGTCTGCACATCAGTATCAACATGTGAATCATCCTGAGACACATGAGTCATGGAATCTTCCTTTCCATTTCTGCCATTTTCTCTTTCCACTTTCTTCAGCTTTTGTGGAAGCACTGTTGCATTTAGAGTCCAACACTTTTCAGCAATATGCCCTTGCTTATGGAAGTAAGTGCATTTCATGTGCATCCTCTTGACAACACGATTTGCCTTGTCCACTAGACCTTTGGCTTCTTGCTTCCTTTCCTTCAAAAGTTTCCTATATGTGCCCATTCTCTTCCAACATCTAGAAACATTATGGTTATCCAAACCACAAAAGGAACAAGCAATTATTTTCCCATATCTATGTGGAAGTTTATCATGCTTTGCAAAATCAAAAGGAATATGTTTAGAACCAAATTTATACCTTTCTCTTTCACCTTTATTTCCTTCATGAGGAGGTGAATCAAGTGAAGAAGTGGCTCCCTTTGGAACACCATCAATCTCTTCAAGGCTATTAGAGTCTCCCTAACTCTCTAGTTCAAGTGTATGCTTCTGAACACCTGCATCTTGTAAATGATGTTTCAAGCTATTGCATTCGTGTTGAATACAATCTTCACACTCTTGAAGACCTACAATGCAACTCCTTCTTGGAGCTGTTTCAATGGCCTTCATGGCAGCTTTGGAACTTTCTCCATAACCTTGTCCATAGCCAAGACCCAAATACTTAGGCCTTTTCTCAATCATTATTGGCTCAACAATACCTTCTGCATGTCTACCCAATCCTTTTCCTTCATAGCCCATCTTGGACATTAGCTTGGAACCTATACCTCTAATATATTTTTCAAAAGAACCAATATAAGAATTCTTAGAGGAATTTGAAAACAAATTGGAATGGTCTACCTCTTCTTCAAGTTGATACTTAACCAAGGCTTCTTGGGCAACAAAGAGCTATGTCTCCAACTCATGGATCCTTCTCAAGTTCATATTTGAAATATGAAGTTGCCTCTCCATTTCTTGCAATTTGTTAGAAAGCAACTGCTTCTCTTCCTTAATGGAATTCAACTTTTCTCTAACTATGTTGCTCTTCCTTCCATCGTCATATATTTCTCTCACCATATCCATCATGGTGGACAATTATTGCTTCATATCTTCATCAAAGATTCTTGTGATGGAGAAAGAAGAATTTGAGGACTCACTTGTAGAAGTTGTCATTATGCCAATGAACAAAATAACTTCAAACAAGATTAATAAAGAGCTTATTCAACAACGTTTTGCAACAAACCTCTTGTGCTTCAAGGATTGCCTTGAGGTCCTTTGGGATAGAAGAATTCCTTCATCCTTTCTTCCTTCTTATCCTTCCTGGACTGAGCTATCATTAGCTTTCCCTTCACTTCTACAAACTTAAACAATAGTCAATCTGCAACCAATCATACAATCAACCTCTGACTATATAAACACCTTTTAGACAAGCAATTTGATATAACCTTCTTTGAAGGTGGGGTTAACCAATCTTAAGCTCTGATACCACCTGATCTGAAAATGGGGCACTTAGGCTTCTTGTCTAACTTACAAGAACCTCTCCCACTTCCAAAGCGTAAATATTCCCAAGTCTTTATGATTAACCAATGCGGAATTAAATATGTGCTTGACAATATAGGTGTATGCTTATCGTTGTTTTTGACTGTTTATGTGCTTTAAAATTCAGTTGTTTATGTTGATACATAAATACATATAACAATAAATAATGCATTAGTAAAAAAAACACATAAGACAACAATTTAATTAGGAATTCACCCAAAAATCTTGGGCTACATCTCTGTGAGCTCTAGCCAACTTGACTAGGCTCTCTGGGATTATGGTATAAGTATTTTTACAAGATCCTAGCTATCCTCCATTGGCTTACATAGAAAACAATGGGTTTAGACACCATCTTATCCCTGGCTTTGAAGCACTCGACTTTCTGACACTAGCTCTGGCTCTGGCTCTTGGCTCTAGCTCTGGCTCTAACTCTGGCTTTGGCTCTTGGCTCTGGTTCATGGCTCTAGCTCTTGGCTCTGGCTCTGGCTCTCACCGTGGGTCTGGCTCTGGCTCTAGCTTCTTTGGCTCTGGTTTCTTTGGGTCTGGCTTTCGCTTTCTGCAACCTTCAGCTCTCTAGCTTTTCACTTGATCTCCAGGTGACCCCAAAGGCTCCGTCAGCAACTTTGCAGAGTAGCTTTTCGCTCTCTGTCTCTTCTCTCTACCTTTTCTCGCCCTCCTTTCTCAATTGAGCTCTCTGGGCTCCTTTGAGGCATTCTCCCAACTTTTTGGCTTCCCCAACCATTTCCCTACGTCCAATCATTCCCCTGCGGCTCTGTGGCTTCTCTACGGTGTCTGTTGGACTCGCCATCTAGCTCTACTACTCTGTGGCTTTCAAACGCCTCATCATCTACCAAAAATGCTCGCCTGTAGCATGGAGTGATGATTAGGAGTTGTTACAAGGGATGGGAGCCGTTTTCCAGGCAATAATCTGAAAATAGACAAAATCCATTACAAATAGGTTTTCTTAGAAAATACATTATCATGTGATATTCTCGGACATGAAATTCCCTTTAATCGCCCCTAAATTCCCTCCCCATCGGGTCCGTCATTTGGCGGTATATCGCATTGTAGAAGCATATTGGGCAAAATCCTAAATATACAAGAAAAAAATTCAAAAACCTGACAAAATCCTTTTTATCAGACTTCAAATTATATCGTATCCACCTTAATATCGGATCGGGTCCACCTTTGGCTACTATCGCACTCTCCACCATTGATCTGCAGGATCTCTGATCCAATGCTTAATATGTGATTTTGGCTGGCTTAGGAGTATAGAGGTTACCCGCCAAAAAAGGTGGTTTCATCTCTCGTCTGCCAGCCACGTGTCGACTAGTCTGTGGGATTGGGCAGGGCCAGCCGAAAACTACTTTCCACCTAAGGCCCGCTCGAAATTCCGACTTTATGGAACTCAAATTCTATGGAATTGGGCTTTTAAATCCCTTCGGGTCTGGCTTTATCGCTTTCGGGAATTTTCCTTTGTATTTTGGTTTTTACACCGAGAAATGTTAATACACAGAAAATCCCTTTTATGGAATTTCAAATTTTATAAATTGCGATTATGAAATCTGTCAAGTTCTGCAATCGCCGATCACCGATTTAATTGTGGCGATCCATTCCTATTGCGATCCGAAAACTGAGATTGCTCATCGCGATCACTATCGCATATCGCGTCACATATGGACTAGGGGTTTTGTACATCACTGATGCCGATTCGTCGATAAACATATCGCATGATCGCAATCGCCAAGTCCAGGGCCCCGATATCGCACTCAGGCCTGTCTCTGACCTGATTGATTGGATTGGCCAATCAGGTTTTCTTCCACCTCCGCTTAAGTTTGGCCTTTGCCTTTTTCTAATGTGATTTCCCTTTATAAGGGTTTTTTTTCCATTTTTAGGGGATTTTGCCTCTTTTTCCGAAGAAACAGGGCATCTTCTTTCTGCAATAACTTTTGCACCCTAAGTGTATTTTAGCTCATTCAAGTTGCAGTAGATTTAGAATGAAAAGATCCCTGCAATGGGGCTATGTCCAGGAACTTCCTTGGATTTTAATTTTCCTCTATGAGGAACACTTAGACTTAGGAGTCTATCAAAATCCATTTTGGATCAGTTAGTATGGTTAAAACTACTTACCATGCTTCAATTTTGGGAAGAGAGGAAGCTTTGGCAATACCATAAAATTTTTAGTACAATAACTAACATTGAACATGCTAGTAATATGTAACCAAGTTGATTAATGGGACTAAAATATGAGTACCTAGTGCATCTTCTAAGCTAGGAAAAAGGGAAAATATAAGACACAACCCTTAAAGAACTGATAAAAAAACTTAGAAATAGAGTACAAGAGCTTCCACTAATCGGAATTCAAGTCCAAGGATAAGGCTCTTAGGTTGTCTATAACTGTAAAGGCATAAAAGATGTGATCTATATTCTTAACATAGGACTGGCCAAGACTAAAAATAATCAATTGAGCCATCCTAGGTGGGAACAATCATTTCAATTGGAGGACCTCCTGTGTAGTGAAATATAACACACCTCAAGAACCATAGAAATGTAGGAACGATATTGTGTTAAGTATTTACCACAGAAATAGTTGAAAAATATGGCAATTCTTACCACCCTGTGCAACTCACAATAAAATCTTAACGGGAAAAGCAGATAAAGAAACAAACAATCAAATTATTAACCCACAATTGCACAGATGCTATGAAACCATCTCACAGAAAGATAGAAAAGATAGATGAATGCCTTAGAAATAAGCCTCTTTGAGGGGGCAACCTCCTTTACATTACACAAATGAACAATTCTTGGATGATTTAAATGACAAGACCTCCTTCCTATATATAGGAGTCTAGGGGGTCATAATATGATCAGAGCTGACATAATAATAGTAATTTAAGGGCACAATAATAACAATAGTGGGATATTATGGGGCACAATAATAACAATATGGGGAGTACATGGCCACAATATTATAATAAGGGGGTTGTACTAATAACAATAAGGGGTTACACTAGTAGTATAGGGACCTAACATGCCCCTCTCCTTCAAAAAGTGTTGTCCTCAACGCTTGAGTAGTTGTTCACGCTTCTGTATAAAATTCTTTTCCTCCCATGTGGAATATTCAGCGATTAAGTTCTTCCACTTGATGAGATACTCTGAAATTGATCGATTTCATAGCTGTTGGGTTCTTGATTCTATGACTGCTCCAGGTTCCAATATGATTTTTCCTTCCTCATCAAGTTCTGGCAATATTGTTTGAACTGGGACCTTTTGCAACTTTTGTATGAGTGGCGACACTTCTTCATCCTTCTTCCATTCCTCCCTTGCTTTTTTTATCCAATCTGGTTGGATAATAGAAATAGCATAAAACAATGCTTCCACGTCCTCATCCTTTCTTGAGAGTGCATTTGCAACAACATTTTGCTTCCCTTTTTTGTAGATGATTTCAAAATCATAACCCAACATATTTGTGACCCATTTTTTCTTTTCTTCTAAAGATACACTACAAGGAAAAAGGTCATTGGTGAGGGTCATACCTGTGAGGGACCTTTAAGGTCCATCATCAATGTCACATATGGTGACGGTCTTTAAAAAAGCATTGTTGTAAGTGTATATAGTGATGGTCCTTTAAGGTTTTTCACCAAAGCCATTTTCAATGACAGTTTTGATGAGGGTCATTAAAGGCTCGTCACTAATTCTCTCTTTGGTGAGGGTCATTAAATGCCCATCACTAATTTCTCTTTGGTGACACTTCTAGTGATGATATTCTATTGACCGTCACCAATGACCTTCTTGATTACTTTTGGTGATGGTCAATAAATGTTCGTCATCATTGATCATTCCAATGTGTTTTTTATGACACTTCATGCATGTGACAGACCTTTAAGGTCCATCACCAATGTCACATATGGTGACGATCTTTAAAAAATTGTTGTTGTAAGTGTATATAGTAATGGTCCTTTAAGGTTTGTCACCAAATCCATTTTCAATGACACTTTTGGTGAGGGTTGTTAAAGTCCCGTCACTAATTTTCTCTTTGGTGACACTTTTGGTGAGGGTCATTAAAGGCCCATCACTAATTCTCTTTTTGGTGACACTTCTAGTGACGATATTTTATTGACCTTCACCAATGCTCTTTTTGGTTGCTTTTGGAGACGGTTGAAAAATGTTCGTCATCATTGATCATTCTAATGAGTTTTTGATGAAGCTATGTACTTGTTACTATATTTTTTGTCAGAAGGTAACAATTTCACACCATTGTTGTGGAGTGTTTTTTGTTATGTGTCCAAGGTCATAGTGGTTATAATAGTCAGTCAATTTGTTAAGAATTAATTAGTGTGTATCATTTCCCTCAATTCATAAGAATATAGTTTTCCTATGAGTCAACACATGATTCATCTCTATTAGGTTTATTATCTAGCAAATTTCCTTTAAATAAAGTTCCACTAGTGTGTGTAGGAACTATATTATTTAATACATAATCAAGCTCTACCAATTCTATTAATGAGAGAGACCTAACACTCCTCAACACTCATGACACACCCTAACATGCTTTGGAACAGTACACTAACATTCCTTGGCACCTTGCATGTCTTGGAACATCATTGTACCTAGAAGATCTTGCCATGAGTAGGATGCCCAAGCACATGTTGGCATGCCTGAGCATAGCATAGCACTACCCTATCATGTGTTGGCATGCCCTAGAACAACTTGGAAAAATATTTCATTGAAAAACATTAGAACTTGGAACAGATTGGCACTTGGCATGTATTGGAACATATGATAAGTGTGCCTAGCATGCCCCTTTTTAATAAGATAAAGTCCCGACTTATTAACCCTCTTATGTGTTCATTTCCCTACATTTTAGATTGTTTATTCCTTTTGCTGCCTTGAAAATCCTTGACACATATTGGCATACTATGGCACCATGCACATCTTAGCATGTCTTAGCACCTGGAATGGCTTGGCACTATTTGGCACATGCTAGCACACCCCGAAAATACCTAGCACACTCTAGCACTTCTTGACATTACCTGATATTACCTAGCATGCCTTACCTATGCTTATCATACCTTGTCACTCCCTCCTTGGCATGACAGCTAGCACTCATTAGCACTCCTCGACGCACCCTTATATTCATTGACTTCCATGCATTTTGACCTAGTTATCCCTTGTCTTGTCCTAGTACTCCCTAACACTCCTCAGCATGCATTGGCACTCTCTAGAACACCTTAGCACTCTTTGATATGATCTTCCACTTCATAGCATGCATCACTCCCTGATGCACATTGGCACTTGGCACGTGTTGGCACTTGGAAAGTATTAGCATGTTTGGCATGCGTTGAGATGACTTGGTATGATTTGGCATGGTTTAATATTAAAGTTATTTGAGATCAATTATTGGAAACTAGATGAGAAGAAATAGAGGAAGATTTGGCACTTAGAATGCATTGACACTTGGCACTTGGCACCTATTGGCACCTAGTGTTGGTTTTCCTAGCATGACCCTCATGGAAAAGGTAAATTGATGACTTATTAAACATATTCTGTGCTCATTTACTTGTAGTTTAACTTGTTCCTCCCTTTTGTTCCCTTGACAGTCCCTGGCATGCATTTTCACACCCTTGTACATCTTGACACGCCTTTGCACTTGGCACGTCTTATCTTGTTTGACATGTCTTCATACTATTTGGCACATGTTGGAATGCCCTAGCATTCCCTAACACACCTTGGTAGTCATGTCCTTACAACTAGCATTACAGTTTTCCATGACTTGGGAACATTACATTCACTATAACACCTTGGCACTCCCTAGTTTTCATGCCCTATGTTATCCTCCACAATGTCCCAGGCCGATGAGGAGATCGACAGAGGTAATCATAGACCAAGCTTTTAGTTTGGTAGCTAGTCCTACCAAACCAGAGAGGGATCTCTCTATGAAATCACAACAAAGAGATGGCTGGAATGTAAAGGATTTTAGGCTAGATAGTTAGGTTCAAGTGGGTTTTGGAAAATTTAGGGTTTTGTTGCTAGATAAGGGAGAAAAACCAGGTAGCAAGGTTAGAGGATGAAAAGGTTACAACAAAAAATACAAAAAGGAGAAAGGTAGCATTACTTTTGTGATGCATCTTAGGATTTTCCAGTGTAGTGTAGTGTTCGGAAGAGCTGAAAGGTATTAATGAGCATGAAACATGAATTCATTAAGCAAGAAATAAAGTAACACATAATGATTTTTCCATCAAAATAGAGCTTTATGCAAAGAATTTTGTTTTTAAAATATAAGGAAAACCATTGAATAATCGATGAATGGAAAGAGAAGATTAATATCTTTCATATAAAGCTATAACAGAGAAAAAATAAGATCACAAACTTACTGCACATGAATTCCTAGATAATAGTTGCAAATTGTGTCCTTTGATTTCCAGAAAATGTCCAAGTACAAGATAGAATAGTTCTCTCCTCTGAAATCCAACCTGTTGTATAATTGAGAAACTGATCCATAAATACCAAAACAACATCTCCCCACTCTTAGGGGTTGATTCAATGACTCTAGGAACTATTCCATGACGTGTTCTAAGCAAACCCTAATGTCTAGGGAAGTTAAAAATGACTTCTACAATTAACTTTGACTCCAACCTCTCTCATAAATGAGGTCAAATTTACATCAAAATAGCTTATAAATACTAACCACTCATTATTTACATTTAATTTTACCCCTCACATTCATCTCCTTCACCCTTTTGACTATTACCAGAGTCAAACTAGGAATTACAAAAAATTACATAGTAAAACTTTACAAAAATCTCAGAAATTTCCAGGTGTACAGCGAGCTATTGGAGGCCATTTTTTAGTGCTTTTCTGAAGTCAAAATCCAGATCAGAAGCCTTTTCCGGAAATTTGGGAGAGTTTAGACGTCTTTATAGTATTGTTTCACTCAAAATGACCAATCTTTGGCTGAGATATAGCCATTCTCCCAAGGTGTCTCCAGGTGCGCAAAAAAATGGAAAGAGGGGCAGAAAGGTGATTTTTGGCCTCTTTTTTACAAATTTCTCAAAACCTGAGCCCAATACTAAGAAAGTGAGCAAATGGGTTTTGACATGGGTTCATAAGCTTTCCAAATATTCTTATTTTACATCATTTGGAGCCCTGAGGAAGAAGCAAAGCATGAGCTCGTTGTGCTGCTAGACAAAATATTGGCAAAAAATTGCAAGTCTACACCAAAACACAAAATTTTCTCCAAACCCTCCCAAAATTTGTCCAGAGATGCCTCCTTAGGACACCCAGAAATTTCTAACACTCCCTATCATACACTATTATTCATTCATTTCCATGCAATTGAAACTATTCCTTCCTTGTCTTTCCCAGACACTACCTAGCATACCTTGTGAATGCCTCCTTAGCACCCCCAGAACTTGCTAACACTCCCTATCACACACTCTTATTCATTCATTTACATGTAATTGAAACTAGTCCTCCCTTGTGTTTCCCTCGCACTCCCTAGCATGCATTGGTGCCACACCCTAGCACCTAACACCTCTTGGCATGCCTTAGCACTTGGCATGTCTTGGAATGACTAACATGCCTTGGAACCTTCTAGAATGTGTTATCACTTCTTGGCATTGCTTGCACACCTTGGCACTCCCTAGTTTTCATGCCCTCATAGATAGGATTACTTTTTTTGTGACTTTAAAACCCAACCAAGTCATTGAAAAAATCGTGTTGTCCCTAGACAAAAGTCTCCCTTTGTCTAAAATTTCTTTTTCCATCCACTTATCGTAATAATAGGCTTACCTATTGCAATTCCTATTATGAAATTATCCTAATACACTTCTTCCTTAGGAAACCTTGAAGACACTCTTATTTGTTTGTTTCCATGCACTTTCACCTAGTTCTCTCTTATGATGCCCTCACACTCCCCAACACTCCTCAACATGCGTTGACATTGTCTGGCATGTGTTATCACACCTTTGCATTCCTTGGCATGCCCTGGCACTCCTTAGCTATCATGCCCTCATAACTACCCTTATTGGTTTTAAGACATGGGAACCAACCAAATCCTACCTCGACTACAACATCTTGACCAAGTTACAGTTACTACAACTATACTATCCCTTGTTCACCTAAGAATGGCCTATAACTCATCTTAGGCTACTCATGCCCAATATTAGCTCATATCACTTAAGAAGATACCAAGTCAAGGCTCATGTCTAACCATGGCCATAAAACAACTAAGCAACATAGTTTACATCTTAACATGGCATAAAACATGTCATGTCTAACAATCCCTTGGCACTATGTGGCACATGTTGGCATTCCCTACATGCCATGGCATGCTTTAGAACTCCCTATCATACCGCCACTCGTTGACATGTCATGGCACTCTTGCATGCCTTGGAACTACCTATATTATAACTTTGTCACTCTCTCCTGAGCACACTTGGAATTCACTGACACTCCCTATCATACACTCTTATTCATTCATTTTGATGCATTTTAAACTAGTTTTTCCTTTGCGTTTACGTCACACTCCCTAACACTCCCTAACATGCATTGGCACACCCTGACATGCATTGGCACACCCTGACATGTATTGGCATACCCTGGCATGTCTCCCTAACACTCTAAAATTTCTTGGTACCACCTAACATACCTTTTCGTCCCCTCCTTAGCGCACCTAGAACTCACTGACACTCCTTGTCACACACTCTTAGTCATTCATTTCCATGCATTTGAAACTAGTGCTCCCTTATGTTTCCCTGGCATTCCATAACACTCTGTGGCATGCATTGGCAGACCCTAGCACCTGATACATCTTGGTATGTTTCCCTGGCTTCTAATATTCCTTAACACTGCCTAGCATATCTCATCACTCCCTCCTTAGCATACGTGGAACTCACTAACACTTCTTGTCACAAAATCTTAATCGTTCATTTGCATGCATTATTTTCACCTATTGCTCCCTTGTGTTCCCCTACCACTCCTTAACACTTCCTAGCACATGTTTTTGATGGACAAAACACTATATACGGAAGCTCTTCCTCGATTTGTGGACAAGAAAATTTGGTTAAGTAAGTCTGTAATAAGAAGTACGAAGATAACCAACCAAGAGAAGGAAACAAAGAGATAATATTTTTGTGGTGCTTATGGGTCTGTTTTAGGGCTAATAGATCCACACATGTGAAGGAAGGAAGAACTATCTACTACAGAAAAGGTCGAAGTTCTTGTTGTTGTACAAGAAGTCGAATCAAGAAAGAAGATAAGCAAGGTTAAACAACGAATTATAATAAGATTTAATGCCATCCAAGTGAAGAAGATCAAGGTTCAAAAGTTTGGTCAACCACACATTCTAGGGTTTATGCAAGAGGGCCAAGAACTATAGATCTGATCCATGGAACTGGAATTTGAAGGATAGTCGAGTTATTGAAGGAAGAAGCCTGATCATCATTGACTCAAGGAAAAATAAGGAAGTTGAATCAAGGAGGCTTGTGACTTGGTCTTGGAGAGGTCATTGATACAAGGGTCTAGGCCATTGAAGTCTATATAAGAAGAAGATCTCATGTTGGTTTTCCTCTCATATTGCAGAGGTTTTGGCCCTGGCTGATCGCATATTCTATGTGTCTCTTGTCTCCTCATTGTTTATGCATTGGTAGATGTTTCATGAAGAATATCGTTTTGAGCATTGCTTTTTATTGTGAATTAGTCTTGAATGTGTTTGTGTATGAAAAATTAGTTGGGTTTGTAAACTATGAGTAGAGCAGTGTTTGATTGATGCATTCTTCCTACAATAGAATGGGTCTCTTACTTAAAAAATTAATTTAATGGAAACATGGGTATTTGGACAATTATTTTGGAATTTATGCACCTTACAAGTACATCAACTCATATAATGCATAAATATAATGGAAAGTTGTAGCGTGTTGCATCATAGAAAGGATGTTGATAAAATATGATAGCTTAAATGTACATGATAGTTTGGAAAGGTGGGGAATAACTCTTATTTAGTCATAGGTAGCCTAATCAATTCTTGTTTTAATATTTAAATGTCCATGATGATTTTGAAATTAGGTGGGTAGCAATTCTTACTCATGTCATAGATAGCCTAACGAGTACTTTTCTCTATCTATAATGATACTAGATACAAAACTTTTTTGTATTGTGTGCTTCTTCAAAAAAATTTATAATATATCATGTTATAAAAACTTTAAAATAAGCTTCTCACTTTGGTTCTTGCATTTGTGGTAAAATCTGAACCCAGCTTCTGAAAGTAGTGTTATTCTGGAGGATACCAACAAGAGTTTTCACTCCATAAAAGTTTTAACCTATCTTTAGTCTTTGATGAGTTTTTTTGGATGATTATACTTTAAAAATAAAGATGCATCTATAGTTTTCTCACTTGCTAATTAGAATCAATGAAAAAAATTAAAATAAATACTTACATTTATTTGTAGAGTTTACTGGAAATTGATGGAACATGGTTATTACATCAAATGATTGTGAAATTGAATTTTGAAAGTTTATTAATGTCCTCAATGCTTGGAAAATGTAATGGGATCAGATGATAAGTTAACATGTAAGGTATTTAGTGAGACATTGCTTCTCTTCTAAGAAAAGTATATCTAAACCAAGTGCAATACCAGGGAGAGAGAGGATTCTGTAGTGTGCAAACCCATATCTATATCTATATATATATATATATATATATATATATATATATATATATATATATATATATATATATATATATATATATATATATATATATATATATATATATATATATATATATATATCGTTCATGGTTTCTAGAGATCCGTGTTACATTTGCATAGAAGTTTAGATATCATTCAGATATCTAAACACTAAACAACAACAACGTTGAGATTTTTCTTTCACTCAACCTGTAACATATTGCATCTATCTTCATCAATGTTCTTCTTCCATATGTTATCAACTAATGACATTTCCTTTGCAATATTTGGTGCATTTTCTAGTTATAGGTCATTTTTAGATTATAAAAGTCTTCAGACTTTCACTTCTAATTGAGTATTCAACTGAACATATTGATTCTATTATACATAATTATTTTTCCCTCCACTCACTTTTCATAACTTCCATAACAATTAGGTAGGGACCTGCAGCCTCAATGTTGCTTTGCTTGTTTAGTAAAATATTGTCGAGACTTTCATTTATTGAAAGTTGTAGAATTTACAATTTATGAAGTTTCAAGGTCTAATTTTAAAAGTCTAATTCTTTAAAGGGTGCTAGCTAAATGGAAGAGAACCTGCTTTACAAGCAGGAGGTTGGTGGTTCGATTCCATCACGCCCTGACATGATCCATATGGAATGAGCTTTTGACCATCACCAATGAGCTTTGGTGACATTTTTCAACCGTCACCAAAATATGAAATGGTGACGGTCAACGAACGCCACGATATATATGCATCAATAGTGACGAACCTCAAAGGTCTGTATCCATAAATTGTTGTTGTTGATATGAAATGGTGACAATCGATGTTCGTCACTGTAGTCATTATTCGTGACAGACCTTGAATGTCACCACAACACCTATACTTATGGCAATGCGGTTTTTGGTGAGGGTAAACGACTATCACCATATATATGCACCCATAGTGATGGAAATGAAAGATCCATCACAATAAATCATTGTTGTTCATATGAAATGGTGACGATCACTATCCGTCATTATAATCAATATTCGTGATGGACCTTTAATGTCACCATAACACCTATACTTTTGGTGATGCCACCTTTGGTGACGTTCAGTTTTTTGTGACAGAGGCTATGGTCCATCACCATTGCTCATATGAAATGGTGACAATCGCTATCTGTCATTATAAATCATTATTGGTGACAGACTTTGAATGTCACTACAACACCTATACTTTTCGCTACGCCACCTTTGGTGACATTCAGTTTTTGGTGACGAAGGCTATCGTCCGTCACCATTTCTCATATGAAATGGTGACGGTCACTATGCATCATTATAAATCATTATTGGTGACGGACTTTGAATGTCACTACAACACCTATACTTTTGGCGGCGCCACTTTTGGTGACGTTCAGTTTTTGGTGATGAAGGCTCTTTTGACTGTCACAAATGATCTTATCGTGACATTTTTCACCCCTCACCAATGTCCTTTTTTCTTGTAGTGATAATCTTTGTTCTAAAAAGTAGTTCAAACTATCATGATCTAGTTTTACCTTGAAGTGTCTTACCATTAGGTAAGGTCACCATTTCTTAAGTGCATGTAGTATTCCCAACGTTTCCTTCTCATCAATATCTTGCTTAATATGTAGCCGTAAAAATACCCAATCGCCTACATCAAAACTTCTTTCACTGTGATGTTTATCTGCCTCTTGTTTCATTCGATTTTGCACCAAAGTGGCATTATCCTTTAAAAGTTGGAGAACTTGTTGTTGATGATTGATTTGATCTTTCACTCCTTGAACCTTTTTCTTCTTGATATGTCATTATATCTTGAGAGTTTGAGTAGTAATTCCTTCCAATGCATTACAAGATATGGCGTATTCATTTCTTGATGCTCGATGTGATCTTTCACTTCTTGAACATTTTTCTTCTTGATACATCCTTCTATCTTGATAGTTTGAAGAGTGGTAATTCTGGCCAATGCATTACAAGATATGCTAGGATTCATTTCTTTTTTCTCGATGTGATCTTTCACTTCTTGAACCCTTTTCTTTTTGATATGTCCTTCTATCTTGAGAGTTTGAGGAGTGGTATTTCTTTCCAATTCTTTACAAGATATGGTCTGATTCATTTCATCTTTCTCTGGGGTTGGTTCCTGGTGTATATCCTCTTCTTTTAATGTTTCTTGATCCTTTTCTTCCTCCTCTTCATAATCTATGTAAAATAATTTCTTCTCAGCACATTTATGACCTTTAGTGTATTTGTTATCACAATTGTAACAAATCCCTTTTGTTGTTTTTTCTTCCAATTGTTGTGGTGTCAACCTTGTAGGTTGTGGAAGGCTAGGAGAAACAACATTTCCATCCTTATAGTTGTGAGGGGTAGACTTCCTTGTTGCCATAATTTTTCTTTCCACCTTTCTTGCCAACCTGAATTCCCTCTCCGATGAATCAGGTTCCCAAAGGTGAAGCTCATGTTGAATGTTATCCTTTAAAGTCCCTATGGAGACATCAATCCTCTGCTTCTCTGGAATATCGTTTTCCCTTATATTCAATTTTTGAAAGTCCTTAATGTTCTCTACCATTGAACACTTTTTCTTTAGATTTATCAATTGGCTAAAGAAGGTGTTTCTCTTTGTATCCTCATAATGTGCTATCATTTCCTCCATGAAAATTGACCACGTAACAAGTTGTTTATGAGAACAAAGCCGTTTATACCATAAAAATTGATCTGGTTCTAAATATGAAGATGAAATACCTACCTTCTGTAACAGTGGTACACCATGTAGATAAAAATATTTCTCCATCTGCAGTATCCATTTTACCGGATCCTTGCCATCAAACTTCCTCATCTCACTTTTTCTTTATTTTAGGAGCTTGATATTGAAACGACTGTAACTCTATAATTTCAGATCTTTAGGTTCTGAATTTTTTTCCTGTAATATCACTCTGAGTCCTCTTTCTAACTCATCAAATCATATTGCAATTGGATTCTGCAAGGAAGAGTTATGCCAAATCTCCCACAGCGACTTGATTATAGACTAGTTCAGTAGAGCGAACTTGTATGACGTGCCACGTGTCATTGTTTTGACCTTAGAACCTGAAACTGATACACACAAAAATAGAGACCGTTCTCTTTCTGAAACGTCTTACGAGTTTTCAATATAATGCCCAAAACTAAAGTTATGATGATTTTCCCCAGGTCACCTATTTGGAATGTAATTCAGGAGTTTGCCAAAACACCAATTCCTCAGATCATATCTCCGCAAATATAGTGTGAAAAGCTCTTAAATTTGGATGAAAGGTTCAAACTGACTTATTCTCAATGGGTTTTTTCTGTAGATTCTGAAACTTCGTAGTGAAAAATTTATAGAGAAAATTACACGATGACCTGTTTGGGCTTAAATTATGGAGCTTGCAAAAACCCTAACTTCCTTAGATAATATCTCCAAAAATATAGCGAGAAAAGCTCTGAAATTTGGACCCGAGATTCAGCACGATGTCATCTCAAATGGGTTTTTTTTTGCTTCTGAAACATCGCAAAAAAAGGTTATAGCGCAAATTCCATGATGATCTGTTTGGAGTAGAGAAACCCTAGAATCCAAACCTCTGATACCAAATATTATGAAACCAGCTCACAAAAAGATAGAAAAGATAGATGAACACCTTAGAAATAAGCCTCTTTGAGGGGGAAACCTCCTTTACATTACACAAATGAACAATTCTTGGATGATTCAAATGACAAGACCTCCTTTCTATATATAGGAGTCTAAGGGGTCATAATATAATCCGAGCTGACATAACAATAATAATGTAAGGGCACAGTAATAACAATAGTGAGCTTCTATGGGGCACAATAATAAAAATATGGGGACTACATGGGCACAACACTATAATGAGGTGGTTGTACTAATAACAATAAGGGGTTACACTAGTAGGATAGCACCAACAATAGATTAAATAAAAACACCTAAGAATAACCCCTTTCAAGTTCAAACTCATGTAGGTAACCCATGTTTCACACAATGCACACGCATGCACATTATTGATAAAGGAATTTTCAAGTATGAACCAAAACACATATTAGTAAATGTCTCATCTGTGAGCATAAAAACACTATCCAAGATGAAAACTAAAAAAATCGTTAACATTTTATCCTTATTTTTAACTACAAGTATAACATACATAAGCATATTCATATTTTATGCACATTAAAATCTCGTTATTGGTATGTGATTAGTACTTATAAAGACCATCATTTATATTTTAAACATCTCTTGTTTATCATTCAAGTGTATGAATTTAGTTTAAAGAATATAATGCATCCATTACTCAAATTTTTCATAGTTCCAGGCTAGTACTCGGAGACAAAAAATTATTGCAATTGAGGTTCTCATTTTTATGGCTACAATTAACCCTATGCTGATTCTTGCGTCAAATACTTAGCTACCCCTTCTCATTTACATTGTCACGACAATCAAGGAGTCACAACAATTACCATTCAAAATATCTTACCTTCTCTACTAGCGAATCTTTATAAGCATCAACACATTTTGTTTTATTATCACATATCATGTTTAATCTTAAAGCCCTTAGTAGGCATTGAACCAAACTTGATCCAATGCAAAAAGACAATCACATCTGATTTATGAATGGGATTATATTTAAATCTTATTATCATTAAACTCCCCTAAGTCACTTTCATTCATTCTAGTTAGCAACACTCCTTTACTAGTAGATGCACATAATGGATTGGACAACAAAAACCTTCATTCTATCACACATACATTGAACAAAAATTAATCCAATGCAAAAAGACAGTCACATCTAATTTATGAATGGGATGATATTTAGATCTTACTATCATTAAACTCCCCTAAGTCACTTACATTCATTATAGTCAGTAACACTACTTTAAGGTAGAGGCATACGATGACATGCACAACAAAAAACTTCATTCTACTAGAATTTAAAAATTATGCCATAACTATTAGGAAAAAATAAAAAGTTAGTAGAAGGAAATTTTACATTACTTATATGGGTTGCATGGCCTGATATGTTTGATTTTGAAATACAATTCAAACCATGACACTTATGCTTTGTTTTCGAAATACAATTCAAGCCATGACACTTACACTGCCTTGTTTTCGAAATACAATTCAAACAATGACACTTACAGTGCCTTGTTGATATATTAAAATGAGAAAAATCTCGACTCCAGCTTTACATGTTTTCCAGAACAACTACCAAGGGAAGAAAATCCAATCAAAAGCTAAAAGAACAAGTTCACAAAGAAGAGAAAAGTGTAAAAGGGAAGAATTTGGTGGAAAGGGAAAAAAATAGTACAACTAGTTTCCAGAGAAAAATACATGCCTAATACATTCATTTCTGAGATGAAAATCTCCCCTCTAAGGATTGAAATCTTGGAACAATGGGAGAAAAGGGCCTTTCTCAACCTTGATCAAGCCAATGAAAGTTAGCACATGGAAGGTATGATGTTTGGATAGATAGCTATGACTTCGGCCACTACTATTGTGACCTTAGGTCTAGAACATTGTCTAGAGAAGGGAGAAGTTATCATCTGTGGAGACCATCAAAATCTCATCCGACATGATTGGACTAGTGATCTAAAATATTCCTCGACAAGTTCTACTTATGGAAAGAATGGCCAAAACAAGGCATGACTTTTCTCTACTTTTAAAAGAATATTTAATAGTTGTAGCCCAACACCAGCTTTCATTCAAATTCTAACTTAGACCTTATGGAAATTGGTTGTCTAAAATGGATCCACCAAGACCACAAAGTATAAAGAACTTGTCAAAGATCAACAAGGATGATTTCTTGGGATTTTTCAACGGGAATCTGAGTTGAAATTTGTAATTGTATTCTCATTTTGATAGTTCATTTTGTTACATGTGTTCTTTCATGTTGGGGTCAAGTATTAAAGGATGCTTTGCTACGTATTTGTCTATGATTTCTGAAATCCTATCAAAAAGAAGTTGATTAAATCAAATTTATGAATGGGATTTGGACATGAATTATATCGTTACATGAATTATGATTTTACCTATTTTAGTGTTCCTTAAGGCATCTTGGAGTTAGAAAATACCCTTAAAAAAAACAAAATTTTATTTAATACCTAGTTTGAATTCATGTATACTTCATGAAATTATGTCCACAATAAATAAATAAATAAATAAATATATATATATATATATATATATATATATATATATCTATATATATATATATATATATATATATATATATATATATATATATATATATATATATATATATATATATATATATATATATATATATATATATATATATATATATATATATATATATATATATATATATATATGTGCAGGTAACTCATTCCACTGATGTCATTTCGATAACCATTAAAAATTCGAAATGAAAACTGCAATGATAATTTGATTGACAGCTATAATGTATTGATGAATATTTTGAGCGACCATAAGTGATTACAATTATTCTAGCCATCAATAAATAAATAAAATCATTAAAAACACCCAGAATTTCAGTGTCTAGGTGCAGTTGGTGCAGATGTCAGAAATAGTGAAACAAACCTAAATAAGTAACATCAACCTCATGAGGGGGAAAGAAAAGGAATCTCTCAGAGTGGATTCTGCATCTGACCACAAACTTGGAAGCCTTATGCAGAAGTTATGGTATCAGTTATAACAATAACAAATCATTGTTGCAGACACCAAAATATCCATTAAAAGATGTCGTCAAAAGAGTTGCAAGAAGAATTTCATCATGATATTTGTGTAAAAGAATCCCAAATTCAAAATCTTTGTAAGTTTCCTTATATCGAAAGTGATTTAATTTAATGGTCATCCTTCCATGCAATCTGTCTTGATTTTCATCCAAATAATCACATGTTCATCTGCTTGCTTGATATACCACTTCGTTATTCTCTAATTTAATAGAAAGTTAAAAAAAAATAACCCTTTTTGTATCAGATTTAAAGATTTTGTACATTTTGTTTGTTTCTTCCACACAAATATAATTAATATTGGATAATTGAGAACTTGCGTAAAAAAATGTTCTTCCATACAGATATAAGTAATATTAAATTATTGAAAACTAGCATAAAATTTTCAAATAGTTGCCGAAATTGAGAGTTTATGCTTATTTTTATGATAGTTTGTGTGTTTTATGCTTTGGACTTTATGTTTCCAATAGAAACACTAGAAATGTTCACATTGACCCACAATGGAGGCCAAGGTTGAGTCGTATCATATGTTTTTGATCTACATGTTCCACTGAGTGGCTACCCCACCACTGCTTCACCTATGCACATTTTTAACCAAGCTACAAAAGAAAAACATTTCAATTTTGTGACTAGGAGATTTTCCTTTTGGAAACAATACTATTTAGAGAGCACCTTTCATTTAAATCATCCTACATTTGCAACAACTACCCTAACAAGAACAACTTCCTCAAGCTCACGAAAATTTTTGCTTAGATTCTCAACCTCTGTTTCTCTTGGTGGTGCATTTTGTCTAAAATTTTCATCTCCTTCTACCATAGATAATTATAACTCAATTTAAATAATTCGGGAAAAACATTTACATTAAGTGCACTTCATATTTCCATAATATTGATAAGTAAACTACAACAAAAACAAGACTTAACAAATTTCAATCTGTTTCACGAGTTGTTGGTTCCTATTTTTAAGATCATCAACCATTGAAGCCTTTTCTAAAGTGGTTTTCACTGTCCTCTCTGCAACCAACAAAGTTGCTTCCATTGACTCGCTATGTTGTTCCAAAGCCCTATTGTCTTCTTGCAATTTCACAATATGAAAGACATCGGCAAGTTCAAGACCATTCACCAATGCACTGGTGTGGAATCTACAGGCATAAACCACAAACCACAAGCATCCCTGAGTTGAAGGGGATAGCTACAATGCACAAGACAAATAATGGGTTTTTCCACAGGCAGGTGGAAACTCTTGCTGGGAAATTTATAATTAATGGAACATAAACATCGCATTAAAGCTTACATAGTACCTAAAAGCTTCAAAAACCAAGTCAAATATCTTCTTTCTTCAGGAAAATGAGCAAGAGATAGGTCTTATTTGTGTGACACCTCTACTGCACAAAACCCCAAATCAGGAAAATAGGTTTGCAACAGACCTCGCAAGAAAGCACACATCTACAAAACAGATATTTAACACAAACCCTTAAAAACAGTGGGCTCTGATTTCCAACACCTCTTACTAAGAAAATTACAAATAATAGACCATAGCTCAACACTTCTTGCTCAACAAGTTACAAATAATGGACCATATCTCTACAAAATTTATTTCTGGTCCATTTGGGAGACATTGAATTGAAGAATTTCAGTGGGTTGGATCAACCTTGGTATGTGATTGTATATGAGGCATATTTCCCAAATGGTTCGATGGTTCCGGGGTGAAATCAATTGCTAGCATAGAGACAAACATGATAATATCTTGACACACTGTACATCTTGGAATGAGATCTCGACAATCAGTTCAGTTGTTGATATCTCGTTGCCATGTTTCTTCCATAACCTTTCTCATTGATACTGTACATTTTTCTTCCATAACCTCCCTCACTGATACTCTACATTTTTCTTCGATAACCTTTCTCATTGATACTATACATTTGGTGGGCTCGTGGCTGATTTCCACAACAAAATGTATGATAGGATATCAGAAAATCCTTTATCAGAATAGTAGCACAACAACAGGAACCCTACCATGGCTGAAATTCATAAAATACACCTGGAAGATGGGGAGGATGATAAGTAGCTGAAGAAAAATCTCTCTACAATGTTACTAGGAAGAAATCAACAATAAAAATGCCTATAGGCGTAGTAAGAGTTTAAATTTTATGGGTATATTTGTATTATTTGTGTGTAGAGAATATGGTAATACATGATTAGTAGGGTATTTTTTTTTTTTCTTCTTAAGATGATTATATATTTTTTTACTAGTATAGATTTATATTAATTATGGATTTAGCGTGGAAGGATCAAATCTTTTGAGGTGCATATAATTTTTATAGCATCTCAAGAGATTTGATTATTCGTATAAAATTTACTAAAAATAATATACCTCAAAAGTGTGAGATATTTTATTTATAATCTACTTTGTAGACAGGAATTTTTTTTGTTATTAATATATTTTTAAATACATGTTAATATTATCTCCCTTTGGATATTGAATTTTTTATACACAACCTACATTGAATCTTTTTAATTAATAGTCATATTTTAAATGCAACATATCAATTTTATATTAATTTGAATGAATTACACATTTCCTTTTTATTATTCTTATGTGGAAGTAATTGAGCTATTTTCCTTTTAATTACTTCTCTTTGCACAATAAAATATTTTATTATGTTCAATGTTACACGTACACACTTTCTCTCTCTCTATATATGAAATTGATATTCAAGTCTCTCTATAGATATGAAATTGATATTAATATAAGTTAATTAGAATTTATATTCAATTTTTTTAATTATTATTTTTATTTGTAATTATTTTATCTCTCTAAATTTGTTATGAATTTATGTTTTTTCGTAAGTATATTGTAATATCAACTAACGAAGCAAGTATAGTGAGATAATTAAAACTAACTAAGCATGTATTTTCATTATTATTTGTTATTATAGCCGACTTCCTATTTGTATTTACAAATATTTTATTTTTACTTTAAAATGAGAACGTGTCAACTAGAGGTTCAGCTAAGATGGAATTATACATTGCCCTCATATTAGGATGTAGAATGCATATCTTCTTACAATAAAATGTATTTAGAGTCATTGATATAGTTATAAATACAAGTTAATATTATTTAATCAATTTTTTATTTACAACCTACATTGATTTTTTATTAATATAATATTTTAAATTCATCATATCCCTATTATTAGTTTTATGGGGAAGTAAATGAACATTTTTTTCTTTCAATCACTTCTTCTCAAATATTTTGTTATCTCAACTTTACACACACAATCTCTCTAAATGCATCATATCCCTTTTATTAGTTTTATGGGGAAGTAAATGACTTTTTTTTTCCTTCAATCACTTCTTCTCAAATATTTTGTTATCTCAACGTTACACACAATCTCTCTAAATACATCATATCCCTTTTATTAGTTCTATGGGGAAGTAAATGAACTTTTTTTTCTTTCAATCACTTCTCAAATATTTTATTATCTCAACTTTACACACACAATCTCTCTAATATTTTTTTAAGTTATTTTTTTTAAGTTATTGTTGAAACATTTTAAAAAAATATAAGAATTATACATTTTTAATATTCAAAAGAGAAATTATAATATCTTTATTTTTATATTTAACTACTTTATCTCCCTCTACATTTTTTTTAACATGATGTTTCTTCATATGGATATTGTAATATCAACTAACCAAGCAAGAACATGAGATAATAAAAACTAACCAAACTTGTAGTTTCAATATTATTTTTTTATATTATAATCGACATCATAATTTTATTAAAAAAGAAAATACCTACTCTAAAAAGAATACATGTCAAATCTAATTTGAGTATAGACAAAACCACACATTATCCTCATACAACCATATAAAATGGGCCTCTCAACTCAATTAAGAGTATTTAGATTTGGACTGGATTTTGTTCATAATATACAATATCATAAGAAAGAGAATAAAAAAGAGTAAACATGTTTAATACTTACAAAAAAATATTTACATCAGAGGAGTTAGAATGGAAGTTATTCGTAAAAAATTTAAACATTTAGCAATAAGAAATTAATATAAAAAACTTATAAACCGAAAAATAAATAAGGCTAACTATACACAATATATAGAAATTTAGATTTAAAACATTTAACAAATATCCAATAAAATGTTTATAGACGCATTTCTATTTTTATCATAAATTAACTTAATTGTTTACTTCCTTGGCATCCAAAACCTCCAATTCATTGATCCATATAAATTAAAACCTCATTTTTTTAGATAGAATTATAAGCACAAATGTTAAAAAAACACGTGACACAAAATTACCAAAAACATGGTGTTAAAAATCATAAAATATATACCTCAAAAAATGACTAAAAAGAAATTCACGGGCACCATTCTCAAAACCATATAAAAGGGCCTATGAACCTGCTGTGATCCCCCACTACATAAATGCATGTATGATGTGATTTGTGTAATGATAGACGTCTAATCTTTGTGATTAAGGTTGGGTTAGTTTTTGTTATAGTGAGTTGTTATTAGAGTAAAAAAACTCAGAAACTAAATTAATAGTTTCTATATGTATTTATATGTATATTATGTACATCATTCATTGAGATCAATATTAATTAATATGTTTGAGTGTGGTTTCCATTTTGATTGTCTTAAAATAGTATAAAAACAAGTTTTCCGCTTTTTTATTGAATTCTGCCACTAGTTTTGTAATCATCCAATATTTTTATTGTTGAATTGTTCCACTAGTTTTATAGTCATCCAATATTTTTATTGGTGGATAAAGAGTGTTGTTTCCAGTGGGTTTCCCTTCTCACATATAAGACAACGTGTGATTGTCGGAGACAGTCCTTCTCACATATAAGACAACGTGTGATTGTCGGAGACAGTTCTAGTTGAAGCAAAGAAATCATTGAAAGTGAAGAGGTTTTCAGCAGAGGTATATTGGAGGTGGAGTAAATGTTCTGTCATTATAAACATCGTAAAGAAAATTTAGATTTATTGATTTCTTGTACATTTTCATTTCTACTTGAACTGTTATAGTTATAAATAAATAAATAAATGTTAGGGAAAAATTATTTCGAGTTTCCGATAGTCTTCTGCTACTGTTACGATTATGCATGGAATTATGCTAGTTACAACATTATGATTAAACTGTTATGGTTATAAATAAATAAATAAATGTTAGGGAAAAACTATTTCGAGTTTCCGATAGTCTTCTGCTACTGTTATGATTATGCGTGGAATTATGCTAGTTACAACATTATGATTAAATTCAAAATATATAGAAAGAATTCGATGTTTTTTAAGAGAGTTGTGATTTATCTTCCCAAGATTATGGTTGGTCGTTGGGAACGAGTCAAATTTTGTGGTTGGTCGGTTAGAACATCTGCAACTATTAATAGATGAGATAGTTTGGATCAAACTGCGAATTGGAGGAGTGTGCTGCCTCTTGAAAGGCTCGAATGTGACGTCTGCCTCTTTGAGCATGAATGGGTATGTTGAAAGCACCACAGAGTAGAGAATTTAGTGGGGTGAGTTTTTCTCTTTGCAGCGGATGCATAGGATGGATCATTGATCTAACTCCAATATCCATATTACTTATCTCAGTTTTCAAATAGGAAATTCTGCGACCCTCTATTTTTAGAATTATAATTTACATAGTACGATATTGTAAAGAAGACATCCATAAAAATCTTTGAGGTAGGTAAAGACATCAAAATTTTCCCTGTTATTATTCCAGAGAAATGAGTGATCATTGTTTTTTGTGAGAAGTTTCCCTACCAAGCTTGAGGGGTCAGTCTAATGGGTCTGGAAGAGATAAGAGCAGTTGCAGGTACAAGTAGAAATTCGTCAACCTATTTTGATCGCCAATTTTTGTTTATTAACATATATCACAAATTGTTATAACTAGTGAAGGTCTTCCTTGCCTCAAATTTCGACCTAAACAAGGTGTTTTTTTTACATTGATCATATATTTCTATAAAGATAATTCCATACATTATTAAGGCGTCGTGAATCTATCAACTACGAATTTTGGTGAAATTCCCACTCTGTTACGAGGTCAACGTAGTCCACCTCTCATTCTGGATAATGTTGTTGCCGTTGCCCCTAAAAAAACATTATTCTTGGTAATAAATCTAACGCAATGGTATTTGTACGCAATTATTTGATACTTGCGTGTTGAATCTAAATATATTGAAGAATTGTTTAAATGCCACAGTTAAGAAAAAGTGGATCGTTTGTATGTTTGGTAATCGTCCAACCAACTAGTGGACGTGAAAGTTGCATGTTCATAGTCTATTCTGTGAAGAATCCTGAGCCTCAATGTCAACTAAATGGGAGAGGAACTATACAATGATCAAAAGAGAATATTGGTTGCAGCGAAAGAAGAGGGGTGCGATTCTACAATATGACGAACAACAAGGTAGAAAGACGGTGTTTATTTGTGTTTGATTCTGACTCCAGCATTGTCGTAGATGCTTGTGGATGTTCTGCACAATAAGAGAGACGAAAGCCATCATTGAAGTTGCTTAAATGAGTGGCGATTCTACTGCAGAGGCCGGTAGAGAAGACCGATTGCGTTAAGATTGCAAAAAAGAGGTAATTTTTTACTCTGAAGTCGAAAAGAGTTAAATATAATATCATATGGTTAATGTGTTGCAATAGAGCAAAATAATAAGTCAACGAGAATAAAGAGCTAAAAACATGTTTATTTATTTTTTGTTTATTGGATAATGATTTTCGAAATTTTTTGTGCAGGGTTGGAGTCATCGGCCACAGGGACATCAACTATGGGAGTTCGTTTTTGGTGTTCGTAATTCGTTACCGGGACTAAGGAGTGTGACCATAGACATCAACTATGGGAGTTCGTTTTTGGTGTTCGTGATTCGTTACCGGGACTAAGGAGTGTGACCATAATGCCTTTCTATTGCATAATTGGTTGATGTATGTGGAAGTAGTGGAAAAGAAGTTTTTTGAAGAGGTGTTATTCTCAAGTTTTAAGAAAAATAAAAAGTCATTGCGGTTAGAAGAGCTTATAAAATTACATTTGGTATATTAAAGTTCACAAATCTTAAAGGTCACAAATCCTTGTGTTTGCTAATTTTTACAAAACAAAGTTAATTTTGGAGGTTGTGATACTCATTACACTTGTTGGGCAGTAAGAATATGACATTTTGTTTACAACAATTCTATTTAAATTTGAGCATGTCACTACTTGTTATCTGGTGAATTTTTGTTGTCATTGTAAAACAGGTGCATTATCAGTTGAACCCAAATTAAAATGGTTCCAATTAGTAAAGTATTAGAAGTCTTAAACAATCTCATTAATTCCAATACCGATGAAATTGTAAATTTCAGCAAAATAAGTTTTGTTGATATAAAAATCCATTTACATGATGCATTGGAGACAATTGAATTTATCCAGATTGACTCTGAAGTATAGAGAGATGATCCTCATTCCAAACAACATTCGAAGAGTAATGAAGCCACAAATTTGGATGCACCAAAAAGTTATGTTCAAGAAAGGGTATGCAAGAGTCATTTATATGCATATGTGAATCATGTCATTCCCAAAACCTTTATAAGGCCATGGGAAGAAACTACATATAACAAAATAAAAACTAGTCTTGGATACAATAAATATTTTTCTTTTTATGCGTCTCGCTTTTCTAACCTATACAATTTCAAAGTGCTAGATATTTGGATGGTGTTATTCTAAAAAAATTGATCGTGCCAAAATTGTAACAAAGTTTACCATGTGAAAGATTGGTGTTTTGATCTTCACTCGTGTGAGCATTGTGAAAAGCACAATCACCATTCAAACAAATGTTCCAGAAAGAGGACTACCATAAGAGAGAAACTAAATTTCGGATAGATTGTTTCTTTGAATTGGTCGACAATAACCAAGAATATTTACAATTCATACTATAGGATATGTTCGAGAGTGTTGACCAGCCTTGTTGTAGTGAAGAATACTTATTCTCACCCTGTATCTAACAAAGGAGGAATTGATAGATTTTTTGATGGTCTGCTACAATTTTGAAGATTTGTCAAGCAAGCCTGAGTCAAATATCTACAAGTGAGCTGAGCCACAACCTATACTAGTTGGAGGCATAGTTGTAGCCAGAGAGGCTTCAATTTTCTCTAAGTGAGTTTCTTGTGAACAAGCACTTTGAGATTCAAAATTGTTCAAGGAACTACATTGATGTTTCCATATTTGACATTTTTTGCTAGTTTGATAATTGCTATGAAGGTTCCAGACGTGGGTATTGTTAGTGATTTTATCTTAAAAACCATGATCCTTGGTTTGTGTTCATCCTTAAAAACCATTTTTGAGAGACATTCAACTCTTTGCTAAGATGATTTTTTTCATTTTGAGCTCTCATTATTGGACTTTGAAACATCCCTTCAGATAAAGGGCAAAATACTAGAGAAATAATCCTTGGGATTAAGGTTGGGTTAGTTTGCGTTATAGTGAGTGGTTATTAAAGTCCAAGAAGACCTGAAAACTGAATCAATGGTTTCTATGTGTATTTATAAGCACATTGTGTGTACATCATTCATTGAGATCAGTATTTAATATATAAGTCTTGAGTTTGGTTTCTAGTTTTTGTATCTTACAATATAAAATATATCTAATATCATCGTAGTTGTTTTCTTTGCATGCAAGGGTTCATAGGATTAAATGATCAACAATCCACTGTACCAATGGCCATTGGTTCACTACAATAAGAGAAATTTTGTGTGCTCAGAAACTCTATTGCTATACGAGGAAGATTTTAAGGATGGAAGTTTATTTTAAAGTCTAGAAACCTTGGTGATTCTCACTAGTCCCTAATATGAAAATTATAAAAATTCTATCGATATTTATGTAGAAATATTTAGATTTCCAATGATTTTATATTAGTCGATATAATATTTTGCTGATTTTTAAGGTAAAATAATGGTGTACTATAAAATTTTGGTGAACCATTTTAGAAAAGAATCGAAATTGGTGAATTGTTTTTTTTAAGCATTGAAAATTAGCCGCTAAAATTTCCCCATTACTATATCTTCAAAATTCTTCAAGTGTCCACATCCATAAGTAACAACTTCTTGTCTTCAATCATCTCTGTCACAAAGTGATGCTAGCACTGGTGGCAAGAGGCAAGAAAGGCAAAGGGAAGAGGATGAGGATGTAGCACTGGTGGCAGGAGGCAAGAAAGGCAAAGGGAAGAAGCAGTGTTCCACAAGCAGTGGTGGGGGCAAAGGCAAAGGTAAACGTAAACAGGGGAACACACAGAAGGACTATTCCAAGGTGAAGTGTTGGAATTGTCAAAAGATGGGACACTATGCAGTTGTGTGTTCGGAGAAGAAGAAGAAGAAGGGGAAGAACCAGAGCATGGCAGCTTCAGCAGAGGTTGGGGACATTGCAGACCATTTTGACAGGAGTTTTTGTTCACTGCGTATGAGTCCTCTAGTGTAGGATCACCTGCCACATAGGTTCAGAGGGTGCATGCTTTTCCCCCAATTAGCGGAGCATCTTCGGGTACCTGGTATGTGGACAGTGGGGCTTCACGTCACATGACAGGAGTCCGTGAGTACTTCTCAGAGCTTTCAGAGAGTGGCACTGATATAGAGGTAGTACTCAGTGATGATAGAGTTGTTAGAGCAGTCGAGGTGGGGACACTGACATTTCAGAGGGTGTCCAAACCTGCCTTGAAGGTGTCAGATATTCTTTATGTGCCAGGGATGAGGAAGAACCTCATATCCATCTCAGCTTTGGAGGACAGAGGATATGAGGTACTGTTCAGGGGAGGACAGGTGTTGATGTATCCTAGGGGCACTCCAGCTGATTCAGCTAGAGTGATAGGTGTACGCCATGCAAAGGTGTACAAGTTTACATTCCAGCCCCTTTTGGCATTGAACAATAGTACCGACAGCAGAGCTAGCAGTTCTGAGCTGTGTGAGATTTGGCACTGCAGGATAGGGCATATGTATCAT
This sequence comes from Pinus tabuliformis, assembly GCA_031772625.1. NCBI lineage: Eukaryota > Viridiplantae > Streptophyta > Pinopsida > Pinales > Pinaceae > Pinus > Pinus tabuliformis. The sequence continues at coordinate 1,423,872,444 of CM062820.1, read as the reverse complement.
GGAGCCTTGAGGACCTTGCAAGAGATCACTACAGGTGTGCCAGATTTCAATACTGATCACTTTGATACTTGCAGAGGATGTGCAATGGGCAAGTTTTCCAATTCCCCTTTTCCCAGCAGTGACAGCAGAGCGACTGGGATACTTGATTTGATTCATTCTGATGTGAGCGGTCGAATGTCTCATGTTTCCTTGAGTGGATATGAGTACTATGTTTTATTCATTGATGATCACTCCAGGAGGACCTGGATTTATTTCTTGAAGACCAAGAGTGAGGTCCTCAAGCGATTTTAGGAGTTTAGAGCTCTTGTGGAGACACAGACACGTCGGAAGATCAAGTCTTTGAGGTTGGACAATGGGGGAGAGTACACCCTTGGAGAGTTTGTTGACTATTGTGCGGAGGCAGGAATTAGGAGGGAGTTCACTGTTCCTTACAACCCCCAGTAGAACGGGGTTGTAGAGAGGAAGAATAGATCCATCGGAGGGGTTGCCAAAGCGATGTTACATCATCGGGGGTTTCCATTGTTCTTGTGGGCAGAGGCCTACAATACAGCTGTTTATTTGCAGAACAGGAGTCCGCATCGTGCCTTAGGGCACATGACTCCAGAGGAGGCTTTTTCTGGGAAGAAGCCTGATATTGGTCATCTTCGTATCTTTGGGTACATTACATACTCCTACATACCCAAGGAGAAGAGGACCAAACTAGAGCCCACTGTAGAGAAGGGTATCTTTGTGGGCTATAGGGAGACCTCAAAGGCCTTTCGGATTTACATTCCTGCACAGATGAATGTTGTTGTTAGGCGGGATTTGAAGTTCGAGGAGGACATGGCCTTTAGGAGGTCACGGGAGTTAGAGTATCTGGATCAGCTAGACCCTCACCAACAGTTGAGTCAGTCAGAGGGACCCAGTGGGCAGGGATCAGAAGGATCCAGAGGTACATCTATGAGGATGTTAGGTCTGTCAGTGAGCAGTGGCTCGCCAAGCCAGAGGGGTAGTGCTCCGGGCAGCGTGCAGAGCAGTCCACAGATCAGTTCACTAGGGAGTCCACTGATGGACAATTCACACGGTACCTCAGCCTCTACAGGTTCAGGTGTGGGTAGGAGGACAAAGACAGATAGTCAGGAGTTCAGGCTCTTGATGATGATGATGATGAGGAGTTTCATTCTCCAATGGGAGAAGTACGCTTAGGGAAGAGGAAGCTCAAGTGGCTTCAGGACACCTTGAGAGATGCCACAAATGTTGCTGAGCCTAAGAGGCCGGTCAGAGAGAGTAGACCACCTGAGAGGTTTTTTAGTTATATGGAAATGACTACCATCATCCTTGACTCTAAGCCTTCTAGCTATGAGGAGGCAGCTAGCCAGCGGGTCTGGAGAGAGGCCATGCAGGAGGAGTATTCTTCTATAATGAAGAATGATGTTTGGGAGGTGGTGCCGAGGCCTGAGGGCAAATCCGTGGTTACTTCCAAATGGCTTTACAAGGTTAAGCATGCTGCAGATGGTAGCATTGAGAAACTCAAAGTGAGGTTTGTTGCTAGAGGGTTCTCCTAGGTAGAGGGAGTTGATTATGAGGAGACCTTCGCTCCCATGGCTCGATATACTTCGATCTGCTCCATTATATTGGTAGTAGCAGAGATGGGTTGGAAGATCCACCAGATTGATGTGAAGACTACATTTCTCAATGGCTTCATACAGGAGGAGGTGTACATTGAGTAGCCACAAGGCTTTGAGGTGCATGGGAAGGAGTCCCATGTGTGCAGACTGAAGAAGGCCCTTTATGGCCTAAAGCAAGCTCCCAGATCTTGGTACTTTAGGATAGATATATACTTGTAGGGGATGGGTTTCACAAAGAGTGAGGCAGATCCAAACCTTTACTATATTGTGATAGGTGAGGAGCCTCTCATTCTGGTGTTGTATGTGGATGACTTGGTGAGGAGCCTCTCATTCTGGTGTTGTATGTGGATGACTTGGTCATTATAGGTGCAGAGAGACTCATAGAGCACTGCAAGAGAGATCTTGCGGCAGAGTTTGAGATGAAGGACATTGGCTTGATGCATTACTTTTTTGGGTTTGGAGGTGTGGCAGGAGGAGGGGCATTTCTTCTTGGGGCAGGGGAAGTATATTGTGGACATCCTTGCCAGATTCCACATGGAGGATTGTAAACCCATGTCGACACCAATGATCACCAACTAGAAGAAGCATCATGCTTTGGATTCCGAGTTGGTGGATCCCACATTGTATAGGCAGTAGTGTCATGGTTCAACCGGAAGCATCAATCAATAGCATTGAGTTGAGTGGAAGCAAAGTATGTGGCAGCCAGTCTAGCTAGCTGTGAGGCCATTTGGCTTTGCAAGATGTTGTTTGGCTTATTTGGTCAGCTGTTGAGACCTTCAGTGATTTACTATGATAATCAGAGTTGCATTAAACTCATAGAGAATCCAGTATTTCATGACAGGTCAAAGCATATCGGGATCAAATATCATTTCATTAGAGACTATGTTCAGAAGTGTGAAGCTTGAGCATATTCCCACTGATGAGCAAGTTTCATAAATTCTTACCAAAGCCTTACCACAGGGCAAGCATGTCTACTTCAGAGACAAGATGGGTGTGGTGAGGAACACCTTCCTTGGTAAGAGGGAGTGTTGAAATTTGGTATCGGAGGATAGGTGGTTCCCTAAGGCTTTGATCTTTGGCCTAGGGAAAAGTGTCCAAAAGAAATAAATTTTTCTCCTAAAGTGACTTTATAATTTTTATAAAGTCAAATCTAATTTAAAGCTGACTTTAAGTGATAAAGTTACTAAAGTCTAATTTTAAAGTGACTTTAATAAAGTCAATGTAAAATTAGAAATGAAAAGTGACTTTGGAAATAAATGACTAAGTGGGTCTTTATTAAAGTGGAGTGAATTAAAAAATAGAAAGTGAGATTTAAATGAGAATTTAATCTCAGCCCTAGATCTCAGTCTAATTCAGCCATTGGATTTAGGGATTCCCCAAAAGTCACTTAGGGTTAGATTAAAGGAGGAAAAGGAGGAAAAGGTCATTCATTCTTTCATGAGCAGATTGAGAGAAGGAGAGCAAGGGAGATTTCTAGACAGGGAGGAGAAGGAGGCAGCAGCTTGGCACACATTCCAAGGCAACATTTTAGCAAATCCGTATAGCTGAGTTAGCATACAACGAAAGGTAGATATTGGGCATGATTTTCTAGAAATCCAGACGGCAAGTGCACAGAAATTGAGGAACAGAAATCTCTATAGCAAGTGGCTTTACCTTGGCACGCAAATCGATGCAAATCCGTACAGCTGTACTGCTGGTTTTTTTTGTATGCAAATCGAGGAAATCCGTAAAACATATTTATGGCAGCTTGCATGCTTTTCTAGGTATGCCTACAACAACATTTAAGGCTGAAATTTGGGCACAAAAATCGAGGAGGTTGTACAACATTTATTGTTGTTTTGTTTTGCTCTTTGCAAGTTTTTCCAGTTGGGTGTGGGGCATGGAAAACGAGATAAGTTGTAAAAGTTTGCTTGCTAATTTTTTGCTGAATATTTCTCACTGTAAAAATCACTTTCTAGAAATAAGAAGGAGCTTTCTAACTGGTTTTCCCCAAGAGTTGTAGGGGGTTTTTCCAGGGTCACCTTGACCGAAAATCATTGTGTTTAAATGTGTTGAATGGCTGTTTGTATGTGCTGATTTTTATATTTCTGCATTTTCCAACATTTGTAATTTTTCCAGAATTGTGTTTTCAGCAAAATTTATTTTCCAGTTGTTGAATGTATGGATATAGGAAAGGGAATTTCACTATTTTGGAGAAATAAGGTGAAATTGAAAACTGGGGTGGGAAATGAGAAATTTTTACATCTTTCTCATTTTCTTTGATAAAAAGGATGGAACAACATCAGCAAAATTTGAAGTAGGTGCATCACTCCTTACGACACAACTACACTATCCTATGAGTTTAGTAAAGAGCACGGTAATTTGATACACATCTCATCATTAAAAAGCTTCATTTTAATAGATAATAACTAACTTACAATAATATTAAAGGCATTGAAAGACTCTGTCAATAACTCTCCATCATTCATCCTTGGTTTGTATAGTTCCTTCCATAGGAAATTTCTATTTAACAGGGACTTAGATTGATATAAAGACGATTAATTATCCCATAGTACTTTGTCTCTATATTCTTTAAAGCATTGAGTAATACTAAGTTTGAGAGACACATCAAATTCTTCTCTGTTCATTTCAACCAACTTTTTTTGATCTTCCATTTAGACTCGCATAGGTGTAGTGCATAAATCCATAGTGACCCACACATATTTATGTGCCAAAAGGAATTCTATATTGATCTTACACTACATAAACCTTTTCCAATTAAATCTCTCTATCTATACATTTTGTTGAAAATGTAACTAGTTCCGGTCTTCATAATTGTTGTTCTACTCATTTCAATATGTATCCTATGTAACAAACAAGAAAATAAAAGAAAAAAATATTATTATTAAAGCATGGGTGCCATGCTCTTTATTGATGGAATTGTAGGTAAAATCATGTTCTTCATGATTTTATGGTTTGTTAGGTCTTAGGATTTATTGCCATGAATCAAAGTAGTCAGCATCATGTTTGTAAGACAATTTTGGGAAAAATGTATTTATAAAAGTAATTACTTTTTAGTCTAGAAATCCTTCGAATCTCCTAAAGTACAAGTCGAGCTTAGGAACACCAATTTGGCCTAAACAAGGGAATTGGACCCATTGAGAAGTTTATATAAAGGTGTAGCTCTCCCTCATTTAACACTCATTGAACCAAGACAAATTCGATCATTAGATCTAAAGTTTCTAGCGAAGGTGCAGAATATACTGAAGGTACAAAACTAAGCCAAAGGTGTAGGACAGGTTGAATGTACAAAACCAAGATGAAGGTGTAGAATGGGTCAAAGGTACAAAACTGAGTCGAAGGTGTAGAATAGGTCAAAGATATACAATTGAGCCAAAGGTGTAGAACAACCTAAAGGTATAAAACTAAGCCTAAGGTTTAGAATTGAATCGGAAGTGTAGAATTGAACTGAAGGGGTAGAGAAGGCCAAAGGTATAAAATAGGATGAAAGTACAGGACATATAGACCATGCATAACTGGGGTAATAGACCGAAGGGTCAATGTAGTTGTGCGACTTTCAGGGTTGAGGTTGGCAAGTCAAAGTTGTAGGTTGTAGCTGGTTCGTGTAGGATCAAGAAAGGACTAGATGTAAGGGATGACTTGGTACTTGGAGAAGGACTTGGTCTAGGGTTGACTCTTTATATCTCAATTGAAGAAGATTCTAACAAGAGAAGATTTTTTCTAGGTTTTCCCCTTTGATGGGCTTTTCCATGACTGAGAGCCTACTTTTTGTATCCTCTATTGTTGGTATTTCGTTCTCGATATTTATTTGATGAAAAGATCTAAGAAAAGAACATAAATAATACTAATAAAATTCAAATGACAATACAAGCTACAAATTTACATTTTCTCATCATTGTATGAGAGATAAGGTGAATAAGGAAGGAAGTTGGAAGGACACTAGAAGGATTTGCTTGTCAAGGGGAAGTAAAAATGAAACTCTCAAATCCTCGAGAAGAAGACTACAAGAAAAATTATCTCTTTAAGGGATCTAGTTGAAGAATCATTGGCAGAACTCCATGAAGAAAGCAACAGTGAATCTTGTTATCACTCATAACTCTTATAAGTTGTAGTTGGAGGAATACTAGGGAACATATTTCAAGAAAGACTCTTCAAAGATCTTGAAGGCATTAAGAAGATTGAAGACATCATTAAGGAGAATCTTGGTCTCAAAGTGAGCATCATATTATTACATCATGTCTGAATCTACAATTCATATGGTTTCTTTCTGCAATGAGATCAATAAGCTCGTTGGGGCATCAAATTATCTAGCATGGAAGAAAATAATTGACTTCATAATCACAGAAAAAGAAGTAATGGAATATGTTACTAGGGAATCATCGAACCAAGAAAAGACAAGACATAAGAACTAGAAAAGTACAAGAAAGGGGAAGTAAGGGCTCAAAGGATCATATTTAAATCAATTAAGTCTTTTTTGGTCCTATTTATTGCAAACTTGAAGACTTCCAAGGCTATGTATGGAAAGTTAGTGAATTTTTACTTTGTAAGTATAACGGGACATAATATTTCTTTGCAAAATAAGTTACAGAGAATGAAGAAATCAAAGGATGAGGATGTGTCATACTTTTTCATGAAAAACTCTCAGATAAGAGACCATCTGCAAGGACTTGGGGAAACAATTTATAACAACCCTAGGTTAATTTTTATGTAATAAAATTTAATAAATGAAAAAAGAATAAGACCAAGGTCATGGGAGACATATTCCAAGTTGAATGTTGGAAAAACAATTTAGTGGGCATCACTTGTGGTTATAATGGCTATGGAAATTGGAAAAGGCATGGGCAAATCCAAAGAGGCATTAATTGGCATTTATTTGTGGAAACAAAGGAAAATAGGAGAAAAGGGAGGTGAAGAGACATCGATTTGCATGCTAAGGAAATTAGAGGAAAAATGAAGAAAAGTGAAGAAAATAGAAACATCAATACCAAAAAAGCTTCAGAGAACAAGTTAAGAGATTTTTTCAGTTTTATCTTGAGTCAAGTGAGAAATAGAGAGAGAGCACCAAGAGGTTAAAGAAAGAAAGCAAGCAAAGGAAGGAAAGAGGAAAGCAAGGAAAATCAAGGGTAAGAAACCAAAGAAAGGAAAGTAAGGACAAGGGTATAAACAGATTTAGCAAGAAGATTTTACAAGTAAAAAGTTGCATGTGTGATTTCTAGTTGGGATGTGAATTCATGGTTCATGCATTTGTGTATTTCGTTAATTTGCTCTCATTCGAATGAGATTTTCCTAGTTTGATAGTGGTTTCACCCTTGAATTTCAATTTTCTGAATAGCCATGGTGTCATGCGATTCATTTCTTGATTGAGCTTTAGATTCCCAAAAGGATTTGAAACTAGGTGAGGTGGTATTAGGAAAATTTTGAAGGGTTGGGGATGGAAATGGTTTTCTCTAGGAAGCCCTCGAAAGGTGGTTGGAGACAAGAAACGTTGTCAAGGAATGGTGATGAAATTTTGAGGCATCCAAGCCTAGTTTGGTTTTATGATCTTGGGAATGATTTAGGTGAGATCACAATTGTCTGAGGGTGTAGGTTGTTTAATCTCTTCATTCCCTTTGTTGTTTATGTCTTGGTTTATCCCATGAGATCTCACATTCATGTTTAGAATATGGCACGAGTTTGATTGGTTGAAAGAAATATTTGGTTCAACCCATTCTAGTACATCGAAGTCTATGACTTGGTTGGATTTTGTATAAGTTAATAAGAGTTATTTTTCTATTGTACTCTATGAGAATTTGTACCATCTATTATTTTTCTATGATGTATGTTCTTTCATGGTTAATATTGTAGTTATATGTTGGTTATAAGCATGGTTCTATAATGTGTACTTTCTATGGCTCTTGTTATGCTTTGATAAGTTGATGAATCATAGATGAATGCATGGGCTAACAGGTGTTGTTGCAAATACTTGAGAGGGAATTAGACATTCTAAGTGCTCTTTAGCTAAAGTACAAAGATTTACACTCAAATATGCATGCATGACCTGTAGCTTATATGTTTACCATATGTTTGATGAAATGTCTAGTGTGCTCTAGGTAGTCTAGGTCAAATTCCTTATTCAAGTTTGAATGTTTAGCCTTCCCATGATGTTCAATGTGATTCTAGAAAGTTACAGGAAGTTTTGGGAGTGTTCTGGAGGCTATCCTAGAAAAGTGGCTCAGTTCTTGGGACCAAAGGCACAAAATTGAGGATCTGGGGTCATAATGACATGGAGCAATGCTTGTGAGTGCAATTGGAGGCTCACAACAAAATGAAGGAAGTTTCAAGGGTGTGGTTATAGGTCTAGGTCAGAGAAAAAGGGTTCTAGCTCAGAGATTTGTCACTTGAGTTGGTTGTTCAGCCTCTGAGTGATATGTGGTTACTAACGTAGGTCAGTATGTCTTAGTTGTAGGCCCCACTTCCTTAACTAGAACTAGGAGATTGAGTCATGTCATACTACCAAGTCAGTTCAAATTTACCTAGGAGGTCTTGTGAAAGTGGGTAAATGTTTGGTTGTGTGTCATAGCTTGGCATCATATCTTCCAGGTTCAAACACTTGGACTGGGTGGGCTAGGTGTAATTGTTATGCATGCATGGTTGGTTTTCTATGTGTTAATCAATAATGCATGATGGTTATTTCTCGTGTTGGTGATTGTTGTTGTTTGTGTCATCATGTTGAGGTTGATAATGTTAGTATGTTATGATGATTGATATGTTGATGATATATATATATATATATATATATATATATATAATATTCTAATCTATACTAATTTAAGAAGATGAGATAGTCTCCCCTGAACTTCACCGAGGTATGTTAGATTATGTTTATATTTGGTTTATCTAACATGGTATGCTTGTAGGAAGAAGAAGATCAAAGATGACCATCATAATGGTGGATTAAATTTCACATGACTCTCCTTATAGATTAGTTGAGTAGAAAGGAGAAGAGTACTCGTGTGAGGGTGTAGACACCTTGAGATGTTTAAAGGAAAATATCATAAGTTGTAAAGAAGATAACGATATGATAATTTAGTCACAGGAAAGGCTAGCTAGGGCTAAGAAAAATCAAGTTGAAGTCAATGCAGTGATCCTTCAGAGCTTATCATATTTGCAGAGATAGGGAAAACCAAGGATTAATTATGGACATGAGGAAAGAACTAATGGGGCATATGGTAGTAGGTCTCATTAAGGGCACAAGTCAGATAGAGATGATACAGTCAGAGGTGACAGATGGATGGATACACCTAACAGGAGAGGTATTGGTTATAGTTTCTATTCTAGTTCTAGTTTGGATAGACATCATGTTCTTCCTCGCTATCATCCTATTGACAGTGCTAGACCCAAAGACAAAGTGGATTTCCTTGGTATGAATTCCAAACTAGACCTCACACAATTTGGTGTAGGAGTCCCATCTAGTATGATGGCCCAATTTTGATTATCTTAGAGATTTTCCTTAGCTCTTGTTGTTCAACACATGAGATTTTTATGCTTGTAACTTCAAAAAAGCAAGGTGAGTATGCCTGTAAGTGCATAATGTAACTTGTGTCTGGGTTGTCTTACTATAAAGGGAGAGAGTAAGGTGAGCATCTAGATGAGAGGTAGTAGTACCACCTATGGAGAGACACATGCAAACCAACAATGGTTTGTCCAGCATCCAACGGAGTAGTCCACAATGGATGTGATAGTCATGAAAACTGAGGTGAAGGGGAAACCACGTACACCACCCAACGGAGTAGTCCACATGGATGTGATGCTCATTATAACCAAAAAAACAAACATGGTCTATCGAGTCTCCTATGAAGTAGTCCCCAAGGATGTGACAACAGTGATAACCAATACACAAAGGTAGTTTTTCTAGTATTCCGTCAAGTAGTCCAAAGGGATGAGACAACGGTGATAAAAAATACACCATATTTGCAATAATGTAAGTACTAAAATAACCAAAGTAGTTCAACTATGTTAGTACAAGTTAAGCAAACATGAATTACAAATGTTTAAAGAGTAGTCTTACGAACATCCATAAAACATGCGTGAAAACGTGCTAGCCTTAAGAGCCTTATGAATTAAGAAAAAGTCCCAAGACACATTTGTACACCATACTTCACTAGTCCCAATCGTGGGAAGTTGGAGCCACTCCTCACTCCTCAAAGAAAAAACTACAAAATCTCAAGGCTATGTGCAATGAGCCAAGGTAAAAATTCCTTTGCTCATACAATGGGAGGGGTATATATAGCCAAGGGTGATGCTTGACCCTTTTGACTCTTGGACTACCCTCATGACCATTCAATGTCTAATAAATTTTCAAAAGATATGAAATTTCAAGTTCTTATGTGTGTCTATTAGACTTCACTTTACATTACATTTAGTACAATGGATATGGCCCATGGTGGTGATGTGGCCAAGACAACTCATGACACAACTAGACATGACACTACTAACATGTAGTGGATGATTGTAATGTCCATGTTGAGATGTTGCAATTTTGAGTGATATATTTACTTCTGGTGTGCTTTATCTTCTCCTCTGTATGGCATGGTGTTGTGGGGTCTTTGATGGACTTGGTATTGCTTGATCGTTCTATTCATGTAGTTTTTCGCTTGTTGCCTGATATGCTTGGTACATCCATCCAATTGCAAGCAAGTCTTCTAGCATGTGAGCTCCTTCTTTATCCCATTCGTCGTCTCACCATGATCTACACGTGTATTTGTTCCTGCAATTCACTCATGATGGGACGACATCAAATCGAAAACCTCCTGGTCTAGCATGATGCATTGTTCTCATGCTTCTGGTGACGGGGAGGGAAGACAACTCATTGACATAGCGTAGAGAATACATCATGTTGGAATGAGGCATGCTAGGAGGAAAACCTGCACTATGGGGAAAAACTATGCATTAATCACTAAGAGCCAGGATTGCGTAGTGGAAGTCACCAGTTTCAGTTGTAAGATGAGACCTGGAAGGGAGACACCTCTGTGCAGTTTTCCGAGGGAGGACACAGTGTGGTTACAAAGGGACTGCTAGTCAATTCCATGCATTTTCTAAATGTAGTGCAAAGCAGGGCTATAGAGGTACTGTTGGTCATGACTGAGCAATTTGCAGAAGGAAGACAAAGAAAGACTGCAGAGGGACCTGTTGAACATGACTACGTACTTTCTAGGAATAGTGCAGGACAGGCAGCAGAGAAACTGCTAGAAATATCTACGTAATTTCTAGAGGCAAGGTAGAGCAAGGCAATAAGGATCATTTGAGGAGATCTGCATAATTTTTGGGAACAGTGCAAAGTAAGGTAGCAGATGACTAGTTTTGCATGTTTACGTAATTTTGAGGAATAATGCAGAGCAAGGCAGCAGAGAACCTGCCAGAGAGGACTATGCAATTTCTGAAGACAGTGCAGAGCAGGGAAGCAAGGGGCCTGTTGATCATGAATGTGCAGTCTCTCAAGACAGTGCAGAGCGGGGTTGCTTGACACTTGTTAAACATCAATGCGCAACTTTGGAGAGCAGTGTAGGATAGGCAACAGAGGGTCATCTCATCATGCCTGCGTAATTTCTAGGAGCAGTGCGGGACAAGGAAGTGGAGGACCAACTGTGAAAGTTTGCACATTTTTTTAAGGTAGTATAGAGAAAGGAAACAAAGACTAGCTCGAAAAATCTATACAAATTTGGAGAGTAGTGCAGACCCGGGGCTTAGTGTAGTACAAGGTTCCGGTAGACTAGAAGTAAGCTTCATGATTGTTCTTGAGAAATGTGCAATTCAGTTTGGTCATGGAGGCAGTTTATGTGCAATTGTAGGAGTTAGACAGGCTACTCACCTCCAGGATTGTGTAGTGGAGCTAACCAGACGGACAACCTCAAGAATTGTGTAGTTCTAGGAAGTAGAACAGGGTCACTGAGGGCATAGACTGCACAATGCAGCTCAGTTGGTGTCTCGTAGAAAAGGGTTGTTTAGTTGGTTAGATTTTGAGGAAAATGGCTAAGTGTCAAAGGGAAGTGAACCTGTGCAAACTTGACAACGAGATGACATCGACCACCATGAAAATAAGGCAAAACATGCCCTCAGTGAGATTGTCTTAGAGTTAAAAGTAATAAGCGCAACAATTGTGATAGACCTTCAGACAACCATGACGAAACTTGCATGACAATGAATGCAACTTTGTGTGTGAGTATGGAGGATGTTCACATAGTGAAGACAACCCAAACACACTAATAAAAACCTTCAAACTTGTCAGAATAAGATCGCAATCATGACAAAGAAATCAACATGCCGAAAGACGACCATTGGTCAAACAAGAGAAAATTGAAAATGACTTCACAAGAGATTATGGGGTCACCTCGAGCATTTGCAATCATGAAAGGAAAATCCAAGGAAGGCTTTGAAATTTGGATGCTAGCCATAATTTTGGATGGTGTTGCAGCCACTACAACACTTGGCAACACACTAGTTGAACACTAGCTTCTTTGTTTTGGTTCATTTTCAGTGTCAAGCCTTGGCCTATCAGGGAGTATTGATTCATTGTGCAAATCACTATGGCTTCCATGCTAACCCCATGGAAATACATGGTTCACCTTATACCGAATCAATTGAACACAACACAAGATTAAGCCAGATCACAGTGTTTCAAATTGGGAAGGGTAATTTGGCTCGTGAGCTTAACATTTTTAGAATATATTTTTTCATCTGCGGTGTTGGTCCACTGCCACTAAGCCTAGACAGTAACCTAGTGGAGTCATGGAGGAACACAAGAATTATGCCACTGCCAGCGAGCCTTAACAATATCTCGGTGGAGTTGCTTGCTTCACCTCTCTATGCAGTAAGCCTTCCTCGTCTTTCACCTTTTCTATATTTTTTAAAGATAATTATACATAGGCACTTATTTATTTTTTGGGCAGAAGAGGGGTCCCGAATTATTGAGAGCAGAAGAGGTTGTTCCTTCAGAGAAGCATGTAAGACCTCTGATTTAGTTTTTCTCATTTAGATTTTCACCTTCTCCATTTCTACTAGTTGGATAAGCTTGAACACATTAAATAAGACAACTGATTATAGGCACAAGGTTTCCAAAAGTGGACATGGGTTCATGGTTCGACCAAAAGTTCCCTTACAGAAGGATTGTATTTTCTATCAAGACTTCATCAGCGAAAAGTTACAACCAAACACAAAGAATATGGACACAGGACTGGCCAAGCGTTGTAGTGTCACAAGCCTCTTTGAAAGTCGGCCATATACCCATTTAGAAACCAGAAAAAAGTACAGGCACAACACTTATTCGTGGAGAAACCAACACAAAATGGAAGAAAAAGAAAAGAGGAAAGGAGTACACAACAGGAAAACAAAAGTGAAGAAAGAAAAAATGGAAAAATAAAACAAGAAGTAAAACTAGAATGAGAAAACCATTGCAGACTATTAGTGCAGGATAAATGCAAGGAAGGGAAAACTAAGATGCAACTAATCCTACTCCTAACCTAACAGCTAAACAATCGGCCTTACATGAAATGAAATTTCTTTTGAAGCCACCATAGTCACTCCTGACTTGCATCCAAAATGATATATGGAAAGGGAGGTTTTGCCTGTTGGAAGAAATATGTGTCACAACCACCCAATACACATGCATACTCCTATGATGGATATTGTTACTAGACAAACCTTGACAACTGCTTGTGAGTGAGTCCTTATCTACACCGAGCTTCTTAACAAGCATGAGGAAGGATTGAATCTTGTTACCTGCAACATGGCTTGCCAAGTAATATTGTTCCATCCATTCAGTGATTGGGTCATAAAATTCATAATGGTTGTTTGGACAGACTTGTGATATTTGAACGGGTGAATTTTTTATTTGACAGACATGATCACGTTCAAAATCTTGTAAAGGAAAATAAATCTAAGCATTCTCAATAGCCATGCTAATACAGCGAGGACCTATCATCAACATAGGTCGAAGTGCCTCACCTGCTTAATAGAAATCTTAGGAGAAAGATACTAAATAATGAATATTAGAGAGCACAAAGCAACTATCATCAGATGTGCTAATTGGAAAATAATAAATCGAATAACAGTCACCCAAGATAGAGAAATGATGAGATAAGATGGTTGAGACATTAGATTCCCATTTTTCAATTTGAACAATCTTGTGAGCGCTCTGCACAATCGAAACAAGTTTGTTGTGAGCTAGATATGATAGAAAAAAATTTAGTGCAAGGTTCGCAAGAAGACCAAGTAGTTGAACATGAGAGGGAATATTTGATAACTATGATTGCCTCACCTGCTTAACAGAAATCTTAGGAGAATGATACTAAACAATGAATATTAGAGAGCACAAAGCAACTGTCATTAGATGTGCTGATTGGAAAATAATAAATTGAATAACAGTCACGCAAGATAGAGAAATGATGAGATAAGATGGTTGAGACATCACATTCCCATTTTTCAATTTGAACAGTCTTGCAACCACCCTGCACAATCGAAACAAGTTTGTTGTGAGCTCGATATGATAGAAAAAAAAATTAGTACAAGGTTCGCAAGAAGACGAAGGAGATGATCATGAGAGGGAATATTCGATAACTATGATTGCGGGAAGACATAGTCTGTAAGATGATCAACCTCACAATTCCATGATTTCATGAGAGACAGGCACTCCCAACCTGAGTTTGATGTAATAGATGTGCATGAAGACAGACACACTGTAACATATTCGTGCATTTGGTCATGAGTAAAAAATTCAAAATTTAAAAGATCACACTGAGAATACAATTTTTTATACACGGGAATCTGCATCGATTAATACCATGCAGATAGGTCGATTTTATGTGATAAATGACATCTAATTGAGTTCGGGGGCCTGAACAGAGTCACGAGGTCTTGACATAACCATCAATGGACGTTGAAGTGCCTCAACTTCCTAGAACATCCCAGAACTTTCCAGAATTTCATAATCATATTTTGAAGCACGAACTAGATCATGTATGGCTTGAGGATGGCTATTGTTTGTAATTTCAAAACCACTCTTACGATCGCAACCATCTTTGTCATAGGTTTCACTATATTTTTTAGCTTCACTAAGCTGACTTCAAGAGTTATCTTCATGCAAGAGAAGAGATGGCTAGGAATGGGAAGTACGCTTTCTGATTAGATAATTTTCAAATTCATCATGGAAAGCCTCACTGCCTTGTGTCAATTGAGGAGATAGCTCATTGAATGAAGAAACAATAGAATGTGGAGTATCTCTGATGCATGTGGATGTGTTGTGAATGGTAGGACACATGGGCAAATGAGGTGAAGAGGAGGTTTCAATATGAACATCTTCTTTGGTTGGAGCACATTGTAGATCTATGTTAGAGTCTTCATGAGAAAACCAAAGATCACATGCTGTGGTTTGGAATTCGTCATAGAATATGGAAGCATGTCAGTGATGACTACCCAAGACTGGGTGTTGATTGAAAGAATTAATTGTAGAAGATATTCCACTGAGATTAACAAATTGAGAATCATTCAAGAATAGAAGCTCATTGTTTTGATGCGCACAATTTTGAATGAGAGAGGAAGATTGATAGTGTCCTCACATTTTTTCTCTTCTACCTGTGTAATGTGACTGCCTTGTGGCAGATCACCATCTTAGCCAACAACTTGAGAATCAAGAGAATGCGAACATCTGGCTGGTGTTGAAGATTGATCAAGCAAGTCATGGGACACGAAGTCATAGCTTGTAGATGATGGAGGATGGCAGAGATGCAGATCAGATTCGAGACTTGAGTTGTGAGTGGTGACATCCTCTTGTGGAATGGAGGAGTCAGTCTTGGCTATAAGATTTCTAAGCCATTCTAGAACTTCCTCCATGGAAGCAGGAGGTAGATGAGAAGATGGGCTAGGGACATGCTGCGCGGATTTCTTAACTTTGCAATCACTCTAAGGGGGCACCCACATTGGGACCGGGAAAGGAGGAGGACAAGGAACAAATGGTGTGTTGGGATCCCCCTCTATAATCTGAGGTGCATCATGAACCAAAAGAGTTGGGAAGGAAAGGAAATCAGGGGGTTCACCATATTGATAAACATGAACCAAACGTTTAAACTCCTCTCTCAAGAAATAAAAGTTCAAAAGATATTGAGGAATTTTGTAACAAAGGTGAAGGAAGCAATCAATAACGTACTGAACTCATTCATCAGGCTCCATTCTTAAATGGAAAAAAATTTCATGGAGATCCCAGTGGCTATGCTCATCAAACGTTTTAATCATCCTTTTAGCAAGGTGACCAAATGAATTGTTACAAGCAAAAGGTAATGTGTGGCACAACCATTGAGCATGACATTCAAAGATGAGGGTGAGTAATCTAGTCCATTCATACTCTATCTTGTGGCCAAGGAAAAGGCTTACGAATTGCCGCATATGCACATGAAACCATGCTTCACCCTCACCTATGAACTTTAATTTGGACAGGTCATGGATAACTTCCATGGGGAAGGTATATTCGAACGTAGTAGAAAGACATCCTAGGATTATGATGTCATGAAGAACCATTTTAAATAAGAGATTCAAACTAGACTCTACAAGCATAGGCTGTCATCTGGCCATCCTTCTAGCACCATCTTTTTTACGGTGTTGGACCCACAAACAAAGGGGGTCTCCCTAGTATGAAGTCCCAATCAGAACTCACATCGTTTTGTGTAGGATTCCCATCTGGTGTGATGTTGGTTGCCATTATCTTACAGATTTTCCTTAGCTCTTGTTATTCAGCACGTGAGAGTGTTATGCTTGTAACTTCAAAAAACTAAGGTGAGTATGCCTAGTGAGTGTTTAATGTAACTTGTGTCTGGGATATCTTACTATAAAGTGAGAGAGTAAAGTGAGCCTCTTGATGAGAGGTAGTATTACTACCCAAGGAGAGACACACGCAAAACAACCAGGCTCTATCCAGCATCCAGCGGAGTAGTCCACAGTGAATGCGGTAATCATTAAAACCGAGGTGAAGGGGAGAACATGCACACCACCCAGTGGAGTAGTACACATGGATGTGATGGCCATTATAACTAGAAAAACAAATATGTTTTGCCAATTATCCCGCAGAGTAGTACACAAGGATGTGATAGCGGTGATAGCCAATACAGAAAGGTGGCAAGTCTGGTATCCCACGGAGTAGTCCACAGGGATAAGACATCGGTGATAAACAATACAACACATATTCAACAATTCAAGTACTAGAATAACCGAACTAGTTTAGCTATATTAGTACAGGTTAAGAAAACAAGCATTACAAATTTTTAAAGAGCAGTCTTACAAACATCCACAAAGAATGCATGAAACGTGCTCAGCTTAACAGGTTCTAAATTAAGTAAAAGTCCAAATACACATCTATACACCATACATCACTAGTCCCAGTAGTGGGACGATGGAGCCACTACTCACTCTTAATTAACATACTACAAACTCTCAAGGCTATGTGGGAGGAGCCAAGGTGAAAGGTCATTTTATCATATAGTGGGAGGGGTATATATAGCCAAGGGTATTTCTTGACCCTTATGACTCTTTGACTACTCTCATGACTATTTAACTTCCAATGAATTTTCAACTGACATGACTCTTCAACTTATTGTGTGAATCCATTGGAATTCACTTTACATTACATTGAGTACCACGAATATTGACCATGGTGGTGATGTGGCCAAGATATCTCATGACACAACTCAACATGACATTACTGATATTCGTTGATTGTGGTGTTTATGTCAAGTTGTTGTGTTGCTTAGTGATGGATGTACTTATGGTTTGCTTTGTCTTCTCCTCTAAATGGCATGGTGCTACGGGGTCTTCAATGTTCTTAGTCTTACATGATGGTTCCATGTGTGTGCTCCTTTTGCTTATTTCTCAATATGCTTGGTACATTTGTACAGCTTGTAAAAATTCTTCTAGCATTTGCGCTCCTTCTTTATGCCATTCTTCGTCTTGTTATGATCTACCTGTGTACCTGTTCCTGGAATTCACTCATGATGGGATGACATCAAATTCAAAACCTCCTACTCTAGAATGATGCATTGTCCTCATGCTCTAGGTGACAGGGTGGGAGGACGACTCATTAAGACAACGCAAAATGCAACTCAGGCTAGAATGAGGCATGCTAGGAAGATAACCTGCACTGTTGGGAAAAACTGTGCAGGGATCACTATGAGCCAATATTGGAGAGTGGAAGTTGCCAATGTCAGTTGAAAGATGAGACCCAAAAGTGAGACACCTCTGCACAGTTTTCATATGGAGGACATAGAGGGGAACTACAAAAGGACTGTTGGCCAGTTCTGCGCAGTTTCTGGAGGGAGTAGAGAGCAGGGCTGTAGAGTGTTATGAAACCAACTCAAGAAAATATAGAAAAGATAGATCAACGCCTTAGAATTCAGCCTCTTCGAGGGGGCAACCTCCTTTGCATTACATAAATGAACAATTATTCGATGATACAAATGACAAAACCTCCTTTCCATATATAGGAGTCTAAGGAGTCACAATATAATCCAGCCGACCTAACAATAATAATAATAAAGCCACAAAAATAACAATAGAGGGATTCTATGGGGCACAGAAATAACAATATGGGGGTAATAGGGGCACAACAATATAAATAAGGGGTATAACTACAATAGTAATGGGGTAATCACTAGTATTATAGGGACCCAACATGCCCCTCTCCTTCAAAAAAGTGTTGTCCTCAACACTTGAGTAGTTCTGGATACTTCTGCATAAAATTCTCATCCTCCCATGTGGAATCTTCAGTGGATAAGTTCTTCCACTTGATAAGATACTCTGAAATTGATCGATTTCGTAGCTGTCGAGTTCTTGTTTCTGTGACTGCTTCCGGTTCCAATATAATTTTTCCTTCCTCGTCAAGTTCTGGCAATATTGTTTGAACTGGGAGCTTGTCGCCTATAACCTTCTTTAAACATGAAACATGGAAAACTGGGTGCAATCGAGAAGCTGCAGGAAGCTCCAATTTGTGCCATAGTACCAATATTTTCCAACACCTTGTACGGACCATAATACTTTGGTGATAATTTATTATCCTTCTTAGCTTGCTTTAGGGACATTTGCTTATATGGTTGTAGCCGTAGGAATACCCAATCACCTACATCAAAACTTCTTTCACTGCGATGTTGATCTGCCTGTTGTTTCATTCTATTTTGTGCCAACACGAGGTTATCCTTTAAGAGTTGGAGGACTTGTTGTTGATGTTCGATGTGATGTTCCACTGCCTGAACCTTAGAATTTTCTCTTAAATATGATGTGATTGATGGTGGTTGATACCCATAAAGTGCCATAAATGGGGTCATTTTTTTTGTTGTATGGAAGGAAGTGTTATACCACCATTCAGCCAGAGGCAACCATTTGACCCATTGTGTCTGTTTATCAGATACAAAGCAACGAAGATATCCTTCCAAACATTTGTTTACTATCTCAGTTTTCCCATCAGATTGAGGATGATAAGATGAGCTATGAGCTAACTGAGTACCAAGACAAGAAAATAATTCTGTCCAAAAATTTCCAGTGAAAATGGGATCTCTGTCACTTACAATAATCTTTGGGTTTCCATGTAGCTTTTGAATTGTTTCCATAAATGCAGTAGAAACTGTACTGGCTTTAAATGGATGTGATAATGCACAAAAGTGTGCATACTTGGTAAGTCTGTCAACTACCACCATGATGACACTCTTTCCCTCAGACTTGGGTAAACCTGTGATAAAATCCATTGAAACCTCCTCCCAACGTTGGCTTGGAATGGATAAAGGTTGTAATAGACCCGGTGTCTTAATTGTTTCAACTTTATTTTGTTGGCAAACCAAACATTCCGCCACAAACTTTTGAATATCTGATTTAAGGCCATCCCAAAAAATTCCTTCTTAACCCTGTGGTAAGTTTTTAAAAATCCTGAGTGCCCTCCTAAGGGAGAAGTGTGCAATTCCATAAGAATCTTTTGTTTTAGCTGGGAATTCTTACAGAGGTATAAGCGATCTTTGTACCATAACGAATCATTTTGCCAGCTAAATGTATCAGAAGTACTGGAATCTTGTTGTAGCTTTTGAATAAGTGCCCACACTTCTTCGTCATTCTTCCATTCCTCCTTTGCTTCGTTTATCCAATCTGGTTGGATAATAGAAATGGCACACAACAATGCTTCCACATCCTCATCCTTTCTTGAGAGTGCATCTGCCACCACATTTTGCTTCCCTTTTTTGTAGATGATTTCAAAGTCATAACCCAACATCTTTGTGACCCACTTTTGTTGCTCTTCAGAGGATAATCTTTGTTCTAAAAAGTATTTAAGGCTATCATGATCCGTTTTTACCTTGAAGTGTCTTCCCATTAGGTAGGGTCGCCATTTCTTAAGTGCATGGAGTATTGCCAACATTTCCTTCTCATAAATAGCTTTGCTTAAAAACTTTCCCTTGATTGGACGACTTTCAAAAGCAATGGGTCTTTCATCTTGCATTAGAACAACACCAATTCCATTTCCTGAAGCATCACATTCCACAATAAAGGTTTTTGTGAAGTCCGGTGTAGCTAAGACCGGTGCTTGGCACATTGCCTCTTTAAGATGTTCAAAGGCCTTTGTTGCTTCCGGAGTCCATGAAAATGAATCTTTCTTCAATAATGTTGTTAGAGGTGCTGCTATTCTCCCATAATTCTTAACAAACTTGCGATAATACCCTGTCAACCCAAGAAATCCTCGCAGATGCTTTATGGATGTGGGGATTTTCCATTCCTTAATGGCTTTAATTTTGCTAGGGTCTACCTTAACTCCTTCATGAGATACAATATGACCCAAATATTCCACCTCCTGGACTCCAAAGAAACATTTGGATCTTTTTGCATATAATTGTTTCTCCTCCAATAGTTGTAGCACCTTGTCAACATGTTCAACATGATCCTTCCAAGACTTGCTGTAGATTAGTATATCATCAAAAAATACTAACACAAATTTTCTAAGGAATGGTTTGAAAATTGAATTCATCAAACCTTGAAATGTTGAAGGTGCATTGGTAAGGCCAAAAGGCATGACCAAAAATTCATAATGACCCTCATGAGTTCTAAATGTCGTTTTTGGAATGTCTTCAATCTTCATTCTGATTTGATGATATCTCGAACGAAGATCCAACTTGGTGAAGTAAATTGATCCATGCAATTCATCCAGTAATTCATCAATGACAGGAATGGGGAACTTATCTTTAATAGTGAGCTTGTTGAGCTCCCTATAATCTGGACACATGCGCCATGATCCATCCTTCTTGTGCACCAATACTACTGGAGCTGAGAAAGAACTTTGACTCGGTTGAATTATACCAGCCTCTAGCATTTCTGCAACCATACGTTCAATTTCACTTTTTTGGACATATGGATATCTGTACGGCCTGATGTTTGGAGGAACACTTCCTGGAATCAGATGAATAGCATGATCATGATCACGCATAGGTGGGAGACCTTTGGGAGTCTCAAATACCTTGGAATGATTGTCCAGGACTTTTTGGAGATCTGGAGAAATAGATGATTCCAATGTGGAAACATCTAGCGAACATAATTGTGCAATTACACCTCTTTGCTCCTTTTTTAGAAGCTTTGTCATGCCATTAGAGCTGATTATCTTTCCTGGTTTCCCTGCAATACCCCTTAATTCAACTTCCTTTCCTTCCACAGAAAATTTCATGAAAAGTTCTTGAAAATTAAAAGCTATTGTACCCAAGGATTGTAGCCATTGGACTCCTAGTACAACATCAGCACCTCCCATTGGAATGGAAAGCATTGGGCTAGTCAATACATATTCTCCCATGGATAGCTTGATATTATGGCACTTTCCAGAACAATTTATTGTTCCTCCATTTGCAATCATCACTTGACACTCTGGTGCTGGATATAGGAAGCAATTCAATTCTTTTGCTACCCTACAATGAATAAAATTGTGGGTGCTTCCTGAATCAATCAACACTATTACCTTTTTCTTCTTGATTTGTCCTTCTATCTTGATGGTTTGAGGAGTGGTAATTCCCGCCAATGCATTACAAGATATGGTCGGATTTATTTGTTCTTCATCTAGGCTTTGTTCCTGGAATATATCCTCTTCTTTTGACCTTTCTTGCTCCTTTTCTTCTTCCTCTTCACAATCTATGTAGAATAATTTCTTCTCAGCACACTTATGACCTTTTGTGTATTTGCTATCACAATTGTAACAAAGCCCTTTTGCTCTTTTTTCTTCCAATTGTTGTGGTGTCAACCTTGTAGGTTGTGGAAGACTATGGGCAACAACACTTCCGTCTTTATAGTTGTGAATGGTATGCTTCCTAGTTGCCATAATTTTGCTTTCCATTTTTCTTGCTAACCTGAATGCCTTCTCTAATGAATCAGGTTCCCAAAGGCGCACATCATGTTGGATATTATCCTTTAAAGACCCTATGAACACATCAATCCTATGCTCCTCTGGAATATCTTTTACCCTTATGTTCAATTTTTGGAACTCCTCAATGTGCTCCATTATTGAACCCTTTTGTTTGAGACTTATCAATTGGCTAAAAAAAGTGTTGCTTTTTGTATCCTCATAATGTGCTATCAATTCTTCCGTAAAAATTGCCCAAGTGATAAATTGTTTACGAGAACAAAGCCATTGATACCATACAAACTGATTTGGTTCCAAATATAAAGTTGCCATACGTACCTTTTGTGTGTTTTGCACATTATTGAGATCGAAGAATTGCTCCATCTGTAATATCCATGTGGCGGGATCCTTGCCATCAAACTTCCTCATATCGATTTTTGGAACATGGTGAGTCTTCGATCCAACATTAGAGTCTATGGAATCATGATTAACATTTCTTTTGTTCTCATCATGAGTTTCCTTTAGTACTCTTTCATCCTTAGTGACCATTTCTTGTAGCAACTTATTCATATTTATCTTCAATTCTTCCATCTTATCATCCATGCCATCAATTTTAGCATCCATGCCATTCACCTTAGCTTCCATGCCATCCATCTTAGCTTCTACGCCTTTCTTTAAACAGTCCACCTTAGCTTCTACACCTTTCTTTAAACCATCCATCTTACCTTCTACATCTTTCTTTAAACCATCCATCTTAGATTCTGTTCATTTTTCTGCAAGGGACAGTTGTTGCACTTGGTCTTGTAATTTTGATATATCATGTTGCATTTCTTCCTCTTCTTCATGAGTCATGCTAGAGCTTTCAGGTTCCTTACTAGGTGTTTGCATTTTCTTTCCTCGGGGCATCAGTTACCGATAATAATGCTCTACTATGCCCTTTGAATTCCTTCAAAATAAATTTTCAAACCAAGCTTAAGCAAAAATTTAAAAAAATCTACACACCTTTTTTCACTTTGTAGGAGATTGATATTGCCTCTGATGTATCTCTATACTTTCCAATCATCTAGTTCTGAAATTGCGACCTGTAGTAGCTCTTTGTGTCCTCTTTACAATGCCACCAGTTTGATCCAAATTGGATTCTCCAAGAAAGAGTTATGCACAATCTCCCAAGATGACCTGATTATAGACATTTCCAGGAGAGTGAACTTGTATGAAGTGCCACGTGTACAATTTTCGACCTTTGGTTCTGAAAATGATATACAAGAAACTACAGTCCGTCCTCTTTCTGTAACGTCTTACAAATTTCAATCCGATCCCCAGAGAGAAAGTTATGACGATTTTCCCTAGGTGACATGTTTTGAATGTAATTCAGGAGTCTGTAAAAAGACCAACTTCCTCAGAGCATATCTCCGCAAATATCGTGCGAAAAGATCTGAAATTCGGACCCAATCTTCAGCGCGATGTATTCTCAAATGGGTTTTTTTTGTGACTTCTGAAACGTCACAGGGAAAAAGTTATAGTGAAAATTCCACGATGACCTGTTTGGAGCAGCGAAACCCTAGAATCCAAAGCTCTGATACCAAATGTTATGAAACCAGCTCAAGAAAAGATAGAAAAGATAGATCAACGCCTTAGAATTCAGCCTCTTCGAGGGGGAAACCTCCTTTGCATTACATAAACGAACAATTATTCGATGATACAAATGACAAAACCTCCTTTCTATATATAGGAGTCTAAGGAGTCACAATATAATCCAGCCGACCTAACAATAATAATATAAAGCCACAAAAATAACAATAGAGGGATTCTATGGGGCACAGAAATAACAATATGGGGGTAATAGGGGCACAACAATATAAATAAGGGGTATAACTACAATAGTTATGGGGTAATCACTAGTATTATAGGGACCCAACATACAGGGACTGTTGGTCATGACAGTGCACTTTCCATAAGGAAAAAAGAGTAGGACTGTAGAGCGACGTGCTGAACATGACTGTGAAATTTTTAGGAACAGTTCATACAAGAAGAAGGGGAACTGCAAGACATGTCTGCGTGATTTCTAGAGGCAAGGTAGAGAAAGGAAGCAAGGGTCATCTGGGCATCTCTGCAAAATTTTTGGGAGCATTGCAGAGAAAGGCAATAGATGACTAGTTGGGTATGTCTGCGCAATTTTGAGGAATAGTCCAGAGCAAGGGAGTAGAGGACTTGCGAGATAGGATTACGCAATTTCTGAAGATAGTGTAAAGCAGGGAAGTAAGGGATCTGCTGATGATGAATGCATAGTTTTTAAAGATAATGCAGAGTGGGACTATCAGATACCAGCTAGACATCTCGTCACAATTTTGTAGAATAATGCAGGATAGGCAATACAAGGTCAACTAGTGATGCCTACACAATTTATAGGAGTAGTGTGGGATAAGGTATTGGAGGACCAGCTAGGCAAGTTTGTGTAGTTTTTGAAGGAAATGCAGATTAAAGGATTAGTGATTAGCTGGCAAAATCTGCATATATTTGAAGATAAATGTAGAGGTGGGGCTTGGTACAGTGTAGGATTTCATTAGACTAGAAGGAGGCTTGATGAATGTGCTTGAGAAATGCATAGTTTTGTTTGGTCATGGAGGTAGTTTCTACCCAATTCTGGGAGGCAGATAGGCTGCTCACCTCCGAGATTTCAAAATGGAGTTTACCAAGAGGAAAACCTCAAGCAATGTGAAGTTCCTGGCAATAGAGCACTGTCACTTAGTACTAAGTCTGTGCAGTGTAGCTTAGTCGGGGTTCGGTAGAAAAGGGTTGTTCAATCAATCAAATTTTCAGGAAAATGGCTAAGTGTCGAAAGCAAGTGAACCTACTTAGCATACTTTATGGTGAGATGACATAGACCACCATGACAACAAGACAAAACATGCCCTTGGTGAGACTGTCTTAGTGATCAAAGTGACAAGAACAACACTTGTGATAGACCTTCGGTTGACTGTGACAACACCTGCACAACAATGCTTACCACGGGTTGTGTGAGTATGAAGGATGTTCGCATAGTGAAGACAAGCCAGACACATAAAGACAAGCCTTCAAACTTGTTAGAATAAGATCGCAAGCATGACAAAGAAATCAACATGCCGAAAGATGAGTGCTAGTCAAACAAGAAAAAGATGAAAAAGACTTCACAAGAGCTCATAGGGTGAGCTTGATATTTTGCAACCATCAAAAGAAAAACCAAGGAAGGCTCCAAAATTTGGATGAAAGCCAAAAATTTGGAAGGTGTTGCAACCACTACAACACATCCTTACAAGAGGAGTGAGAGGAGGTACTTTCTAGATGAGTTTAAGAATGCCAAGAATAATACCTTTGATGGAGAGTTAAAGAAACCAGAACATGTAGAGGCATGGCTTCTTGGGATGCAGAATTTATTCAAGTTGCATGATTATTTAGAGAACATGAATGCCATAATAGTTATTTTCAGTCCCAAAGATAAAGTGAGCATCTAGTGGGAAGATGTGAAGCATGGCAGAGGCATCAAAATAGAGGAGTTGAATCGACATGAGTTCAAAATGTCAAGCCAAGAGGTATCTCCTGAAATGAATTTTGATTTTTCATTAAGGTTGATCATATATATATATACATGGAGGGAGTGACTCTTGAGCTTCATCTCCCAGTGTCTCTTCATATTCTAGCTCTCCTTATCTTCTATTTACACCATATTACACATATTCACCTAATCCTAATGATTAGGTGTCAACATTCCCCCCCAATCTAAAGGGATGTTGGTGAGTGCAAGCATTGTTCTGTATCTTTCAAACTTTTCTCTTCCAAGTGATTTGGTGAATATTTCTATAATATTCTCATTTGTTGAACAATGGCATAGATGGATTTTCTTGGCCTCAACATGATGTCAAATCATATGGTATTTTGTATTGATTTGCTTCATTCAATCACGGAACTTTGGGTTCTTGGCCAACTTTATTACATAAGCATTGTCAATCATGGGTGGCATTGAATGCACTTGTTTCACCTGAAAATCTTCCATAATTATCTTGAGCCACACAATTTCCTTTTTTTCTTTAGTTTTTGCCACATATTTTTCCTCTGTTGTGGGATCTACTAGAACTAATTATTTGTGTGACCTCTAGGAGACAACTCTTGATCCAAGACTCATAGCATAACTTGAAGTAGATACCCCAGTTTCTTTATCTCCATCGAAGTTTGAATCAGAGTATCCAGTCAAGCTAAGGTCACCCACCTATATATACCTAAGTCCAAAGTCTTGAGTTGCCTTCAAGTACTTTAAAACTCTTTTCACAGTACACCAATGTCCCTCACAAGTCTTCTGCATAAAAATAGAGAGGATTCCAAGACCAAATGAAATGTCTGGTCTTGTAGTAGTCGGGTAGTTGAGACTTCCTACAAGCTGTCTATACTTTGTTGCATCCTAAAATTCTTTTCCTTTATTGGATGTGAGCTTTAAGTTTTGTTTCATTGGAGTAGTCAAAGGGTTGCACTTAGCCATGCCAAACTTGTTCAACAGATCTCCAATGTACTTACTCTGAGAGAGGAATATAAATTTTTGATGTTGATTTGCATTAATATCAAGATAGTAGTGAGCATACCCCAACTTTGTCATTTCAAAACCTTTCCTCAGTTCCTTCTTTATGGATGCAATTTAGTTCTCATTGTTCCCTATCACCAAAGGATCATCTACATATACCACAAGCTATACAACATTTTTTCCAACTTTCTTGACAAACAAAGTTGCATGATCAAGATCATAATGTTTGAAGTTGAGTTTTAGAGGATGCTATGTTAAGTTCTTGTACCAGGCTCGTGGTACTTTCTTGAGGCCATACAAGGTTCCATACTTTATGTTCTTGACCCTTCACAACAAATCCTTCTAGTCGGGACATAAAAACATTATTTTTGATATCTTCATTCAAGAAATAAGTTTTTACATCCAATTGATGGACTTTCCAACCATTCTAAACTACCAAGGAAAGGAGTGTTTAGATGTTAGACCATTTTTTTGTGGGGGGGGGGGGGAATCTCCTCATAGTCAACCCCTTCCTTTTGTGAAAAACCTTTTGCCACAAGCCTAGATTTGTGCTTGTTAAGTGAGCCATCATATTAATACCTATTCTTGTAGACCCACTTGCAGGCTATTGTTTTGGTTCAAAATGGAGGATCAACCAGATTCCAAGTGCCATTATTTATCAAGGCATCATACTCTTTCTGCATCACTTCTTTCCATTCATCATGGGAAGAGGCTTCCTTGAAGGAAGTTGGTTCAAAATCTGTATACAAATTCAGTTCACAATCATAACAAACATCTTTATCAATAGGTGAATCAAATCGTCTACATCACCTCCATTTTGTCTAGTTGAATTTCTTGTTCCTATCTTTCGAACCTCATCAAGATGAACACTTTCAAGTGTCTTTGTCAACCATTTTGGAGGATATTTCTAATATGACCTAGGCTGCTCAATTGACTGAGATAGGGATGAATCAAGATTGAGTCTCCCAATTCTGTCAATCACATAACTCAAAGTTTCATTAGTGGTTGGAGCTTCATGTGGGAGAGAGAGTGCTTTAGAAGAAGATTCGACAAACTGATCCAGTATAGGAATCCCCCTTGAAGATGTGGAATATCATTATAGAATTATTGTAAAGATTGGGAATGTCTAAATCTATCCAAGTGTTAAGTTGCTGCTCAAGAACATTCTCAGCCTTGGAAGATTCAAGAAAGATCACATCTCTAGGCACTACAAACTTCTTATTAACTTCATCATAGACACGGTAAGCTTTAGAGGTATTTCAATACAGCAAGAAGATACAGTTACGACTCCTTGCACACTCTTTGTTTCTTTGTTCCTTAGGTATCAATGCATAATAGGTCGAACCACAGACCCTGAGATGCTTTACTGAAGAAAGGTTTCCATACGACAATTAATAAGGAGTATTGTTTCTAATAGCATTAGATGGAAACCTATTCTTTATATATACAACACATAAAATTTCATCAACCCAAAACATCAGTTTAACATTCTCGAAAAACAGCATGGAACATTGCATACTTAAGATTGTCATGTTCATTCTTTCAGCTACTCCGTTCTCTTGGGTATTATAAGGCACAATTGTTTGATGTTTGATACCATGTTGGTGAAGATAATTTTCAAATTTGTTTGAAGTGTATTATTTTCCATTATCAGTGCAAATAAAGCCAATATGATATTGTGCATCATTTTCAATCCATGTGTGAGGGTTCTTGAATGATTGAAAAGCATCAGATTTTTTCTTCAATAAATAAACCAAACACATTATGGTGTACCGATCAATAAATTTCATGATATATTTATTTCCATTTATAGAAGGAATGGGCATTGGACCACATATGTATGAATGAATAAGTTCAAGTTTTCTATGTGCTTTGGAATGTGAATCATGAAAATACCGTTTGTTGTGGTTTGTTAAGATACAAGCATAACATTGCTTAAGTTTTATAGGAATTATAGGCAAACCAGTAACACCACTTTTCTTCAACTTATAAAGCCTTTTGTCGTAGTTCAAGTGTCCACATATAGCATGCCATAAAAGAGTTTGTGGAAATATACCTTCATCATAATGAGAACTATATGAGAAGTTGTGTGCATGAGCAAAGGTACCTTGCACCTTCAAAAGTCGTTATTCTTTTATCCCTGTCATGACAAGTGAGCTATTTGATGCTTTTCTTACCTCAACCTTTCCATCAAACATATGAATGGAGTGTCCTTGCTGGGGGATGTGGACCAAATATAACAAATTTCTCCCCAATTTGAGCCTAATTGTGCCAAGCCCTGATGGCTTCAGTTTTGACTTGTCCACAAAGTATACTGCTCCATCAACGTTGTCAGTAAATTCTTCAAGAAAATCTCTTCTAAAATTAATGTGACAAGTTTCTCCTGAATCAAGCAACCAATAATTTTTCCAAGAAGTAAGTGAAGCATTAAACAACTCTTCAGTTACTCCAGTATTACAATGTGCCACAACATAGTTAGTAGATTTGGGTGCTTTACCTTTCCCTTTGTCATTGGTTTTACCTTTGCATTGATTTATTTCCTTCTCAATTCTATCCCAAGGAAACATACATGTGGATGCATCATGTACATATATCTCGCAACGTATGTAATGAAGATCAAAATTTTATCCTTGGAGCTATGTGCCCCCCTACCTCTAAAATTCCTTCTCCCTCTTCCTCTTCGGCCACCTCTTCCTCTAGAACAATATTCTACATGATTCTTCTCTTTATGTTCAAGACGCACAATTTTTCATAAGATTGAGGAGTTTTCTTCTTCCCAAAAGCCTTCTCTCTCTCAACAAACTTCTTCTCAAGGGAGTCAAAGGTAATGTCCTTGAGCATTCCACTTGGTTGAAATGACTCAAGATAATTTGAATAAGTGGGATATAGTGCCTTGACATAAGCTATGAGAGGAATGTCTATTTGAACACCAGTGGTTTTGATATCGTGCATAATAGATCTTACTTTTGGCGCTAAAGCAAGAGGGTCATCATTTTTGAATTCAAAACTGAACAATTTAATCATCATTTGGACAACTTCAAGTTCAAAGTGTGAGCCATAGATTTCCTTCAACTTTTGTAAGGCTTCAAAAGTATTTGAAAATGGTGAAATATGGTGACTCACCTCTTAATTTACAGATGCTACAATTAAGGCATAGACCTTTCTATCCTTGTTTTCCCAAATGGAAATCTCCTTATCGGAGGTGGGATTTGTAGGTTCATTATCTCCTTCTCTTACACAAACTCCTTTCACCAACTCATTGAAAATGAGAGTGTGCTTTATCTTCCTTGAACATTCAAGATAGTTCCCTTTTATTGAGAGAACTAGTCCAAGAATAGATAAAAATGAATGCATTTTAAATGTGTGTACAGTGTAAAATGTACTATGTTGCCAATATATAAATATATTCACTTGTGGTGGTAAAAAATACAATTCTGATATATATCGCAGAGGTATATTTGGGGGAGGGAGTATATAGGGGAGAGTATACTTGGGAGAGGTATTATATGAGGGAGTGGTTATATAAGGGGGGGGGGGGGGGGTTTATTAGCTAGAATAACGAAATAAATGCATTCAGCGTAATAGTAAGGAGGGAGAGGATTTGTAAGTATTTGGGTCAACATATGACTAGGAGTGTTATAAAATGGAGGAGGTGTATACATTACAAAGTGCAAGTGAATATGTTATAAAATGGAGGAGGCGGTTTGGACCCGGAGGTAACTGGTGGTATTAAATGTAAACCATTGTATGGAGAAACATGTGTTGTAAGATACAGTGGTAGTGGAGGGTGGTATTATATGTGCACCACAATGGCATTACAAGCTATTAAAAAAACAAAAGTTGGAGTCGTATTACCATGTAGGGGAGGGTGTAATGACCGAGGTTATATTCCATTCAACGAAGGAAGATAGCTAATACCTCAAGCCGAGAGTGGTATAACAATGTATATAACACGAGGAGTGGTATGGGGAGGTAATACCAAGCAATGGTTCCAACGAAGGAGGTATAACTATTGATTATAATATATACCATGTGAAGTACACAATCAATGCAACAAACCAGAGAGGTGTGATATGGTGGTATATACCATTCAACAATGGGTCCTATTCTAGTTTCAATGTAATGCAGTGACACTGCAACACATAAATGTAACATTTATATATTATAACGGGAGTGGGAGCAGAGTTATAATATACTGGTGATATGGGAGGCAGTGTGAAAAGTGAAAATTGGCTCACAGTATAACATTGCAACAACAATAGTGCACAACACCACACAGTAATACTATCAAAACTGCTAATACGCCAACATGGTCAAGATATATAGCATACAATGAATACTTCACATTAGACATATGAATTAATGTACTAGGCCAGCTTACATCCTATCATTCAAGTAAAGACAAAGGAGATCAATTCAACATACAAGGAGGACACACTAGCGGACAAAGGACAGACTACAAAAAAACTTGTAGAAGGGAGATACAAGGGTATAGAGGGATGCCAAAAATGGAGTTGGCTCTAATACCATCTTAGGCCAGGAGGAAACTCTTCAAATTAATTATAATTTTGCATTAAGGTTGATCTTAGATATATACATGGAGGGAGAGACTCTTGGGATTCATCTCTCAGTGTCTCTTTGTACTCTAGCTCTCCTTATTTCCTATTTACACATATTCACCCAATACTCTTTAGGAAGAAGTACTTGTTAGAGAGATATTATGATGAGAATGCTAAGGACTTCTATGTGTTTTTTATGATACCAGCTCAAGAAAATATAGAAAATATAGATCAACGCCTTAGAATTCAGCCTCTTTGAGGGGGAAACCTCCTTTACATTACATAAATGAACAATTCTTAGATGATTCAAATGACAAAACCTCCTTTCTATATATAGGAGTCTAAGGAGTCACAATATAACCCAGACGACCTAACAATAATAATATAAAGCCACAAAAACAACAATAGAGGGGTTCTATGGGGCACAACAATATTAATAAGGGATACAACTACAATAGTAATGGGGTAATCACTAGTATTATAGGGACCCAACATGCACCTCTCCTACAAAAAAGTGTTGCCCTCAATGCTTGAGTAGTTCTGAATGCTTCTGTATAAAACTCTCAGCCTCCCATGTGGAATCTTTAGTGGATAAGTTCTTCCACTTGATAAGATACTCCAAAATTGATTGATTTCGTAATTGTCGAGTTCTTGTTTCTGTGACTGCTTCTAGTTCCAGTGTAATTTTTCCTTCCTCATAAATTTCTAGAAATATTGTTTGAACTAGGAGCTTATCGCCTATAACCTACTTTAAACATGAAACATGGAAAACTGGGTGCAATCGAGAAGCCGCAGGAAGCTCCAATTTGTATGCCATTGTACCCATCTTTTGCAACACCTTGTACGGACCATAATACTTTGGCGATAATTTATTATCCTTCTTAGCTTGCTTGAGAGACATTTTCTTATATGGTTATAGCCATAAGAATACCCAATCACCTACATCAAAGCTTCTTTCGCTACGATGTTGATTTGCCTGTTGTTTCATTCTATTCTGTGCCAACATGAGGTTATTCTTTAAGAGTTCGAGGATTTGTTGTTGATGTTCGATGTGATGTTCCACTACTTGAACCTTAGAATTTTCTCTTAAATATGATGTGATGGATGGTGGCTGATATCCCTAAAGTGCCATAAAGGGGGTCATTTTTGTTGCTGTATGGAAGGAAGTGTTATACCACCATTCAGCCAGAGGCAACCATTTGACCCATTGTGTCTGTTTCAGATACAAAGCAACGAAGATATCCTTCCAAACATTTGTTTACTCTCTCAGTTTGCCCATCAGATTGAGCATGATAAGATGAGCTATGAGCTAAATGAGTACCAAGACAAGAAAATAATTCTGTCCAAAAATTTCCAGTGAAAATGGGATCTTTGTCACTTACAATAATCTTTGGGTTTCCATGTACCTTTTGAATTGTTTCCATAAATGCAGTAGAAACTGTACCAGCTTTAAATGGATGTGATAATGCACAAAAGTGAGCATACTTGGTAAGTCTGTCAACTACCACCATGATGACACTCTTTCCCTCAAACTTTGGTAAACCTGTGATAAAATCCATTGAAACCTCCTCCCAATGTTGGCTTGGAATGGATAAAGGTTGTAATAGACCCAGTGTCTTAATTCTTTCAACTTTATTTTGTTGGCAAACCAAACATTCCGCCACAAACTTTTGAATATCTGATTTAAGGCCCTCCCAAAAAAATTCCTTCTTAACCCTGTGGTAAGTTTTAAAAAATCCTAAGTGCCCTCCTAAGGGAGAAGTGTGCAATTCCATAATGATATTTTGTTTTAGCTGGGAATTCTGACAGAGGTATAAGCGATCTTTGTACCATAATG
Source organism: Pinus tabuliformis (assembly GCA_031772625.1). Taxonomy (NCBI): domain Eukaryota; kingdom Viridiplantae; phylum Streptophyta; class Pinopsida; order Pinales; family Pinaceae; genus Pinus; species Pinus tabuliformis. Next base: position 1,423,839,527 of record CM062820.1, on the reverse strand, counting down.
AATCATTTTTCCAGCTAAATGTATCATACGTACTGGAGTCTTGCTGCAACTTTCGAATAAGTGCCCACACTTCTTCGTCATTCTTCCATTCCTCCCTTGCTTCGTTTATCCAATCTGGTTGGATAATAGAAATGGTGCACAACAATGCTTACACATCCTCATCCTTTCTTGAGAGTGCATCTGCCACCACATTTTGCATCCCTTTCTTGTAGACGATTTTAAAGTCATAACCCAACATCTTTGTGACCCACTTTTGTTGCTCTTCAGAGGATAATCTTTGTCCTAAAAAGTATTTAAGGCTATCATGATCCGTTTTTACCTTGAAGTGTCTTCCCATTAGGTAGGGTCACCATTTCTTAAGTGCATGGAGTATTGCCAACATTTCCTTCTCATAAATAGCTTTGTGTAAAATTTTCCCTTGATTGGACGACTTTAAAAAGCAATGGATCTTTCATCTTGCATTAAAACAACACCAATTCCATTTCCTGAAGCATCACATTCCACAATAAAGGTTTTTGTGAAGTCTGGTGTAGCTAAGACTGGTGCTTGGCACATTGCCCCTTTAAGATGCTCGAAGGCCTTTGTTTCTTCTGGAGTCCATGAAAATGCATCTTTCTTCAATAATGTTGTTAGAGGTGCTGCTATTCTCCTATAATTCTTAAAAACCTTGCGATAATACCCTGTCAACTCGAGAAATCTTTGCAGATGCTTTATGGATGTGGGGATTTTCCACTCCTTAATGGCTTTAATTTTGTTAGGATCTACCTTAACTCCTTCATGAGATACAATATGACCCAGATATTCCACCTCTTGTACTCCAAAGAAACATTTGGATCATTTTGCATATAATTGTTTCTCCTCCAATAGTTGTAGCACCGTGTCAACATGTTCAACATGATCCTTCCAAGACTTGTTGTAGATTAGTATATCATCAAAAAATACTAACACAAATTTTCTAAGGAATGGTTTGAAAATGGAATTCATCAAACCTTGAAATGTTGAAGGTGCATTGGTAAGGCCAAAAGGCATGACCAAAAATTCATAATGACCCTCATGAGTTCTAAGTGCTGTTTTCAGAATGTCTTCAGTCTTCATTCTGATTTGATGATATCCTGAATGAAGATCCAACTTGGTGAAGTAAAGTGATCCATGCAATTCATCTAGTAATTCATTAATGACAGGAATGGGAAACTTATCTTTAATAGTGAGCTTGTTGAGCTCCCTATAATCCGAACACATGCGCCATGATCCATCGTACTTGTGCACCAATACTACTGGAGCAGAGAAAGAACTTTGACTCAGTTGAATTATACCAGCCTCTAGCATTTCTGCAACCATATGTTCAATTTCACTCTTTTAGGCATAGGGATATCTGTACGACCTGATGTTTGGAGGAACACTTCCTGGAATCAGATGAATAGCATGATCATGATCACAAATAGGTGGGAGACCTTTGGGAGTCTCAAATAATTTGGAATGATTGTCCAAGACTTTTTGGAGATCTGGAGAAATAGATGATTCCAATGTGGAAACATCTAGCGAACATAATTGTGCAATACACCTCTTTTTCCTTTTTTAGAAGCTTTGTCATACCGTTAGAGCTGATTATCTTTCATGGTTTCCCTGCAATACCCCTTAGTTCAACTTCCTTTCCTTCCACAAAGAATTTCATGAAAAGTTCTTGAAAATTAAAAGCTATTGTACCCAAGGATTGTAGCCATTAGACTCCTAGTACAACATCAGCACCTCCCATTGGAATGGAAAGCATTGAGCTAGTCAATACATATTCTGCCATGGATAGCTTCATATTATGGCACTTTCTAGAGCAATTTATTGTTCCTCCATTTGCAACCATCACTTGACACTCTGGTGCTGGATATAAGAAGAAATTCAATTCTTTTGCCACCTTACAATGAATAAAATTGTGGGTACTTCTTGAATCAATCAACACTATTACCTTTTTCTTCTTGATTTGTCATTCTATCTTGATGGTTTGAGGAGTGGTAATTCCGACCAATTGTTATAGACATTTTTGTGCCTTATAGCATTGAGAATGAAATGTCCATAATCTAAGGGATCCAAAGTCCCTAAACATGTTGTTCCTACCCCTAGAGGAACAAGGCTAACAAACCACAGCAATTCACAGAAGTTCTCCACCAGAAACTGCTCAAAAACAAGTCAATTCAGGATCAATTCAATGGCTCCACTAGCTGTCTGTGCTGAATATCAAAGCCAACACTGGCTACCTGCACTGCAACGCAGGTAGAAGCACTACCAGGGTGCGCTGAGCAAGAGTTGACAAATGGCAAGTTCATTCCAAGAGGTCTCAAGACCCAGGAAGCTTCCAGAATCTTCCTCAATGACACTTGCCTTAGTGAATTCGACTAGTGATGAGTAAGAGGTTCCCAATCTCCAAGTGGAAGCAAGAACCTCCAAGTGGAATCAAGAACTGACAGAGGGAGAGGACACTAGTCAGATCTCAAGCTGACTTATCCTCTCTCCAAACATCTATATATGGATCTCTCCTCCATGAGATCTAAAGGCTGGAATTTTGTTATTGCAAAGAATTGTTGTTGGTTTGAGACTAGAATCATTGGGTGCTTAATGCTTTGAAGGGGGTGAAGATAGGAATTCCATTTGCTGGGAAGGAGATGCTGGATTGGAGCCCTCTGGGTTGTATCTCTTCCTGAACCTTGTTATTCATCAATAAATCTATCTTGGTTCCTCCTATATACTGATGTATCTTTGATGTATGATTGCATTAGTATGTTTAGTTTATTTCTAATCCTGAACTAGTTATGAATATGAATCCATGTCTTGTGTAGTGTTCTCTTCTTGTGATCTTGCAGAAACCTCTTGAAGCTGGGCGAGCGAGAAGGCAAGTAGCTGGGAACCCTCAAAGAGAAGAGAGACCGGATCGAGGGACAAGCAGAAGACACCGGTTAGTCCATTTATCTTTCTTTATTCTTAATTCATAAAGGAGGAATACTAGAATAGCTGTCTCTGTTTGTTGTTAAGGCACTGTCACACCTTAGGTGGATAGGATCATCCTGCATAGGCATTTTTCCCCACAACAAATTGGTGACTCCGCTGCGGAGATCTGTTTAGTCATTTTATTTGTGTTTCAATCATTGTTTGTTTCATAGACTCAACAGCAACAGTCGAACTACATCTGCTATTCTCAGATGCAAAGTAGATAGTTGATGCTTTTATCCAATCACTGGATTTGTCTATGATCTGAATAATGGACTCACAAATGATTTGATGATCCTTTGTGATAGATCTTAGTATTCCCTCAAAGCATCCCTTTGATTGTACCTTGCTTGTTGCTTTGATTTGGCCTGAAACTGTGGATTAAATATCAATCTGTGACCCAGAACCCAGTGAGAAACTCTCGTTTCTCCTTCAGCGCAGACCCTGTGAAGAGGTTCTGCATTTCAACGCAGGTCCCGTGAAGGCTACCTGCGCTGAATGTCAAAACCCCTGTGTTGAGGTTGCGCTGATCCAGTTTGGCCTTGTGCAGCTGGCGTTCTCTGCTCTGTTTTGCCTTGTTTTGATCTCTGATTTTTGCAGCCTGTAACCAGCGTAGGTACCAGTTTGATAACTCCTTTTCTCTGCTTAAATTCCGCCTCCTTTTGTACAAAAAGACTGTGAGTGTTTTTATGTGTTTGTGGCGTCATTTACAGTTTTCCTTTGCAAGAGTGAAATAGTCATCCTGTAGCCCTTGATTCAGATCTGTTGATTGTGATCTTAGGAGAGAGTTCATTGGCTGTTTACAGTTGATTATACATTTACTTTTGCTTTTGGTTTGAGTTTGTCTCTTTTAAGTGTCGAAACAAGTGTTCATTTCGAAAGTCGTAAAGTGTTGTATTCTCTTCTACCCTTTCTGATTTCGAAAAAGTAAACTTGTTTGTATTTGTCATTAGAAACAAATTCAAAGTTGTACAAAAAGCTTTCTTTTTAGGCATCAATATTAAGAGAGCGGAAAACAAACACATGCATTGTGCATTTGCATCTTGATAGTTTGCATGTTTGATTTAGGAAAAGTGCATTTAGAGTGTGTTGATTGCTCTTTGAGAAAAGATGGTGTCTTTCTTTTCCCTTTGTAGCTAGGATTTTCATTGTTGAAAAGATATAAAAGCTTGCTTATCATCTTTAGACTGCATTTAGGGATTGTATTATACATCTCGTGGTGATCCAAAAAGGCAAACTTCTAAGAAAGATCAACCTAAAATAAATTGAATGAACATAACAACGCTTTGTAACTTAACGCACAACATAGAGGTCTAGGCTAGAGACGTGTTCCGGCGTCGTAAAGCTTGGTGACTGTCGATCTCGTTGATGGTGGGTGATTCCTCCTGAGGGACGATAGCGCCAGTACGGATTGTGCTCCCACGTACCGTCGAGTATATATTGGGAGACCCCTATAGGCATAAAACCTTTATCCTTAGGAAGCCGTGTCGGCCGCCCTACTGATCGCAATGCACTGAACAGAGCATTCAGGAAGATCGACCGCCCGTACCTTAAAAAGTATTCTGTGGTTTTGCGAAAAGTTTGGCACACCCCCTACCTAGAACTCCAGAGCAGTTCCTTTTGCCCTTTTTCAGACTCTATAACAGAAAAAGTCCATCCGAGCATTTGTCACTTCGGGCTCGTTAAAACATCGAAGGAGACTAGAGTCATCTTTTGCTTTTTCTCGACTCTTTAAAATTGAAAAAGCAGGTTGTGTCTAAGCGTCGTTAAAATTTATTTTAAACGGAATAATCATCACCATTCCCTCGTTGATCTTCGAAGTTAGTCTCTTTTCATCGTAAGTTCTTGAAGGATCGCTAGAAAATCTTTTGGATAGACTAGATATGTCTGAACAACCGTCGACATCCACGACTGTGTCATCCGACACAGTAGCGGCAGAGCCTCCTATTGCTACCCTAATGATGTTCGATGGTATCCCATCTGTCCCGGCAAGTTATCAACAACAAGCCGGAGTCCCATTAGGGACTGCTTCGACGACATGGTTAGTTCCTATTTCTTCATCTGGATTATCATCTGGTATTTCTTATGTTGAAACTCAACAAATTGATCCAATGTGTCTTCAAAGGCCAATCTGCCCTTTAAGTACTGGATTGCCACTATATGGAGGGCAGTATGTCTTTTCATTGTTCCCTCCTGGAGAACAACCATTTGGGAGTTTACAACAAAGTTCAGGTCAAATTGGAATTACATCCAGCGGTTGGGTACCAATACTGCCTCAACAACCAAGGGTTGCATATTCAATGCAACCAGTCCACCCTGTGTCGAATATTCCCACTATACCTGGTATGGTGATTGCGTCACAAGTACAAGCGCTACCTGTTGTATGTCAACCCCAAGTTTCTCAGGTTGCAATACAACAACCTCTTGTCTTGACAACTCAATCGCAACCTTAGGTTAGTGCCTCCTTATCTGGAGCGACTCAGGCTCAAACAACTACTATGACTCCTCATCTTGGTCAATCATCCAGTATTGGACAACAGCAAATGGTCCAACAACCAGGGCTGGTTCAATCTCAACAACCGCAATTCCAGCAATCATATCAAGGACCTGAGAAACAAGACTTTGTAAGTAATGGGCAACTGCATTTCCAAAGCGGTTATCAACAACCATGCTATAATGGTTATGCCCATCAACCTTGTCAAAGTTGCCAGCATCAAATACATTATGCTGGTATGCAAAGACCCACTGCTTAGGCGATTCCATCTTATCCTGGTTATGCTTCGCCTAACCTGAATCAACAGTTTCCCTTTGTAGCAACTCTAGAATTACCAGATCTAAACCGGCTGACGAATGATCCAATTGCTTATGCCCCTTGGTGGCCAGCGATTCCGCATAAACTTCTGTCAGATATTCCTAAATTTAATGGAAATCCGGGTGAAGATCCGTCGAATCATGTGATGACATTTCATCTATGGTGTTCATCAAACACCCTGAATGATGATTCGATAAGACTTTGCCTTTTTCAGAGGACGTTAACTGGTCCAGCGGCAAAATGGTATATTGAATTGCCTAGAGCTTCGTTCGACAATTTCAGTACCTTAGCCACGACTTTCCTAACCCATTTTCAATTACCGATAAGGTATGAAATGGGAACGAAACTCCTAACCAATTTCAAACAGACAACGGCCACTCACATATCTGATCATATACATGAGTGGCGACGTCGTCGTAGGATGGTAAAAATGTACGTTCCCGATCAGCTATTAGCTGAATGGTTTATCAAGTCCTTACTTCCTACAATCACGGAAGATGTGGCAAAGGGGGGAGTCGTAACGGAAGAGCAAGTCATCGCTCGTGCGCAATATCTGGACTTGGTATATACTCAGTCTAGCACGCTCTACGACAAAATACCTGACGACCCTAGACCAGAATTCTCAATTCCTCCTCCTCCTAAATCAAACAATGACTCTCACGCCGGCGATGGCGTGATTGGCACGACAAACGTGAAATTGACAAAGGCTACATCCAAGAGAGCCCGTAAGATTTCAGATCAAAATGCAAAAGACGAACTTCTTGCCTCGAAAGTGAGTGCCATGTCGACCGACAAGGGCAAACAACTGAAGCAACCAGGGGGCAAGAAGAAAAACAAAGGGAGAAAAAGGAAACCCCCTGTGGGGTGTCATATATGCGATGAGGATCATTGGACGAGAGATTTTCCACATATAGCTGAAGTTAAGAAACTCTTTAAGAGTTTAAAAACCTCAGTAGTATTAACTGATCCGTTTCCAAGCCCAGGAACCAAACTGGTTGCTAATCAAAATGCTTCTCGATCCCAAGTTCTTATGTTGTCTATCTCAAAGCAGCAAAATGATGCTTTGACAAGGAATAAAGATTACGGGAATCCACATCTGTCGAATAACAAGGCTAATGAACAACCTGGTTGTTCGACAACAACTTTGACTGAGGTTGTGCCACCCATCATTCCTGAACCAATGATAAAGTCGCCAAAGGGAGGAGTACACAAATCGACATTTAATCCTCGTGCCAAAGTAGCACAGAATTATAATATAGTAGAGGACCTGGCCCAATCGCCGTCCGCTATGTCGACACTTGAGGTACCACAAAATTGCCTCTCCCAAGAGCAAGCTTTATTATCAGCAATAGGTGGGATTGGCCCAAGGGATTCCAATCTTGTGGCCTTTGATCATAAAGGATATGACCCTCAGTTACCAGCTCAACTAGCTTTCCTTATTCAAGTGAAAGCCCTCAACAAAATTGTTCATCGAACAATTATTGATGAGGGGGCATCTACGTGTATTATGTCGATGAGTTGCTGGAAGAATTTAGGCTCACCACCCTTGTCGAGATCGTCAACGACGTTAAAAGCATTTGATGGACGATCATACACTCCATACGGGATTTTAAGTAACTTGCAAGTTGAACTAGGGGGCAAAACAGTAGGAATTGATGTTGAAGTAATTGATGGAAACCTCGATTACAACATCCTACTGGGAAGGCCCTGGATATATGCCATGGCTGCAGTTGTGTCGACCTACTTCAGGAAGATTGCATTTCCCTTTCAAGGAGGAATTACAGTCGTTGACCAACAAACTTTCCTCCCCGACAGTTCACAAGTTATGGGAAGCATTCCAATGATCCATGGAAGCAATCATTCGCTTCAAAATATTGGAGTAGGTCTCCTAAAAGACCTTGCCTTAATGGGTACTTTTTCCCTACCGCCTGCAAGTAATCTGGCGGAAGTGGCCACAGTGGAAACCTACAATATGAAATCTTCTATATCTAATGGATTTGGAAGATTCCTAAACATTTTGTCAGCGTGGATCATCACCCTAATAGAAATACTGTAAATACAGTGGGCTCTGAGGACGGTTCTTATCTCGTGTCAACCTCGTTAAAAAATGAAACAAGGAGTCATGAGGATAGTTCTTTTATTGTGTCAACCTCATTAAAAAATTAAAACAATCCCCTTTCCAAATCTCAAAGGTAAACCTTCATTCCAACCACCAAGTTGAATGCAATGAAGCTTGGGGGGCATGCACCTCGATTTGCGTTATTATGCTGGGGGCATGCAAACTTATATCGAGTAGTTTTAGCACACAGTTCATGCTTGTTAAAAAATAAACGCAAGATCCGAGCAGTTTTAGCGCATAGTTCATGCTCGTTAAAAAATAAACATAAGATCAAGCAAATGTTTCCACCCGCGTTTAAGCTCGTTAAAAAATGAACTATCCCGGTAAATAACCACAGTGAATGTAATATCATCAGCCATTAAAGCCTTGGTCGTGTTTGCCCGTCACCTCCACTTTTCCATTGGCCGATCGTTCACCTCCATATGATTGTTTACCCATTTTGAGGAACAGCTGCGAAGAGTGATTTCACTAGCCATCCTTGTGACACTGCCGTGATTGGAAAATTCCAACCTGTACCTGGAATCAGCTGCTAACCCGTTTTATCACTTGTTCCTCAAAAGACGAGTCTTCTTTAAGCTCTTTTCATCTGACTCGTAAAATATGAAAAGATTGCTGAGTCCTTGGCCTTCCAGCTCGTTAAAGGGACAGGAAGTGTTATCCCTCCTCTAGATTTTAATCTTTTTGGACCTGAGGGATTATTGCACAAAAAGATCGAGCGATTGTTTTATTCGGCTCGTTAAAACTATCGAAAACTCATCCCTTCTGTATTGTTTTATACTTTTACGGACCTAAGGGATTAGATGACAAAAAATGAATTTTGGAGTTAACTTTATGTACCTTTTCAGACTCTCTAAAAATGAAAAGGACCGAGTTATCTTTGTCGTTAGACTCGTTAAAATCATTAAATAGCGACAAACTTGTCTTTAGACGAGAACGAGTTTCACTATCGCTAGGCTCGTTAAAACATAGCGATGGGCTTGCCCGAAGGGCAGGTTATAGAACAAGCATATGTTATCCTCCTCAAGCTTGACAAAAATAAAGAGGTATTGGTCAGCAATGACTGGGGAAAAATTGGGAGAAACTCAAGAAAACTTTGATGGTAGCAAGTCACTCTTGAACATGACACTTTTCCTCCGTACCACAATCGGGTTGGGTTGTTTCATTCACCAGTCACATCCATTGTCTCGCCATACCATCCATATTTGGGGTAATGCTACCGATCCATCGCATAAGTGTCGCCATATGTTCAAGAGAAGTCGTTCAGAAAAAAAGTCAACCGTGTCCCATCCACTGCCGTACATTATACTTCATCCTTTCATGACCGCCACCCTGAATCATATGTCACAGATCGTTTTCACCTCCATCAAAATCATTAGCTCCGTTCCGTGTCATTGATGTGGGATTCATTAAGGCCCTCCTTTGACGGATCGCTTCTTGTCGACATCAGCTCATTATCCAAGAAGTTGGTCTAGGAACAACCCTTTCAGTACTTTGAAGCTTGCATGCCTCAATGGCAAGTTTCTCACTTCCGGCGACAGGTATACATCAATGACCTTCGACCGAAAGATTTTGCGTGGTGTTCGACGCCAAGTCCTTTATTCACACCACGTGAATTGTACTTCAGTACCTTGAGGCTCATTATCATTATCGGTGATTCCTCTCGCGCTTGTTAACGGTTTACCTCATTGACCGGTAATCAAGCGATGTCTTTCCATGTTCGACTCCAGAACATTTCTCACGTGGATCGACTTGTACTTAGAGTGAAGATCGAACGAGTTTGAAGACCCTGGATCTAGTTTCATCCATCCGGGCTGCGATATATATTCAAAAAAGATAAAGACATTGACATGTACATCATTGCAGCAGATAATCATCCTACCCAAAGGATGATAATTTCATCAAAATTATCAGTCTAGCATCAGACGATTGTTTGTTCTATGTACAGAAAAATGAATTTATAAAGCTGAGAATGGGAATGCCCGCCTCAGCTAGATCATGAAAGCAGTATGAAAGATAATGTATTGTGTTGTATCTTATTACAGGTCTCCTCCCATCATTGGATGAACTTCGGATCCTCATGATAAAGCATTTCACCCGATAAACGGCCTCATACTTTAGGGGGCACCTGTTATAGACATTTTTGTGCCTTACAGCATTGAGCATGAAATGTCCATAATATAAGGGATCCAAAGTCCCTAAACATGTTGTTCCTACCCCTAGAGGAACAAGGCTAACAAACCACAGCAATTCACAGAAGTTCTCCACCAGAAACTGCTCAAAAACAAGTCAATTCAGGATCAATTCAGTGGCTCCACTAGCTGTCTGCGCTGAATGTCAAAGCCAACACTGGCTACCTGCACTGCAACGCAGGTAAAAGCACTACCAGGGTGCGCTGAGCGAGATTTGACAAATGGCAAGTTCATTCCAAGAGGTGTCAAGACCCAGGAAGCTTCCAGAATCTTCCTCAATGACACTTGCCTCAGTGAATTCGACTAGTGATGAGTAAGAGGTTCCCAATATCCAAGTGGAAGCAAGAACCTCCAAGTGGAATCAAGAACTGAAAGAGGGAGAGGACACTAGTCAGATCTCAAGCTGACTCATCCTCTCTCCAAACATCTATATATGGATCTCTCCTCCATGAGATCTAAAGGCTGGAATTTTGTTATTGCAAAGAATTGCTGTTGGTTTGAGACTGGAATCATTGGGTGCTTAATGCTTTGAAGGGGGTGAAGATAGGAATTCCATTTGCTGGGAAGGAGATGCTGGATTGGAGCCCTCTGGGTTGTATCTCTTCCTGAACCTTGTTATTCATCAATAAAGATATCTTGGTTCCTCCTATATACTGATGTATCTTTGATGTATGATTGCATTAGTATGTTTAGTTTATTTCTAATCCTGAACTAGTTATGAATATGAATCCATGTCTTGTGTAGTGTTCTCTTCTTGTGATCTTGCAGAAACCTCTTGAAGCTGGGCGAGCGAGAAGGCAAGTAGCTGGGAACCCTCAAAGAGAAGAGAGACCGGATCGAGGGACAAACGGAAGACACTGGTTAGTCCATCTATCTCTCTTTATTCTTAATTCATAAAGGAAGAATACTAGAATAGCTGTCCCTGTTTGTTGCTAAGGCACTGTCACACCTTAGGTGGATAGGATCTTCCTGCATAGGCATTTTTCCCCACAAAACCAATGCATTACAAGATATGGTCGGATTCATTTCTTCTTTATCTAGGCTTTGTTCCTGGAGTATATCCTCTGCTTTTGACCTTTCTTGCTCCTTTTATTCTTCCTCTTCACAATCTATGTAGAATAATTTCTTCTCAGCACACTTATGACCTTTAGTGTGTTTACTATCACAACTGTAACAAAGCCCTTTGGCTCTTTTTTCTTCCAGTTGTTGTGGTATCAACCTTATAGGTTGTGGAAGACTAGGGGCAACAACACTTCCATCTTTATAGTTGTGAGTGGTATGCTTCCTGGTTGCCTTAATTTTGCTTTCCATTTTTCTTGCTAACCTGAATGCCTTCTCTAATGAATCAGGTTCCCCAAGGTGAACAACATGTTGGATATTATCCTTTAAAGTCCCTATGAACACATTAATCCTATGATCCTCTGGAATATTTCTTACCCTTATGTTCAATTTTTGGAACTCCTCAATGTGATCCATTATTGAACCCTTTTCTTTGAGACTTATCAATTGGATAAGAAAAGTGTTGCATTTTGTATCCTCATAATGTGCTGTCAATTCTTCCGTAAAAATTGCCCAAGTGATAATTTGTTTATGAGAGAAAATCCGTTGATACCATACAAACTGATTTGGTTCCAAATATAAAGTTGCAATACGTACCTTTTGTGTGTTTTGCACATTATTCATATCGAAAAATTGCTCCAGCTGTAATATCCATGTTGCGGGATCCTTGCCATCAAACTTCCTCATATCGATTTTTGGAATATGGTGGGTCTTTGATCCCACATTAGATTCTATGGAATCATGATTAACATTTCTTTTGTTCTCATCATGATCCTTTACTACCCTTTCACCATTAGTGACCATTTCTTGTAGCAACTTATTCATATTTATCTTCAATTCTTCCATCTTATCAACCATGCCATAAATTTTAGCGTCCATGCCATTCATCTTAGCTTCCATGCCATCCATCTTAGCTTCTACACCTCTCTTTAAACAATCCATCTTAGCTTCTATACCTTTATTTAAACCATCCATCTTAGCTTCTACATCTTTCCTTAACCCATCCATTTTAGATTATGTTGCTTTTTGTGCAAGTGACACTTGTTGCACTTGGTCTCGTAATTTTGATATATCATGTTGCATTTCTTCCTCTTCTTCATGAGTCATGGTAGAGCTTTCAGGTTGCTTACTAGGTGTTTGCATTTATTTTTCTTGGGGCATAAATTACCGATTAAAACTAATTTTTCAAACCAAGCTTATGCAAAAATTTAAAAAAACTACACACCTTTTTTTATTTTGTAGAAGCTTGATATTGAATCTGATGTATCTATGTAATTTCGGATCATCCAGTTTTGAAATCGCGACCTGTAGTAGCCCTCTATGTCCTCTTTAATGCCACCAGTCCGATCCAAATTGGATTCTCCAAGGAAGAGTTATGCACAATCTCCCAAGATGACCTGATTATAGACTAGTTCAGTAGAGCGAACTTGTATGACGTGCCACGAGTCACTGTTTCAACCTTTGGCTCTGAAAATATAAAAAAGAAACTACAGTCTGTCCTCTTTTGGTACCTTCTTATGAAATTTCAATCTGATGCTCAGAGAGAAAGTTATGACGATTTTCCCCAGGTCACCTGTTTTGAATGTAATTGAGGAGTCTGCAAAAAGACTAACTTCCTTATATCATATCTATGTAAATATAGCGCAAAAAACTCTGAAATTCGGATCCAAAATTTAGCATGATTTCTTCTCAAATGGGTTTTTTTTAGCTTCTGAAAAGTTGCAAAAAAAATGTTATAGCAAAAATGCCACAATGACCTATTTGGAGCAGCGAAACCCTAGAATCCAAAGCTCTGATTCCAAATGTTATGAAACCAGTTAAGAAAAGTTAGAAAAGATAGATCAACGCCTTAGAATTCAACATCTTCGAGGGGGAAACCTCCTTTACATTACATAAATGAACAATTCTTGGATGATTCAAATGACAAAACCTCCTTTCTATATATAGGAGTCTAAGGAGTCACAGTATAACCCAGCCGACCTAACAATAATAATATAAAGCCACAAAAATAACAATAGAGGGGTTCTATGGGGCACAGTAATAAAAATATGAGGACAATATGGGCACAACAATATTAATAAGGGATACAACTATAATAGTAATGGGGTAATCACTAGTATTATAGAGACCCAACAGTGTTGAATATGAGGTCTATGAAAAATGAACAGTACATTAATAAGTTTTCTTAATTATTGAGGTATGTGCCTTATCTTAAGGATGAGGCCTTGGTGGAGTCCTGATGCAGGAAGGAAAATAGTATTCTATGAATCAAGGAAGTTAAATGAGCCTAAGAAGAACTATGTGACTCACAATTTTGTCGTGGAAGTTATCATCCATGCATTGAAAATGTGGAGACACTACCTTCTTGGAAAGATTTTTATTCTGATGAGTGATCATGATGAACTGAGGTACTTGATTGACCAACCTAATATGAATTCTAGGCAAGGTAGATAGCTAGATAATATCAATGAGTTTGAATTGAAGATCAAATATATTAAGGGAAAGGAGACTAGGGTTGCGGATGGTCTCAGTAGGAGAGTGTAGGTGAATCATATTGCATTAGTGAGTTCTTATGGGATAGACTTGTAGGAGTTGAAATTTCAGGAAGGACAACATGGTGTTAGTTATCACCAGTTGAGGCATGATTACAACAATAGTGTAAAGGAGATAGGGATAAGGAGTATCATCTCGCAATTGATGCCTTAGTCATATTCATGTTAAGCCATATTAAGGTCACCGAGAATATGAGAAGACCTTGAAAACAATTAATAAGTTTTATCATTGGTCGAATTTGAAGAAATATGTGGTTGATTTTGTTCCTAGATGTTTGGACTTTCGACGAGTAAAAGCAGAGTGTAAGCATCAAACTGGTTTACTATAGCCGATTATGATTCCAAACCGGAAATGAGAGGCCATTTCAATGGAATTCATTACATGCTTTCGAAGGACATCTAGACAACATGATTCCATCATTTTTGTGTTTGAAAGGTTAAGTAAGGTAGCTCACTTCATTGCAGTTAAGTCTACTAATTCAGCCAGTGACATAGCTCAGGTTTTCATCAAGGAGATTGTGAGATTGTATGGTGTTCCCAAGAAGATCATACCAGGCAGAGATGTCAATTTCACTTCCAGGTTTCAGAAGGAGTTGTTTGTAGGTTCGAGGACAAATCTGGCTTTTAATACAACTTATAATCCATATATAGATGGAAAAATCGATAGGGTTAGTAAGAATTTTGATGACATGTTGAGGATTTCCTTAATATGGACCGACAAATTGAGGATCAAGAGTATCTGAAGAACACATTGGTGGAGAAGATTCATCAAGTGATTTAGGGTACAAAAAGCCATGAGATTGAAATGATGGAGGATGACCAATATCCTGTGAAGAAACAATACTTCCAATTGAAACAGATTTAGGAATAGGATTATGTGCATTGTGATCTTGAAAAAATTGAGGGATCGAGCTCCACCTTACACTCTATGAATTTATTAAAGAATTGAAAGTTTCAATGAATGAGATCTTGAGCATGGGAAGCAAAGGAATGTGGAAGAAGAGGATCAAAAATTTGACTTTCAAATTTCCCAAATTCAAAAATAACAGTAGAGTTTAGGGTTTTGTGATCCATATCAAGTTTAAAAAAAATTCTTTGGCGAAGATCACATGAGACATCATTTGTCGACGCGTTTCGAACCAACCAGTGTGGTTCATCATCAAGACAAGTTGAAGAAACAGATCCAGCCTAGCAGTTTAAATAGAGAGAGCAAAGACCCCAGCGGTTAAAAAGACTAACAACTACTTTTGGCTAGGTACCTTAAAAATGCTGCTTGGGGGGACCAGTCCTATATTAATTTATTTATAGGACTGGTCCCCCCGGGTAGCATTTTTTAAGGTACCTAGTCAAAAGTAGCTGTTAGTGTTTTTAACCGTTGGGGGCTTTGCTCTGTCTATTTAAACTGCTAGGCTGGATCTGTTTCTTCAACTTGTCCTGACGATGAACCACACTGGTTGGTTCAAAACGTGTCGACAAATGATGTCTCATGTGATCTTTGCCGAAGAATTTTTTGTAAAATAAAAAATCACACTAGACACTGCCTTGTTAGACAATGAAAAGAGAGGAGGAAAACAAATAGAATGAACAATGGGTTCCTCCTACGAGATTATAGGTGTCTCATGATTAATAAAAGTTGGGAGATCATAATCAAGAAAGGGTTTAGATTCACAATGTTTCAAAAATATTTCAACCAAACGCTAGAAATTTTCTTTGAAGTTATCCCAACCCACATATTCTTTAGGAAACTCGTAACATAGGTGAAGAAATATATTATAAAAATCCTCTATTGATTCATCAAATTTCATCTTAAGCTGATTAATTATTTTATAAACATATTGGTAATCATACATGTCAAAGATTTGATGAAACTTCTTTAAGAGTTTTTCAAATGAATGAATGAAAGAAACTAGTAAGGTGTAATGCCACAACTTAACACGACCTTCAAGAGTGAGGGTTGAATAATTTACAAGAAATATTTTCACAATTAATTTCTTCATATTTACAAAACTTGATAAAATGAGGTATATGTGTGGCTATGGATATTTCACCCTCACCATAAAAATTTAATTAAGACAAGTTATAGATAAGTTCAACAGGGAGCGTAAGATTTTCTTTATTAGAAAAACATCACAGGATCATCATTTGGGGATCAGGCATTCAAGATGAGAGATTCAAAATAGACTCAATGGGCTCAGATTGTCATATGGATCTCCTTTTAGTGCCAACTATTGATGGTGCTGGAAATCCATCTATGAATGATATGGAAAGATACATTGACATGTATGACTTTGTGATAACACCTAGATAAGCCATGTCTTGGCATTGATGGCATGGAACTTCATTGTGATGTGTCTAGGCCAAGCCTTTCTCCTTGTTTATATAGCTTTGAGTTCTTAATGATGTATATTTCCCTTCTCATCTTTGATATCCAAAGGGTTTGGACCAATGTTAGAACCTTCAAAATCAACAGGAGGCGCCACCATTTCATCATGGTCCAAGATTTCTTCATGTCCTTCATGACGTGTTATGAAACCAACTCAAGAAAAGATAGAAAAGAAAGATCAACGCCTTAGAATTCAGCCTCTTCGAGGGGGCAACCTCCTTTACATTACATAAATGAACAATTCTTGGATGATACAAATGAAAAAACCTCCTTTCTATATATAGGAGTCTAAGGAGTCACAATATAATCCAGCCGACCTAACAATAATAATATAAAGCCACAAAAATAACAATAGAGGGATTCTATGGGGCACAGAAATAACAATATGGGGGTAATAGGGGCACAACAATATAAATAAGGGGTATAACTACAATAGTAATGGGGTAATCACTAGTATTATAGGGACCCAACATGCCCCTCTCCTTCAAAAAAGTGTTGTCCTCAATGCTTGAGTAGTTCTGGATACTTCTGCATAAAATTCTCATCCTCCCATGTGGAATCTTCAGCGGATAAGTTCTTCCACTTGATAAGATACTCTGAAATTGATCGATTTCGTAGCTGTCGAGTTCTTGTTTCTGTGACTGCTTCCGGTTCCAATATAATTTTTCCTTCCTCGTCAAGTTCTGGCAATATTGTTTGAACTGGGAGCTTGTCGCCTATAACCTTCTTTAAACATGAAACATGGAAAACTGGGTGCAATCGAGAAGCTGCAGGAAGCTCCAATTTGTATGCCATAGTACCAATCTTTTGCAACACCTTGTACGGACCATAATACTTTGGTGATAATTTATTATCCTTCTTAGCTTGCTTTAGGGACATTTGCTTATATGGTTGTAGCCGTAGGAATACCCAATCACCTACATCAAAACTTCTTTCACTGCGATGTTGATCTGCCTGTTGTTTCATTCTATTTTGTGCCAACACGAGGTTATCCTTTAAGAGTTGGAGGACTTGTTGTTGATGTTCGATGTGATGTTCCACTGCCTGAACCTTAGAATTTTCTCTTAAATATGATGTGATGGATGGTGGTTGATACCCATAAAGTGCCATAAATGGGGTCATTTTTGTTGCTGTATGGAAGGAAGTGTTATACCACCATTCAGCCAGAGGCAACCATTTGACCCATTGTGTCTGTTTATCAGATACAAAGCAACGAAGATATCCTTCCAAACATTTGTTTACTATCTCAGTTTGCCCATCAGATTGAGGATGATAAGATGAGCTATGAGCTAACTGAGTACCAAGACAAGAAAATAATTGTCCAAAAATTTCCAGTGAAAATGGGATCTCTGTCACTTACAATAATCTTTGGGTTTCCATGTAGCTTTTGAACTGTTTCCATAAATGCAGTAGAAACTGTACTGGCTTTAAATGGATGTGATAATGCACAAAAGTGTGCATACTTGGTAAGTCTGTCAACTACCACCATGATGACACTCTTTCCCTCAGACTTGGGTAAACCTGTGATAAAATCCATTGAAACCTCCTCCCAACGTTGGCTTGGAATGGATAAAGGTTGTAATAGACCTGGTGTCTTAATTGTTTCAACTTTATTTTGTTGGCAAACCAAACATTCTGCCACAAACTTTTGAATATCTGATTTAAGGCCATCCAAAAAAATTCCTTCTTAACCCTGTGGTAAGTTTTTAAAAATCCTGAGTGCCCTCCTAAGGGAGAAGTGTGCAATTCCATAAGAATCTTTTGTTTTAGCTGGGAATTCTTACAGAGGTATAAGCGATCTTTGTACCATAACGAATCATTTTGCCAGCTAAATGTATCAGAAGTACTGGAATCTTGTTGTAGCTTTCGAATAAGTGCCCACACTTCTTCGTCATTCTTCCATTCCTCCTTTGCTTCGTTTATCCAATCTGGTTGGATAATAGAAATGGCACACAACAATGCTTCCACATCCTCATCCTTTCTTGAGAGTGCATCTGCCACCACATTTTGCTTCCCTTTTTGTAGATGATTTCAAAGTCATAACCCAACATCTTTGTGACCCACTTTTGTTGCTCTTCAGAGGATAATCTTTGTTCTAAAAAGTATTTAAGGCTATCATGATCCGTTTTTACCTTGAAGTGTCTTCCCATTAGGTAGGGTCGCCATTTCTTAAGTGCATGGAGTATTGCCAACATTTCCTTCTCATAAATAGCTTTGCTTAAAAACTTTCCCTTGATTGGACGACTTTCAAAAGCAATGGGTCTTTCATCTTGCATTAGAACAGCACCAATTCCATTTCCTGAAGCATCACATTCCACAATAAAGGTTTTTGTGAAGTCCGGTGTAGCTAAGACCGGTGCTTGGCACATTGCCTCTTTAAGATGTTTAAAGGCCTTTGTTGCTTCCGGAGTCCATGAAAATGAATCTTTCTTCAATAATGTTGTTAGAGGTGCTGCTATTCTCCCATAATTCTTAACAAACTTGCGATAATACCCTGTCAACCCAAGAAATCCTCGCAGATGCTTTATGGATGTGGGGATTTTCCATTCCTTAATGGCTTTAATTTTGCTAGGGTCTACCTTAACTCCTTCATGAGATACAATATGACCCAAATATTCCACCTCCTGGACTCCAAAGAAACATTTGGATCTTTTTGCATATAATTGTTTCTCCTCCAATAGTTGTAGCACCCTGTCAACATGTTCAACATGATCCTTCCAAGACTTGCTGTAGATTAGTATATCATCAAAAAATACTAACACAAATTTTCTAAGGAATGGTTTGAAAATTGAATTCATCAAACCTTGAAATGTTGAAGGTGCATTGGTAAGGCCAAAAGGCATGACCAAAAATTCATAATGACCCTCATGAGTTCTAAATGTTGTTTTCGGAATGTCTTCAATCTTCATTCTGATTTGATGATATCCCGAACGAAGATCCAACTTGGTGAAGTAAATTGATCCATGCAATTCATCCAGTAATTCATCAATGACAGGAATGGGGAACTTATCTTTAATAGTGAGCTTGTTGAGCTCCCTATAATCTGGACACATGCGCCATGATCCATCCTTCTTGTGCACCAATACTACTGGAGCTGAGAAAGAACTTTGACTCGGTTGAATTATACCAGCCTCTAGCATTTCTGCAACCATACGTTCAATTTCACTTTTTTGGACATAGGGATATCTGTACGGCCTGATGTTTGGAGGAACACTTCCTGGAATCAGATGAATAGCATGATCATGATCACACATAGGTGGGAGACCTTTGGGAGTCTCAAATACCTTGGAATGATTGTCCAGGACTTTTTGGAGATCTGGAGAAATAGATGATTCCAATGTGGAAACATCTAGCGAACATAATTGTGCAATTACACCTCTTTGCTCCTTTTTTAGAAGCTTTGTCATGCCATTAGAGCTGATTATCTTTCCTGGTTTCCCTGCAATACCCCTTAATTCAACTTCCTTTCCTTCCACAGAAAATTTCATGAAAAGTTCTTGAAAATTAAAAGCTATTGTACCCAAGGATTGTAGCCATTGGACTCCTAGTACAACATCAGCACCTCCCATTGGAATGGAAAGCATTGGGCTAGTCAATACATATTCTCCCATGGATAGCTTGATATTATGGCACTTTCCAGAACAATTTATTGTTCCTCCATTTGCAATCATCACTTGACACTCTGGTGCTGGATATAGGAAGCAATTCAATTCTTTTGCTACCCTACAATGAATAAAATTGTGGGTGCTTCCTGAATCAATCAACACTATTACCTTTTTCTTCTTGATTTGTCCTTCTATCTTGATGGTTTGAGGAGTGGTAATTCCCGCCAATGCATTACAAGATATGGTCGGATTTATTTTTTCTTCATCTAGGCTTTGTTCCTGGAATATATCCTCTTCTTTTGACCTTTCTTGCTCCTTTTCTTCTTCCTCTTCACAATCTATGTAGAATAATTTCTTCTCAGCACACTTATGACCTTTTGTGTATTTGCTATCACAATTGTAACAAAGCCCTTTTGCTCTTTTTTCTTCCAATTGTTGTGGTGTCAACCTTGTAGGTTGTGGAAGACTATGGGCAACAACACTTCCGTCTTTATAGTTGTGAATGGTATGCTTCCTAGTTGCCATAATTTTGCTTTCCATTTTTCTTGCTAACCTGAATGCCTTCTCTAATGAATCAGGTTCCCAAAGGCGCACATCATGTTGGATATTATCCTTTAAAGACCCTATGAACACATCAATCCTATGCTCCTCTGGAATATCTTTTACCCTTATGTTCAATTTTTGGAACTCCTCAATGTGCTCCATTATTGAACCCTTTTGTTTGAGACTTATCAATTGGCTAAAAAAAGTGTTGCTTTTTGTATCCTCATAATGTGCTATCAATTCTTCCGTAAAAATTGCCCAAGTGATAAATTGTTTACGAGAACAAAGCCATTGATACCATACAAACTGATTTGGTTCCAAATATAAAGTTTCCATACGTACCTTTTGTGTGTTTTGCACATTATTGAGATCGAAGAATTGCTCCATCTGTAATATCCATGTGGCGGGATCCTTGCCATCAAACTTCCTCATATCGATTTTTGGAACATGGTGAGTCTTCGATCCAACATTAGAGTCTATGGAATCATGATTAACATTTCTTTTGTTCTCATCATGAGTTTCCTTTAGTACTCTTTCACCCTTAGTGACTATTTCTTGTAGCAACTTATTCATATTTATCTTCAATTCTTCCATCTTATCATCCATGCCATCAATTTTAGCGTCCATGCCATTCACCTTAGCTTCCATGCCATCCATCTTAGCTTCTACACCTTTCTTTAAACAGTCCATCTTAGCTTCTATACCTTTCTTTAAACCATACATCTTAGCTTCTACATCTTTCTTTAAACCATCCATCTTAGATTCCGTTCCTTTTTGTGCAAGGGACAGTTGTTGCACTTGGTCTTGTAATTGTGATATATCATGTTGCATTTCTTCCTCTTCTTCATGAGTCATGCTAGAGCTTTCAGGTTCCTTACTAGGTGTTTGAATTTTCTTTCCTCGGGGCATCAGTTACTGATAATAATGCTCTATTATGACCTTTTAATTCCTTCAAAATAATTTTTCAAACCAAGCTTAAGCAAAAATTTAAAAAAATCTACACACCTTTTTTCACTTTGTAGGAGCTTGATATTTCCTCTGATGTATCTCTGTACTTTCCCATGATCTAGTTCTAAAATTGTGACCTATAGTAGCTCTCTGTGTCCTCTTTCCAATGCCACTAGTCTGATCCAAATTGGATTCTCCAAGAAAGAGTTATGCACAATCTCCCAAGATGACCTGATTATAGACCTTTCCAGAAGAGTGAACTTCTATGAAGTGCCACGTGTACAATTTTCGACCTTTGGTTCTGAAACATATATACAAGAAACTACAGTCTGTCCTCTTTCAATAACTTCTTACGAAATTTCAATCCGATCCCTAGAGAGAAAGTTATGACGATATTCCCTAGGTCACCTGTTTTGAATGTAATTCAGGAGTCTGCAAAAAGACCAACTTCCTTAGAGCATATCTCCGCAAATGTCACACAAAAATATCTGAAATTCGGACCCAATGTTCAACTCGATTTCTTCTCAAATGGGTTTTTTTTGCGACTTCTGAAACGTCACAGAAAAAAAGTTATAGCGAAAATGTCACGATGACCTGTTTGGAGCAGCGAAACCCTAGAATCCAAAGCTCTGATGCCAAATGTTATGAAACCAGCTCAAGAAAAGATAGAAAAGAAAGATCAACGCCTTAGAATTCCGCCTCTTCGAGGGGAAAACCTCCTTTACATTACATAAATGAACAATTCTTGGATGATACAAATGACAAAACCTCCTTTCTATATATAGGAGTCTAAGGAGTCACAATATAATCCAGCCGACCTAACAATAATAATATAAAGCCACAAAAATAACAATAGAGGGATTCTATGGGGCACAGAAATAACAATATGGGGGTAATAGGGGCACAACAATATAAATAAGGGGTATAACTACAATAGTAATGGGGTAATCACTAGTATTATAGGGACCCAACATGATGATTCTTTCTTCTACTCCTTCTTTGAAAGCTCTTGCTTGTAGCAACTCCTTGATTACCTCCCTTAAGTATCATGTTGACATGTTGAAATGATAACACATGGAGATGAATTATACTCATGGCATGGAAACGCCAGACTAAAAACCGCCTATTATACCTTTATGTGCTCATGGAAGATGCTAACTATGATTAGGTAATAGGCAAGGGTTTTGAGAGCAGGAGGCTAAGAATTATGGAGTTGAGGCCTGCAAGTACCCAAGGATGACCCCAATTTCCACAAGAACTGTGCAATGTCCAATAATAGGCAAGATAGGACAAGATACTACAAAATCAAGGGTTTCAGTCTATAAGACAAAAAGACTAACCACTATAACTATGAAATTCATAGTGATAGAGGGACAAACATAATGAATTAAACATTTAAAGTTTTCAATAACCTAGAGGTGACCTATTGGTCACTAGAATTGCGGAATGCGCAATAGGAGGCCCATCAGATGAAGGGATTGCATAGTTGGGCAAGTTAGGGAGGTGGGGAAGCAAGGTTGCACACTGCAAGAACACAATGCATAGTAGCTGAAAAGGAGGCTTTGGAGACTATGCAATTGGGTAAGTTAGTGACACGGGGATGCTTCACAATCCACTAAAACTACACGATGCACAATATAAGGTAGGAGGAACTAGGAACTACACAGTTGACAAGCTAAGCAACCAAAGTGATGGTCCAGACCTCCAGGTTGTTGAGAATACAATTGAAGGAGACTCTCCTCTAGAATGGTGTTATAAGTAATTCCAAGATGAAGCTTCACTATGACTTAAGACTATGCATTGCATAGTTCAAGGAGGGAGAAAGTTTAGTAAGTTGCAAAGACAGTGAAAGCTCTAAAAATGACTAATTGTGGGATCAATAAGACACAAGAGGGAAAGACATGCAAACAAGTCTTGTAATAGTGATCTCGCACTTAGAAAACATTAACATAAGCCAAAGGAATGCACAGTGCCAAAAATGAACATGCATAGTGTGAAACAACTACAAATTGACACTTATTTCTAAGTGTGATAGTTGAAATGTAGCTTTGCAACACTTAGAATACAAGTTACGATAGAATTGTCAATCGCAGCCAAAAGCATGTAACAATGCACATTCAATAAGATGCATACCAAATCCAATGAAATAGTTCATTTTAATTAGTATGTGTTAACATAAACATACAATAGAAACAATCAAATAGTAGTCTTATAATCATTCGCGACATATGCCTGAAATTGTGTCAGTTATGGGAGCTTCATATATTAATTAAAATTCCCAAGATACACAATTACAATGATGCAACACTAGCCCCAATAATGGAATATTAAGTCACCACTTGCTCCAAATAAAGATCTTCTCTCCTATTCCAAATTACAGAAAATAAGGTGAACAGTAGAAAGTCCAAATTCCCTCTCTTGAGCTATGATGATGTATTTATAAAAGATAAGGTGACTCTTCACCTACCATGTGACTCTTAAGCTTCTACTATGAATTTTTGAATTCATATATGACCTTTGAAATTCTAATAGCTCTAGAAATTTTTTATGACTTTTCATAATCCATGTGGGACCCTTGTTCTTCAACACACTTTACATTTTCTCATTTTTGAAAATACAATAATTACATTCTATGAACGATATGGCAAGATACATTGACACATATGACTTTGTGAAAACACCTAAATATGCCATGTGTTGGGATTGATGACATGGAACTTCATTGTGATGTGTTTAAGCCAAGCCTTTCTCCATTTTGCTATAGCTTTGAGTTCTTCATGATGTATCTTTGCTTGCTCATCTTCGACATCCAAAGGGTTAGAACCTTCCAAATCAACATGAGGTGCCACCATTCTATCACGGTCCAACATTTTTTCATGTCCTTCACGACGATTCTTTATTCTACTCCTTTGCAAGTGCTCACTTATAGCCACTCCTTGATTACGTCCCTTAAGGATCATGTTGACATGTTGAAATGATAACTCATGGAGCCGAATGATACTCATGGCATGGAAACACTAGTCTAGAAACCACTTATTCTACCTTTGTGTGCTAATGGAAGATGTTAACTATGATGAGGTAATAGTCAAGGGTTTTGAGAGAAAGGAGATAAGAATTATGGAGTTGAGGACTGCAAGTACCCAAGGATGAACCCAATGTCCACCGAAACTGTGCAATGTCCAATAAGAGGCAACATAGGACAAGCTACTACATAGTCAGGGGTTTCAGTCTATAAGAGGGACAAGACTAACCACTATAACTACAAAATTCATAGTGATAGAGGGACAAGCTCAATGAACTACAAATTGGAGGGTTTCAATAACCTAGAGGTGACCTATTTCTCACTAGAATTGAGAAATGCATAGTGGCAGGCCCATCAGATGAAGGGATTAAATAGTTAGGCAAGTTAGGGAGGTGCGGAAGCAAGGTTGCACACTGCAACTGCACAATGCATAGTAGTTGAAAAGGAGGCTTTGGAGACTATGGAATTGGGTAAGTTAGTGACAAAAGGATGTTTCACTATCCACTGCAACTACGTGACGCACAATCCGCACAGGAGGAACTAGGAACTACATAGTTGACAGGCTAAGCAACCAAAGTGATGGTTGAGACCTCAAGGTTGTTGTGCATACAATTGAAGGACATTGTCCTCTAGAATGGTGCTATACGTAATTCTAAGAGGAATAGGAAGCTTCACTATGAATTAAGAATGTGCATTGCATAGTTTGAGGAGGTGGAAAGGTTAGTAAGTTGCAAAGAGAATGAAATCTCTAAAAATGACTAACTATTGGATCAATAAGGCACGAGAGAGAAATACATGCAAAGAAGTCTTGTAATAGTGATCTCGCACTTCGATCACATTAACACAAGCCAAAGGAATGCATGGTACCAAAAATTATCATTCATACTGTGAAACAACTGCAAAGCGACACTTATTTCTAAGTGTGATATTTGAAATGTAGCTTTGTGACACTTAGAATACAAGTTACGATAGAATTGTCAACTGCATCCAAAAAGTGAGGTAAGCTATAACATTGTGTCTATCATATGTTCTTATGATATACATGATCAGCTAATGCAGAAGAGTGTGCTAGAGCTAACTTTAGTGGTGTGCTATGATGCAACACATGCAGGAGCATAAACAATTAAAAGAAACACTTGCAACAATAAGAAAAAGTAAAAATGACAGTTGAAAAAGTGAAAGAGAGTGAAAAAAACACATGCTAAGGCAAAAATAAAGCAAAGGTGACAATTTTGAAAGTGAAAGAGGGAAAAAATGAAATTCGTGAAAGTGGAAGTGACACTTATGAAACCAAGGGCACACAAAAGTGACAATCAAGAAAATTCACCCAAATAATGATACAATTGCACTAAAGAGCGAGAGAGATTGTTACATGATGTTGTACATTGACTGTCGGCATGGATTGAGTAGTCCATTATCCTTATGGGTGGCACAATTACTATAAACAGTGACTGCATATGCGTTTTAACCGAACATTGTGCAAGCACTATTCCTAGTGACTGTGTAGGCCTTACTCCCAAGAATTACGCACTCCCTATCTTCATGGATAGTCATTTACTACTCAGCTTGCTAAGAAGATGTGTGTTTATAAATGCGTTAAAGGTTGAGCATGTGTAAGCTAGTGATTTCAACACTTTAGAACCTAAGAAGAAGACTTAGGCACTTGGGAAAGATTAATTGACCATGAAGTGACAATAAACAAATTGAAATGACAAATTGTAAGATCAAAAGGAGACTCCAAAATTTAAATGTAGGAAAAATTTTGGAGGTTGCTTGTCATAGAAATTAATAATATGTTAAATAAGTTTTTGATTGAATATAGTTTTGTAACTTTTTCAAATAAGACATAAAATTACAAAGATGAACATAAATTATAGTAAAAAATTAATAAATGTAAAAATAACAGATAATCATTTTTATTTTTATTAATTTAATTAATATATAGTGTATCAATAGTAGTACAATTAGCCAAAAAATAGTGAGCAAACCCTTAAGTATCCAAGTGATCATAAGTTCAATCCCCTTAACATGTCTTACTAGCCGAATTAAAAATAAAAATAATAATAATAATATATAATCAAATTTAAACAGTAGATATATTAAATAAGTTTTTGACTCATAAAAGACTAACCAAAATTAATGTGATAATTCAAGTATGAAATACAAGGTTTTAAAAAGTTAAATTAGAAAATAGTTATAATTGAGAAATGTTGCAACAAAACGTAGTCTCGCATTTTTATAAAGTGCTGATTGTGAGACTTAGTGATAGAATTACAATTCCATTAAAATGATGTATAGGTTGTTGGTCAGAAAGTTGAGGCTAAACTATACAAAATTATATAAGACACAAGACTTTTAACCTAAAAGGTTAGAGTTCACAGTCTATATATATATATATATATATCTTTTTCTTTTCCATGACTGTGGTTATTTACTAAATGTATATTGATTGAATGTACATTTTAGTATTTGATAGGTTTGGAATAAACTCAATTGTTATGTAATTACTTGGTTTGGAATGTATTGATTGATTAAAGATTTTATTATCTAATAGATTGGGAACAGAGCCAATTGTTATGAAGCAAGGTGATAGTTAATTTTGTTTTACAGATTAATTTTACATTTTTACCAATTATCTATATAAACTATATGGAATCTATTGCTACCTTCAATTCCCTTTACTAAGTCTACCGTAAAGTTCTAAAAAAGTAATGGCTGAGTAAATATTTCGCACCCAAAACATTATGGGCTAGGGATGAGTATGCAGACCACAAAGCCTGAGGTACCATCATTTACACTCTACTCCAAAAATGTTTTAAACATAATTTCTCAATACAAAATAGGATACGTGATAGAGTTTGCCTAGGGAAGTTCGAATGCGGGAAAATGTTCAATTTGTGTGTGTGCTGGGGAACTTTGTACATGATGAAGTATTTGAAATGTTTGTTTGCTCGTTGTCCACCGTTCGGAGTGGCTTATTAAGTATATGCCCGTGAAAAGCTGGAATAAATCCTATTAGAGTAAACCCTGTTATGATTGACATTTTTTTATAATTTTACTTTTGATTTTGAAAATATGTTAAAATTTATTAGACATAAATTAGGTGAAAGAAATCGATTTTACACCTTTGAAAATATTTCAATAATCTACCATGTTGCCAAAAAGCTTTGCTAACAAAGGATTGATCATAATGGTTCTCTAATTGGAAGGATTATTAATGTCCCCACTTTTAAAAAGGGGTATTTCTAGGTAGTTGTTGAGTCTCTTGGGAATCCTTATTGAATGACGGTGTTCAATATTTGCATGTTGTGTGGTGCAACAATGTTCATTCCCAATTTTAGGTTCTCTTCTTCAAGTTCAACCAAGTCCTTTTCCTTTCCTATATTCAGCTTCTTAATGCAAATCTGCAACTCCTGTAATGTGAAGAGCTTTGTATTTGTGTTGATCCTGGGGGGTGGCTCTGCCTCTCATTATTTCTCATAGAGTTGTATTGCATATTCAAACCATTATTGTCTATGATATTATTTTCAATTTGTTTCTTCCTTGGTTGAGGTTTCTACCAGAAAAGCTTTGGGTTATTCTTGCTTAGGTATATTAACTCTTCTCACCTTGTTTGCATGAACTCATCTTTTTTCCTTTTTAGTATCTTCTTATATAAATTTACTTTCATCTTCTCCTTGCCTTCCTTTTTCAAGGTTCTCCTTACCATTTTTCATTCCTCATCAAACCAAGTGCTTAGAGGAAAACAATTTGATTTTGATTTCCTATTTTTTGCTCCTTTTGACTTCTCAAGTGCACTTTGAATTATATTTATTAACTCATGACTGTTGAAGCTTTTGAAACCGGTTTTCTCCTTCTGAATTAATCTCTAACATTGTCTCGAAGATAGTAGAATTTTATTGTGTTAGAGTAACGTTTCCCCTTGGTAATGGTTGTCGATGGCATTTTGTTTTCCTCTTATGTCTAACCATGATAAATTTATATAAATTGGGTTATGGTCTAATCTTAAGTCTAAAATATGCTCTCCAATTCTAACTTCGTTTATCTTTAGTATCAAGCTTTGTGAAAAAATCACATAGTCAACGACACTTGCCCCATTGTATTTGTTACAAGTGAAGTTCCCAGACCTTTTGAATGTCTCTAGACCATTACAAATAATCAAGTTGAAAGCACCACATAGTGTAAGCAACTCCTCTCCAAAATTATTGCTAACTTTTTTATCTCATTAACACCTCTCCCATTGGGGATTCTCCTCTTCAGTGAGCCAAATAGGATTGTGATCCTCTTTGCAAAAAATAACACTATCTTATTGATTTGTTGTTCCAACATTGAAATATTTCTCTAAAATAACTTCTCCCTACTCAGAATACGCAACAATATCTTTATTTAAGGCTGCCTACGGATCTGTGTTGTCTAACCACTTATTTTTGTAATTTTCTGAGACTTAAAGGGAAAAATAGCATGTTGCAATTCTTATGTGATTCTCATTCTCTGATATTTTGAACCATAGATATTGTTTATTTGCATCTTCATTCATTGATTGAATGTGATGACCTTTTTCTTTCACTAAAATTAGTATTCCCCCATACCCTTTGCTATTTTCTGCTATCTTGTTCCAAACTGCTAACTTCAAATAACTATCAAACATGGGAGTTTTGCAACCAGCATGTTCATGAATTTCCATGAGACAGATTATGTCTCTACCTTCCGCAATAGGACCTAACCCAGATCCCCTCCTCCAAGGGTAACCTTTATGATTCCAACAAACTAAACTTAGGTAGACCTAAGTAAGATTTTACTACTACGCAGTTTGGCACATAAGACTCAAATTTCAATCTTCACCTCTTTTCATCAACACCAATCTTGTTGTCCCCCCCCCTATTATCGGATTCTTTGTTTTATTCTTTACTGCCATCTTGTTGCCCTGTTTTTCCCTAAAGCCCAATCACTGCAAACAAATTTACCATTATACAACCATGTCATTTTCCCTTCATTTCTTGTTGCTCTAATTTTCTCCACTTCTCGCTTGTATCATTTGTAAACTTTGAAAGTGTTTTATGTAGTAAAATTATTTCTGTATTAGAAGAATATTTTAAAATATTAAAATTTATGATATTGCCAAAAAAGTGTATCCACTGAAAAAGGAAAAACTTATCCAATAATAATTAGACTTCCCCACTTAAAAGAAGAATGTGATGGCATACTGAGGGAAAAATTAGTTGAATGGAAAGGTGGTTGGTGTTGTGTGTGAGATTAAATAAATAAAATAAATAAATGAAAGCATAATGTAATATTATGACTTCTTGAAACATCTCGAATAAGTCTACAACCATGGTTTTGGGTTAGTGGGTTTGGACCCATGGTTTTCATAGAAGATGGTATTGTTCCAATAATATTTCTCTACATTATTCTATGAGAAACTATTTATATGTACTCTTGGTTAGACATTAGTTGTGGGGCTTAGAAGGCAAGACGATTGGAGTTGAGTGAATGGTTGTATGTTTTTAGTTAATGGAAAAGTTACAGATATTTCCTAGTAGTTTTTCCCTGTAGGGTATTCATGTAAATCTATTTTTCATTTGGTTTTGTGAATTTCCTTTACATTATTTTTCAAATCTAGGATTTAAATTTACATTTCAATACAAATCTACTACATTATTCGTAGATCTTATTCATAGATAATATTTATGCTACAAATCTAATGTAATTTACATAGATCTAATATTATATTGGTAAATAATTTGTTGGTTGTTTTAACAAGTGGGTTCATAACAACGTTCTTGTTGGAGATTAGGTCTCTCTAGAATTTATTTTTAGGTGGCTGGAATAGAATCACAATATGGAGATAGAAAATGGAAGATATATTCACATTGAAAGATACGCACTAGGATATAGAGGGTAAATCAAAGAAACCCTCATCCATGAATAATGAAGATTGGTAGAAGCTATATCAAAAAGAAATTGCCACTATTCGACAATATGTAGCAGACATGGTATATTTCCATGTTTGTCAAGAAAAAATAGTCGAATCATTATGAAAAAAGGTTCATGATTTATATGAATGAGATATGTTAGTCAACAAATTATTTTTAATGAAGAGAATGTTTAATCGCAAAATAAAGGAAGGGAGTCTAGTAGCTGAACATTTAAATGAGTTGCATATAATATTAAATCAAGTCACTTCACTTAAAATTGTATTTGATGATGAGATCCAGGCCTTGTTACTCTTGACCTCAATGTCAGATATTTGGGAAAACTTGATTGTCACAATAAGTAATGCGACACCAAAAGGTAAATTGTGTTTTGAAGATGTTTCTAATAGTTTAGTAAACGAAGAAATTTGGAGGAAGTCTATTCAGGAGTAAATTTCAAATATGGAGGCATTAAAACTTAGTGACCGTGGAAGACAACCACATAGAAGGAAATTAAGGCATTCTATCTCTAGAGGGTGATCAAAGTCTAGACAAGGAATAATAATCTGCTACCATTGTGGAAACCTTGCCATATCAAAAAATATTGCAAGATATTAAAAGCAGAATAAAATAAGAAAAATACGGCCGACAACAACAACAATGAAGAAACTATTGTTTCCACATACAATGAAGAAACCATTATTGTCGCATTAGATTGTGAGGTATTAATTATTATTTATTATTAATATGCATGCCTTCATACTTACTGTCATTATAGTTATTGGATTTTAGATTTTGCAACCTCCTACCATGCTACTCCAAGTAGAGAGTTTTATTTCTTTTAAATCTAGAAATATTACAAAGGTCCGCTTGGGTAATAAAGTATTTGTAATATTGAACGGGTAGGGGATGTACTAATAAATATGAAATATGGTTGTAGTTGATTGCTTAAACATGTAAATTATGTATAAGGTATTAGAAGGAAATTGATTTCATCTGGGAAGTAGGATGATGAAGGCTACCTCACAATGTTTGGTAAAGGATGTTGCAAAATTGTGAAGGGTTCACTAGTTGTTGCAAAGTGGCAAAAAATTCGCACTATCTATGCATTAAAGTCAAAACTACAAAATTATAATATTTTGGTTGTTAAGGACGAGCTTACAACATCTTTATGGCACAAAACACTTGGGCACATGAGTGAAATAGGACTTAAAATCATTGTTGAGAAAAAAAAAAATCTTGGTATAAAATGTGAAAAATTTAAATTTTGTGATGATTGTGTTATGGGTAAACAAAAAAAGGTATCATTTATGAGAGATGGTCATAAATTAGATACACAAATATTATATCTAGTACATTCTGATGTTTGTAGTCCAAATAATAAAAATCACTTGGAGGAGCGGCTTATTTTGTTACTTTTATTGATGATACATAAAAAAAGGTGTGGTATTTCACTATTAGAACCAAGGATCAAGTTTTATACCTTTTTCAGAAGTTTCATATGGTTGTTGAAAAGGAAACTAATAAATTGTTGAGATATATTGAATAGATAATGCTGAGAATATTGTTCCAATGCATTCAAAGAATATGGTAGCAAACATGGCACAAAGCACATGAAAATATTTCCTCGCACTCCACAACAAAATGGAAGAACTAAGAGAATTAATTGGACAATAATGGAGAAGGTGAGAAGTATTCTTTCAAATTCTGGTTTATCCAAATAAGTTTTCTGAAGAACTTGCTAGTTAATAAATCGATGTCCCGCAACTTCATTGGATGATGACATTCCTAAAATGGTATTGAGTAGTAAATATTTATTCTACGCTCATTTCAAAATATTGGCTGTAAAGCATATGTGCATATTTCTAAAGAACGTATATCCAAGTTGGATGAAAAGTCATTAAAATACATTTTCTTAGGATATGTTGATAATGAGCTAGGTTACTCATTATGGGATCCTTTGAAAAACAAAGCTATGAGAAGAAGGGATGTTATTTTCAATGAAGAAAAAATGTTTAAAACTAGCGAAAAATATGTGGACGAGAAAAGAATTGTTTAAATTCCATAACAATAGGAAAATCAACCACCATTACAAGAAGACACATCAAAACATAATGATGAACGATTGCAGTAAAATTAAAGTGAGGAACAACAAGGAGGAGAACCTGAACAATAACAAAATTAATAGCCACTAGCAGAAACTCCACCACAAAACTAATTAATTCGCAAGCCTTCCAGGCCACATAATTGGTCACAAAGGTATTCTCCCTCTAAATATGTTGTATTGATTGAAGAAAGTGAACCTGCTTGTTTTGAGGAAGCATGTGAAAGAAAAGATAACACCAAATGACAAACATCTATGTAGGAAGAGGTAAAATATCTACATGATAATAAGACATGGGATTTAGTTGAAAGGCCAAAAGGAAGAACATTTTTAAAAAACAAGTAAGTGTATGAATAAAGCATGAAGGTAAGGAAAATCAACGAAGATTTAAATAAAGGCTAGTAGTTAAAAGGTTTTGTGAAACAACAAGGTATTGATTTCAAAAAAAAAAAACTCTAGCTGTCAAACTGTCATCAATACGAGTAGTACTTAGTCTTGTAGCTGCACTAGATTTAGAATTGGAGCATTTATATGTCAAGAAAACCTTCCTACAATGATGGATATTTAGAAGAAGAGATATATATGGAGTATCTAGAAGGATTCATTAAAAAAGGTAAAGAAAACTTGGCCTGGATGTTGAAGAAGAGTCTATATGGGATGCAACAATCCCCTCATCAATGGTGTAATAAATTTGACTCTTTTATGCTTCATCATAATTTTAAAAGGCTAAATGTAGATCATTGTGTATACATTAAAAAATATGAAAGAGGAAGTTTCATTATCTTCTTATTAGATGTTGATGACATGTTGATTCCTGGGAAGCATAAGATCATGATTAACATGTTAAAAGAATAATTAAGCAAGGCCTTTGCAATGAATAATTTAGGACCAACAAGGAATATTTTGGAAATGGAGATTATACATGATAGAAAAAGGAAGAAATTATTGTTGTCACAAAAGCAATACCTTGAAAAAGTATTGGAAAATATCAATATCACTGATGCAAAATATGTAGGTACACCAATTTCTTCTCATTTCAAATTGACATCTAAACAATGCCCCACTACTACTAAAGAAAAGAAAAAAATGTCTAATATTCCATATGCTTCTGCAGTAGGAAGTGTTATGTATTCTATGGTATGCACTCGTTGTGACATTTCACATTTAGTGGGAGTAGTAAGTAGGTTTTTTGCAAACTTAGGCAAGGAACATTGGAATGTTGTTAAGTGGATATTAAGATAAATTAAAGGACCAGTTGAGTATTGTTCATGCTTTCAAAGTTCTACAACATGCAAATATTAATTTTGCAAGTGGCATGGATTATAGAAGATCTACAACACGTTACATCTATGCTTTTTCAGGGGTTGCAATATCATGGGTATCTAGGTTGCAAACGTTGGTGGTTCTTTCTACCATAGAAGTTGAGTGTATGGAAGAAACCGATGCATGCAAGGAAATGATTTAGCTGAAGAGGTTCCTAGAGGAACTAGGTCTCCAATAAGAAAAGTATGTATTAAATTGTGATAGCCAAATTGCACTCCATCTTACCAAAACCCCACTTTTCACTACAAAACAAAGCATATTAATGTTAGCTATCATTGGATCCATGAAGTGTAAGATGATGGGCTACTATAGTTGGAAAAAATATACATAGAGGATAATCCCGTCGATATGTTAACAATTTTTTTTTGAACGGATAAGCACGATATTTGTAGAGACTTGGCTCACCTATTGCAAAGATAACAAAATAAGACTTGGAAAATTATGTAACTAAGAGATATAATTTTGTATTTTTTTTCAAGTGGGAGATTGTTGCATCTAAGACAAAATAAATAAATAAAATCATAATGTAATACAATTGTGGTTTTGGGTTATTGTCTTTGGACCCATGGTTTTCATAGCACATGGCATTGTGCCAATAGTATTTTCTAGCTTATTCTATGAGAAATTATTTATATGTTCTCTTGGTTAGACATTAGGTGTGGGGGTCAGAAGGAAAAATATTTGAGTTGAGCGAATGGTTGTAAGTTTTTATTTAATTTAAATTTTACAATCTTTCTGGGTGGTTTTTTCCTCTAGCGTTTCCCACATGAATATATTGTTCATTTCGTTTTTTGAATTTCTTTTACACTATTTTTCAGATCTCAAATTTAAATTTACATGTTGATATAGATCTACCACATTATTCAGAGATCTAATATTTATGTTACATATCTACCGCAATTTACACATATTTAATATTTATATTGGTAAATAGTTTTTTGGTTGTTTTAATAGTTCGTTTGTAACAAATTTCGCAAGCATGATTCATCTTCTTATTTGACTACTAGTTCTTTATAGTCTTCTATTTTTGTGATGCATCAATTTTTTTTCTTGTTGTTGGGATTAATAAAATTAGAGAGAGTAATCAGATGCTAAAATTTATATTTATATAAAAGAGATATATATCGAAGACTAAAATTTAGATAAAATACTAAAATTAGACGCTTCATTAATTCATAAAAGCCATATCTATATATAACTATGTATTGAAAACTTAGGATAAATCTATCAAAATATAGTAGAGAGGAAGTATCTAGATTAATTATTGACATAGTCAACCCTAACAGCTAAGATCTTTTAGAGTTGTCTATATAACATTGACTAGTGGGAGATATTAAGCTCTCTAACACATCCCCTTAATATAGACTATTACAAATAACAAGAGAAATAAAAAAACCATTCCTAGGTGGTTTTTTTTTTTATATTCAATTGAATTATAATGAGTGATAATGTGTTTAGTTTTGTGATATAGCACATGATTCTTGGATAGACCAATGGCCAAACTATTTTCCCAAAATATAGAACTTGGCTCCTTCTCTTAAGAGTTTTCTCAATGACATCGTGTGACATGCTATTGATGTTGCTACTACATACTCTAATTCATTTGAATATGTTTAGACAATGAGTTGTATCTTGGATGCCATGATATTGAACCTATACCTAAATGGAATAAATAATTGGAAGATTTTTTATGATCATCTGCAAAATCAATGTGTATATACTAAAACAAATTTTGCCATCATAAGTGGAATGTCAAATCCCATAATATGGTATACCTTCAATGTACCTTAAGATTTTTTTCACTAACCTTATAATGAGTCTTTGATAAACTCAATGAATTTGCAGATGAAGATTACTCCACACATGATATCTTGCCTGATAGATGTAAGATAGATGAGGTTGTCTAAAAATATCAAGTACAAAGTAGGATCAATTGGTGATACTTTACCTATGTTATTTAACTTTGTACATGTTAGAATTGGTGCATTTTCTATTTTTACTTTATATATTTTGAACCTTTTGAATAAAATGGTGTCACACTTTTGTTGATAAATAAAAATATCTTTATTACATTTCTAATCTATTTCCATGTAACACTTCGGTTCATTATTACCTTTTTTGAACCCATTGTTGAGTAAATAGGAATAAATGTCACTGTACTAATCTCATGGAGCTTTCCTGAAACCATACAATGGTTTCTGCAGTTTATAAATGTTTTACCATTGAACCTTACTTCCAATCCTTCAAATATTTATAGTTTATTCAAATAGACTTCCTCTTCTAATATTATCATTTAAAAGAAACCAGTTTAACATCCATCTCATAAACATGCCAACGATTCTGGGATAAATATACCACAACTACGCCTGGGAGAAAATGTCTCCATTATCAACAATATATTTTTGAACAAACCCTTTTGTAAAAAGTCCATAATTATTATTTTCAACTTTCCATTTCTCATTAAATTTGTTATATAAACCTATTTTACTCCAATGCTTGCTTTCCTTGCTAGAAAATCTACAAGATTGTTTGTTTAGTTATTTTCAATTGTATTGTTTTCTTCATTCGTAACTTCAATCCGCTATTCTTGATTTCTTTTTGAAAGGAAATTTGCTAAGATGATAATGAACCAACATCTGCTTCTTGATCAATAACATTATGTTCTACATAAATTTGTCTTATATTTGTTTTCTAATTTCTTAAAGAGACTATTGTGGAGTCTAAATCATGGTTGGAAGAAGAATTGCGAATTTTCTTTTATTTTCTTATATTGAAGATTCTCTTTGTACCTATAACCTCAGAAGTATTTAAGTGGAGCTTATTTTACTATAAAGTCCACCTATTCATGTATTTATGGAAAATGAATCTAACTTCCAGCTCTCTTATCAACTTAATCATTTCATGACTGGTCTGGTTCGAAAGTAACATCCATGCTTACTCTAAATTTATTGCTAATAAGATGACATAGTCTATATGCTTTAGAATGCTTGTATAGCCAATAATGCTATTTTTTTCACTTCTTATCAAGCATATTTCACAATTTTTTTGGAACATGTTCATAAGCTACACAACCATAAATTTTAAAATATGACAAAATTGGTTTCATACCACTCCAATCTTCTTGAGGAACTTTCTCCTCCGCATTATTTATGTACATGTTGAAGAAATTTCACAATTCGATTCAATACAATTTTGTTGGAATTATTGCTAGTTTATTGGTTGGAATTGACGTCAACTTGTTTGTGTATTGCACAACTGACAAAATTTGTCTAAACAAATAATGAATACATAGGTGTTGCAAACTTAGTTAGATTTTTAATTTGAAGTAGATTGAAGAATTTGAAGTTTGTGATACATACACTACTTCTATGAGATAAAGGTGCATACATATGAAAATGTTAAGAACAAAATTCACATACACAACCTTATGTGTGCAAAATAAAATAGCATAGTCTCTTTACATGGATATTTCCCATCGCAATCAATGAGTTGATGCAACATGGTCATGCATCAATATATATATATATATATATATATATATATATATATATATATATATATATATATATATAGACACACACACACACACACAAGGAGATCTAAGGTGGTTGGTGTGCACTTGGTGATGAAAGGAGATCTTGGGGGTATAACCAATCTCCCCTTTCATATTAATTTTCAATCCTGAGGCCTGTGGGTTATGGCCCACAAACCTATCGAGAGCGTATTTGAGGTCTGAAGCCTTTAAAACCTGACCACAACACTTTATCGGGTTTTCCTTTAAAAACCCGGGACCATTCATTATATCGGGATACACAGGAAATACAGGAAAAAACACGACCCAAACACTTTAGTCGGATCTCAAAAATTATACATCCGGGTTCATAATTATCAGCGGGTCCACACCTTCCATCCCTTCCACAGTGCTACGCCATTCCTTCACCGATCGCCGATCAAACTGATCTCGTTCGTCCATTACTTTCCCTGATCTAATGGTCAATATTCACTCTGAATATTCAAATATGTGCGTCTATCCTCTACTGTCGATCTGCACCCAATGGATTCGACAACTGTAATAGATATCAAGTGGACAATTAGCATGAGGATTAACTACCCGATAAGCGGTTTCCTCTCTCGCCCTCGCTTCTATGTGTCGTGATAGGAATGGAATGGGATCCAACCCCTTCAATACCGCTTACCACTATTTGCTTGCCCGAAAACCACTTCCACTGTTACGAAACCATTTTCCTCACGTGCTAATGCTCATGCATTTAAGCTTGTGATAACCATCGATCTAATGATCCGACGATTCTCATCCTTTGTCTCCTCTACCGTTGATCTGTGAGATCTAACGACAGTTGTGTATTTGTGACCGTTTGTTGCTCTTGACTTGATTTTATCCACCATTTGATGGATTTTGCGCTTTAACACGGGTCTCTGCCATGCTTCATTCAACACACGATATAACAGTTAAATCAGTATTTTTGGATCATCATCAATCCTACAGTGATCGATGGTCAATCAACAATATACAAACTGGATTTAAGTCCTCAATGCATATGTTTACAGAATCACTCGAAAAATATAATTACACAGATACACGGGAATCCACAAACACACAGGTATTATATTATACAGAAAATTTAGTTACAACCTAAGGCATTTCAGCCTTAGAAACAAGTTCCCTCTCGACTACATCGAATATACACACTAATTACACAATCTCTATCTATTTCTCTCTCCTACTTGAACACGTAGGTTCATCAATATATATATATATATATATATATATATATATATATATATATATATAAGGAAACATTGGATCGAATCACTGTGAAGGATCCAATCAAATCCTCTATATGAATCACTCAACTATCCCTAATTCTCTCTACATGAATACATATGTGGCATATTACATTTAATAAAGTCTTCTAGAGACATATCGCTTCCATCAAACTAGCTCTATTATAACATAATTTCCCTTGTTTTCTCTGATGGTCCACGTCCTCCTTGCTCTACTCCGCTTTGGATTCATCCTTTAATTAAGAGTGTCAAATGCTCCTGCATCACTTGGATAACTCCATAGATTGATCATATGGTCCACTCACTTGTTTTGGCACCAGTGCTTGCCTTGTGGAAATTTCGATTTTTTTTTTTGGCTTATTTGTTTTGTTCTGGCATAGAAAATTAAGGAAAATGATTGAATAATTTTATAATAGATCATTTGAATAACCTTGTTGCAAGGGTTGTATGTTAGAAATGAGTATGCTATCATGTTTTTTAAGTACAAGGAAGTTTTATACAAGTATTTTGTTTATTTTGAGGATTTTCATTATTCATAATGTTTTGGTTATGATGTTAAAGTTGGTTGCTGAAAACGTTTGTGACAATTTTCTATTTCTGAATGAAGTGACCAGTATAAGTCAGAATATGTTCTTTGTATTTATGATATGATGCTACATCTAAGTTTAAGGCTGTGATTCAATATTTTTGTGTTCTAAGTATAGGTATTCACTTGATCAAATAAGTGAATGCAAGCATGGTGTGTTGAATGATTAATATTTTCAAAGGTATGTATGTTGTTTTTGTTACTCAATAATGTGTACATATGTGGATATTATTGAAAACAATCCTTTATACTATAGGAGTAAATGACATTTGATTAATATCATTTCTTTTTATTGTTTTTTATAAATATGGTTATTTCAATTGGTTTATTGATGTAAGTCAGAGCTTTAAGAAGTCAGTATGATGCATGGTATGTTTCTACTAAGTATGATAGAAATTGTATGCTACCAGGGTTTGACGAAAAGAATGAGAGTAATTATTAATTGTTACTAGCCTTTGTGACAATTTTATATTTCTTAGAGTATCTATACTAAAGAAGAAAACAAGTTGAGAATAATTCCAAGTTGGCTAATAATAAGATCTGCAATATTGACATTATTTTTATGTAAGAGCAGTGAATATATACATGTATCCCCTTAATAACAATCCAAGATATATTCTAATTTGATTATGGAAAAATTTTGATTATGTGTGGTACTGAATGGTTATGGAGTGAGTTTTTAGTGCATGTAGAGATATTTCTTATTTATCTCAGATGTGTTTATAAATGAGCTTCAAGGTATTAGTGGGTCTAGTTTGAAATATTGTTGAAGTGTGTCCTACAATATTTGAGTTTTTGCAGGTGGATCTAGTGTGAAATATTATAAAACATGGTCCATAAAGGGTTTTAGGATTAAATACTTTAGTAAGGTTGTAATAGCTTCCTTCTAGTGGTAGCTAGTAAACTTGATCAAGGAGTAGTAGCTTCCTTTCAGTCTTAGCTAGAGAAATAAGAGGAGGTGGTATCCTCTAGCAGGTAGGGCCTTGTGCGCTAGTAAAATTCTACGCCAATGCAAGATGTAAAATGAATAATTTTCTTAAAATAATAAGAAGAAGACAAAGGCAACAACAATGGTGGTTTTTCTCATTTGGGTTTTCTACCTAACATATGATATTCCTATGTGTTATTTCTTGATGTCTTGTTTTTTGGCTTTATTACATGTTGCTTATAATAATTTTGTAATGCTAACTTAGTTAATGATTGATCAAAATTTTGAAATGATAATTAACCTATATATACATTGTTTGTATTCATTAAGGCCACTAGTTGTAGATCTAGTTCATGGAGAAGAGGCAAACGCCACTAAAGGGTGAGATTTGACACCAATATCAAACAATCTTATTATTACATCAAGTTTTATGTTTGTCACAATCTTGGAAACATGGCCAAAGAATGTAGGAAGGCCAAAATTTTCAAGCCTCCACACCAAAAGAAGAACGTAATTAAGATTTACAGAAAGAAGAACCAAAAATAAGATACATAGGGGAAGATAGTATCCATTGTAGTTTATTGTACCTAATGCATATTACTAAGAGGACAAGAAAATTGAATGTGAGGTACATCTCCTAATGGGAAGAATATTCTAGTAGCATAGGAACTTGATGACTATTAAGTCCATTGGATCGAATTATGCACATTCTTAGGGCAAAGAAATGAGTCAAAATCTTTACATGTTTGTTGGTTAAACTTTAATGATGACTCCATGTGTTTCTATATTATTCATTTGATGATGATTTATGGTACTAATGTTGCATCTAAGATTGCTATTGTGATCAGGATTGGTGATGAAATATCGGAACAGGTTCATGGGGAGCTTCTCATATGCTTTTGATAGTTGATTTTTGGCATTATGGTCCCTTAGAAAGGGAAACCTTCATTAAGGAGTTTGTAGTTATTGAATATATGTTGAAGAACCTAGGATGTTTTTTGAACTAGGATTAATTCATGAGTTATTGATGGTGTCAAATTTTATAATGTTGTTGTTGTATAGATCAGTCTTCTTACATTGTATCTCTAGAGCTTTGTTTGTTGTTTGGAACTTTCATTGATGAGGAGAGAACATGTGTGTGCATTTGAATAACCATGTATCAATATTGTTTAATTTTTGGTATATTGATCATAAAGGATCACATTAGGTCTAACATGAATTGTACAAGTAAGGAAATTTAATGGAATGATGTAACTTTAGTCTATGGAGTCATGTGTCATATGTTGACGATAGGTTTTCTTGTACAAGAGCCATATATAATCCTTATTATAGCCATGAATTTTAAACAAGGACATTTCTTGTTATATTTCATGTCATTGAACATCATTAGCCAATAATCGGTTAGTCACTTGCATTAGGAAAGTAATTTTATCCTGAAGAAAAAGTATTGTTTTGTTCGCATCCTCAGCATATACTCAAGGGAAGCATGGTCAACATATGAGTTTATGGTGTTTCATATCATATGCTATCAAAATATCAATTATAGAGTGTTGAGCATATCAGAGGGAGTATTTCTCTCAGTCTTCAAGGGAAAAAAGTGAAAATCGATTTACCAAACCTCTTCCTCACAATTTGTCTGAATACCTTCAACAATATTTGGGGATGATCTCTACTTATTCCCTCTCCTA
Source organism: Pinus tabuliformis (assembly GCA_031772625.1). Lineage (NCBI taxonomy): Eukaryota > Viridiplantae > Streptophyta > Pinopsida > Pinales > Pinaceae > Pinus > Pinus tabuliformis. The sequence goes on along the minus strand of CM062820.1, from coordinate 1,423,797,978 downwards.
ATACCTTTAGAAAAATAGGGGAGTATGGGCTCAAAGGGAGACGTGGTTCTTTTCTTCTAAGTAAAAAAGTTTGCATTTCACATTTTATAGGTGTTTGTTTCGAAGGAAAGGTACAAATATATGTTGGTCTACCCTTAAACAATCATGTATCATCTCCTATGATGAGCAATTTAAAGTGTTTGTATCCTCTTTAGAACCTAGTGCATTTTTTCTGATCATCAATGTATAGAAGATCCTTCCATGTATTCTCAAGGGGAGAATTAGCCAAATTAGCCATTTGAACTTAAGATAGGAGTAATCAATCATGTATTAAACAATTGATATAAGTCCAAAGGTATGGTAAAAAACAATTGTGAGGAGATGCTTGCAGCCCACGCATGTGAACAAGGGGAGTTTCAACTATTCATTATTTGTTGGAAATAATACTGAGAGGAGGGGGGGGTGAATCAATATTAGAAAATCAATAATTTTTCATTTCCATAATAAGATTCATATACGCTACTTTAGTTAAGGGAACTAATGTGTACACGCAACTGTGCTTAATGCAACTAGCATATATCCAGCAAACTTATGATTCAGTTAATTCATCACATGAGGATCCTTAATCAGTGTATTAGAAAAATAGTAACCATGTGTAGTAAAAACAAAACTTATCATCACACATAAGAAACACACATGAACACCAAGATATAAGGTGGAAACCCAATGTGGGTGAAAACCACCTACTGCAATCGCCTTTGTCTTCATTTAATTCTCTTTACAATTTTTGTATTGGTGCAATCTTATACCAGTATGTAAGCTTCTACCTGTACAAGGCTACAACCTTCTCTCATTCTCCAGCTTCTACTGGAAGGGAGCTACAACCCCCTAGCTCTTGTCGGCCTACAGAAGGCTATAACCTTCTCCTTTCTTCTATGGACCACGTTTCACAAATTTTTAGACTGGATCCATCAAAAACATCATTCAATCATCAAAAATATCTACACCAACCAATCTCCTATTGAACCAACCACAACCAAGTCAATCAAACACTTTAACAACCCATCAATATGATCTTTTTAGAATTTTGTCACCAAAATACAGTAACCATAACCCAAGCCAGAACCCAGAATATTGCAACAACAAACAGGAGCAACTAAAACATAGATTGTAAGGTATACGCTACTTTCTTGTGTTGAACATGCATGTATACGCACTTTCCTTAAAGTCAACCAGCATATACATCTGTAAATATTAGTTCATAATTCTACAGCTATACCAGACTTCAGTTATACCCAGATCATATCATTTACAGAATAATATATGCGTCAGTATTTAGATCTAGAATATTCATGAGCAAAAACACATAATGATAGTTCACTTTACGCCTTAAGATCTCGATCCATCATTAGACCTTATTCTCCTTCAACTGCTAAGGTTCCTCCTTGGTTCAGATCTAGCAATGCACCATAACCTAATAACCTGCATACTAGATCTCACTCTTCATCAGATATTCAATGATTGAATGTCATGGCCTAATGATCTTCTCCTCCTTTTATAGTTTTAGGGCTTTCTCAATACCATGGATCAGAACCACTTATGACCAATACCTTGGATCAAATACCATGGACCAATACCATGGATCAAAATACCATGGATCAAATACTTCAGACCAAAACTTAGTTTTCCAAGGTAAAAGCACTTTCCTTTCTGTGAAAGTGCATGCGTACATTATATGTTCCTTTTGTTCTATTAACCCGTGTGTATATGCAGCTCAGTCAATGGTGGAACTGCATATACCTCTCTTTCTTCATTTTGTGGGTCTGACCTGTAACTCTGCCTTGTTAACCTGTAGTACTGTGATTTTCCATCTGAATGAGTTGCTTTTTGGACTGATTCCTTGAAGTTATCCTGCATTTCATCACATCTGTAAACACTACTGGCATGCATTCTGTCACATCTGATATCTCTTTGGTAGTTCATTTAGTTACCATATACAAGTGAGTTGTTCTACTATAAGTGGGTTTCCATCAAGTACAACACATACATCATAATGCCAACAATCTCCCCCTTTGGACTTGATGGCAACAACAACCACACTAAGTCATTCTCCCCCTTTGACATCAAGGGCAAAGGGTCATGCTCCCCCTAAGTGTATGCTGAAATATATGATATTCTGAAGTGTGCTGATTGAGTCCATGCTCCACCAAAGCATAAGAAAAGTTTGCAAAAATATGTTCTAAAAGAAGAACATGACTTTATACATGCATCACAAATGACCTTCCTATCACTAATGACTCATACATACATCCATCTCCCAACCAAGTGGGGATATACCAAATTTGACTCATCCACCCAACCAAGTGGGCATATATCAATTGTTTGTACATGTCAAAAACAAGAAACATTACATCATCCATTCCATGCATAGTGGGGTTACAAATTAGGCCTTTTTCATGGCCGTTACATTAAAAGATATACATGAAATATATAATGGAGACCAAATATCGTAAACAAGACCATGATAGTCATCAGGGACTATCATTAACAGTATTTGTCAATCGACATCCAGACCAAAATCCATGTTCTCTCCCTGAACCTGTTCCACCCGAAACAAAATCTGCACTGGAATCTTCTAAGATAATGCCAACAATATGCATTATTAGAAGCATATGCTCCCTCTGAACCCTCATCAGATGTTCACTATCAAATCTGATTTTTCATATATCAGAAGAGTTATCAAGGCATCATCATCATTGAGATATATATCAAGTTATCAACAACTTATGAGAGCCAACATATTTCCACATGTCATCCACAGACTGTAACCATCATCAAACAAAGCAGATAATTCACTGAACCATATCAGACCCCTTTCTCCTGAGTCTGTCCCACTACGTTTCCTCACACTAGCATATACCCGACCGCACCCATAAAAACCAGCATATATACACGACTATGCTTCATGAAACTCGCGTATAACCACCTTTCTCTAAAAAAATGGATTTTAACAGTAGGATGATGCAGCAACTACTCCCAGCCTCTGTCTATGATATTCAAATGTCTCTCTGGGCAATGGTTTAGTAAATATATCAACAACCTGTTCTTTGGAGGGAACATACTCCAATTTTACCTTTTTTTCAAGAAATTGTTCATGTAGAAAATGATATTTGATGGGTATGTTATTGGTCTTGGAATGCATGACTAGATTCTTTGAAATACTGATGGCACTTGTATTATCACATAGAATGGAGATTGGTTGAGTACATGTGATCTGAATGTCTTGCAATGTTTGCGTCATCCAAAGTAGTTGTGTGCAGCAGGATGCAGTAGCCACGTATTCTGCTTCAGCCATAGACAATTCAATTGAACTTTGTTTCTTGCTGAACCAAGACACCAACCTAGAACCCATATAGAATGCACCACCACTAGTGCTTTTTCTGTGATCAACACTTCCTACCCAATCTGCATCTATATATGCATGAAGTGTAAGATATGTATCTGTACGATACCATAAACCAAAGTTCAATGTTCCTTGAAGATATTTGAAAATCCTTTTGATTGCTTGAAGGTTTGTTTCCTTACGATTTGCTTGGAATCTTCCAACTATTCCCACTGCATGCATGATGTCTAGTCAGCTACCTATTAGATAATGCAGACTGCCAATCATGGATATGTAAGTTGGTTGATGTACTACTATTGATTCATCATTTGAGCTAAGACTGCATCCTGTTACCATTGGGGTACATACTATTTTAGAGTCTTTCATGCCATACTTTTTGAGGATCTGTTTTGGATATTTGGTTTGTGACAAAAAAATACCATCTTTATTTTGCTGAACTTGTAGACCAAGAAAGTAGGTAAGCTCACCAAGCAAGGACATTTCAAATTCTTGCTACATTGCTGAAGCAAAATTCTGACTCATGGATTCTTCATTGCTACCAAAGACGATATCATGAACATACACAACAATTATTAGCAATTTATTAGTGTCCATCTTTGTATATAGATTGCTATCTACTGACCCCTTTGAAAAACCCTGTTGGTGGAGATATTTGTGAAGATGGTAATACCATGCCCTTGGAGCCTATTTTAGACCATAGAGAGCTTTTCTGAGTTTGCATACAAGATTTGCATCATTTCCAAGAATGAATCCTTTTGGTTGTTGAATATAGACTTCTTCTTCTAAGTCTCCATTAAGAAAGTTAGATTTTACATCCATTTGGTATACTTTGAATTTCTAAAAACTTGAAAGAGAAACAAGCAAAAAAGCTTCTTCAAAGTCTATACCTTCTTGTTGAGCATATCCTTTACAAACAAGTCCTGCCTTGTTTCTAATAACTTCTCCATTTTCATTCAGCTTGTTTTTGAATATCCATTTAGTTCCTATGATATTCTTATCATGAGGTCTAGGAACTAATTCCGAAGTATTATTCTTTTCAATTTTCTCAAGTTCTTCATTCATGGCCTTGACCCAACATTCATCTCTGCATGCTTCATTTACATTTTGAGGTTCAGTGCAAGATAGTAATGCTAGATAGCTTGAAGCTTCGGCAATGGTTCTTCTAGTTTGCACACCTGCCCCATTTTCCCCTAATATTTGAGTTTCTGGATGATTTTTCTAAACATACCTGGGCGGGGTCTTTTCTTATATCATTATATCTTCTTCTCATGCTTAATTGGTTTCTTCTTCAGAATCAGTGTGATTTGATGAGGGAAAATGATCCTCATCTTCTTCATTGTCATAATCTTCGGTTTTTATCTGTTTTAAATTTTTTCATGCTTCATCAACCACAACATTAATACTTTCAATAATTTTCCAAAGTCTTTTATTGTAACATTTATATCCTTTACTTCGATAAGAGTAACCAAGAACAATACCTTAATCTGATCTGGGTTCAAACTTACCAAGTTTTTCATCAGTCCTTTTGATGTAACGTTTTCTTCCAAAAAATTTGAAGTATTTCATAGTAGGAGTCTTACCATACCAAAGTTCATGTGGAGTTTGAATGTTGTTTACCAGAACATTTTCTTGGTTGAGAATAGTGACGGCGGAAAATGCAGCTTCACCCTAGAAGGTTGCGGGAGTTCCAGATTCATCTAGCATAGCACGAGCCATTTGTTGAATAATTCTGTTCATCCTTTCTACCACTCCATTTTGTTGAGGAGTCCTTGCAGTAGAGAACTACCTTTTTTATTCCATGTTGTTCACAAAAGTCAAGGAATTCATCCGAGGTAAATTCCCCTCATTGATCAGATCTGAGGCATTTGATTTTGTGATCTGATTCATTTTCAACCAAAGCTTTGGAGGCTTTGAACTTTTCAAATGCTTCATCTTTATGGTTTATAAGAATTATCCAACACATTCTGGAAAAATCATCAACGAACAATATAAAGTATTCTTCTCCACGAGGTGACTTTTTCCTTGATGTACCACATAAATCAGTATGAACAAGTTCAAGAGGTTTACTAGCTGATCCTTCCTTTTCGATGAAATGAGATCTGGTTTGCTTACCAAATTGACATGATTTACATATAGTACTTTCAGGAATATTGATATCTAGAAGATCATGGACAGCTTGGAATCTGCATGCTTTTCTTATTTGAGAAAAGCTTAGATGTCCCAATCTTCTGTGCCATAGCCAGTTTTCATCATTTTCGCTTAGATAGCACTGTTGTTGTACTGCGATGAGTATGTATAGGTTGTGTGTAGTTCTTGTCGCTTTGATCAAGGTTTCTCTTCTATCAAGCTCACGAACAACACATCCATTTGATCGAAACACTACTTCATTTCCTTGATCACACATTTGACTCACACTCAACAGATTATGCTTTAAGATATCAACATACATAACATTTCCAACTTTAAATTTTTCTTTCAAGAAAACAGAGCCTTTACCTTTTATGACAGCAGGAGTGCCATTTCCAAATGAGACACTCTTTTCCTTTTCTAAGGCATTATATGAGTGTACTTTTTCTCTATCACCTGTCATGTGTTTTGAGCATCCATTGTCAATGCACCACTGGTTTTCTTTTCCTTCTGCATACAAGTCTATACCACATATTTCTGTTTTTCGTTCTTTCTTTCTCCATATTTTGGGATTTAATGGATTTTGCTCCTTTTGAGCTATTTTCTGGAATTTACTCCTGCATTCAAATCCTTCATGGCCAAAGTTATTACAGATTGAGAATTCTATTTCATTTTCAAGAAGAGAAAAGTTATTATAAGAACTTTTCTTGAACCCTGTCACATTCCTTTGATTTCATGCTTCTCTAGTCATAATAGTTTTGTAGGAAACACATTGAGTAGCTTTGGGGCCAAAATTATGACATAAAAAAGATTGACCATTAAAGAAGTTCCTGCGATTGTTGAATCTATTGACCTGTTGATTGTAGTTTCTATTGATATTCTTTGAAGCAAATTGAGTACGATTTACTTGAGGTTGGTTGTGGCTTTTTTCATCCTTGAAGTAAATTGAGCCTGATTCACCTGGTGATCTGCTTTATGCCTTTGATGAAGATTGTCGAAATGTTCATTGTCCTTTGCTGCATCAAGGTAACTTTTAGTGGAGGTTGACAGCTTCTGTGATTGAGATGTTTCTTCAGTATATCCAAGACCTATCTTTATCAGAGGACAGTGCTACACTTCGATAATTTCATTTAAGGTTTTTGATCCTTTAGAAAATCTAAGATTGAGATCTTTTGTTTTCTCAAGATCCTTTCTTAGACCCACAATTTCACATTCTAGCTTTTCATTGTGTTTTTCTCTTTCAGCAAGTTGGTATGTCAAGGTATCTATAATCATACTCTTTTCTTCTAAAAAAAGTTGAGTTTAGATATTTCTCCATAAAGGTCATCTTCATCTAAATCATCCAAAAATTCATCATCTTCATAATCCATTAGAAGTTTATAGTCATTACTATTTCCATCTTCATCACTATTTGATAAACCATCATTATCTTCATGAGTATAGTAGCTCTTTTTACTTACACTTTGTTTTCTATTCCATTTTGTAGATTCCTTCCCTTTATCATATTTATCTTTATGAGGACATTTGGCAGCATAATGATTGACTCTACCACAGGAAAAAAATTTGAAAGGTAGTTTACCTCTGAATCTTCAGAAACCCCATTGAAAGTTTTTGACAAAGTTTGCTTCTTCTTCTCCTTCTGAAGCATGTCATGATTCATTGAGTTCTTCTTCTCTTTTTGCTGAAGCTTTAAATGCAACTTCCATTATCTGATGGACCTCCTTTTCTCATCTCAAAGGTAGTTAAGATTTCGTGCAGCTGTGTCATAGTAATAGTCTATAGATCTTGTTTTTCTTCTATGGCGGATAGTTTTGATTCAATCTTAGCAGACAAGGATCTTAAAAAATTTTCAACTAAAGTAACTTCCTTTATTTCTTCACCCAGATTCTTCATGAAATTAACAATCTCATCTATACGTAAGAAGTAACTACATATGCTTTCATCATTGTGCATCTTGAGAGTTTCATATTGAATATTGAGATTTTGCAGTTTAACACATTTTACGTGAGATTCTCCTTCATAGCTTAGAATGCTTCTGTACCATATTTCTTTGGTGGATTTGAGCTGCATAACTTTAGCAAACTCTGATTGTCACAAACTTCCCAATAATGTATTGACAGCCTTGGCATTGGTTTCATCCTGCTTTTTACCTGCCGTATTTGTAGGAATTGCTAATGGAAATGTATATCCTCCTTTCATGATTTCCCAGACATCTGTTCCAAGAGATTGAAGATAGGTTGTGGTTCTTACCTTGCAATAAACAAAGTTTCTCTTGTCAAAGATTGTCTGTCTGATGGATCCCACGTTTTCTTGACTACTCATGATGATGGATCTTCCTTCAAGTGATCAAGCTTCTTCTGAAGGGCCTGCTTTGATGCCAATTTTTGGAAATAATACTGAGAGCGGGGGGGGGGGTGAATCAGTATTAGCAAATCAATATTTTTTCATTTTAATAATTAGATTCATATATGCTACTTCGTTTAAGGGAACTCACGTGTACATGCAACTATGTTTAATGCAACTACCGTATATCGAGTAAACTTATGATTCAGTTAATTGATCACATGAGGATCTTTAATCAGTGCATTAGCAAAATAGTAACCATGTGCAGTAAAAACAGAATAGATCATCACACATAAGAAACACACATAAACACCAAGATATAAGGTGGAAACCCAATGTGGGTGAAAACCACTTGCTGCAATCATCTTTGTCTTCTTTTAATAATAAAAATATTCTGTTTACAATTTTTGTACTACTGTAGTCTTATACCAGTACGCAGGCTTCTACCTGAGAAGGCTACAACCTTCTCTCATTCTCCAGCTTCTACTGGAAGGTATCTACAACCCACTAGCTCTTTTACTAACTAATATGTTTACTAGTACATAAGTGCCGGCCTACAGAAGGCTACAACCTTCTTCTTTCTTCCAGGGACCATGTTTCATAAATTTTCATACTAGATCCATCAACAACATCATTCAATCAACAAAAGTATATGCACCAACCAATCTCCTATTAAACCAACCACAACCAAGTCACTCAAACACTTTAACAACCCATCAATCTGATATTTTCCGAATGCTGTCACCAAAATACAGTAACTAGAACCCAAGCCAGAACCCAGAATATTGAAGCAACAAATAGCAGCAACTAAAACATAGATTGTAAGGTATACACTACTTTCTTGTGCCAAACGTGCGTGTATATGCGCTTTCCTTAAAGTCAACTAGCGTATACATCTATAAATATTAGTTCATAATTCTGCAACTATACCAGACTTTAGTATACGCAGATCATATCATTTACAGAATAATATATGCATCAGTATTCAGATCTAGAATATTCATGAGCAAAAACACATAATGATAGTTCATTTTACGCCTTAAGATCCCAATTCATCATTAGATCTTATTCTCCTCCAATTGCTAAGGTTCCTCCTTGGTTCAGATCCAACAATGCACCATAACACAATAACCTACATACTAGATCTCACTCTTCATCAGATATTCAATGCTTGATTTTCATGGCCTAATTATCTTCTCCTCCTTTTATAGTTTTAGGCCTTTCTCAATACCATGGATCAAAACCACATAGGACCAATACCTTGGATCAAATACCTGGGGGCAATACCTTGGATCAAATACCATGGACGAATACCATGGATCAGAATACCATGGACCAAATACTTCGGACCAAAACATAGTTTTCCAAGGTATACGCACTTTCCTTTCTGTGAAAGTCCGTGTGTACGTTATATGCTCCTTTTGTTTTGTTAACCCGCGTGTATATGTGGCTTGGTCAATGCTGAACCTGCGTATACCTGTCTTTCTTCATTTTGTGAGTTTGATCTGTAACTTTGTGCTATTAACCTGTAGTATTGTGATATGTCATCTAAATGAGTTGCTTTCCGAACTGATTCCTTGAATTTGTCCTGCATTTCATCACATCTGTAAACACTACTTTCATGCATTCTATCACATCTGATATCCCTTCTGTAGTTCATCTAGTTACCATATACAAGTGAGTTGTAATACTATAAGTGGGTTACCATCAAGTACAACAAATAAATCATAACACATACATCATAATGCCAACAATCCCCCCCTTTGGACTTGATGGCTACAAAAACCACACAAAGTCACTCTCCCCCTTTAACATCAAGGGCAAAGGGTCATGCTCCCCCTGAGAGCATGCTGAAATCTCTCATATGCTGAAGTGTTTTGATTGTGCTCCCCTGATCGAGTCCATGCTCCCCTTGAGCATAAGAAAAGTCTGCAAAAAGATGTTCTAAAAGAAGAACATGACTCTATACATGCATCAAAAATGACCTTCCTATCACCAATGACTCATACATACATACATCTCCCAACCAAGTGGGTATATACCAATTTTGACTCATCCACCCAACCAACTGGGGATATATCAATTGTTTGTACATGTCAAAAGCAAGAAACATAACATCATCCATCCCATGCATAGTGGGGTTAAAAATTAGGCCTTTTTCATGGCCGTTACATTAAAAGATATATATGAAATATATAATAGAGACCAAATATCGTAAACAAGACCATGATAGTCATCAGCAACTATCATCAATAGCATTTGTCAATCAGCATCCAGACCAGCAACCATGTTTTCTCCCTAAAAATGTTCCACTTGAAACAAAATCTGCACCAAGATCTTCTAAGATAATGCCAACAATATGCATTATTAGAAGCATATGCTCCCCCTCAACCTGCATCAAATGTTCACTGTCAAATCTAATTATTTCATATATTAGAAGAGTTATCAAGGCATGATAATCATTCAGGTATATATCAAGTTATCAACAACTTATGAGAGCAAACATATTTCCACATGTCATCCACAGACTATAACCATCATCAAGCAGAGCAGATAATTCACTGAACCATATCAAACCCCTTTCTCCTGAGTCTAGCCCATTTCTTTTCCTCAAACTAGCATATACATGACTGTACCCATAGAAACCAACGTATATACATGACTATGCTTCATGAAACTCATGTATAACCACCTTTCTCTATAAAAAAAATGGATTTTAACAGCAGGATGATGCAGCAACTACTCCCAGCTTATGTTTGAGATATTCAAATGTCTCTCTGGGTAGTGGTTTAGTGAATATATCAGTAACCTGTTCTTTGGAGGGAACATACTCCAATTTGACCTTTTTTTCAAGCACTTGTTCATGTAGAAAATGATATTTGATGGGTATGTGCTTGGTCTTGCAGTGCATGATTGGATTCTTTAATATACTGATGGCACTTGTATTATCACATAGAATGGAGATGGGTGGAGTACATGTGATCTGAATGTCTTGCAATGTTTTCATCATCCAAAGTAGTTGTGTGCAGCATGATGTAGCAGCCACGTATTCCGCTTCAGCTGTAGATAATGCAATTGAACTTTGTTTCCTACTGAACCAAGACACCAACCTGGAACCCATATAGAATGCACCACCACTAGTGATTTTTCTGTCATCAACTCTTCCTGCCCAATTTGCATCTATATATGCATGAAGTGTAAGATCTGTATCTCTAGGATACCATAAAAAAAAATTATGTGTTCCTTGAAGATATTTGAAAATCTTTTTGATTGCCTAAAGGTGTGTTTCCTTACAGTTTGCTTGGAATCTTCCAACTATTCCCATTGCATGCATGATGTCTGGTTAGGTACCTATTAGATAAAGCAAACTGCCAATCATGGATCTGTAAGTTGGTTGATGTACTGCTGTTGATTCATCATTTGAGCTAAGATTGCATCCTATTAACATTTGGGTACGTACTGGTTTAGAGTCTTCCATGCAATACTTTTTGAGGATCTGTTTGAGATATTTGGTTTGTGAGAGAAGTATACCATCTTTATTTTCCTGAACTTGTAGACCAAGAAAGTAGGTAAGCTCACCAGGCAAGGACATTTCAAATTCTTGCTGCATTATTGAAGCAAAATTCTGACTCATGGATTCTTCATTGCTGCCAAAAATGATATCATCAACATACACAACAATTATTAGCAATTTATCAATGTCCATATTTACATATAGATTGCCATCTACTGACCCCTTTGAAAAACCCTGTTGGTGGAGATATTTGTCAAGACAGTAATACCATGCCCTTGGAGCCTATTTTAGACCATAGAGAGCTTTTCTGAGTTTGCATACAAGCTTTGCATGATTTCCAAGAATGAATCCTTGTAGTTGTTAAATATAGATGTTATGAAACCAGCTCAAGAAAAGATAGAAAATATAGATCAACGCCTTAGAATTCAGCCTCTTCGAGGGGGCAACCTCCTTTACATTACATAAATGAACAATTCTTGGATGATACAAATGACAAAACCTCCTTTCTATATATAGGAGTCTAAGGAGTCACAATATAATCCAGCCGACCTAACAATAATAATATAAAGCCACAAAAATAATAATAGAAGGATTCTATGGGGCACAAAAATAACAATAAGGGGGTAATAGGGGCACAAAGATATAAATAAGGGGTATAACTATAATAGTAATGGGGTAATCACTAGTATTATAGGGACCCAACATGCCCCTCTCCTTCAAAAAGGTGTTGTCCTCAACGCTTGAGTAATTCTGGATACTTCTGCATAAAATTCTCATCCTCCCATGTGGAATCTTCAGCGGATAAGTTCTTCCACTTGATAAGATACTCTGAAATTGATCGATTTCGTAGCTGTTGAGTTCTTGTTTCTGTGACTGCTTCCGGTTCCAATATAATTTTTCATTCCTCGTCAAGTTCTGGCAATATTGTTTGAATTGGGAGCTTGTCACCTATAACCTTCTTTAAACATGAAACATGGAAAACTGGGTGCAATCGAGAAGCTGCAGGAAGCTCCAATTTGTATGCCATAGTACCAATCTTTTGCAACACCTTGTACGGACCATAATACTTTGGTGATAATTTATTATCCTTCTTAGCTTGCTTTAGGGAAATTTGCTTATATGGTTGTAGCCGTAGGAATACCCAATCACCTACATCAAAACTTCTTTCACTGCGATGTTATCCTTTAAGAGTTGGAGGACTTGTTGTTGATGTTCGATGTGATGTTCCACTACCTAAACCTTAGAATTTTCTCTTAAATATGATGTGATGGATGGTGGTTGATACCCATAAAGTGCCATAAATGGGGTCATTTTTGTTGCTGTATGGAAGGAAGTGTTATACCACCATTCAGCAAGAGGCAACCATTTGACCCATTGTGTCTGTTTATCAGATACAAAGCAACGAAGATATCCTTCCAAACATTTGTTTACTATCTCAGTTTGCCCATCAGATTGAGGATGATAAGATGAGCTATGAGCTAACTGAGTACCAAGACAAGAAAATAATTCTGTCCAAAAATTTCCAGTGAAAATGGGATCTCTGTCACTTACAATAATCTTTGGGTTTCCATGTAGCTTTTGAACTGTTTCCATAAATGCAGTAGAAACTGTACTGGCTTTAAATGGATGTGATAATGCACAAAAGTGTGCATACTTGGTAAGTCTGTCAACTACCACCATGATGACACTCTTTCCCTCAGACTTGGGTAAACCTGTGATAAAATCCATTGAAACCTCCTCCCAACGTTGGCTTGGAATGGATAAAGGTTGTAATAGACCCGATGTCTTAATTGTTTCAACTTTATTTTGTTGGCAAACCAAACATTCCGCCACAAACTTTTGAATATCTGATTTAAGGCCATCCCAAAAAAATTCCTTCTTAACCCTGTGGTAAGTTTTTAAAAATCCTGAGTGCCCTCCTAAGGGAGAAGTGTGCAATTCCATAAGAATCTTTTGTTTTAGCTGGGAATTCTTACAGAGGTATAAGCGATCTTTGTACCATAACGAATCATTTTTTCAGCTAAATGTATCAGAAGTACTGGAATCTTGTTGTAGCTTTCGAATAAGTGCCCACACTTCTTCGTCATTCTTCCATTCCTCCCTTGCTTCGTTTATCCAATCTGGTTGGATAATAGAAATGGCACACAACAATGCTTCCACATCCTCATCCTTTCTTGAGAGTGCATCTGCCACCACATTTTGCTTCCCTTTTTTGTAGATGATTTCAAAGTCATAACCCAACATCTTTGTGACCCACTTTTGTTGCTCTTCAGAGGATAATCTTTGTTCTAAAAAGTATTTAAGGCTATCATGATCCGTTTTTACCTTGAAGTGTCTTCCCATTAGGTAGGGTCGCCATTTCTTAAGTGCATGGAGTATTGCCAACATTTCCTTCTCATAAATAGCTTTGCTTAAAAACTTTCCCTTGATTGGACGACTTTCAAAAGCAATGGGTCTTTCATCTTGCATTAGAACAGCACCAATTCCATTTCCTGAAGCATCACATTCCACAATAAAGGTTTTTGTGAAGTCCGGTGTAGCTAAGACCGGTGCTTGGCACATTGCCTCTTTAAGATGTTCAAAGGCCTTTGTTGCTTCCGGAGTCCATGAAAATGAATCTTTCTTCAATAATGTTGTTAGAGGTGCTGCTATTCTCCCATAATTCTTAACAAACTTGCGATAATACCCTGTCAACCCAAGAAATCCTCGCAGATGCTTTATGGATGTGGGGATTTTCCATTCCTTAATGGCTTTAATTTTGCTAGGGTCTACCTTAACTCCTTCATGAGATACAATATGACCCAAATATTCCACCTCCTGGACTCCAAAGAAACATTTGGATCTTTTTGCATATAATTGTTTCTCCTCCAATAGTTGTAGCACCCTGTCAACATGTTCAACATGATCCTTCCAAGACTTGCTGTAGATTAGTATATCATCAAAAAATACTAACACAAATTTTCTAAGGAATGGTTTGAAAATTGAATTCATCAAACCTTGAAATGTTGAAGGTGCATTGGTAAGGCCAAAAGGCATGACCAAAAATTCATAATGACCCTCATGAGTTCTAAATGTCATTTTTGGAATGTCTTCAATCTTCATTCTGATTTGATGATATCCCGAACGAAGATCCAACTTGGTGAAGTAAATTGATCCATGCAATTCATCCAGTAATTCATCAATGACAGGAATGGGGAACTTATCTTTAATAGTGAGCTTGTTGAGCTCCCTATAATCCGGACACATGCGCCATGATCCATCCTTCTTGTGCACCAATACTACTGGAGCTAAGAAAGAACTTTGACTTGGTTGAATTATACCAGCCTCTAGCATTTCTGCAACCATACGTTCAATTTCACTTTTTTGGACATAGGGATATCTGTACGGCCTGATGTTTGGAGGAACACTTCCTGGAATCAGATGAATAGCATGATCACGCATAGGTGGGAGACCTTTGGGAGTCTCAAATACCTTGGAATGATTGTCCAGGACTTTTTGGAGATCTGGAGAAATAGATGATTCCAATGTGGAAACATCTAGCGAACATAATTGTGCAATTACACCTCTTTGCTCCTTTTTTAGAAGCTTTGTCATGCCATTAGAGCTGATTATCTTTCCTGGTTTCCCTGCAATACCCCTTAATTCAACTTCCTTTCCTTCCACAGAAAATTTCATGAAAAGTTCTTGAAAATTAAAAGCTATTGTACCCAAGGATTGTAGCCATTGGACTCCTAGTACAACATCAGCACCTCCCATTGGAATGGAAAGCATTGGGCTAGTCAATACATATTCTCCCATGGATAGCTTGATATTATGGCACTTTCCAGAGCAATTTATTGTTCCTCCATTTGCAATCATCACTTGACACTCTGGTGCTGGATATAGGAAGCAATTCAATTCTTTTGCTACCCTACAATGAATAAAATTGTGGGTGCTTCCTGAATCAATCAACACTATTACCTTTTTCTTCTTGATTTGTCCTTCTATCTTGATGGTTTGAGGAGTGGTAATTCCCGCCAATGCATTACAAGATATGGTCGGATTTATTTGTTCTTCATCTAGGCTTTGTTCCTGGAATATATCCTCTTCTTTTGACCTTTCTTGCTCCTTTTCTTCTTCCTCTTCACAATCTATGTAGAATAATTTCTTCTCAGCACACTTATGACCTTTTGTGTATTTGCTATCACAATTGTAACAAAGCCCTTTTGCTCTTTTTTCTTCCAATTGTTGTGGTGTCAACCTTGTAGGTTGTGGAAGACTAGGGGCAACAACACTTCCGTCTTTATAGTTGTGAGTGGTATGCTTCCTAGTTGCCATAATTTTGCTTTCCATTTTTCTTGCTAACCTGAATGCCTTCTCTAATGAATCAGGTTCCCAAAGGTGAACATCATGTTGGATATTATCCTTTAAAGACCCTATGAACACATCAATCCTATGCTCCTCTGGAATATCTTTTACCCTTATGTTCAATTTTTGGAACTCCTCAATGTGCTCCATTATTGAACCCTTTTGTTTGAGACTTATCAATTGGCTAAAAAAAGTGTTGCTTTTTGTATCCTCATAATGTGCTATCAATTCTTCCGTAAAAATTGCCCAAGTGATAAATTGTTTACGAGAACAAAGCCATTGATACCATACAAACTGATTTGGTTCCAAATATACAGTTTCCATACGTACCTTTTGTGCATTTTGCACATTATTGAGATCGAAGAATTGCTCCATCTGTAATATCCATGTGGCGGGATCCTTGCCATCAAACTTCCTCATATCGATTTTTGGAATATGGTGATTTTTCGATCCAACATTAGCGTCTATGGAATCATGATTAACATTTCTTTTGTTCTCATCATGAGTTTCCTTTACTACCTTTTCACCATTAGTAAGTATTTCTTGTAGAAAATTTGTCAAATCTGTCTTCAAATCTGCCATGCCTGTCTTCAAATTTGTGTTCAAATCTATCTTCAAATTGTCCATCTTAGCTTCCACGCCATTTATCTTATCATCTGTTAACTTTTGTGAGCGTGACATTTGTTGCACTTGTTCTTGTAATTTTGATATATCATGTAGCATTTCTTCCTCTTCTTCATGAGTCATGCTAGAGCTTTCAGGTTCCTTACTAGGTGTTTGCATTTTCTTTCCTCGGGGCATCAGTTACCGATAATAATTCTCTACTATGCCCTTTGAATTCCTTCAAAATAAATTTTTCAAACCAAGCTTAAGCAAAAATTTAAAAAATCTACACACCTTTTTTCACTTTGTAGGAGCTCGATATTGCCTCTGATGTATCTCTGTACTTTCCAATCATCTAGTTCTGAATTTGTGACCTGTAGTAGCTCTCTGTGTCCTCTTTCCAATGCCACCAGTAGGATCCAAATTGGATTCTCCAAGAAAGCGTTATGCACAATCTCCCAAGATGACCTGATTATAGACCTTTCCAGAAGATCAAAGTTGTATGAAGTGCCACGTGTACAATTTTCGATATTTGGTTCTGAAAATGATATAAAAGAAACTACAGTCCGTCCTCTTTCTGTACCTTCTGACGAAATTGCAATCTGATTCCCAGAGAGAAAGTTATGACAATTTTCCCCAGGTCACCTGTTTTGAATGTAATTCAGGAGTCTGCAAAAAGACCAACTTCCTCAGATCATATCTCCGAAAATATCACGCGAAAAGCTCTGAAATTCGAACCCAAGGTTCAGCGTGATTTCTTCTCAAATGGTTTTTTTTTGCGACTTCTGAAACATTATAGAAAAAAAGTTATAGCGAAAATACCACGATGACCTGTTTGGAGCAGCGAAACCCTAGAATCCAAACCTCTGATACCAAATGTTATGAAACCAGCTCAAGAAAAGATAGATCAACGCCTTAGAATTCAGCCTCTTCAAGGGGGAAACCTCCTTTACATTACATAAATGAACAATTCTTAGATGATACTAATGACAAAACCTCCTTTCTATATATAGGAGTCTAAGGAGTCACAATATAATCCAGCCGACCTAACAATAATAATATAAAGCCACAAAAATAATAATAGAGGGATTCTATGGGGCACAACAATATAAATAAGGGGTATAACTATAATAGTAATGGGGTAATCACTAGTATTATAGGGACCCAACAATAGACTTCTTCTTCTAAGTCTCCATTAAGAAAGGTAGATTTTACATCCATTTGGTATACTTTGAATTTCTGAAAACTAGAAAGAACAAGAAACATTCTGATAGCTTCGAGTCTTGCAACAGGTGAAAAAGTTTCTTCAAAGTCTATACCTTCTGGTTGAGCATATCCTTTACAAACAAGTCTGGCCTTGTTTTTAATAACTTCTCCATTTTCGTTCAGCTTGTTGTTGAATATCCATTGAGTTCCTATGATATTCTTATCATGAGGTCTAGCAACTAATTCCCAAGTATTATTCTTTTCAATTTTCTCAAGTTCTTCATTCATGGCCTTGACCCAACATTCATCTCTGCATGCTTCATTTACATTTTGAGGTTCAGTGCAAGATAGTAATGCTAGATAGCTTGAAGTTTCGGCAGTGGTTCTTCTAGTCTGCACACTTGCCCCTTCTTCCCCTAATATTTGAGTTTCTGGATGATTTTTCTGAACATACGTGGACGGGGTCTTTTCTTCTATCGTTATCTCTTCTTTTGGTTCTTCATTCATTTGTTCTTAAGAATTAGTGTGATTTGATGTGGGAAAATGATCCTCTTCTTCTTCATCGTCATAATATTCGGTTTTTATCTGTTTTGGATTTTTGCATGCTTCATCAACCTCAACATCAATACTTTCAATAACTTTCCCCCAAGTCTTTTATTGTAACATTTATATCCTTTACTTCGGGAAGAATAACCAAGAAGAATACGTTCATCTCCTCTGGGTTCAAACTTACCAAGTTTTTCATCTGTCCTTTTGATGTAACATTTTCTTCCAAAAAATTTGAAGTATTTTATAGTAGGAATCTTACCATACCAAAGTTCATGTGGAGTTTAAGTGTTCTTTACCTGAACATTTTCTTGGTTGAGAATAGTGACGACGACGAATGCAGATTGACCCCAGAAGGTTGTAGGAGTTCCAGATTCATCTAGCATACCACGAGCCATTTTTTGAATAGTTATGTTCATCATTTCTACCACTCCCTTTTGTTGAGGAGTCCTTGTGTGGAGAACTGCCCTTTTATTCCATGTTGTTCACAAAAGTCAAAGAATTCATCCGAGGCAAATTCCCCTCCTCGATCAAACCTGAGGCATTTGATTTTGCGATATGATTCACTTTCATCCAAAGCTTTGAAGGCTTTGAACTTTCAAATGCTTCATCTTTATGCTTTAGAAGACCTATCAAACACATTCTAGAAAAATCATCAATGAACAATATAAAGTATTCTTCTCCACGAGGTGACTTTTTCCTTGATGGACCACATAAATCAGTATGAACAAGTTCAAGAGGTTTACTCGCAGACCCTTCCTTTTCGATGAATTGAGATCTGGTTTTCTTACCGAATTGACATGATTTGCATATAGTATTTTCAAGAATGTTGATATCTAGAAGATCACGAATAGCCTGGAATCTACATGCTTTTCTTATTTGAGAAAAGCTTAGATGTCCCAATCAACTGTGACATAGCCAATTTTCATCATTTTTGCTTAGGTAACACTTTTTTTGTCCTCCCTTGAGTATGTATAGGTTGTTTGGAGTTCTTGTCCCTTTGATCATGGTTTGTCCTGTATCAAGCTCATGAACAACACATCCATTTGATCGAAACACTACTTCATTTCCTTGATCACACATTTGACTCACACTCAACAGATTATGCTTTAAGCCATCAACATACATAAAATTCCCAACTTTAACTTTTTCTTTCAAGAAAACAAATCATTTACCTTTTATGGCAGCAGGAGTTTCGTTTCCAAATGAGACACTCTTTTCCTTTTCTAAGGCATTATATGAGTGTAGTTTTTCTCTGTCACCTGTCATGTGTTTTGAGCATCCACTGTCGATGTACCACTGGTTTTCTTGTCCTTCTGCATACAAGGCTATACCACATCTCTCTGTTTTTGGTTCTTTCTTTCTCCATATTTTTGGATTTAATGGAGTTTACGCCTTTTGAGCTATTTGCCGAAATTTACTCCTGCATTCAGATTCTTCATGGCCGAAGTTGTTACAAATTGAGCATTCCATTGCATTTTCAAGAAGAGAAAAGTTATTATAGGAACTTTTATTGATCCCTGTCACATTCCTTTGATTTCGTGCTTCTCTGGTCATAATAGTTTTGTAAGCAACACATTGAGCAACTTTGTGGCCAAAATTATGACATGAAAAACATTGACCATTAAATAAGTTCCTGCGATTGTCGAATCTACTGACCTGTTGATTGTAGTTTCTATTGATAAGTACACTATAACTGAGGTTGGTTGTGCCTTCTATTCATCCTTGAAGTAAATTGAGCCTGATTCACCTTGTGATCTAGTTTATGCCTTTGCTGACGATTGTCGAACTGTTCACTGCTCTTTGCTGCATCAAGATAACTTTTAGTGGAGGTTTATGGCTTCTGTGATTGAGATGTTTCTTTAGTATATCCAAGACTTGTCTTTATCAGAGGAGAGCGTTGCAGTTTGATAATTTCATTTAAGGTTTCTGATCCTTTAGCAAATCTAAGATTGAGAGCTTTTGTTTTCTACGGATCCTTTCCTAGACCCACAATTTCACATTCTAGCTTTTCATTGTGTTTTTCTCTTTCAACAAGTTGGTATGTCAAGGTATCTATAATCATATTCTTTTCTTCTAAAGAAATATTGAGTTTAGATATTTCTTCATAGAGGTCATCTTCATCTAAAGCATCCAAAAAATCATCATCTTCATAAACCATCAGAAGTCTATAGTCATTACTATTTTCAACTTCATCACTATTTGATAAACCATCACTATCTTCATGAGTATTGTAGCTCTTTTTACTTACACTTTGTTTTCTATTCCATTTTGTAGATTCCTTCCCTTTATCATATCTATCTTTATGAAGACATTTGGTAGCATAATGACCGACTCTACCACATGCAAAACATTTGAATGGTAGTTTACCTCTGAATCTTCCGAAACCCCGTTGAAGGTTTTTGACAAAGTTTGCTTCTTATTCTCCTTCTAAAGTATGCCCTGATTCATTGAGTTCTTTTATTTTTGATGGACCTTTAAATGTGGCTTCTCTCATATCTGATGGACCTCCTTTTCTCATCTTAAAGGTAGTTAAGATTCTGTGCAGCTGTGTCATAGTAATAGTCTATAGATCCTGTTTTTCTTCTATGGAAAATACTTTTGATTCAATCTTAGCAGGCAAGGATCTTAAAACTTTTTCAACTAAAGTAACTTCCTTTATTTCTTCACTCAGATTCTTCATGCAATTAACAATCTCATCTATGCATAAGAAGTAACTAGCTATGCTATCATCATTGTGCATCTTGAGAGTTTCATATTGAATTTTGAGAGTTTGCAGTTTAGCACATTTTACCTGAGAGTCTCCTTCATAGCCTAGAACAATTTTGTCCCATATTTCTTTGGTTGATTTGAGCTACATAACTTTGACAAACTCTAATTGTGACAAACTTCCCAATAATCTATTAACAGCCTTGGCATTGGTTTCATATTGCTTTTTACCTATCGTATCTGTACAAATTGCTGATGGAAATGTATATCCCCCTTCCACGATTTCCTTGACATCTGTTCCAAGAGATTGAAAATAGGCTGTGCTTCTTACCTTTCAATAAACAAAGTTGCTCCCATTAAAGATTTGCGGTCTAATGGATCCCCCATTTTCTTGATTACTCATGATGATGGATCTTCCTTCAAGCGATCAAGCTTCTTCTGAAGGACCTGCTTTGATACCAATTATTGGAGATAATACTAAGCGGGGGGTGAATCAGTATTAGAAAATCAATAATTTTTCGTTTCCATAATCAGATTCATATATGCTACTTCGGTTAAGGGAACTCACTTGTACACGCAACTGTGTTTAGTGCAACTAGTGTATATCCAACAAACTTATGATTCAATTAATTCATCACATGAGGACCTTTAATCAGTTCATCAAAAGAAAGTAACCATGTGTAGTAAAAACAGAACTGATCATCACACATAAGAACACACATGAACACCAAGATATAAGGTGAAAACTCAATGTGGGTGAAAACCACCTGCTGCAATCATCTGTATCTTCATTTAATAATAAGAATATTCTCTTTACAATTTTTGTACTAGTGCAGTCTTATACCAGTACGCGGGCTTCTATGTGTAGAAGGCTAAAACCTTCTCTCGTTCTCCAGCTTGTACTGGAAGGGAGCTACAACCCCCTAGCTCTTGTACTAGCTGATATGTTTACTAGTACGTAGGTGTTGGCCTACAAAAGGCTACAACCTTCTCCTTTATTCCAGGGAAGACGTTTCATAAATTTTTAGACTGGATCCATCAACAACATCATTTAATCATCAAAAGTATCTGAACCAACCAATATCCTATTGATACAACCACAACCAAGTCAATCAAACACTTTAACGACCCATCAATCTGATCTTTTCAGAATGTTGTCACCAGAATATAGTAACCAGAACCCAGAATATTGCAACAACAAACAGCAACAACTAAAACATAGACTGTAACGTATACACTACCTTCTTATGTCAAACCTACGTGTATACACGCTTTCCTTAAAGTCAACCAGCGTATACATCTGTAAATATTAGTTCATAATTCTGTAGTTATACTAGACTTTAGCTATACCCAGATCATATCATTTATAGAATAATATATGCGTCAATATTCATATCTAGAATATACATGAGCAAAAACACATTGATATTTCACTTTACACCTTAAGATCTCGATCCATCATTAGATCTTATTCTCCTTCAACTTCTAAGGTTCCTCCTTGGTTCAGATCTAGCAATGCACCATAACCCAATAACCTGCGTACTAGATCTCACTCTTCGTCAGATATTCAATGCTTGAGTTTCATGGCCTAATGATCTTCTCCTCCTTTTATAGTTTTAGGTCTTTCTCAATAGCATGGATCAAAACCAATTAGGACCAATACCTTGGATTAAATACCTAGGGTCAATACCTTGGATCAAATACCATGGACCAATACCATGGACCAAAACTTAGTTTTCCAAGGTATACGCGCTTTCCTTTCTGTGAAAGTGCATGTGTACGCTATATGCTCCTTCTGTTCTATTAACCCACGTGTATACGTGGCTTGGTCAATGGTGAACCTGTGTATACCTCTCTTTCTTCATTCTATTAGTTTGATCTGTAACTCTATGCTATTAACCTATAGTACTATGATCTATCATCCGAATGAGTTTCTTTCTGAACTGATTCCTTGAAGTTGTCCTGCATTTCACCACATCTGTAAACACTACTTCCATGCATTCTGTCACATTTGATATCTCTTCTGTAGTTCATCTAGTTTCCACATACAAATGAGTTGTTCTGCTATAAGTGGGTTGCCGTCAAGTATAACACATACAACATAATGCCAACATTATTGAAATTATACTTTCTTTGTGGTAGAAAAAGGAAAAGACACCGATGGAAGGACTTATTTTTCATATACTATTTGACCTTTTCTCATTATAGGTGTATGATGACAAAATGTTGTAGGAGTCTATATTTTGTTGCTACTCATTAGACTTATTATGCTATTACTTGTTAAAAATATTGTTGTTGTAATGTTGGTTGTGGATGATGTATGGTTTCATAATAATAGGATATTGTTTTTTATGGTGTATTACTAGGAGAATTTTCATTAATTCAAGAATTCTTTTAGATAGTGTACATGTTTCTTCTTCTTAATTATATGTAGTTAGCTTTCTCAATAAAATGTTTCTACTTTGGAATTACCCTTTTCCATTGATGTCAAAGGGGTGGAGATGTGGATTTAATCCTTTGTTGTTTGATTGTTGGAATTATGGCTAGTCTATTTGGTTGGAATTGATGTCAACCTGTTTGTCTTATTGCATAGATGGTACAAATTTTCTAAAGGAATAATGAATACACAAGTGTTGAAAGCTTACTTATAGGTTTAACTTGAATTATATTAAATAATTTGAATTTTGTGATACATACGATACTTCTATGAGATAAAGGTACTACATACACATATGTCAAGAACAAGAGTCGCATGCACAACCCTATGTGGAAAAAATAAAATATCGTGGGATCTTTCCATGGACTTTTCCCATGGAAATTAATGTTGAATTTCCATGATCTTGGGTCTACAAAAGAATATTAGAATTTCTAACGCTACCAAACCAAGAATCACAATGATAGTACTTTGCACATCAGAATATAAACAATAGTAAATCTAGTAGTGCACAAATTATGGACAACTTTTTACAATATTTAACCAAATTTCATTATATTAAACAATATAATCTAGTAGTCTAGGGCTACCGTACCATGGATAATAGCCCTCATACATGCACTAGTACAACATACAAAACTAGGGCTTGGTTGCATTCCATCGATAATCAATGTTCCCTGAACAAGATACTCTGACCATCTAGCTATCCCATGCTCTCACAACTCCTCTCGTTTGTACCCTATACCTTCCCGGTCCTTCAACTCCCAATCTATAGCTTCTCCCTCTATGAACGATCCAAGTCCATCTTACCACTAAACCTTGATTTCCAATTTTCTCACTCTTTGTGCCTTAGTCCATCAAGGGCACAACACATTAAGACTCCTATCGAGTAGTTCACAGCTCCACTTGTGAATAACTCTCAATATTCCCACTCTTTATCCTCTTATATTCAAGGACTTCATCCCACTGTGCTCTTCATGCATTGCTTCAATAAACACCAACATAGGGCACGGAGGGCTGCCACCTATCACTGCAAGATGTTAATCTCCAACAATGAACATGGGCTAGGAGAACTTCCCATCATCTGCTATAGAAGTCCTTCTCCACACACAAGTCTAGGGCTACTTAGCTTTTTCCTAGTTCGTCACCCCTTGAGCTTAACAACTACCACTCTAGAACCTACTTTTATCCATCAAAGTGTTGCACACAGGGCTCCAACTTTAGCACTATCATGATGTCCTCAATAGGGGAATTTTGAGGTTTAAAATAGACCTTGTAAGAAAAATGTACAACCAAAATAAACTTTATAAGAACCAATAAGATTCAATATGATGATGTCAACGATCAGGGATGATTCGCCATTTTTGGAGTAAAAATGTAAAAAGATTAAAAATAATAAAATAATAAATCTACTTTTTCAATGCATATTTTCAACTTATCTCTCTAAGTGTTTACTCAAATTTTGAGCGAGAGTGCTTGTTGGATTCAAAATTAAATTCCTCATCTAAAGAGTACCCATGTTGCATACTTTCAATGGACCCTGCTACACGAAAAATCAGAAATACTCGAAAAACTTGATTGCAATCACGTTTTTCATGTATTTATCATTTTTCCTGTAGAAGTGTCCATCAAAAGTATGAAACATGGGTACTCCTTGGGCAAGGAATCAAATTCTCCATCCAACAAGTGTTGTTTCTTTAAATATGAGTAAATCCACAAGGAGACAAGTTGAAAAAATACTTCTTTTTTTTTCCCTCTAAAATTTGATGATGTGATCTAATCTTATTTTATTATTTCCACTACTATTTTATAATTGTTAGGATATTCCGACACATAGGAAATAGTTAACTACAACTTGGTCCAGTATAGAGTTAGATAAAGTGTGTTTCTTTATTATGTACATTTTGTAACTTACAATCCGACGGTCACGATATGTAGTGATCTGACGGTTCATTCTCTCCTCGGTATTACCAACACTTGATCTGTGGCTTAACACGCGATTGGTCCATGATCTGTATTTAAAGAGCATGGAGGGTCATTTTTAGGTTAACTGTTCATGAGAGAAGCTTATGTAAATTTTCATTCTTTTATTAATAAATTTCCTGAAGTGGCCGCGTTGGCTCAGGCCGTGGACTGTTTCCCTCTTTGAGGGTTTTAACCACGTTAAAAGTACTGGTGTATTGATCTGTGATCTGTTTGTGAGCGGTGTCCTTTGGTGTTCTATCTGAGGAACTTACCCTGTAAATTCCTGCATGGTATCGGAGTTATTTGAGGGCCGCATCCGTTGGTGATCCAAATCTTAAGCCGATAGAACTGCATCCGACTATCGTTTCCTACATGGATAATTTTAGGGGCTAATGTTCGCCCAATGGGCTAATTTTCCATGATTTTTCCACAAAAAATATTCGCCAATTTCCAATTTTACAAAAGACGATTCGCCCAAATTTTAGAATATAAAATTATTTTACCTTAAAAATCGCCAACATTATATAGAGACTACGTATAAAATCATTATAAATTTGGATAATTTTACAAATATATCAATAAAATTTTTATAGTTTTCATATTAGGGATTAGTGAGATTCGCCAATGTTTTTAAACTTCAAGAAAATTTTCCATCCTTAAAATTTTCCTTGGTTTCCTAGATCTACTATTTCTGACTTCTTTCGGGCCGAGAGGACTGCTCTGTTGTGTTGGGGGCATCTGTTATAGTGAGGAACCCCTTTCATTTCACGCGAAAAGGTTTCCGGTAGCCCTAGCTGCGTAATTTTTAAGATCTAGAGGTATATAGTGTTTATTTGCAGTTTACAGTTATTTTCTCTCTATTTATTTCGATTTTCGGTTTATTTAGTTTTTTTATTACCAGATCTATACCTTTCATTTCTGTATATGCTCTTTTCCCTGCGACTCTGTGCGATTTTGGCAAATCAGAAACAGAAAGGAATGATTTTTCTCATGTGTGTGCTCTTTTCCGCTGCGCCTTAGTGTGATCTCGGAAAATCAGAAACATTGAGGAAAATATTTAGTTTTCGGCTAAAGCTAAGTTCGAGCCGCAAGGTTCATTTTTGAAAATATTTAGTTTCCAGCTAAAGCTAACTTTGAGCCGCAAGGTTTGTTTTTTTTTGTATGTCCGTATTGGATTTTGTGTTTTTTGTTTTGTAGGGAAAAAGAGCTTTCTCAAAGCAAGCACGCAACCCAAACCATCAACCCCCCCTCTCTCTCTCTTTCTCTCTCTCTCTCTCAAACTTTTTGTATAGCTCACTTGGTGCAAAGCTAATTTATGAGAGTAGAGGTCTTGGGTTCAAGTCTCCATTTTGTGGGGGCGGATTTTTCATTTCCGCACATTCCCGCACTTCGTCGGCGACTTCATCAAATTTTCTTCAAAAAGCCATAACTTCTTCATCCGGAAGCCGTTTTCAGAACCATTTTTTTGAAACAGCCTAATTTTTCGAGATCTTTCCATTGAAACACTTAGTTTCAACATCTATAGCTTCAGTTTTTCTTAAAATGGAAAGCCCATGCCAAGTTATTCTTGACAGCACCAACTACTTCCAATGGTGTCCTACATTGTGGATTTACTTAGAAGTAAAGGTATTTACAGAATAGCCACAGGCCAAGCGACCAAACCGAAAGATGAAGACAAGGCAGCTAAATGGGAAAATAGGCAAGACCAAGCACGT
This sequence comes from Pinus tabuliformis, assembly GCA_031772625.1. Taxonomy (NCBI): domain Eukaryota; kingdom Viridiplantae; phylum Streptophyta; class Pinopsida; order Pinales; family Pinaceae; genus Pinus; species Pinus tabuliformis. The sequence goes on along the minus strand of CM062820.1, from coordinate 1,423,771,087 downwards.
GGGTTGATAGGGATGTCTATTTCTCCAAATCTTAGATTCCATATTGCAGAACTTGATACTCCTGATGAAGCAATGAAACAGATTACTAAAGTCTTTGGAATTAAAAATGAACTTAAAGCCCATCAACTTGAAAATGAATTGCTTACATTGGACCCCAATAATTTTTCTTGCATTGAATATTTTTTGTCCAAGTTCAAGACCCTTAGACTTCTCTTGGAAGGTGTTAAGGTTAAGAAAGAATATAGTAGCCTTATCTACTCCATTCTTACTAAGTTGGGACCAACCTATTCTGTGTTTGTTTCCACCTTCCATTCTACAAGAGAAGCCTTCATATCTTAAGGACAAGCCTACAAGTCCCCTTCCTTTGATTCCTTTTGTGATTCTTTAATAAGAGAACAAGAAAAACTCTTGCACCTTGGTCTTCTTCATCTTGGAAACTCTTCTAAGAAAGCGTTAGCCGCCCAGCAGCAACCAAATTCAAAGAATACTAAGAAGTCGTATCCTAAAAGGAATGTTCCTAAACCAAACAAGGGTCCTAAGCAATTTCAGCCTCAAAATGATAAGACAAATAAAAACAAATGGAAGAAGACTGATAGACATTGCAACTTTTGTAATCGAGATGGCCACTTAGAATTCAAATGCTTTAAGAAGATGGAAGCCTTGGAAGTAGCAATGAAGAAGCATAACATCCATTTGGAGCAATCTTCAACTTCAACTTCATCTTTAGGAATGACACTTTCTGCATGTGGTTGTCAAGCATCTCGGTCTGGCTATGCACTAAATGTATCTTCTTCTTCTCATTCTCATGAGTGGCTCATTGATTCTGGAGCTTCTTATCACATGGCCAAAAAAAAAGCCATGTTTTCTTCTTTAAATGATTGTAACACCAAAAATATATATGTTGGTGATGATAGATCTCTTAGTGTTGTAGGCACTGGAACTGTTCATCTAGACAATGGTCAGTTTAATGATGTATTATGTGTTACAACCTTATCCTGCAACCTTCTATCTGTATATCAGATAACCCATTGAAGTGAAGGTAAAATCGTTGAATTTTCTCCTCACGATGTTGTAGTTAAGGACCTAAGAGATCCTAGACAGATTTTAGCTACTAGCATTGCTGATGATTCTACAAGGTTGTATAAGTTTCACAACTTTGGGTCATCAAATCTTCCCTCAGTATTTGTTGCTCATAATGATGAAGTGAGAAAAATTTGGCATGAGCGATTTGGTCACTTAAACTATCGCTCTCTTCAGAATCTATGTAAATAAAATATGGTGACAGGTCTTCCAATGGTATCTTGCAGAGATGGTGTTTGTTCCGAATGTGTACTCGGAAAACATCATTGGGACAGTTTTCAAAAACGTGCCTCTTGGCACGCCTCAACCCCTTTCCAGCTCATGCATAGTGATTTATGTGGTCCACTTCCAGTTGCTTCATTCTCTAGCTACAAGTATTTCTTAACTTTCATTGATTATTTCTCCAGACACACTTGGGTATACTTCTTAAAATTCAAGAGTGAAGTATTTAACATGTTCTTGGCCTTTAAGGCCTTTGTTGAAAAACAATGTGGACATCAAATTCTTAAGCTAAGATCTGATAATGGCGGAGAATATGTTAAAAACACAATCATCAACTTTTGCACTGAGAATGGAATTCAAATGCAACATACTGTTCCATATACTCCACAACAAAATGGTGTAGCTAAAAGGAAGAATCACACCTTAAAGGAAATGGCTAATTGTATGCTTCAATCTAAAGGACTTAGTCTAAATTATTGGGCAGAAGCAATTAACTGTGCAAATTACATAATAAATCGCACTCCTACTAAGGTTTTAAAGAATATCACTCCAGAAGAAGCATGGATCTCAATCAAACAAGATGTAAGTCACTTTCATGTTTTTGGAAGTGAAGCATGGGCACATATTCGAGATGAGAAACATAAAGATTTAGAACCTAAGAGTGAAAAATGTATTTTTGTTGGATATTCTGAAGATGTCAAAGGATATATACTTATTCCACTTAAGTCCAAAAATGTTATCATTAGAAGAGATGTAAAGTTTGCTGAAAATATATCGGCTTGCGAGCCTAGTTCGGCAGATGTGCCACCTCTCCCTATCTCTTCTACTTTTGAAAATATTTCTTCTTCAGATGATGAAAGCAAGGATGAAAATCCTCCCCCACCTTCTCAGGATCCTCCTTCAGCTCCTCAGCTTCCAAAATGGGTTCGTGCTACTCGGGATGCAATAGGTGATCTTGTCGGTGATCCTATAGATCAGCGACGTACGCGTTCTTAGTTCGAGAGAGCCTCTTCTTTACTGGCTCAAGCTTCAGTGAATTATGATCCTGACACCTTTGCAGAAGCTTCAGGCCATCCAGATTGGGAAGCAGCTATGAATGAAGAATATCATTCATTATTGGCAAATGATACATGGGATCTTGTTCCCTTACCAAAGGGACAAAAACGTGTTAGATGCAAATGGGTTTACAGAACCAAGTATGGACCAGATGGGAAAGTTGATAAACATAAAGCTCATCTTGTTGCTAAGGGTTTTTCACAAGTTGAAGGCATTCACTATACTGAAACCTTCTCCCCTGTTGCCAAAATGAACTCTATTCGCCTTGTTCTTTCCCTTGCTACCTCTTTAAAATGGTAATTCCATGAGATGGATGTTAAATCCGCCTTCTTGCATGGGGACTTGCATGAAGAAATCTATATGGAACAACCTATTGGCTTTATACAAACAGAGTCCAGCCTTGTATTTCGGCTTAAGAAATCCCTTTATGGTCTCAAGCAAGCTCCTCGAGCTTGGTATGCCAAAATGGATAACTTTCTTTTAGAAAATGGCTTTTCTAGGTGTCATTCTGACAATACTGTCTACACCAAGAAAGTGGGCAAGTCTCTTATCATTCTTGTTCTTTATGTTGATGATCTTATCCTGACTGGTAGTGATCCCAGCCTTATAAACCATGTGAAGTATAGCCTTAAAAGGAAGTTTGAAATGACAGACTTAGGACACTTACATTATTTTCTTGGTCTTCAAGTCTTGCAATCCAAGGAAGGTATTTCCCTTTCCCAATCCAAGTATGCCTGTGATATTCTACGCCATTTTCACATGGAAGACTGTAAGCCAGCCCTTTCTCCCTTTCAGTCTGGAGTCAAACTTTCAGTCACTTGTACTTCTCCTGAAGTTGATGCTACCTTATACCGTCAACTTGTAGGAAAACTTTTGTATCTAACCCATACTCATCCTGACCATTCCTTTGTTTTTGGCCTTGTTGCACGGTTTATGAGAAACCCACATGAAAGTCATTAGAAAATAGCTAAAAGAATACTTCGTTATGTTCGAGGTACAGTTCAGTTTGGGATTCATTACAGTGCCGAAGCATCTCCTCTATTGGCTGGTTTCACTGATTTCGATTGGGCTGGTGACCCTGATGATCGGAAGTCTACTGCAGGTTATGTGTTCACTCTTGGTTCAGGACCTATTACATGGGCTTGCAAGAAACAAAGTTCCATTTATCTTTCTTCAGCAGAAGCAGAGTATCGTGGTTCTGTAGAAGCTAGTAAGGAAGCCTTGTGGCTTCGTCAGATCCTGTTAGAGTTTGGCTTTCAGCAGTAGCATCCGACTACACTTTGGTGTGATAATCAAAGTGCCATTCAACTATGCAAAGATCCAGTCCAACATCAGCGCAACAAACACATTGAACTGCACATGCACTTCATCAGAAAGCTCATTCATGACCATGTTCTTGAAGTGCAATATTGTTCAACAGATGATCAAGTCGCAGACATCTTTACAAAGGCTCTCACAGAGGCGAAGTTCACTAAACTTCGATTTATGGTTGGAGTTCACGAAGTTGTCACTAAGGGGGGATAGGCTCTAGTGCCTCCTTCCTTCTCCTATTGTGTTATATTTGTAAATCCTTCAATCCTATCCCAAGTTGTTCTTAAGGGGGGATGTTAGGATATTCCGACACATAGGAAATAGTTAAGTACAACTTGGTCCAGTATAGAGTTAGGTATAGAGTTAGGTAAAGTGTGTTTCTTTACTATGGACATTTTGTAACTTACAATCCGACGGTCACGATATGTAGTGATCCGACAGTTCATTCTCTCCTCGGTATTACCGACACTTGATCCATGGCATAACACCCGATTGGTCCATGATCTCTATTTAAAGAGCATGGAGGGTCATTTGTAGGTTAACCGTTCATGAGAGAAGCTTATGTAAATTTTCATTCTTTTATTAATAAATTGCCTGAAGTGGCCGCGTTGGCTCAAGCCGTGGACTGTTTCCTCTTTGAGGGTTTTAACCATGTCAAAAGTACTGGTGTATTGATCTGCGATCTGTTTGTGAGCGGTGTCCTTTGGTGTTCTGTCTGAGGAACTTACCCTGTAAATTCCTACAATAATTTCCTTAGGAGGCCCATTTTAGACATCAAAATTCCCCTCATGCTAGCATACCATAAATGTCCAATCACATCCACACTTGGTCCACTCTCACGCTACCCTCCAACAGTCCACAAGTGACCAATCATCCCTGTAGCATCTTGTTGTGGGGAAAAATGCCTATGCAGGACGATCCTATCCACCTAAGGTGTGATAGTGCCTTAGCAACAAACAGAGACAGCTATTCTGGTTACTTCCTTTATGAAATGTGAAAGAAGAGAGATCAATAGACTTACCGGTGTCTTCCGTTTGTCCCTCGATCCGGTCTCTCTTCTCTTTGGGTGTTCACAGCTACTTGCCTTCTTGCTCCTCCAGCTTCAACAGGTTCCTGCAAGATCACAAGAGAACAACTACTTGCGACAAGAGAAGAACACTACACAAAGACAGATATTCACATTCATAACTAGTTTAGGATTAGAAATAAACTAAACATACTAATGCATTCATACATCAAAATACATCAGCATATAGAAGAAGCCAAGATAGCTTTATTGATGAATAACAAGGTTCAGGAAGAGATACAACCCAGAGGGCTCCAATCCAGCATCTCCTTCCTAGCAAATGGAATTCCTATCTTCACCCCTTTCAAAGCATTAGGCACCCAATGATTCCAGTCTCAAACCAACAGCAATTCTTTGCAATAACAAAATTCCAGCCTCCAGATCTCATGGAGGAGAGATCCATATATAGATGTTTGGAGAGAGGATGAGTCAGCTTGAGATCTGACTAGTGTCCTCTCCCTCTGTTAGTTCTTGAGTCCACTTGGAGGTTCTTGCTTCCACTTGTAGATTTGGAACCTCTTACTCATCACCAGTCGAATTCCCTGAGGCAAGTGTCATTTTGGAAGCTTCCTGGGTTTTGACACCTTGAGAAATGAGCTTGACACTTGTCCACTCTCGTTCAGCGCAGGTAGCCAGTGTTCCAGTTGACATTCAATGCAGGTAGCCGATGTTGGCTTTGACATTCAGCGCAAACAGCTAGTGTAGCCACTGAAATGATCCTGAATTGACTTGTTTTTGAGCAGTTTCTGGTGGAGAACTTCTGTGAATTGCTGTGGTTTGTTAGCCTTGTTCCTCTAGGGGTAGGAACAACATGTTTAGGGACTTTGGATCCCTTAGATTATGGACATTTCATGCTCAATGCTGTAAGGCACAAAAATGTGTATAACACATCTACTCCTAGTTAGGGCATTCAACACTTAGGAAAACCCTCCACATGGCTGCTAATAAAATTCTCCAATTAGTCCTATTCTAGGACACCTATTACTCCACTACGAGATCTTATCCTAGTTGGTGTTTCTTAACACCCAAGAAAATCCTAACACATGGCTCCCGTAGGTTGCTATATAACCAACCCAAAACTGATCCAAAACATGGATCCAACGCCTACAAAAATGTATCACAATACATACCTTGGCCCACTATTTGAGGTGTGCTCCACTGCTGCAATCTCATCTTGGTTAGGGTGAAACCACAGTCCCTTGAAATCCCTCAAATTCTACCCTAAATTGATCTTTAAGACTACAGTTTCCCTTCATTGAGGGTATTAGACCCCTTGTTGTGATTCATGGTTATTCTAGCCCTCACAGCCTCCTTCACCTACCCTTAATTCCTCGTGGTATGCTACAACAACCCTCCATAGGCCTACGATAGCCTTGTTTAGGATTTCCCCACCCTCAAACAACCATCATATAGTCTCAACATCTACCCTTCTGCCTCGCCCTCCTTGTACAATAACTTGGTCGCATTAAAGACACCTTAAAACGACCTTGTTCTCCAACACAAGTCACCCTTCTTTCTATGGCCGAGACAAAAGCATCATTCTCCTTAAATGAGCACCCTTGTTGTGATGTGTTGCACACTTGGATGTGTTTAAATAACCGTCACTCACCTCATATTTATACACATAAGAGGGGATCCTTCCAACATCCTCCATGGGCTTGTCCAATTGTTAAGAGGCTTACTAAACTTGAGCCAACCTTAACTCATTTGGTGAAAACCCACTCCATAAATTCAAAAATTCATATCTCCATTTATACAACTTGAAATTGGATGATATTCAGTCCATCGGATTATTCTCAACCAAAGTTGTCATCCTCATCCATCACATGTCAAAATGTGCTCATGTTTTTATCTGAAATAACGATGGGTGTAAAACCCCAGGCTAGGGTTTCAAGCCGACAAGGCTGCATGTGGAGCTCCTTCCTCCAAACCCTTGATCCACAAGGCTTGGAGTACCTCCCAAGCTACAAAAATAAACACTCGATCTTAGTGAGGGAGGTACTTCCACGACTAGGGAGTAACCATCATCATCTCCAGTGGGATTAGTCGATCTGGTATGCATCACTGCAACATACATTGTAGAATGAAGCCAACAACCTTCTATCTAATCACATATGAACCTGAAGATCCAAAACCTCCATATGAATTCTCCCACTGAACCTACATGATATCCACTAGCTCAATCCTATAAGAAATCATCCTCCTGGATCAAACACAACTCATGCAAATCCCTTCAATCCTAGATATGCAACATCATGATCCAATGAAGACTATAGCCTGCCAATCTAAATTCCATCACATGAAGCCATATTTATAAACCTAATCTCGTCCAAGCAAAAGAAACCCTCAAGCTATCCCAACTATCCATGAAAAATCAACAGAACTCCATGATCAACAATCTAACCTACAACAAACGTTTGTTCACCAAGCTCACCACCAATCCACCGGAACTCCTAGCCAATCTCGCTACTAAGCTAGTAAAGACCATATCTACATATCTTTAGTTGAACCATCTGCTCCATGATCTAGACACCCACAACTCACTATGAGTTGCTTCGTTGTGCACACGCTGATTCATTGTCCCTCAAAGTAGCTCAAACATTCTCTAAACCCATGTTGAGTTTCCACGATCTTGGGTCTAGGATAGAATCTTAGAATATTTGATGCAACACACCAAGAATCACAATGATACTACCTTGCACGGAATATAAAAAAAGTAAATCTACTAGTGCACAAAATATGGACAACATTTTACAACTTTTAACCCAACATCGTTATATTAAAGAACATATAATACAACAATATAGGGCCCCCGTACCAGGGATAATGGCCTTCATACATCCAATAGTACAAGATACAAAAATGGGGCTTCGTGTCGGTCCATCAACAATCAACCTATCCTCAACAAGATACTCTTACCATCTAGTTGTTGCATGCTCTCTCAGCTCCTCTTGGTCGTACCTTGTATCTTCTCGATCCTTTGGCTCTCTATCTACTACTTCTAACTCTATCAATGACGCAAGTCCATCTTACCACTGAACCTCAACTGTCAATATTCTCACTAGTTGTGCCTTAGTCCATCAAGGGCACAAAACATCAAGACTGCTATCGAGTTGTTCACAGCTCCACTTGTGAAGAACTCTTGATCTGCTCACTATTTTTCCTCATCTACTTAGGGATTTCAAGAAACTGTGGTCTTCCTGCACTCCTCCAATGAAGATCAACATAGGGCAGGGAGGTCTGACACCTATCATCGCAATATGTCCATCTCGCATAATGAGCACAAGCTAGGTTAGTAGCTGATGGGCAGTAAACCTAGCCTCGACCTCCTTGTACAACAACTTAGTTACCTAAAAGAGGCGAACAACGTAAACTTTGAAATGAGAACTGATACGATTATCCGTTTTTTTGAGGTAGGAAAAAAATCATTCGACTTTGTAAATTGTTAATTTGGAATACACCATTTTTTATTTCGAGCATATTTTAGAGCGTTTAAATTTTTCTTATGAACATTTTTTTAGAAATGTTAATGATTTTCATGCTTATTTTGGAAAGTATTGATGAGGCATCAACCCCTTAAATTTTCTTATGAACATTTCTTTTTAAATGTTAATGATTTTTATGTTAATTTTGAAAAGTGTTGATGAGGCGTCAACCCCTTTTTTAAAATGCTTATTTTTTAGACTTTAAATTTTCTAATGTATTAGGTGTCAATATTTTCATTTAAATTTTGGTAATTTCCATCTCGATTTTGAGAAGCATCAAAATTGGGTTTTTAGGCATATTTTTGACACTTTAAAATCAGTTATCAAATTGGCAAATATTGAGATCGGTTTGAAAAAAAGGATGAGAAAAAAAAAGAGTTATTTTTTAATGTCTTTCTTTTTTAATGTTTCTTTTTAAGTTTTTATGATTTTATTTTTTTTAATGATGTTTTATTTCATTTTTTTTTAATTATCCTTCGTCATTTTTTTGTTATTTTTTTTTAGTTTATTTTAGTAATAATTTCTTGTATTTTAAAAAAATATTATTCATTTGTTTTTTATATAATTTTTAAAAAAATTATTATTTTTAAGTTAATTTTGTTTTTTTAACATTTTTATGTTTTGTTCTTTTTGTCAATTTTTATATATATTTTTTGTTTTTTTTTTTCCATTTTTTTAATTTGATTATATTTTAATATATATTTTTCTTTGTTATTATAAAAAAAATATTGTTTGTTTTAGTTTTCACTTTTCTCAATATTTTAATTTTTGTTTTTCTTTTTTTTTTATGTCGTGGTTTTTGTTTATGTTTTAATATATGTTTTTATTTACTTTTTATTATTTTTTAAACTTCTTGTGTTTTTTTTTCTAAATGTTTAATTTTTATTTTCTTTTGTATTTATTTATTATTTTGTTTGATTTTATTTTTTCCCATAGGGACTTTGTTAATCCTCAACTAGCGACCTGATCCCATTATGTGTCAATTTTGTAGTTGATTTTAAGGTTTTTGTTATAATCTATCGAGTCCGACCCCACAATGTGTCAATTTAATGGTTGGTCTTTAAGCTTTCATTAGAATGGGTCAGATCGCCTACACTGCTTGTCAATTTGATGGTTTATTTTTAAATTTCCCTTTGCAATGTGCCAAGTTGTCTTAGGATAGGATTTTGAGCTTGTTATACTTTTAGCATTAAAAAAAAAATACCCTTCGTATATGGACTCTTTCATTCACGTATTCATTTTAAAACAAAATTAGTGATAGAAAATTTTCATAATGCCATGGTTGAAATATGGTGAAAGCTTAAGTTTTTTTTGTAGTCATGTTCTTTGGTTTTAATTCCATGGTTGAAAAATTGTAAAAAATTTAAGGGTTTTCTGAGCCATGACATTGTATTTTTTTTTTTTTTGTAAGCTAAGATTGAACCATTAATATTATAACAGGTTAAAACCAATACGTACATACGATGGCCTCAACCCGCCCTGAAGGGAAACCAGGTCTGTTGGCCATCTGAAGTTCTTAATAGCCATCCAAAAACAAAATTTAACGAGTCTGTTTGTCCATGCTATATATACTAACCTTTCAAAAAAACTAACACTGTTTGCTAACTGCATTATAAAAGATAACAGAGGGTAGCATGTTGTTCATCTTCCTAACTAAGGAGAAAATAAACATATCTTGAATAATCATTCTTCCATTGCGCTCGGCTGGTGCTCCTCCACTTTTACTTCCTGAGTAAGCTTCTTTAGCTACTGCTGTATCTCGTCAAGCTTGCCATCCTGCATCATAATGGTTATCAGAAAGTTCTTTATCTCTTTCTTTAGATTAGGAATGCCTTGGGCCAATTCAGCCATCTCCATGGCCACCTGTTCCATGGCATTAGCCAACAATCGCTTCATGACCCAATACACATGTAAGGCCTATTTATATAGGGACATACGACCTCTGGTATTTCCAGGGTCTGGTAACAGATATTCCCAGTCCTCCATCTCAGATTCTGACTGTTCCTGGGTCACCTGCTCTTTCAAATGCTGGATTATTCTCCTAATGTTTGCATGCATGTCTTCAATATAAGCCCTCTCTGCATACTGCACCTAGCGATTCATCGTTTTCCTTTTGCGTTTGTTTCTTGTTATTTTGGTGTGCCCCTGCTCCTGATGATTGGCTTGCCAATGTCCTCTTCTCCCTCTGCGGCCCCTTCCTCGTCCTGCTCTGCCTACATTGTATTCCTTTACCCTGCTTCCCTGTCCTAATTCACTAGCTGGTGTTCACGTGTCTACTTCCTCTTCTCGGCCCCTGACTTTCTTATCTCTTATATCCTCCGTTGCTCGTCTTGTTTTTTCCATATTTCTCCCTTTACCTCTATCACTTTTTCTTATCTGCGGTTGACTATCCCATTCGAGGTCGTATATCTCCTCTATGTTTGCCCAGGTCTGTTCCTTTCCCTCCCATTGATCTGGCTTAGTGCCTTCAGCATGCGAAGGTCTTCCTCCCCTGTTCCCCGACATTACAGTCCTCTTCATAACATCCTCAATTTTCTTGCTATGAGTTTTCCTTAACCGAGGAGGTCGACCGTGTGCGGTTCCTGCTGCTCCGTCTATCACCTTTTCCTTACTGCCTCTGTTCACCTTGAGGACGCTCCTTTCATGCTTTCCCTTATGCCTCCACTCGTATCCTCTCCCGCTCACCTGCCGACCTCTTCTGTTCTGCTGCGCCACCTTTCTTTGCCGCCTGCACCCACCATAATAGCCCACTCCTTCTCAGCCTTCCCTTATGCATCCTGGTCCTTGTCCCATCACTGTTCCGTCGTCACCTCCACCACCTCTGAGCTTAAGATTATTCCTCCTACTACAATTTAACATGATGTCCAGTCTACCTAACGTACCATCCACCTGCCGCGATCTCATGATGCAAGGTGGCTCATAATTGCCACCCCTCATCCTTTTACTGCCTTCCCATCTCATCACATTAACCACCCCAATTGGGGGAGCCATGAGATTGTATTCTTAACATCATTGTGAAACAATGTTGAAAATATACCCCAAAAAAAAAGGGTTTTTATTGGTTTATACTACCATGTTTAAATGTTGAAAAAAAAACTTTATTCCAGCATCAAACTTTTTCATTTTCGGATAGTTTTTCATGTTTTGTTTTGGACTTTTTCGCTAGAGTTCTCATTTTGAGTTTATAGTTACCGTTTCAAGGTTTACATTTTTTGGCCTCAAAACAACCTTCTTCTCGAACCAAGGTCACTATTCTTGTTGCAACTTGGACAAAAGTATCGTTCTCCTTCAACGTGCTCCCTTCTTGTGATGTGTTGCACACTGGGATATGTTGAAATGACCCTCACTCAACTCATATTTATACACATAAGAAGGTATCCTTCCAACATCCTCCATGGGCTTGTCCACCTATGAAGAGGCTTACTAAACTTAAGTTGACCTTAATTCATTTGGTGCAAACCCACTCCATAACTTCAAAAATTCATATCTCCATTTCTATAACTTGGAATCAAATGATCTTCATTGGGTCAGATTCGTCTCGATGAGATCTATCATCGTCATCCATCACACGTTAAAATGTGCTCATGATTTTGTGGCAAATCACAATGGTTGAAAAACTCCAGGATTGGGTTTCAAACCCACAAGGCCACTTATGGAGCTCCCTCCTCCAAACCCTCGATCCATAAGTCTTGGAGTACCTCCCAAGCTACAAAAATAAACAATTAAGAGGTTGATACAACATAGTCACGCCTCAAAAGTTATACATACACAAGGATATATAAGGTTGTTGGGGTACACTTGGAGAGAACGATAGAGTAATTATATGGTTTACCCACTTGTTTTCACACAAGTGCTCGACTTATGGAGATGTGAACTTATTATTTTTTGGCTTATTTGTTTATTTCTAGCATAGGAAATCAAGGAGAACGGCTGAATAATCTACCATTGGGTCATTTTAATAAACTTGGTACAAGGTTATATGTTAGAAACCAGTATGTTGTCATTTTTTTGAACTGCAAGGAATTTTATATAGGTCTTTTGCTTATTTTGAAGCTCTACATTATTAAAAGAATTGGTTATGCTGGTGAAGTTGGTTATTTTTTTGTACAAAAAATGAAGTTTTTATTAAGACAATAAAATGTTACATATGTAGATGCATAAGAATTTATGTTTCTGTGTGTGCTCAGAAGACATAGAGACTCTAAAGTTGGTTGTCGACAGAGTCTGTGATAGTTTTATATTTTTTAATGAATTGATTAATATGAGTCAAAATATGTTCTTTGTTTTCAAATTATGATGTTTCTTTAGAATATAAGACAATGGGTCAAGATTTTTGTGTTCTATGTATAGTTATTTACTTGATAAAAGAAATGGATGCAAGCCTAATGTGTTGAATGACTAATATTTTATGAGATATGTACGCCACTTTCTTTACTAAATAATGCATACATACATGATCTTCTTTGGAACAATTGTGTATACTGTCTGAGTAAATGAGTTTTGATTACTATTGTTGTTTGTTGTTGGTTTGTATAAATATAGTCATTGTTGTTGGTTGATTGATGTATGTAAGAGCTCGACGAAGTCCTTTTGATGAATAGTATGTTGTTGCTAAGTAAGACACAAATTATATGGTTCTAGGGTTTGATGAAAATCATGAAAGTATTGATGAGTTGATGCAATAATTTGTGACAATTTTATTGCTTAGAGTACTTATACTAAATAAACAAAGAAGTGGAGAAGAGTGCTAAGTTGGCTAATAATTATCTGGTATCTATACACTATTTTTATGCATGACAAGTGCATATATATTTGCATCACCTTTATAATAATCACAGATATATTCTGATTTATATTCTTATTTCATTATGGATGGAGTTTGATTATGTGTGGTATTAATTGGTTATGACAATGAATTTTCAGTGCATGTAAAGATATGGTTGATTCAATTCAGATGTGTTTATAAATGAGCTTCAATTTATGAGTGGGTCTAGTATGAAATATTGTTGAAATGTGGCCTACATGATTTGAACTTTTGTAGGTGGATCTAGTGTGAAATGTTTTGAAATGTGGTCGAAAAATGGTGTGAGGGTTGAAGCCTTGAGTAAGGGAGTAGTAGATTCCTTCTAGCGGTAATCACTAAACTTAATCAGGGAGTAGTAGCTTCCTTCTAGTAGTAGTTGGAGAAACATGAACAAGTGGTAGCATTTAGTAGGTAGGAGCTCGCAGAGTAGTAAAATAATGTGCTATTGCAAGATGTAAAATGAAGAATTTTCTTAATATAGCAAGAAGATGACAAAGGAAACAAAAATGGTGGTTTTCCTAGTTGGTTTTCCCACCTAACATCTAGTATTCCTATCTACTATTTGTTGATGTGTTCCTCTTTGAATTTAATACATGTTACTTATAATACACTATTGATTTGCTAACTTAGCTAATGATTGATGAAACTTGTGAAAACATTGGAAACCTACATATACATTGTTTGTATTCATGAAAAGGGTGTACGCATGCATATTGTATGAGGGAAATTCACATATAAATTTTTGAATGCACATTTGATTATTAATTGAAATGAAATACTTATTCACGCCCCCTTCTCCCCTTTCATTATTTCTAATAAATTCCATACATATTCCCTATGGATGTTAGGGTTACTAAATATTCATAAAATCAACATCAAATAGGTTAATATAGAATTTTTTCTATAACTCAATTTCTAGTACTTTTTGAAGTGCTAAAGTTTGAGAGATCTAGGGAGAAATAAAAAAGTCCCTTAGGTAAAATTGCTAGAGTAATATTTCATAAAATTTGATATGTGGCATGTTGTAAAAAAAAATCTTCAGAAGAGGCCTAAAATAACAAGTTTTTGGTGAAAAACCCTTGGCGAAGGTAGAAGCAACAAAAAAACCTACTAGAGGAAGAAGTAACAAGTAGACAAAGTGAAGATGGAAGCAAGTAAGAGACCTGTTGAAGTATGAAATAATGTGAAGCCCTATTTAGGTAGGTTGTTTCCCATGAATATTTCCAACAAATAGGATTGACATATCATGTATGTTGGTGCCTACAAATATTATAACAGAGACTACTGGGGTCTCCTATACATTGGTGCCTAGAAATCTTGCAATAAAGGGGATTGGTGTATCATTCAGGTTGGTGTCTAAAGACCTTGTAGTAGAGGAGTTTGGTCTCTCATGTAGGATGGTTCCTATAAATCTCGTAATACAATGGATTGGTGCATTTTATACTTTGGTTCCTAAAAATATTTCAATGTGACTAGAGTCTCTTGTAGGTTGGTGCCTACAAATATATGTTATAAATAAGTTTCCAATTATATCTTTTGTTACATGTGTGAGATCATTTGGTTATGATTCATGAATTTTTAAATATGTAAGAAATTGTCTGTTACTAATTCACCCCCATTTACCCTTCTTAATATAATTTTGAATCCAACAATTTGTATTGGAGTGGATTCATTTACAACTAATCCAACCACTAGAAGGAAGATGTTAGAGGGACCATGGCCAATCATCAAGGTTCTTTCACAAGCATAGGCCCATTATTTGGTGGAACAAATTATCCCTTCTAGAGTGTAAGAATGAAGACTTATCTATTTTTTATTGGTTTTTTCATTTAGCAATCTATGGTAGGTGTTGATGAACTTCTAACAAATCCTCAATATGATCATTATGGTAAGAAATGTTATGTAAATAACAAAGAATCCATGATGCCATGTTGGGTGGCCTATCAGAATGATATTTTGTCAAAGTAATGCATTGTAAAAATGCAAAGGACATTTGGGACAATCTCTAAAACAATTGTGAAGGGGATGACAAAGTGAAAAGGGAAAACGTTCAAACCCATAGAAGATAGTTTAAGAATTTGAAGATGAATGATGAAGAATATATTGCAACATACTTCATGTCGATGAGATTGTCAACACTATTAGAGGACTTCGTGAAGACGTTAAGGATAGAGAACATTTTAAGGATGGAGACCTATCATAAAATTTAGAAAACTTCAAGAATATTACTAGTCTATTATATGAAAATTGTAAAATGTTTAGCAATATTTTTTTTACAAATATTGAAAATTTTAATGAATTTACATAGTATCTATAAAATTTTGGCTAATTTTAAGGTAAAATAAAATTTCACAATAAACTTTGGGTTAATCGTTTGTAGAAAAAATGGAAATTAGTGAACTTTTTTTGCTGTTGAGAAAATATGGAAAACTAGCCCACCTACGAACCTAAAATTTACCCTGGTTAAGGAATCAATTTTTGTACAAAGGCATGTGGCCCGTTCATTCCTACCCTCTTTATTTTATCTCTCTCTATCCACTCTTAGCTACTTTATTCATATATGGAACACAATTCACTTGAATATAAAGGAACCTCATTTCCTCCTAGTGTCCTAGTTATAATACAACCTAATAGCCTACTAGTGGTTAATTTCATCTCCTTCAACTCTTAACTAGTGTCAAAATATCGACTCTTCTAGAGTCTTATTTATTATGGTCACATGCCTAGCCCATTTTCCATGAATAGTGGGGACTAATGTGATATCCTCTCAAATCGTGGTGGTCAAAAAAATAAGGTCAACACATTGGCAATATAACTTTTTCATTCAAACTTTGATTGAGGTGACACTTGTACCATCAGAAAGGAATTTGTGTGAAGAATAGTGTTAAGCAGTAAATACTTACATAAAAATTATTTTATTCCTATAAAATTATTATTTTATGGACCAAACATCATCTAGAAGGTTTCAAACCCTAACTAACCAACCAATATCTCACTTGTAAAAATGGTCTTGTGAGATGATTCCTCCAATTTTTCCATTCTAAAGGCATCACTATGGATGAAAAATAATATAATGACCTACTCCATATCATTTATAAGTAATAAAATACCATTTTTGTTAACTGACTCATACATAATATTTTAGAGATAAAACTCCACAAGGTTCAAGGTGTGGGGAGGGAGGAGGGGGATTGAACCCAAGACTAATTTTTGATATCATAAAATCGCAAAAATAACTAAAGCATACGAAACATAGATTTGGAAACTTTAATAAATGAGGAAGTCTCCATGTGGTAGACTAATTAGTTTTCCAATATAGACTAGGAGGGTTTCATACATGCATAGAAAACATTGTCCTTTCCTTTTCTCAACCATCAAACTGATCAACATCATCCCAGAGTACATGCTAGCAGCGGGGAGATTATCTAAGAGTGATTTATACTATCTACAATTATATTTCTTGGTTTGATGAGGGGAGGTAAAAAATAAGGGAAACATGATTCCCATTGTGAAAATTGGCTACAGACTTGAAGATAAGTTTCCAATTGGACCCAACCATGTGAACTCATATTTATATGTGGAAAACCCTATTAAAATTTCATGGTTAAAGCTCCCTACTCAACTAGGGTTAGGTTAGATATGGAATGGAAAGTGGAAGGTACAATTTCGTAGTATAAAACAAAAGGAGTTGCTAGGATACTTCCAATGGTAGCTAGAACTATTAGAGCCACCCTTTTTTGAAAATTCATGATCATTTTCCTCTTGTAGACCAAGCTAGAATAATGGTAAATCCTAAGGTTTTGTTGATGTAGTGAAGGAGTACACATTGGCATAGCCTAGTGGAATATAGAGGCAATGGAAAGGTTCACTATATTGGGTGTATTAGGTGGGTGATGTTGGACTATGGTTAGTGAGGCTAGAGGAATTAGGAATTGGGGTAGTACTTGAACAATATTGATTACATGATGAAATTTTCTCTAGGTTAGCCTTTACCCTTTTGTACTTTTGGCTCTAGATT
Organism: Pinus tabuliformis; assembly: GCA_031772625.1. Classification (NCBI taxonomy): domain Eukaryota; kingdom Viridiplantae; phylum Streptophyta; class Pinopsida; order Pinales; family Pinaceae; genus Pinus; species Pinus tabuliformis. The sequence goes on along the minus strand of CM062820.1, from coordinate 1,423,754,045 downwards.
AAGGGTTACCCACTATTAGGAGTTCTAATGTAGTTTGATTTATGATTAGGAGGAATGTATGAGGTTTCCAACTAGTTGTTGAGAAATTATGCTTCCCACATTTTGTAATCTCATTCATAGATTAGACATTACGTGTTTGTACTTTTTATGCATACTTTTGTAAAATACCTGTACTTAATGTTGAATGTATGTTATCTTAATGTTGAATGTATGTCGAATTAAGGTTAAGCATGATAGTAAGGCTAGCCTAAGTATGCTCAATAGTAAACCATTGAGATAATCACATGAGTTAATTATATGTGTATTCATCCCTTAGTGAATATGCATGTAAATCAAAAAAATTGAAATATTACAAGAATCCATCTAGGATCATCTTGAGGAGAAATAATAGCCATATGTCTTATTGTAATAGAATGGCTTTGACATTTTCATAAATAAAAAATTATAAGGTTTGTAATAAATGTTGGACTTGGTGCAATCATGGAATTTTACCCAAAACTGTTTGACATCCTAAAATGATCTTTTACCCACTATAAAAATTATAAATTAAATTTATATAGTGTTAAGGATGAAATCCTAGATGTTGGTTTCTCTAACTAAATTGAAATGGGCACAATCTTGTGCTATCTAGATGGAAATAAATATAATCGACCATATTCCTTAGGATTAGATAGACTGGGTACCCAACATGTGGTTTAAATTGTCCCTTGGAAGATGCTTGTTCATGGTTTGAATTTCATATGTAATCAATGTCTAAAGGGTAACTAATTCTTAGGATCCTTTGGGAAATTTAGGGCCACTCTAATCCATTAGAGTTCAAATTAATATTTAATAGTGGGATTCAATATGACTTCCAAATCCCATAACTTAACAAATTTAAACATGAAATTTTAAATCTCCAACCATTTATCACATATGTTTTAAGGGGGCGATGCTCAAAAACATATCCATAGGTCTCCTTCAAAGTGGAATATTCGACTATGAAGAATCCTTTAATTTTTGTGTTAAATCTCCAAGTCACTTCATTTGTTGTTGACAATATTGTCAAATCTCTGAAGGGGGACTCATGTTAGTTCATAGTAAATGAATCATAAAAGAGAAAATTTAGTGACGAAATGAATTACTATCCAGTGGCCTAGTGCCTACTTAATAAAATTGGAAAGTGGCAGGAATTGAAGATCCATTTTCTAATGGACATATCAACGAGAGTAAATTAAGCAAAAAATGAGGTACACTAAGAATTCCAATGGCTACATGCTTGTTTAACATAAAAAAAAAATGTGATGGAATTTTTGGTATGTCACTGGAAAATTATGACAACAAGACTAGACTTGAGTAAAGGAGGGATGTTTTAGTTTTCCCTAATGTGAGAATTATTTTGTGGTTGGTTAAGAGGTATACAAATCCAAAAGTCTAGAAGTTTTGGAGGAGCATTTTGAGGCATGAAATGATCCTTTTTTGGGGTGATACTTTTCTTATTTAGTGTCACATACTTTTTTCCTATTCCATACACAAATAACTTTCCAATGGTCTGGGAATTGCCTCAATCAAAGCCTGTATGGAAAATATATTCTGCTTAGAATTTGACCTTCCTATATTATCCACCATAATTTGAGAGGATGCCATGGTAGCCCCAATTATTAATGGTAAAGGTCCTAGGCACATGATCATGGTGAAGAAAACTCTAGGATATTACATATTGTAACCCTGGTTAAGAATTGAGATATTCAAACCTAACCACTAGTAGGTTATGTTGCTGTGTTATAAGCAGGATCCTAGGAGGAAAAAGAGTTGCATTCTTCTCAAATGATTTTTTTTCTATAAATGAGTAGAGTATAAAATAGGTACATGTAGAGAGCACACATATAGGATTTTTTCACTATAGCAGCTCATAGGTGATAGGCCTTACTTATTTGTACTTACAATCATTTTCTATTTATAGAAAGAGAGTAGAGTGACCTCACCTTCCAACTATATTTTCTCTTGAAAGGGTTTCACAGGTAATGTCTTGTGTAAAATCATGGTTTATGAGTTTTTATTTTGTTGTTATCTATTTTCTACATCACTATAATTTGCATTCATACACAATAAACAATAAATTAGAGATCCATAAATCTAAAGATAAATAAACCTTCATAGTAAAGATTTTGGATTTTTAAGTATAATTTATCAGATCTATTGTGACAAACTGTCGATAGGGGTATCCATAATGGTTTATGGATCCTTAACTTAGTATCTATCAAAGATAATAGGTTGGACTGAAAAGTATGAAGGAACTTTCTATATCTATATGAAACAATGGTTCAAGGTAGACGAAAATGCTCAAAGAATATCTTAGTATTGGATTCTACTATGATACTCTTCTTTCATGGTGCCAAAATGGTGATCATGGATAACTAATCAACAACCAAAAACACTTAATAATCATGCTTGGTGTAGAGAAAACATAACATGTAATCCATATAGGTTGACTCTCAAGGCCTGTCTCTGATAGGTAGGGACTGTACGACCTATACTTTTGATTGTTGTTTTATAAATGATACATAAGTGCATAATATGATATATTGGTGGAAATCACATTGAATATTTGTCTGGTAGAAATGCTTCTAAAGTACCACAACTATCTTCTCTACATCAAAGTGCCTTTCCACCCAAATATAATGTGTCTCCCCAATGATCTATTATATCCCAAAAACAAATATTGCATGCAAAATTTGTGCCATGGGATGTTCGTGTATTATATAATCACTTGATGACCAGAAAAAAATTTAACGATTCATATCTAGGGTTATTTTAAAATTCGATTCATTCATGATCTTCTAATGATTTTTTTTTAATGTTTAGCCACCATATCTCTCTCTTCACTAACACTGTTAAGGCCCAACCCTAACCGCTTCGTTTATGTAATAGGGACAAATCATAGTTATAGTTAGTTTAAGAGTCAATAAAGCCTGTATTAATAATTGTAAGTGGTTTACCCCCCACATAGCCCATGACGCTTATAGGAGACATAGCCCATAAGAATCAGGATGGCGAGATGATCGAGGTGGTATCATTCACTTGTCAAAGTGACGACAAGTGAGCTCAAGCCACGGCCAACCAGAAGATCGAGAGCCTTGAAAAATAGTTGGCTTCTTTCGAGAGCCTAGTGGACCAAATGCAACAATTCATGGACACATTCACAATGGGAAAGTCGGGGTTGCAATCGGAGGCACATGGGTTTAATGAAGACCTTGAAGGTGAATCTAGCCATCATATTCACTTTCATGGAAATCACCAACATTCCCACCCTCAACCACCCGACCTAGACATGTACAAATTTGATGGCTCTAATCTGGCAATATGGGTAGCACAAATGGACCAATATTTCACTCTGAATGATATCGTAGGTGATGAAAATAAACTATGTGTGGGAGCCCATTACTTGGACCAAGAAAGATGGAAATGGTGGCAATGGCATTGGAAATACTATCCGTGGAAAATTAATTGGCACGTGTTCTCAAAATCCATTTTTGACTGCTTTGACCGCAAATCTAGTATTTTGGGTTGTCTTACTAAGCTTCGATAGACAAGGATAGTAAAATACTACATTGCAGCCTTTGAGACATTGGCCATCCGCACTGAAGGTCTGGGAGATGAATTCTACTTGGAATGTTTTATAAGTGGTCTCAAAGAAGCCATCCAAGTCCATGTCCGGATGCACCACCCACCCACATGCATGGACGCTTGCAAAAAGGCTATCGAAGTGGAATGTGCTTTAGTTTCCTAGTCACCTCACCCAAATTTCATAGCCAAGGGACGCCCCACCGAGGCTCAGGCCACTACCCAAACACTTAAGGTTCAAAAGGTGTCCCCCGCGGAAATGGCTGAAAGAAGAAAAAAGAAGGATTGTGTTACTACTGTGATGACAAATACTCCCCAGGGCATAAATGCAAGGAACCCAAATTCTTCCAATTTGATGTTACTGATCACATCTCATCTGAGGAAGCCCCAGCCTTTGAGGAACCAGAGGAGGAAGATGAGGACACCTAGCATGACAATGTGCTCCCAGCTATGCCAGAAGAACTAGTTATCTTGCTACATGCTTTGGTAGGCACTTCTGTGCACTAAACTCTCAAAATTAGAGGTTTTATTAAACATCGCCCTGTAGTAGTATTGATTGATAGTGGAAGCACTCATAAATTTATCCATCAGAGAGTCGCCAAAGTTGTTCATTACTTTTTCAGGGTGGTCTCTAATTTACATGTCCAGATTGTTGATGGGGGGACAATGAAATGTGAAGCCGGCTATGAAAATATCAAACTTTAGATGGGATATTAACAACATGGGTGGTTGTGACATTGTCTTGGGTGCTGAATGGCTTCACACACTAGGCCCAATCACAATGGATTTCCAGGAGTTATATATGAGTTTTAAGTAGAATGACCACATGCATACCCTCCATGGACTACAGGCAGTTGCTCCTTCTATCATCAGCTCCCATTAAATGGAAACATTGTTGAAAATGGACCATCATGAAGTTATCGCCCAATTTAATGCCATCCAGGCCATCAAACCCACTACTCTTCATATTCATCCTGAGATGAAATAAGTCTTAAACCACCACCAATAGGTCTTTGACAAACCTAAATAGCTTCCACCATCTAGAGGGGAACATGATCATAGCATCACTTTGGTCCTAGGGGCACAATCACCGAATGTGCACCTGTATAGATATCCTTTTGCCCAAAAGAATGAAATTGAAAAAATCATCAAGGAACTCTTGGAAGCCGGTGTCATTCGTCCTAGCATCAGTCCTTATTCATCACTAGTGGTCATGGTGCTCAAGAAAGATGGAGAATGTCACATGTGTCTAGACTTCAGGGCCCTCAACAAGCTCACGATCAAAGATAAATTCCCTATCTCGATTGTTGATGATTTGCTGGATGAACTAAATGGTGCTCAATTCTTTACTAAGCTAGATATTCACTTGGGCCATCACCAAATACTCATGAAAGAATTAGACATTCCCAAAACTACTTTCCGAACTCATGAAAGCCATTATGAATTCTTGGTCATGCCATTTGGTCTTTGTAATGCCCCATCCACTTTTCAGAGCCTCATGAATCACCTTCTTAAACCATATCTCAGAAAAATTTTCCTTGTTTTATTTGATGACATTCTCATCTACAAACTCACCTAGGAAAAAAATCTTCAGCATGTAGACCTCCTCTTGCAACTGCTCTAGAAGCATAAATTATTTGTCAAACTGTCCAAGTGATCTTTTGGCATGGAAGAATTCGAGTATTTGGGCCACATTGTGGGTCGTGAAGGTGTCAGGGTGGGTCCCCAAAAGATCCAAGAAATGCAGGATTGGCCCCAACCAAAGACCTTGAAGCATTTGAGGGGATTCTTGGGTCTCACAGGCTACTATCACAAATTTGTCTGCAATTATGGTCGCATTTCTAGACCCCTTACTAACCTTGTCAAGAAAAATTCATTCCTCTGGACTGATGAAGCACAACAGGTGTTTATGGCTCTCAAACAGGCCATGTGTTCCACTCTCGTATTGGCATTACTCAACTTCACCAAATCTTTTGTGATTTAATGTGATGCTTTAGGTACTAGTATTGGGGTTGTCTTAATGTTGGAAGGTTGACCCTTGGCTTTCACCAGCCAACAACTAAGTGGGAAACATCTGGGACCATCTACTTATGAGAAGGAGATGATGGCCATCTTATATGCAATAGACACCTGGTGACCTTACTTATTTGGGGGGCATTTCCAAATCCACATAGACCATCAAAGACTCAAATATTTTTTGGAGCAACATTTATCCTCGCCCTAGCAAAATAAATGGCTGGCCAAAGTGATGGAATATGATTATGAGATAATTTACAGGAAAGGGCGTGAAAATGTTGTATCGGATGCTTTAAAACGCCAATTTGAGGATGACAACACCTTGATATCAATCTCTCTTCCCGTTATAGATTGGATTGAAGAAGCCCACAAGGAATGGTTTTCACATCCCTCTCTCTCAACTCATTAATAAGTTGAGAGCATATCCTAATTCCACAGCGGGCTACTCTTGGAAGGATGAGATTCTTCGCTACAAGGATAGAGTAGTGATATCACTGACATCCACCCTCAAAAACGCGCATTTTGGTAGAGTTGCACTCATCTCCCATTGTAGGCCATGTAGGCTTTCAGAAGATTTATGCTCATCATTCCTTCTTTTGGACAGGCATGAAAACTAACATTCTTACTATGTAGCTGAATGTGATGTGTATTAACGCCACAAAGGAGAAATAATCAAGCCCCCAGGCACCTTACAACCTTTTCTTACTGGTCTTCCTAAGTCAGGCAACAAGTCAGTCATCATGGTGGTTGTGGAAAAACTTTCTAAATATTCTCATTTTTATGCCCTACCCCACCCATTTACCCCCGCTTTGGTGGCTCAAGCTTTCATGGACCAGATCTTCAAACTTCATGGCATGCCCACTTCCATTGTGTCTGATTGTAACCCGACCTTCACTAGTAACTTTTGGCAAGAACTTTTCAAGCTATAAGGCACCCAACTCCAGCTAAGTAGTTCCTGTCATCCCCAAACTGATGGTCAAATTGAAGCAGTCAACAAATGTTTGGAGACCTACCTAAGGTGCTCCACTTCAGAAAAAGAACATCAATCGGTACAATGGTTACCTCTATCTGAATGGAGGTATAATACTAACTATCATACCACCACTAAGATGACTCCATATGAAGCAATGTATTGTCAACTCCCACCTTCACCTACTTCTTATATCCATGGGTTCTCTAAGGTGCAAGCAGTGGATCAACTCCCACAAAACCATGCAACCATGCTAGCTCGTCTCAAAGATAATCTCCATCAAGCTCAGAATCGCATGAAGCAACAAGCAAACCAACATCGTTCAGAGCGCACATTTCAAGAAGGGGATTAGGTATTCTTGAGGCTGCAAGCATACAAGAAAACATCACTCAAAGACAAGGGTTGTTAGAAATTAGCTCCAAAATTCTACGGACCTTATCAAATACTTCAGTGCATTGGAGAAATAGCCTACAAGCTAGCCTTACCACCAACTGCAAAAATCCATCCCATATTCCATGTATCATGCCTCAAAAAAGTTGTGGGAAAAAATTGTAGAATTCAAACTGGTCTACCTGAATTGGATGAAGAAGGTCCACTCTGGCTCCAACCTGAATAGGTCCTCGACAATCGAGAATGACATCTATGAGGTCGCACGATCAAGGAAGTCCTCGTCAAGTGGAAATACAACTCTCTAGAAGATGTGACATGGGAACCAACCACTATTCTTCAGCAATTCCCACAGCTTTAGCCTTGAGCACAAGGTTGTTTATTATGGGGGAGGGCATGTTAGGATCCAGCCCTAACCCCTTTATTTATGTAATAGGGTCGAGTCATAGTTATAGTTAGTTAAAGAGTCAATAAAGCTTGTATTAATAATTGTAAGTGGTTGACCTGCATTTAAAGAAAGAGACCACAGTTAGTTCCAAACGAGCCATGGTATTAGATAGATGGTATTGAGAGAACCATGGTACTGACCCATGGTATTGCATGTATGAATCCTATATAAAGGATAGAGACTCCACATTGAGGAGCGTCGTGTCTTATTTTGTAATCGAGATTTGCTCTGTTGGAGGTTGCCCCCTCGAAGGGGCAAGTGAACATTTCTTTCATCTTTAAATAATAAAATAATTGCCATTTTTTCTCATTTTTTTTTGTGTTCTAGGTTGTATTTCTTTCTATATTTGGTATTCTAGCATCTTCTCGTAGGTCAAGAGCATAAAAAACACCATTCTAGATAACTTTCTTTCTACAATTTTTTGTTATTTTATCTATTAATAGAAGTTGGGTGTTCATTATATTATTGCCGCATTTTGCAATATTCTGCATAACTTTCAGTAAACTTCCATGGATATTTCATGGGACAATTCGTCACAACAAATTTGATAATATTATAATAAAGAATTGAAATTACACACTATTATAGTTTTATGAAATTTCTAGATTTGTAGATTTTACTGTAATTAGTACGTCCATGCGAATGGAAATTACGCAAAAAATAGAGAAAGAAAAAATAAAATCTCAGACAGACATAAGACACAATATATTCTCCGGGAAATCCTTTTGGGAGAAAACCTAGCTACCAGGTGAGATCACTTCACTCTCTTTCTATGTCTGAAAATATGGCTATAGGTATAAAGAAGTATGACCCATGACCCATGGGATGATACGGTTCACAAATTTTGTATGTGTGCTCTACCTCCTATCCTTCTTGGCTATTTTTTCTTAGCTATGGAACAAATGCACTTGAAATAATGGAATGTCGCTTCCTCCTAGTCGCTAAGTTATAACACAACCTGATAGCCTACTAGTGGTTAAGTTTGACTACCTCTACTCTTAACTAGAGTTACAACTTAGACGTTTCTAGATTCATTACATGAATAATGGGGTTGATGTGGCATACTCTCGAACCATGGTGTTGAAAACGAGAAGGTCAACTTTTAAGTGGCATAACTTTCGCATACATATTCTGATTGGTGCACTTTTTTCTCCATTGTAAGGATATATATTTCTAGAATAACATGAAAAAGTGCGGAATTAGTGTGGAAAATTTTTACCCCCAAAAAACCTCGTTTGATACCTCAAAATGCTCCAAGAAAGTTTCAGACCTCATTTTGCCAAACTAGGTCCCGCGAGTGAAAACATCCCATCAACTGATTCCTCCACGTTCTCCACTCTAAATGGATTGATATGGATGAAATAAATTATAATGATCCAATATGGATCACACCTCCCCATTTTGGAAGGCTTTTGGTCCCAAAAATCATCTATTGAATGAGGTGAAGAAATTCTTCCTCCACCTTCTCTCTTGTGTATCATTTAGATATGCCTAGAAGTTGTCCCTTCAACCCATTCTACCAAAGGTCATGTTGCCCATGTCTTGTACTTTTGGAACTCTTCTGCAAAATTTTATTTTCTTTCAACTCTTCCTGAGCATTTGGTGCTAAATCCTCCATAGAAGGTAGGATTTGTCCCTCTTCCTCGACTAGCATGGAAGGCTCATAGAGTTTCTAAATCTATGAATTCACATCTAAGTAATGAACATATATGGTGGTAAACTGAGTTGAAAGGAATTATCACCCATCCTTTTCGGTATCTGAAAGGGACCATACCTTACAACCTTGATTTTCTTATCAAGCCCATGTAGCCTCTCCTTGGTCAATTGTAGCAATAGGTTATCTCCCACCTTGAACAATTTACCTATTCTAGGTTGATCATGTCTAGCCTTATATGTATCCTGCAACTTCTGTAGTATTTCTGGTACCTGTAGATGGATCTACTTGATCTTATCTATAAATTTTTCAGCCCTCAAATCATATCCTGTAGGATCTTCCCTCACTCCTTACTACCAATATGCAATATCCAAAGGTGAAGGTAGCAAATATCCAAAACAAGTTTCAAATGGGGATTTTTTTGTAGAAATGTGGACTCCTCTATTGTAAGAATGTTCTATATATACCAAATTTTCATCTCAGGTCTTTGGATTCTTATGGTTTTATTCCCTCAAAAGCTGCATCAAATTCCTATTGACTACTTCTCTCTACCCACCTGTCCGTGGATGGAATGTTGTCAATCTCTTCAACTTTGTGTCCAGACTCTCCCATAATGTAGTCTGGAATGCACTGATAAATCTTGTAGCCTAATCTAAAATGATGCTCCTTGGTATCCCAAAGTGCTCCCAGACCTATCCAAAGAACAATTTTGCTACATCTTTGCCATTGATGGTATTTTTATAGGGAAGCAAAACACACATCTTGCTGAAACAGTCAACTACGATGAACAAGTAGTCCTATCCCTTCTTGGTTGTTGGTAAACCTCTCACAAAGTCCATGGAATTTTTTTCCCAAGGAAGAGTAGGTTCAGCTAAGAGATGATATAGAACATATTTACTATTTCAAGTATTGTTGGTACAACACATAATACATCCTCTTATGAACCTAGCCACCTACTCTTGCACCTTTAAGCAATACACATACCTATGCAACTTAGCTACGATATTCCACACACCAAAGTTCCCTACATCCTTGGAGGTGTGATCCTATCTAATGAGCTCCAATCGCTCACCTTTAGGAACACATAACTTATCCATAATATATAGTAACCCATCCTAGAGATGGTAGTTAGTGGTGTTTTCATCATTGTGCACATGAATATGACTTTGTAACTACTGACATGCCTCCTTGAAGTCCTCATCCTCTAAGTATGCCTCAATGTATGCATCATGGGTGAATGGATCCATGTGCATAAGAGTCCCCAATTTTTTTGTCTTTGATGTGGGTGGCTTTGAAGGCATGTCAGCCAATGTCTTTTTGTTTTCGTTATTATAATTGATGACCAAATGAAACTGCTATAAAAACCTCATCCACTTGTAATTCATTTTTGTTGTAGCTTACTCTGGGCCTGCAATTACTATAATTGTTGGTGATCTATATGGATTATTGTCTCCTTTCCCATTAGATAGTGTTCCCACTTATTCACACCTTGCTCCATGCCATAAAACTCCTTGTCATAGGTAGCATAGTTAATATCTACCCCATGAAATACTTCATAATGGTAGCATATTAGTCTTCCTCCATACATGAAGGCAACTTTGATAGCATACCCACTCACATTTGTCTCCACTTCATAGGCTCGCTCCAGGTTTGGTAATGCCCAAACTAGTGCTTAATTGATCTTCTTATTTAGCTCCTCAAAAGTATGATGACCTTTTTCCCATTGGAAATTCTTCCCACTTGCAGTTATGGTGTGGATTGATGTTGCTACTACTTAAAATGAGGCAGTAGATTTCCTTAGGTATTGTGTTGCACCAATGAAACTCCTGTTCTCAAAAAAATTAGTAGGCATCAACCATTTCATAATGACCTTCATATTGGAAGGAGCTATCTTCAACTCTCCTCCACTGATCACATACCCCAGATACACCAAATATTATTTTGTAAACTCACACTACTTCAGATTTTCTAGAAACTAGTGCTTCTTCAATGTTTCCAACACCTGCATTGATTGTGAAATATGCTGCTCCCAAGAATCACTATATACCAGTATATCATCCAAATATATAATAATAACAGAGTCTATAAAATAGCACAATACATCATTCATTACTCTCATAAATGTAGTTGGTGCATTAAATTGGCCAAATGGCATGACTAACCACTCATAGAAACCCTTCCTAGTTGTGAAGGTGGTCTTTGACAGGCCTCCAAATTAGATACATCCTTTAGCACATTAAACCTCTCTTTTTACATCAAATGACATGTTTTTTTCTTTAATAGGTTTATTAGGAAGGTTTAGAGATAATTTCATATTTATGGCTAATATTATTTATTTTTGTAAAATAATGTGAGAATATTGGGCAGATTATGAAGATTTGGAGGCTGATATAATCTAGGGACTTTCTCCCTGGTAAAGGAGGACCAATATTGGATAATAAATTAACATGATATGAATAAATTATTGAATAAATTCTAGAGCTCCAACGATTGACAAAATCTAGGAATATGTTCCCTCTCATTTAATGAAGATTCCTAGTGTTGGGAACCAAATCCACCTTTTGAAGGATTTTGGAGAATAAATTTGCCTCATTTTGAGGAGGGTTATTCTCCATCCATTTGCATAATATGCATTCCAATTTTTCTCTAAGGTCATATACTTCTTAGTCTTCTTGTGGACAAAACTCGCTATTTAATACCTCCATTTCATTTCTAACAGGGATGTACTTGGATTGATTCAAATAATGAAGTCTCGAGCGATTTTAATTTTCTAAAGCCTGGTTTCATTTATATGAATCTCTTTATCCTTGGGTTTGGCCATCCCAAGAGCCTCATAACACTCTTTTACAATTTCTCTATCCTCTTTGAATGTCGTTTTCACTTGCGTCTCTTCTGGATTTACTATTCATGCTTCTTTTGTTGTAGGTTATATTGGTTAAATGATTGAAGAGAGTTTTCTCTATAGGTTATTTACAGATTCAGAAGAATGATGCATCCTTAGAAAAACTTGGAAAAGTCATAAATTTCTAGTTCAGAAATCTAGAATTTATGGAAGTCTCTTGTAGAAAAATAATAGTAATTTTCTGCTATTATTTAGAACTTGTTAATCTTCGTTTGGGTTGATTCAAATTTTTTTTGAGTCATAAAAACATCCAAGTTAATAACAAAATTTACCCGATAGCATTTTCACTTGATTAGGTTAGGCATTTGGTAGGTTAACTAGCTCACTAATTCTAGAATTTATGATTTTTAGAGTAGTAATTTTCTCCTACTTTTTAGGACATGTTAACAGGGATATTTTTGAGTGATTCCACTGGAATGGAGTCCTAGGACATCCTAATTAATAATTAAATTTTTTCCATCTCATATTTATTTTATTTTGTTGGGCATTCAACAAGTTATCTCAAGGAGTAGCAGTCCTCTAGAAATCATGTAGCATGTGTAAACATGACCAAATTTGCTCCAAAATATTGGTTTTTGTCCCTTATGGTTGAATCAATGGCCTCTAGGCTCTGAATCCATGATTGAGTAACACAAAATACCTCTTGAGCCTTGCCTCTTCTCCATCGCAATTCACCTTTGCAATTTGGGTTAGAAGACAAATTTATGAATTGGATCACATAATAATGTGTTTTTTTTTTTTTTTTTACATCTAATGAAATTTGTCAATGATCTAAACTCTTTGGAATGTAGTGATTGATTACATGCTCTTTCCTTCATGCAAGTTAGATTAGTTTTCTTTCCTTATTATTAAGCTAGGGCTTCTATTTAAAGCATTATTGTTTCCATTCCATTTACTAGGTTTCCTTTGAATGCAACATTTACACTTCTATAGCTTAATTACAATTAGTACAACACTTGCATTTTAGCAAGCACCATTTCCATTTCGTGCAAATAGAGTAGCATTTCGATTTTCGTAATTATTTTAATTTTATGATATTCACTTCATCAGATCAATGAAAGGAAGATACATTGTAGGTTGCACATATAGCGTAGACACCTCTTAAGTTTTTACTTGGGCTTGGCCATCCCACGAACCTCCGGTCCCTCTTATAAAATTTCTCTATCTTATTTGAATGTATTTTTCATTTGCATCTCTTATTTCTACATTTTATTACTCACGCAAGAGCATCAAAGGAATCATTAGTTAACATGAAAAATAGTTCATAAGATAATAATCATCTTCCAAGGAATTAAAAATTCACATTCAATAATATGCATCAAAATTCCAATGAAATAGTTCATTTTCATTAGTATGTGTTAACATAAACATAAACCAAAACAACAAAATAATAGTCTGACAATCGTTCATGACATATGCATGAAAGTGTGTTAGCTCTAAGAGCTTGATATATTAAGTGAAAGTCCCAAGATTCAAAATTACAATGCTGCAACACTAGCCTCAGTATTGGATGATTAAGTCACAACTAGCTCCTCCAAAGAAAGATCTTCTCTCCTATTCCAAATTAGAGAAACCAAGATAAAAAGTACAAACTCGAAAGTCCCCTCACTTGAGCTATGAGGATGTGTTTATAGCAAATGATGTGACTCTTCACCTCCCATGTGACTCCTGAGCTTCTACTATAACTTTTCAAATTCCTATATGACCTTTGAATTTCTAATAACTTTAGAAATTTCTAATGACTTTTTTCAATCCATATGAGACCCTTGTACTTCCGCACATTTTACATTTTCTCATTTTTGAAAATAAAATAATTACATTATAGGATTGATATTGCAAGATACATTGAAACATATGACTTTGTGATGACACCGGGACAAGCCATGACTTGGCATTAATGGCATGGAACTTCATTGTGATGTGCCCAGGAAAAGCCTTTCTCCTTTTTGCTATGACTTTGAGTTCTTCATGATGTATTTTTTCTTTCTCATACTTATCATCCAAAGGGTTTGGATCAATGTTAGATCCTTCTATTGAACTTGAGGTGACACCATTCTTTCATGGTCTAGGATTTCTTCATGTTCTTCATGATGATTCTTTCTTCTGCTCCTTCTTCGCAAGTGCTCACTTGTAACCCCTCTGTGAAAACCACCCTTAAGGATCAAATTTCCATGTTGAAATGATAGCACATGCAAATGAATTATAGTCATCACATGCCAACAACAGTCCAAAAACCACCTATTATATATTCGCTTGCTCATGGAAGATGTTAACTATGATAAGGCAATAGGCAAGGTTTTTTAGAGCGAGAAGCCAAAATTTACAGAGTTGAGGACTATCAGGACCTAAGGAAGACCCCAATGTCCATTGTAACTATGCAATGTGCAATAAGAGGCAAGATAGGTCAAGGTAGTAAACAATTAAAGGTTTCAATCTATAAAGGGGACATGACTAACCACTGTAACTACGCAATGCTTAGTGATTAAGGGACATTCTGAATGAATTACGCAATTGAGGGTTTCAATAACCTAGAGATTATCTATTTCTCACCAAAATTATTTAATGCGTAGTAGGAGACCCATCACATGAAGGGATTACATATTTTGGAAAGTTATGGAGGTAGGGAAGCAAGGTTACACACTATAACTGTGTAATGCACAATAGCTAAAAAGGAGGCTTTGGAGATTATGAAATTGGGCAAGTTACTAACACATATAAGCTTTACTATCCACGGCAACTACACAATGCACAATCCAGGGCAGGAGGAACTAGAACTACGTAGTTGACAAGGCAATGCAACCAAAGTGACGGTTAAGACTTCAAGGTTCCTGAGTGTACAGTTCAAGGATACCATCCTCTAGAATGGCGCTATGCATAGTTCCAAAAGGAAGAGGAATCTTAATTGTGGCTTATGATTGTGCATTGCATAGTTCCAGGATAGAGAAAGGTTAGCAAGTTGCAAAGACAATGAAAGCTCTGAAAATGACAGTGTGGGATCAATAAGACATGAGAGAGAAAGATCTCCAAACAAGTCTTGAAATAGTGATATCACACTCATATAACATAAACACAAGCCAAAAGAATGCACATAACCAAAAATCAACATCCATACCTTGAAACAACATCAAAGTGACACTTATTGCTAAGTGCGATAGGTGAAACATAGCTTTGAAACACTTAGAATGAAAATTACGACAAAAGTGTCAACTACAGCCAAAAAGTGTGCTAAGTTATAGGAATGCACCTATAACATGTTGATATGATATACATGATCAACTAATGTAGAAGAGTGTGCTAGAGGTGCCTCTAATGTTGTGCTATGATGCAACACATGTAGGAGTGTAAACAGTTAAAAGCAACATTTGCGGTAGTAAGAAAAATTGAAAATGACACTTGCAAAAGATAAAGCAAGTGAAAGCGACACATGCTAAAGTGAAGAGAAAGAAAAAGTAACACTTGTGAAAGTACAAGCAAGAAAAAATGACAGTCGTGAAAGTGAAAGAGACACTTATGAAAGAAAGAGCGCACAAAAGTGAAAATTGCGAAAATTCACCCAAGTGATGATACTTTTGCACTAAAGAGTGAGAGAGACTGTCAAATGATGTTGCATATTGACCATTGTCATGGATTGTGTACTGCAACGTCCTTATGAATGGCGCAATTACTTTCAACAATGACTACGTAAGCATTGTAAGCAAACATTGCACAAGAACTATTCTTAGTGACTGTGTAAGCCTTACTCCCAAGAATTGTGCAGTGCCTATCTGCATGGATAGTCATTAACTATTAAGCTTGCTAAGAAGATGTGTGCTTAAAAAAGCATCAAAGATTGAGTATGTGTAAGATAGTGATCCCAACACTTTAGAATATGAGAAGAAGACTTAGGCACTTGTGAAACATTAATCAACCATGAAGTGACAACAGACAACTTGAAATGACAGATCGTAAGATCAAAAGAAGACTCCAAAATTCAAATGCAGTCAGAATTTAGGAGGGTGTTTTTCACAACAACAACAATATGTTAAGTAAATTTGTGACTCAATGTAATTTTGTAACTTTTTCAAATAAGGCATAAAAATTACAAAGATCAGCATAAATTATACTAAAAAAATTAACTTTAAAGATAACAAATAATATTTTTAATTTTTATTAATTTAATTAATATAGTCCGTGGGTAGTGATACAATTGGCAAAAAATGTTTGTAATCCCTTAACTATCTACATAAGTTCAATTCCCATACATGTCTCACTATATATCTATAAAACAAAAAAATTGTAAGCAGTTTACCTTTAACATTATTAAAATTAAAATTAAGTATAAAAGTTAAACGCCCACGGGGCTTTGGATTGACGGTGAATGGGTGCGTTGTTAAGGCACTCCTTGCGATAGGTCACTGGTTCAAATCCCCGCGGGTGCGTAGGTTAGTCTTAGCAAAGAAAAAAAAAAAAAAGTATAAAAGTTAAACAAAAATAACTTGGTCATTCCAATATTACCTATAAAAGCATAACAACATTGCTACCATTTGTATGCCATTTAAACATTGGATATGTTAAATAAGTTTTTGACTCATAAAACACTAAACAAAATTAATGTGATAATTCAATTATTGTGATAATTCAAGTATAAAATACTAGGTTTTAAAAACTAAAATTAAAAATTAGTTATAAATGAGCAATGTTGCAACAAAACATATCGCATATTTTTATAAAGTGCCGAATGTGAGTCTTTGTAACAGAATTACGATTCAATTAAAATGCTGTATATGGTTGTTGATTACAAGGTTGAGCTAAATTGTACAAAATGTTGTAAGACAAGACTTTTAGGCTGGAAGGCTAGAGTTCGCAGTTTAAATATAGATCAACGCTTTTCTCGGATAACTGTGGTTATTTACTAAATGTATATCGATTGATTGTATGTTTTAGAATTTGATAGGTTTGGAATAAACTCAATTGTTATGTAATTACTTGGCCTTGAATGTATTGATTGACTATAGATTTTATTATCTAATACATTTGGAACAGAGCCAATGGTTATGAAGCAAAGTGATAGTTAATTTTGTTTTAAAGAATAATTTTATTTTTTTCCAGAGTTATGAATCTCATGCTAAGAGTTAAGAATCATTTTGTATGAATGGAAGTGCTACTTCCAATTCCCTTTACTAAATCACAGTAAAGTTCTGAAAAAGTAATGGTTGAGTACAAGATTTCGCACCCAAAACTTTGTGGGCTAGGGATCAGTATGTAGACCACCACGACTGAGCTGCCATCATTTACACTACAAAATTGTTTTAAAAGTAATTTCTCAATACAAAATAGGATACGTGATAGAGTTTGGTTAGCGAAGTTCGAATACCGAAAAATGTTTGTTTGTTCGGTGTCCACTGCTCGGAATGGGTTATTAAGTATATGCCCATGAAAAGCTTCAATAAATCCTATTAGAGTAAACCCTGTTAGCATTGAGATTTTATTATAATTTTACTTTTGATTTCGAAAATATGTTAAAATTTATTAGACAGGTGAAAGTAAGCGATTTTAGGCCTTCCAAAATATTTCAAAAATCTAATAGACACATCTAATGGTACATAACCCAAAACCTAAGATAGCCTTAATGTTGAAATGAGACCACAATCCCGAAAAAACAAAACGAAACATAGACCTAAGGGTTAAATAAGGTCAATGACGAAATTTAATTCTTTGCTGTTTTTTTGTAAACTCATCGCCACCAGATGGATGGATTTCCATAGGATTCAATATCATGCCTGAGCAAGTTATCGCGGTATCTTGTTAAAAGTATTACACAAAGCCGTCGTATCGGAGGGTTTTCCCTTTATTTCTTGTTTGACTTGCCTAGAATTTGGCAGGATTTGTCTAGAATTTGATAGGATTTGTGGACATTTTATAATAGGGTAGAAGTGATCAACTGTTTATAATACAGTAGGGCCTCGGCCCTCAACCGTTTTTCGCCTCAAACTTTTTTAAAGATGTTGAATTTATAAATATAATAAAAAATATATCTGAAATGAAAAACCAAGTTTAAAAAACAAAAATCAAAATTTGAAGAAAAAATTTAAAATTATAGAATTTTAATTTAGGAAATCCAAAATAACAAAATTTTTTACAAATAAAGATATCTTATACATAGTCTATTTTAGATAGTTTAAGTTATCTCAAGTGGGAATGGTTCTGAAATGAAATCTCACCAAACCAGAAATCTCTGGTTCAAATTTTGTGCTACCCTCTCTACCCTCCCCGCCCTCATAATAGGGTGAATAATAAACATCTAAACTTGAAAATCAAAAAATCCTGCTGAACTTACAAAAAAAAAATATCTTCTGCACAATGCCCTATACAAATAAAATTATCATTCCACCAATATCTCCTCACATTCTACCAATATCTCCTAACATTCCACTAATATCTCCTAAATATACTTACAGGCTGTTTTGCTACCTGCAAGGCGATCCCCTTGCTCATCAGTTGGCCAATTTAATATTGCAAGAAATTGTCAAACCGTATTTTCCATGTCTCCGGCTCTACACATTGCAGGTTTTGCCAGGAAAGTAGGCCTTTCATCTCCGGCCATAATCACCATCACTTTCGCCTCTGTATCTTCCCTGCATACTTCAAAATTCTTCTCCCCGCGTTCGACAGCAGCAGAATTATTATTGTGATTCCCTGCATTACTGCTCTCTTGGTGCTGATCAGATTCTCTATTAAGAGAGCAGAGCAACATGAGCAAGGAAAGTGCAACCAAACCCAACACGGCAGCCAGTCCGCCTATGAGATATGGAACCGACGACTTGACTTCCTGATGGGTATTATTACTAGGGCTACCACCCATAAAATCGTATGCTGCCATCATCCCAATCCTTAGGATTCTGGATTTAATGATTTCTCAGATGCAAACCAAACTGATTCCATACATTAAATCACAGGAGCCGATTATAAATTGTGTTGGGAGTCCTGGCTTGGATGACTACAGTGATTTTCAGGGAAATTAGGAGGCCATGTCTAGGCATGTCCAAAACGTTATTGGAAAACTAAAAAAATAAAAGTTAATGGAAGGCGATGTGTAAGCGTGTCCAACAAGTTTTGAAAAAAATGTGAAAGAAAACTTAAAGTTCAATTAATAAATACTACCTTTGACTCTTTCCCAAATAATGTTATCGTCTTGAAGGTAGAAAAGCCGACAGTTGCCTGTATTGCAATAAAAGACGTGACTAGTTTCCAAACACGGTCATCATCCATGACAGCAGAAATCATAATTTTTATTTAAAATAAATATGCCTTTCTCTTTAGCCACTACCTCTTAATTTCGTTGGTTGTCCAAATACACAGAAAGACTAATAAATTGCACGTTCGAGGGTAAATTTATTCAGTGGGTCCATGAAACGACCGAAAGTATGAGGGTAGATTTGTAACTTCAATTTATTTTAGTGGGTCAATGAAACAATGGAAAGAATCACAGGCTTGCTTCGTAACGTCAATTTATTTAGTGGGTAAATGAAAGGATGGAAGGGTAGCTTCGTAACTTCAATTTATTTAGTAGGTAAGTGAAAGGATGGCAAGGTGGTCTCGTGTCATTTGTGGGGAGGAAGAACAACCTTTGATAATTTTCATATATATATATATATAAATATAAATTTAATTTAATTTAATGATATTTTTTGGAATTATAAGTTTTAGTCGTATAATTTGTAAAATGTAAAAAATTTAATAGATATTTTTGGGTTATGTATTTATTCAGTTTTTGTTATATCAAATATTAATCACTTTTTTCCCTCTATTATTTTGATTAGGGAAAACATATGTAAGAATGAGGATCTTTCAAGACAAGGTTAGTAAATAATCAAAAGTATACTTTAAATGTAGTTATTGACAAGATTATTCATTTGATGAATTATTATTAACTTTGTTGTGACTAGTTGTATTGAATCTTGGTGATTCTTGTTTGGGTGATTCATCTCTTGATAAATCTACCCACCTCTTAATTGATTTTGCAGAACCCTAGATAGATTTTGGAAAACCCTAATCGAGGGTATGCTAATGTGAATGTGTGAAATCCTAAGTTGCTTAGGGATATTGAGAAATGCTAGTTAAATTTTTATTGATGATATCTTGTTTGGGATTTTGGTATGATCGGGAAATCCAAACTTGTTAGGATTGAATGATAAGGTCTAAAATCCTGGAACTTTTGATGTTTTGGTTTGCTATTCTTCTACATTAGAACCCTAGCTCATGACGGTTTGGTGGAATGAGTGAGAAAGACCCGCGTGTTATCTTAGAAATGTTTTCTTTTATAGGTATGTGTTCGTGTGATCAAACCCTAGTGTAATTACGATGATTTTGTGTCTAACTTTTATTGATATTTGTGAAGTTCGGTTTGACTAACACATGATATGAAATATATTTGTGTAATGATAAAATCTAGGCATGTATAGATGTGTCCTTTTTATTGAAACCCTAGCTTGGTCTAGGTCAGATGTATTAATATTGATGGACATATGATATGCTTATGTATGGTTATGAATTGCTAGATATATGTTGACCGAGCTATTGATGGTCATAAGTCTTAGGACTTAATGGAAATCCTTGTTTCAGGATTTAATGGAAGTCCTTGTATGAAATTCTAAGATGATGATATTTGGAAATATAGGTTTTGTAGCTAGAACCTAATGAAGTTAAAATTTTCTAGTATCTATTACATCATATGGTATTTCTCCTCCAGTATAAATCTGCCAATATGAATGCATGTGGGATGGTATTGCTCCCCAACTGAAACACCCATGGGTGATGGCTATGCATGCAAAGCGTAGTCACAGAAAAGGATGTGTGTTATTTGCAATAAACATTTCTAGGGACAAAGGTAAGGAAGTTGAGGATGTAAATGTTTTGAGAAAATACCTAATCCTACAACAGTTTTAGGAGGTATTTCCTGAGGATTTTTCAGAGTTGCCACCTTACAAGTAGGTAGACGTTTTTATTCAGTTGGTGCCAAGGGCAGGTCAGGCATCAAAGGTACGTTACAGGACGAGTACACCTGAGTTGGTAGAGTTGAATTTTCAATTGAAGGAAATGTTGGATAAGCAATACATTAGGCCAAGTGTATCACCATGGGGCATACCAATATTATTTGTGAAGAAGAAGGATGATACTTTCAGATTGTGCATTGACTACATGCAGTTGAACAAAGTTACCATCAATAACATGTATCTGTTACCGAGGATTGATGACTTGTTCGATCAGTTGAAGGGCGCAATAGTGTTCTCAAAGATTGATATGAAATTTGGATATCATCAAGTATGCATTAAAGAAGAAGACGTATACAAGACACCTTTTTGGACTAAGTACAGGCATTATGAGTTTGTTGTAGTTCCATTTGGTTTAACTAATTCTCCAGCTACCTTTATATGCTTGATGAATAATGTGTTGCATTTGAATTTGGACAAGTTTGTTATTATGTTCATTGATGGCATATTGGTATATTCTAAAAATGAAGAAGAGCATGTTGAGCATCTAACAACAGTGTTGAGATTGTTTAGAGAGCATCATTTGTGTGCTAAGCTCAGTAAGTGCAGCTTCTCTCAGACCGAGGTACACTACTTGGGACATTTTCTTTCCACGGATGGCATAGAAATGAACCTAGAATAGATAAGAGATATCATGGAGTGGATAGCTCCCAGGAATGTGGATGAGATGAGATATTTCACTAGGTTAGTAGGTTATTACAACAGCTAGTTCTCGCAAATTTCTTATCCTATCACATCATTACAGAGGAAAGGTAAGAAGTTCGAATGGACAGAGGAGTGTGTGGCCAGTTTTGAGCATCTCAAGCAGTTGTTGACACATGCATTAGTGTTAAATATTGCAGATCCAAAAAAAAATAGTTTGTAGTATGTACAGATGCTTGCAAGAGAGAAATTGGTGGAGTCCTTATGCAGGATGGACAGGTGGTATGTTATGAGTCACGAAAGTTGAATGAGAATGAGCAGAAATACCTGACACATGTTATTGAGTTAGCAATGATCATACATGCATTGAGGATGTGGAGGCACTATCTTCTTGACAGGAGATTTGTATTGATGATTTATCATAGTGTTTTGTGGTATCTACTTGACCAACTGAATCTGAATGGAAGGCAAGCTCTATGGTTGGCTATGATCAATGAGTTCGAAATTGAAATCAGATATATGAAAGGTAAAGAGAACAGGGTGGCATATGCTCTTAGTAGGCGAATATACATAAATCGCTTAGCAGTTATGAGCTCCTATGGCACATAATTATGTGATAGGATCTTGCAGGCAGGTAAGAAGGATGTCAGGGTTAATGAGGTTTTTCAAAGGTTGCAACAGAGTTCAGGTAGTAGTACAAGTATAGGAACATATAGTGGTAGAGGTACAAGTTCAGATGCAGTCATATAGGATGTGGACTATTGTATCACGATAGATGGATTGGTTATATTTAGAGACATGATATATGTGTTGGATAGAAGTGAGCTCAAGAAGGTGATCTTGATGGAGTTTCATGTGAAACCATATTCATGTCACCGAGGTTGTCGAAGACAATGACAACAGTAAAGAAATTCTATTATTGGTCGAAATTGAAGAGAGACATAGCAGAGTTTGTGGCTAGGTGCTTGGATTTTCGGCAGGTGAAGGAACAGTGTAATCATCGAGGTGGACTGCTATAGGTGATTCTGATTCCAGAGTGGAAATGGGAAGTCCTTTCCATGGACTTTATCATTCGTTTATTGAGGTCAGTGAGACAACATTATTCCTCTATGGTAGTGGTGGATAGGTTGAAAAAGGTAGGACACTTCATTCCAATTAAGTATACATTCTCATCGAGTGATGTAGCACAGGTGTTCGTCAGGGACGTGGTCCAATTGCACGGAGTTCTAAAGAAGATTGTGTCAGACAAGGATGTGAAGTTCACTTCCGTGTTTTGGAAGGAGTTATTTGCAGGTTTGGATACAAAGTTGGATTTCAGTAGAACTTATCATCTACAGACATATGGATAGATAGAGAGGGTCAACATGATATTAGAGGACATGTTGAGGATGTATGTGATGCATCAACAACATAAGTGGGAAGAGTACCTTCCACTAGTAGAGTTCACTTACAATAATGGGTATCATGAATATTTGAGGATGAGTCTATTTGAGGCATTATATGGGAAGAGTTGTAATACTCCCATCAGTTGGAGTGATCTAGTTAACTAGGTGTTGATTATACTGGACATTTTTCCAGACATGGAGCAGAAAATGCAAGTAATCAAGAAGAATTTGAAAGCAACACATGATATGCAGATCAAAATATGTTGTTCAAGGAGTTCCATGTTGGGGACCAAGTGTATTTGTGCATCAAACCAAAGAAGATATCCTTTTGAATTGGATCATGTGCCAAGCTAGCACCCCAGTTTTGTGAACCTTTCAAGATTATTGAGTGGATTGGGCTAGTAGATTATCGACTTGCACTGCCTCTGACTATGAAAGTCCATGACAATTTCCATGTGTCATTTCTTAAGAGGTATGTTAAAGATGTTGATCATGTGATTGAATGGTTTGAGTTACAACTGGAGCCAGAAGGAGAATTCTAGCGAGAACCATAGTGTATATTGCAGAGAAAGGTGATCATGCTCAGGAACTGAGCAATCGAGCAGGTTAAGGTGCAATGGAATCACTTTGGGCCTGATGAATCTACATGGGAGACAGAGGATAAAATGCAGGCTCTATATCCTTCCTTATTTGTTGGTTGAGCGGATGCTTTGGTATATGTCTTTGGTATATGTTTTGGTACATGTTTTAGTGATGTTTGGTATATGTACATATGTATACGGATGTAAATAATTCCATGAGATATGTTATAAAGCTCCAATAAGTGGTATGGGTGTCATGTCATTATGATGTTATGCTTGTTATGTTGTTTTGTTAGTTTTCTTCCCAGCGAGATGATCATTGTAAATATTGCATTGATCTAAGCTATAAAGCTCCATGGGCAGTATGCTTTTATTACAACAATCTTGTGGTTATAGGTGTCATTGAAAATTGAGGATGGTGTTCCCTGAAGGGGAGGGTTCTGTAACATCCCTGGTGAAAATTCCATGCAATAAAAGTTAATAAAGGAAAAATAATAACCACGGTTGATTGAACACTTATTCCAAGATGAATGTTGGGAAAAATCATAGTGATGGGGATTAGTAATGATTGATTAATGGCTAAGGAAATTGGAAAAGGAAATGGAAAAGGCTTTGGAAAGGCAAAATGAAATTTTGACACATTTATTTATGAAAATAATGGAAATTAGGAGAAAATGGAGGTGAAAGGTCACAGGTCGCATGTGAGGAGGAAAATGAAAAAAATAGAGGCCTCATTAATAAAAAGGCTTATGAGGATCAGTTCATAGACTTTTTTCAATTTAGTTTTGGAGATCTCTCTCTATTCTCTCTCTCTCATACTCTTGGACAATTGGAGTTTTCTTGGAGCACTCTTGGAGAGTGTGGAATAATTCGATTTTTGGAGCAAGAAAGCAAAGGAAGAGCAGGAAAGTGGAAGAGGACATCGAGATCAACAACTACAATGGGTTTTGCTTGTAGGTATTGAGTTGCATGTATGTTTTCCTCACTAATTTTGTCATGCATGTGGTTTATTGGTCATGATCCGTCACTGGCATGGAGGATTGCATGGGTTGATAGTCTATTTGCCTAGCCTTGCCATTTCCTAGATAGCCATGGTGTTCTAGGTTCATTTCTTCTTCTTTTTTCTGGTTGGTTCTCATGTCCCCTTAGATTGGGTTGAGTTACTAGTCCTGGAAGCCTTGGTGGGAACAAACACTCTGGAGGCCTGGAAGGCTTGGGTAGAGACCAATGTGATGATGGTTTTGTGATTTCTATTCGAGAAATTATATGTGTTATAATTCCAACATCAAATTATCAATATGGGGTCATAGTACTTAGAGGAACAAGTGCAGGGAACATGGGATCAGAGCATATAACGTAAACTAACAACAAATTCCTAAAATTGATTACTATTCCTATTCCTGAATTAAGTACAAAATACAAATCACTAAACAATTTTAATCACAATATAAGTAAAGTAAATCAATCAAAACTTAATTTCAATGCAAGTAAAACTTAACTACAATTAAACCACATCGATGCATTAACTACAAAATACTCATAAGCAATCTATGGAATTTAGCCTAGGTTCAATGAAAGCACCCATTCAATCACTCTAATGCTAATTAAGACAGAGCATTCTATTCAAAGAACATGAACACTAAATAAAAAATCATGAACTCTAAATCTATTCTAAGC
The DNA here is from genome assembly GCA_031772625.1 of Pinus tabuliformis. Classification (NCBI taxonomy): domain Eukaryota; kingdom Viridiplantae; phylum Streptophyta; class Pinopsida; order Pinales; family Pinaceae; genus Pinus; species Pinus tabuliformis. Next base: position 1,423,728,751 of record CM062820.1, on the reverse strand, counting down.
TCACGAATATGAAATCTAATTTAAACTAATGAATACAAAATCTAAACTAAGGTCCGAAGTTTCTGATCTACTTTGGCTCAATCAAAAAAAGACATTCAAATGCAAAGGCTTCTAAACTAACAGTATCTCAAGAAATCGAATTATAAAACTTAGAGCAATCAAAAGAAATGACATGTAAGGAAATTGAAACTCACTGTTGAGAGATTTATCAAATCGACTACCCTAATCAAACTAAAAGGAAATCTAAGTGACAATTTAAACAAACTAGAACCTTTGTTTCTAATTGAGACTATAATTTCACTACTTATTCTCAATCAAAATCGAAACAAGCCTAACTATTGTTCAAAAGGGAAATCTGACTACTATCTATGATAACAATTTCAAGAAACCTAACTACTCTTCATGAATGAAACAAAGTCAAAACGATTGCATGCACAGCAAAGTTGAAGGCTTAAATTGCAACAAAACTTCTACAAGATCACATAGAATTCGTAAGTCCAAGACTACCAGAGAAATTCAAGAAACTAAATTGTTACACAAATCTTATAGATCTAAAAGTATTGAACAGAGCTTGAGAAACCAAACCATTCTTCTCACAAAAATCGAAGGAATTTTATAACCTTGCGTGCAATTACAATGTAAACAATCTTGTATTCATTATATGACACAATCGATTAAGAAACGTAATGCTGAAGTATCCATGTACACTGTTGAATTCGAAGGGTTGCAGAGTATAAGGTTCGGAATACTATTCAAGATTTTATTAATAATTCAAATGAGAACAATTCATAACACATCTGTATGATGAGGCTCTTCAAAAGAGACAGTTAACAATTTAAGTCATTTCTCATTATCTATGGAGTAATAAGGAAAATTTAGTTTGACAATTTAATCTACAAGATTGAAATAAAATATTAGGTACATAATCAATTAAACCATTCAAAAACCTAAGCAATCACACAAAATGTTGTTGTAAATTAAAAAAGAAAACTAATCCTAAGTTCTAAACTAACTATAATACTTGTTTCTAGAGGTGGTGGATCCTTGCCACTCCTAGAGAAAGCCCACATTAACTCAAATCACTTAAAACTCAAGAACCAAAATCAGTTACCACATTTAAGTATAGAATTGGAGTTGTATTAAAATTAAAAACATAAATTCATGTGGATACCTTCTTTTATTCCTTTCGATCTATCCTCCTTATTTATCCTCCTTCTTCCAAAAAAAAAGTTTTCAGTATAGGCCATGGCTAAACCATATATAAGATTTACAAGCCGAATTAGTCATTTTCCCTAATTCTGGAAAATTTCCAATTTTTAACAAATTGACCTCAACGTTATTAATATATCTTCTTAACCATGGATAATTTTGGAAACCGGTGTGGATGGAGTCTAATTTGTTATATTTTCAGCACAAACCTCTCTTGGATTTGTTTCATTCAAATCCAGCTCCTCGGAAATCATGCCCAAGTTGGTTGCCTAGCTCTTTTTGCAAGATTCTAGAACTCGGAAAAACAAATCATTTTTATAACACTACCTGAAAGACCCACTTATAAATATTAGAACAATTTGAATCTACAGATAATTTTTTGGATACAGATAATTTTTTATATTGGTAGCCAACCCATTTTCTAATATTTTCTAGATTCACCTCCAGCTAGATGCAAATCGAGGTCAAACTTGTCACTTTGGAAACTAAGAAAATTTTGAACAAATTTGTTGATTTTCTTCTAGAGACCCACATGTGTGACCTAGGTGAAATCCAACTCATTTGAAGGTGTTAGAACATCATTTTGGACAATAACCTCCCTCGGTTTTCCCTGTAAGCGTGTCGAGATGTTGAAGCCCCAAATTGGATATTTTCGTACTCTACTTGCACCAACTAGTTTAATTGACCTGTGAGGAATTTTGGCAATGGAAACCTACAGAAAATGAACTTAGCAAAAACTTTCATTAGTAAATCATGGAAAAATCATCCCTAACCATCGAAAATATAAGAAAACTAATGATAATCAACCACAAGATGCAAAATGTGATTTGATGGCAAGTTGAGGAATTATGGTACGGAATGTGTAAAAGTATATGAATTTTGGTTATGAACAACAGTAATATATAGTGCAAAATTGGGCATATTTGAGGCCCAACAATGTTCGACGATGAGGTGAAATCACTGTTTGGTGGGTTGAGGTGGTTGGCCTCTTGAAGCCTTAGATGGTTTCGGATTGATGTGTTTTATGAGATCCTACATTCATGCTTGGAATATGGCATGAGGGTGACTAGCTGAAGAGAGTTTTTGCTCAGCCATGTCTACGGTCGGGTGGTTTGTGGAAGTCCCACAACTGGTTGGCCTTTGAATCATAAATATGAGATTATTTCTCCTTGTTATTTTATGAGTATTGTATTGGTTTATATGTGGATCATATGGCTGTTGTTCCCTTAGTATTAATAATGTTATTATGTTGGTTATGAATATGTATTATGGTAGTAGCTATGTATGTCTCTCATCATGTTTTTACTTGTAAATGAATGAATAATGTATCTATTTCCTAATGGATGAAATGGGAGCTAATGTGTTGTGGCATCAATGATTCTTAGCGATCGTCAGATGGGTACAAGACCCCTATGCTTAGATCTATTGTTTACACTTGTAGATTACATATTTGTGATATGTTTGACAAAATCCTTGTCATGGATAGTATGGGTTCAATCCAGGGTTTATTTAACTAGTTTCATTTGTATCATTATTCCATTCTTATATTTTTTACTAAAGGTATCATTGAATTTCAGGTCGTGACCTGGTTTCTCAGTCTGAAAAAGTGGCTCAAATCCCAGGGATGCTGACACAAAACTAAAAAAAATAGTGCCTAGATGTTGGCATACCATTATGTGGGAAAATGCAAATCCTTTTGGACGTTGGCATTCCCATATCATGGGAGCATCTGGGGGTTAATTTTGGAAAAAGTAACTATGTTCGGTCTTCAATAATGTACTTGAGTCACTATGTAATGTATTTGTCAAAAGAATAAAGAAAAGAATTTTTATTTTGACTTATTAAAGAATGGGTTTCATGCTTGGGTCACCATGGTTTAGGTCAAAGTCCCCATTGATGACTTGTAGGATTTATTTTGGGTCTATATAATTATTATACATTTAAAGAGACCCTTGTTGGGCTTTTGAATCATGTAAATTGGTTAAGTATTGAGTCAAATATGAATTATGTAACCTCCACACCATGTTTTCCTAAGATAACATCAAGTAGACCTAAGGACCCATTTTACCCCACAAGAAGCGTATAAAAGGAAGGAATTCTAATTCATTTGGTTCATCACTTATTCTCTCTCTTTTGTGCAGAAGTGTGAAAATTTGTCTGTCTAGCAGAAGTGCGAAGTAGGAAGCTGGGAATGTTTGTTGTTGGGAAGCCAAAGTGAATGCAAGTTTGGGAAAGTCTAAGGAGTCAACGAAAATCAAAATTTTGGTGGTGGTCTCTCTTTGCTTCGTGCTCTATATTGGGAGAACTAGGTCTCCCAAGTTGGACTACTACCGAAAGTCGTGAGCTTCCATAAGTTGCTGCATAGTCAAAGTTGCTGGAGAGGGATCAATCTTCTCGACGCTGACTTGGTGTGGAGGGAAGGTATGATCAAGTTCTAGGGTGAAGAGTCTCAAAAAATACTATTGAAAGGAAGAATTACTTTGACTGGGTTGTCCCCTCAAGGGGGGTTTTTCCCTAGCATGTTCCTACATCTTCTGTTCATTGTTTTATGTGTTTCTTCTTTTTGTAATTTCTTGATGAACTAAAGAAAGAAGATATAAATAATTGTAATAAAAAGCAACATCACAAGTAATTATCAATATTGAGAAAATATTTACTGCCTTTCTGATTTTCCAACAGTTAATTTGTCTAAAAACTCAATGGGACCCAGGGGCTGGTTACCTAAGAAGTTGGGATGGTTCTTGAGGGTCTTGTTGTTGTTGTGGAAGGTATGTATGGTGTGTTTCCATTGATTCCACTTCCTTAACGTCACTTGGGTGGTAGAATCATATCGTAGTAACTTCTCATCACATGTTTACCCAAGTTGGCCGATTACTTGGGTAGATGTGGGGGGACGATGTTACAAAATTCATTTCTTGATTGAGATTTGGATTGTTTGAAGGATTTGGAACTCGGTCAGGTAGTATTAGGAAAATTACCAAGGGTCGGGTATGGATATGGTTTTCTTTGAAACTCCCTCGACATGTGGGTGGAGAGAAGAAAATTTCTCAAGGTATGGTGATCAAATTCTAAGGCATCCAAGCTTGGTTTGGTTTTGTTACCTCGAGACTGGTTTAGGTGAGGTCACAGTTGTTCGAGGGTGGAGGTGGTTTAACCTCTCTATTTTCTTGGTTGTTTATGTCTTGGTTTATCCCATGATATCCCACATTTATGCTTGATGTATGGCATGGAGGTGATTGGTTCAAAGAAATATTTGGTTAAGCCCAATCTATGGTAAGGTGGTACCTAGAAATTTGTTACTTGGTTAGCTTTTGTATGATTTAATAAGAGATAATTTTCTATAATTTAATAAGAGAATGTGTACTTGCTATTATGTTGCTTTGATGGATTTTCTATCATGGTTAATATTCTAGTTATATGTTGGTTATAAGTGTGGTTGTATAATAGGTACTTGTTATAGCTCTTGTTATGCTTTGATAACTTGATGAATGGTAGATGAATTCATGGGATCACAAGTGTTGTTGCAGCTACATGCGAAGGGATTACACCTTCTTGGTAATATTTAGCTAAAGTATAGATATTTACATTTAGATATGCATTCATGACCTATAGCTTACATGTTTATGATATGTTTGATGAAATGTCTAGTGTATTCTAGGTATTCTAGGTCACATTTCTAATTCAAGTTTCAAGTTTTAGCTTTGCCATCATGCTAAATGTGATTCTAGAAAGTTACAACAAGTTTTGACACTAGTCTAGAGGCTATCCTAGTAAAATAGCTCAGATCTCATGATTACAAGAACATAACTCAAGATATGGGGACATAACAACATGGAACAAGGATTGTGAGCATGGTGGGAGGATCACAACCACATGCGGGCAGTGTCAAGGATGTGGTTATAGGTATAGGTTAGAGAAAAAGGATTCAACTTAGGGATTGATCACCTGGGGTGGTTGTTCAGCCTTTGAGTGATCTATGGTTCCTAAGGAAGGTTAGCATGTCTCAGTTGTAGACCCCACTTCCTTAACTGGAACTAAAAGCTTGGGTCATGTCGCAGTGGCAACTTAATTCACATTTAGCTAGGAGGACTTGTGAAAGAAGGTAAATGTGGGTCGACATGTCACAAACTGGTATCATATCTTCCATGTTTGAACACTTGGATTGGATGGCTAGTTGTAATTGGTATGCATGCATGGTTGGTTTTATGTGTGTTAATCAAGAATGCATGATGGTTTTTTCTTATGATGGTCATCGTTGTATTTTATGTCATCATGTTGAGGTTGATAATGTTGGTATGCTATGATGATTGATATGTTGATGTTATATATATATATATATATATATATATATATATATATATAGATATAGATATATATATATTAATATTATGTTAATATGGACTAATTTTTTTCCTCCCCTAAAAGTCACTAAGATATGTTGGATTATGCTTATATTTGGTTTATCTAACATGGTATGTTTGTAGGAAGAAGAAGATCATACATGACAACCAGAATGGTGGATTATAGTTCACGTGAATCTCGTTATAGATTAGTTGAGTAGTAAGGAGAAGAGTACTCTCCTAACATAGCAGATACCTTGAGATGTTTAAAGTCAATGATCAAAAGTTGCAAAGAAAATAATGACAGGATAATTCGGTCATAGGAAAGGCTTGCCAGGGCTCAAGAAAATGAAGTTGAGGTCAATGCAGTGATCCTTCAGAGCTTATCATATTTGCAAAGATAGGGACACCCAAGGATTATTTATGGACAAGAGGAAAGGACTAATGAGGCATATTTTAGCAGGACTCATGGAGGGAACATGTAGGATAGGGATGATACAATCAGTGGTGGTAGATGGATGGATACACCTAACATGAGAGGTAGTGGTTATGGGTTTTTTTTTTTTTTTTTTTTTTTGTTCAGATAGACATCATGGTCATCAATGTTATCATCCTTATAGGATGAGTGAGAGAGGATACTTACTAGATGAGTTTAAGAAATCCAAGACTCCTACCTTTAATGGAGAGTTGAAGAAACCAGAAGATGCATAAGCATGGCTTCTTGGGATGAAGAAATTATTGAAGATGCATGATTATTCATAGATCATGAAGGCCACAATAGTTATTTTCAGTCTCAACGAGAAATCGAACATCTCGTGGGAAGATGTGAAGTGTTTTAGAGGAATTAAAATAGAGGAGTTGAATTGGCATGAGTTAAAAAGACTCTTCGAAAAGAAGTACTTGTCAGAGAAATATTACGATGATAATGTTACAGAGTTCAATGTGTTGAAGATGTGTTCTATGATAGATGAAGAGTACATAGCTATGTTTATTTCACTGTTGAGGTATGTGCCTTATCTTAAGGATTAGAAGACGAAGGTTCAAAGTTTCAACAGTAGACTGCCATTAGCATTCAAGGATTGGATTGAGTATGATGAGCCTCAATCATTGGATGAAGTTGTCGGGAAGTTGAAGAATTGTTATGAGCAGCTGAAGCATAAGAATTAGCCTAAGTGTTAATGGAAAGGAAATGAAAAGGCCAAAGGAAAATGGCCTCTGAAGAGGGAAAGACATCAGGATGCAATATAGAAATAAAATGTGGCCCCTTACAAGAAGTTTGGTACAAGAAAGAAGGGATATGGATCTCATCCTGGAGAGTGGTAGAATAAGGGTAGTGGCATAGAACCATTGCATTGTTGGATATGTGGAAAGGATCATCAGAAGAGGGATTTTCTATTGTATTATTGTGGTAGACCTCATATCTACAGTTCTTAGGAGGTGAAAAAAGTTACGGATCTTGATTAGAGCATTCCTTGAATCTATGCAACATTTATTAAAAAGGATCGAGTTGTTTCCATTTTGATTGATCCTGGATTTTTTATAGTTATGTTAGTATTGACCTAGAGGATAAGTGTGGCTTGAGTAAATAAGTTCATTCAGAATACTGATTGGTGAGGTTGGATATATGTACCAAGAAAAGGGTTCATCATTGGGTGAGAGCTTGTGCAGTTACAACATGTTTTTGGGCATGGATTAGTCTTATCTTCACATGACTAAGGTATATTTCTACGAGAAGTCCATTGAGTCCTTGGATAATGATGGAGAGAAGTGAATCTTACAAGGAAAGAATAATCCTAAATCAGTAAGAATGGTTACAACTATGCAAGGTAAGAATAGTTGTAGGAAAGGATGTGTTTTGTTTGCAGTTCACGTTTCTAGTGATAAAGGGAAGGATTTTGAAGTTCTGAAGAGGTATCTAGTTTTTCAATAGTTTCATGATGTGTTTCCTGAAAACATTTCAAAGTTATGTCCTCATAGGGAAGCAGATTTCCCTATTTAGTCAGTACGAGGAGCAACACCAAAATCAAAGGAACTGTTATCACTGAGGTTGTCCCTTGGCTCCTTAAGGGATATGGCCGAGGTAACCACAAACCAATCTTTGGGTTGTAGGTCCTAGCCTACCTGCAGTCAGAGAGGGCTCTCTCTTTATGATTTAACTTTGTTTTGGGTTGATTTTATGCTAGTTATGGTGTACATGGGTTTTGTTTTGATTTTGGTGGGAAGGATGATGTTTTCAAGCAGAGTTGGGATGCATAGTGTGAGAAGTTCAAACCATTGGGCATGGAGTCATGGATTAGGGCTTGCTGTTGTGTTTTCTTGGTCACAAGAGGAATACGAAGCAGGATAGCTACACATAGAACAATATCAGGCTGGAATAAAGACGGAATGAAGGTCAATGATGAAAGGCAACTAAGAATCTTTCATTAGCTAACAGAGAGGGAAGGTGAATGAGAATTTGTCTAGGAGCAGTCAAGAATTCCTAAATAACACTCATATGTGAAAGAAATAGGGTAAACATGATCATTTAAGAATGCATATTCATAACCATTTCTGAAGAAAACATATAGAAATAACAGGAACTGAGCATAGGGTGCAGTCAAGCAAAACCTAAGCTATTCTTCTTTCTTGCTATTTAGACGGTAACACAATGGTGGCATAAAAATATATAAGCTGTAAACAGAGATAGGATAACACTTATTGAGCCATGTAGTAGCACATGAATTCCACAGTCACTCTTTGGCAATTAAATAGCACGACAGACAGTTCTTCATCCAAAGCATTCCAGCAGTCCTTGATTACAAAGCTCTCAAAATATACAGCGCAAGTCTAAAATGAGGATTATCAGCCAACAAACCCTTTAAACAATTGATTAGGGTGGTTTATATAGAGAAAATATCAAAAATATCTATTACAGTGGACCTAAACAGGTCTGAGGGAAATGAGTTCTTTAATCTAATCTTGTCCTGGAATTAATGCAAGAAGATATTTATTTGAGCTATCCTAGAGGCAGTTGTATCAAAATGAGTTAATATGGTGTCCTTATGGCTCTGTGCTATTCATTTAGCCATAACTGTGCTTTGGGCTTTGATCCCCTGCTCTTGAGTGGCTTTGATGTTCATCAACTGTGATGTGAGAGCCTTAAATGGCTTCACCGCTTTCTTTGACTTTGCTTGGGGGCCTTTAATGTTCACCTGCTTTGATATTGCCGATCTGATACTCTTTGCTGCTTCACTGATACTCTTTAATTTAATCTGGGCTTTATCTTTCCTCTGATACTCTTTTACAGTTGAATCGGGCCACTTTCTCTCCCTTGATGTGCTTGACACTATCAAATCGCCCCTTTTCTGCCCTTTCAAGGCAGAAATAACTGTTGCAAATGCTTTTCGTGGCCTCTAGAATTCTATCGGCGTTGGCCGATTGAATATGAACATACCAGCATACCTTTGGTTCTCTAGTTCTGTTTATGCTGTCTTTTCCTTTAGTTTCTCTGTTTCTGGCGTTGCCTCCCACGAATTTTTGGGCTTTGCAGGTAGCCGAGCAAGGAAGCTCTCCATTTTGAGCCTTTTTTCGCATCGAAAATTGCCTTAGTTTCTCATTCCGGGCATCCTTTGCTGCGATTTTCGCCCTTCGTGCCTTTTTCGGTGATGACGTCAGCGGTGGGTCTCGGTACAGCAGGGTGATGTGGCAGTACAGTGGCAGTGACGTGGCAGTTGACTGGTTTGATGACGTGGCACAGGACATGGTGGCGGGGTAGGGACGAAGGCAGATGCGGTGGCTTTGACACGTAGCAGTGGCGAGCTGACGCGGAGGTGACGTAGCGTTGTTGTCAGGGGAGGAGAGACAGAATGCGGTTTGTGGTTTTATCGGACCACCTTCTGTACGAGGGCGGTATGTGTCAGAGCCCTTCCGATGCAATCGCGTGGAGACATGTGTCTTTTGGTACAGTGTGGAAACCGTTAGCCTATCGGAGGCTAACCGTCGGATGTCGGGGCGGCTCCGAAATCGTCGAGAGCCGTCGGATCTGGGAGGGCGGATCAGAGGGTAGACGGAGTGCGGAGCTGGCGGCAGGTTTATGCGCGGGGCCCGCTGTATATTTTATCATTTATTTATGTGGCGGGGAGGGTCAAAACTTCAGAAAGCGGGTTATGGTATATGCGCCGGGGGTAGAGTTTGAGTGTTTAATCAAATAAAAACCAGAAAATGTGAGCGCGCAGGGTAAAAGATTAAGGGTTATGGGTGAGAACGGGGAAGGGAATGGTTATTAGTTTAACCAGAGGTTAAGCTAACTCCAGGTTAAGACGTGGAAGGGCTAATGCCAAGCCCCAGATGGACTTGGCATTTCCCCAAGCTGATGTTATAGGGCTATAGTGTCAGGGGATGGGAATATGTACATAGGGGAGCTATTTAGTGCTTTTTAGTAAGGGAAAGGGGAAATAGATAGGGATTTACATAATAATGTTTAGAAGTTAATATGAAAATGACAAGAAAGTGCTAAGTTTAGAGATCTTAGGCTGCTTAAAAGGAAAAATGACTTATAAAGTGAATAAGAGTATTCCTAAGCAAAGCAAACCTTTACTTAGGCCAATGATATGACAAATGATGAAACTTAAGAGATATCAAGTAGATCTTGATCTCTTTGGGGAGGTTAATCAATGATTTGGGGAATAAGAAGAAGGGGGAGTTAGACATGCCTCACTTGAGCTCCTCCAAATGAAAAACTGCCTCACAATTGTGATCTGAATAGATATAACACTTGAAAACATGAAATGGATCACATAGCTTGATTTTTCAACCACAAAACTACTTACCCAGCCTACTTACCTAGAATTTTTTCTTCTTTTTGCGTGGGTGCTATTTGGACTTGCAAACCCTGATTATCTTCTTTTCTTTTGACTACCTCCTATCTAAATGTACCCTTATATCTTCCAAGGGCCCACATTAAGCAGTTGGGCTCCTTCATTTCTCTACCTAGATACTGATCTACCAAGCTTAAGCTGTTTGGAGAGATATTCATTCTCTATCTTCTAAAACAAGCAATTTAAACCTAGGGAAGCCAAGATTAAGCTGTTTGGCTTTCCCTTATCTGTAAAACTCTTCAAAAATGGTATGATTCTTTAAAATGGAACTTCTTGAAAATATGGAACCTTGTAGCATGACAAGATGAAATATTTGGCATGTAAAACAGTCAATCATGAAATATGAAACCTATTGCAATAGGAAGCTAACAGTGGCTCCACTTGGGGATGGTTTTTCAGGATGAAAAGCCAAGAACAGCAGGTCAGAATGCCTTGATCTTCACTTGTTGCTATAAACTGAAATTCTCCTTCTTGTCAATGCCTTTGACTGAATTCTTATAAGCTAATATGCAGTATCCTTTTGAGCTGAATTGCAGAAAAATTACAGCTCTGCTTCTTGCCTTTTGGGTGCTTGTAAACATATTGAAATCTGCTTGAGCACTTCTTTGTAATTATTTCAAAAATAGGAATCTGAAATAGAACTTTCTTTGATCTTTCCTTCAAAATTTGCTGCATTGTTCCCTCTTATTGGCCTGCTATAAGAAAAAGTGTTGAAAATTCAAATATTAATGTATAGATAGTATACATAGTTGTGTTGCGTTCAATCAAAAGGGATCGTGATAGTGCTTTAGCATTCGACCATTGACAGGGCCTTCTTCAGCTGTGCTGCCATCCAAACTCTTCAGAAAATATGTGTTGTTGCCTTGAACAACAGAAATAATAAAGAGGCCTTTCCACAGGAAATCAAACTTGCCATGCTTTCCTTTGTCCTCTCTTCTTGAATCCCATCTTAAGACTTTGTTGCCTATGTAGAAATCTTCAGCCTTGGTTCTTTTGTCAAACATTTTCTTGAGCTTCTCTTGTAAAATTTGAGCTCTGTCGTACACTTGCTCTCTTGTTTGCTACAAATGGATGATTTGGTTTATTCTTCTTTGGATATCATTTGGCTCTCCCGAAATCTCTTGCAACAATTTGATAATAGGGGTTCCCAAAGAAGAGGGGAACTTGGCCTCCATGCCATAGACTAACTCATATGGGCTCATCCCAATGGATCTCTTGGTTGAAAATCTGTTTTCCCATAGGGCATTTACAAACTTTTTGTGCCAGTTCTTCTTGTTCTCCTCCAAGACTTTCTTAATGATGTTAATCAAACTCTTGTTGGATGATTCGGCCAAGCCATTACCTTGAGGGTAATAAGCTGTGGAGTGACCTAAGGTAATGTAGAATTTGTGGCAAAAACTGATCATTTTCTTGGATTTGAAGGCAGCAGCATTATCTGTAATGATCTTCTCAGGTCAGCCAAATCTGGACAAAATGTTGGTTTCAAGGAATTGGATGATGGTGGAGTTATTGGTTTGCCTACATGGGATGGCTTCAATCCACTTGGTAAAGTAATCTGTGGCTGTTAGAATCCACTTATGCTGGCCAAAAGAGGATGGATGGATTTCTCCAATGAAGTCAAGACCCCATTGTTGAAAAGGCTTCTTGGTTGAAATGGGCTTAAGGGGCAAAGGCAGAAGCTTTCTTTTGCCTTCAAAGATTTGGCATTTATGGCATGAAACAACAAACTTTCTCACATCAGCAAACAAAGAGGGCCAATAGAAACCAGCCCTTAGTATCTTATCAGCAATGGACTTCTAATATAAGTTCCCTCCACAGTCCCCTGCATGGAATTCTTTCATGACACTGTCAGTTTCATTCATAGCTAGACAATTCAACAATATTCCTTCATGATTTTTCCAAAACAGGGCACTATCTAAGACACAAAAATTTGATGCTTTCATCTTTAAAAATCTCCTTTTGGTTCTGGACAACCCTGGAGGAGCACACCGGTTTAACAATATAAAACATATATCAGCATAACATGGGGATTGCAAAAAAGCTTCACTGATCAGTGGAGTCGCCAGCTCCTGTTCAGTGTCCAGTTGATTAATGTCTAAGGCTTGAAAATTGGTTTCAGACATCATTTTGGCTAAAACTTGTCCCTTTATCAGCTTGTTGGGTTTTATCTCAATGTCATACTCAAGGATATTGGCAATCCATTTGCCTCTTTTGCCTTCTATGCCCTATTGAGTTAATATGTCTTTTACAATGGCATTTGGCACATAAGCAATCACATGTGAATATAAAATGTAAATTCTGAAATCTTTGATTGCTTTAACAAGGGCATATGCTTGCTTCTCCATGATTTGGTACTTCAAGGGTGCATCTCTAAGGGCTCGGCTGAAAAATGCGATTGGCTTTTCATTTCCCTGATCATCTTTCTACAAAAGGAGAGCAGCAATGGTGTCTTTAGATGAAAATGAAAAAATGATGAAATCCTTATCAAATTGAAAACTTGTGAGGACTGGGGCTTGGGTTAAGGCAGATTTTATGCCCTCAAAGGCTTGCTTGGCCTCTAAAGTCCATTTTACCTTGGAATCCTTCTTTAACATTTTATTTAACATTCTTATCAGCTCGGTCAAGTTTGGGATAAATCTCCCTAGGAAATTGATCTTTCCTAGGAATGCTTGCAACTTTTTGATGTTTCTTGGATAAGGGATTTGAAGGATGGCTTGAATTCTTTCAGGATCAATTCTAATCCCATCTTTTGAAATGATATGGCCTAGCAATTTGCCTTCTTCTAGGCCAAATAAAGACTTCTTGGGGTTCAAGGAAATGCCATATTTCCTACATGTGAGGAACACTTGTCTCAAATGTTTTAGGTGCTCTTGATCAGATTTTGAGAAAGGAGTAAGGTCATCAAGGTAAACCACTAGGAAATCATGGATTCGTTGGCAAATGCAATGTCCATGGCCCTTTGGAAGGTGGAACCTGCATTCTTTAGTCCAAAAGGCATCTTTACATAGTTAAATGTTCCCCACGGTGTTGTAAAGGCTGTCTTGTCTTGGTCATCCGGGTGAACAAGTATTTGATTAAAACCTGAAAAGCCATCTAGCAAAGAAATTCTTGAAGATCCCACTATTCTTTGTAGAATGTGGTTCATATTTGGCAGTGGGTAGTGATCTTTAAGGGAGACTTGGTTGAGATTTCTTAAGTCCACACATTGTCTAATCTCCCCTGTTTTCTTCCTTGTGGGAACAAGATTGGATACCCATTCTGAAAATCTAATGGGTGCTATGATACCAGCCTCAAACATTCTTTTCACTTCTTTCTCAATGAAATGGAGAAGCACAGGATTGATTCTCCTTAGTTTATGTTTGAAGGGCTTTTGATTTGGCTTTAAGGGAATGGTATGTTGAATAACGAAGGTGTCATAGGACTTGAGGTCCTCATAACTCCAGGCAAATACATCTTGAAACTCTTTAAATAAATCAACATATTTTGGTTTTTGATCGGGAGGCAAAGACTTGGACAGTTTAATCATTTTGGGCTTCTCTGCTGTCCCAATATTACAGTCTTCCACAACAGTGTTTAAGGGCTGCATCTTTGGTTTTTTCGGGACATCGTTTGAATCAAATATGTCTTCTAATGGAGTGAGGCCAACAGGTAGAAAATTGTCTTTTAAATCAATCGCTTCGGCCTCTGCTTCAGCTATTTCATCTAAATGCATTTGCTTCAGCTCTTGCATGTTTTTCTCATAAAAAATGGTTGGGTGCAGCATTTGATTTGCTGCTTCAGCTATTATAGTTTGCTCATTTTGTCTCATTTGCTGTTGTGGGTCATCCATGGCATCTTCATCAATCTTTTAGCTTGAGAATTCTTGCTGTAAGGTAAGAAAATTGTTGATTTGAGCATCATCCTGAAACACTTGCCAATCTTTGATATTGTTAGGGACAATAGGCGTGTGCTTTATCTCAGTAGTAAAGTGGTAATTGGGCTCAAAGGGTAGCTTGCAAGTGGTAGAAAAAGTAGCTAGACTATGAGCATGCATGTTATGGCTTCTAGAAACTAGAAATCTTAGCAAGATTGGATTCAGTGAAGGAATTGAGTATTTTTGTGGCAGCAGACCTATAAGCTCTTAGCCTATTATCATTAGTAACAAAGTTACCTTTCATCTGTTAAATGATCAAATCGGAGTCACCTAGAATGGACACTTTTGCAGCTCCTAGAGCTTTGAGCAGTTTAAGGCCTAAAAGGAGAGCCTCATACTCTGCCATGTTATTGGTACATCTGAAGTTTAGTCTGTAAGCATGACCCTCTGCATGGCTATTATGTGTATTGTGAATCCATATTCCTGCCCCTGCTCCTACCTTATTAACAGAACCATCAAACTCTAAATACCATGTGATTTATTGCTTGTGGTCAGTATTAAGAGTTTCAGTCATTTTAGGATTGGGCGGACCTAGGTTTTGTGCTTCGTGTGGTTATTCTTGTATCATGGTTGCACTAATTGTTTTAACAGTTTCACGGGTATGGGCAACCGATTCTTGACTGATGCATGTTTCTTGTTCTAAAGGCAAATTCTTCTCATTAGTGGGAGGGCAGCTGTCATCATTGAGCAATATAAAGGAATCCATATCAGAATGGATTGAGTAAATGGGAAAATTTTGGGGTTTTTCCTCACTACTTACCACATACTTCATCAGTGTTTCTCTATACAGTCTCTTTGGTTGACCAAAGACTAAAATAGTGGCATAGGAGAGGTCTAGCTGGAGAGATCCTTGGAGTTTTGCTCCCCAAGATCTTGATAAGAGCATGCATACTTTGGTGGAATGTCAGCAACCACCACATCCATTAGGATCATTTTGTCGGGAAATTGGACTAAAGACACGCAAAGGTCTTTGATTAAGCCTAAACACTTGACCTGACTAGAATCAAATGAGAATAAGTCTCTGTAGGGTCTAGTGACATCAAGGTTTAGCTTCTCCATTACAGCTTTGGGCATTAGATTGTGTGAAGCACCTGAATCAAACATAGCATTGTGCAACACTTTATCATGAATGTGCAAACTGACATAAAAGGGTAGAACAGCTCCCTGTCCTGATTTACCATTGACTTCAGGACCAAACAGTAATTCAGGTTGATTATCTAAGACATTAACATCATCCCTGTTCTCTGGCATTTGCAGTGATCTTTTGATTTGCTGTCTGTACACATCATGTTTGGCAAGCTCAGAGAGAGGAATACATGTCTTTAATTTACCAATTTCTGCTTCTAAATCAAAAGGTTTTTCTGACTGTGTTTTAGTATTGTGACTGGCAGATTTTCCCTTTTCAATTGTGTCTTCAGTGATCTTCTCTTGGTTATCAGTGATTTCTTGAGATGGTTCTGTTTTGGGAAGGCTTTGAGGAGTGCTATCTACATTGTCCTTTGAGGGAAAGGATAAAAAAGGCTGGTTATTAGAGGGCTGCATTTCAGATACATCCTTTATCGTCACTTCTTTTAATTTTGGGTCTGTTTTATCAGCAGGTTCTGTGATAGCGGCCTTGTCCTTTGCTTTCTTAGGTTGCTTGGCATCCTTTGGCTTGATGGGATCAGACACATCAATGGTTCTTGTACTCAATTTATATTGTTTATGGACTTCGTAGATAGCTGAATCATAGCCTTTTTTGAAGTCAAATGACTCTCCAGACTTGGTCTGAAATTGATTTATATCATGGTCATCTTGGTCTTCTTGGGTTAGAAATACTTGTTGTTCACTTTTCAAACCCATCAAGTTTATGTGAGTGTTTTCTATCTGCTCACTAGATGTGGATGCTTCAGCATAGTTTTCATGAAAAGGAGGTCTTATCTCATGGTCAGGACTTGCCCTTCCAACGTTTGGGTTCTGATTTTTTCTAAAGTTTGGATTTCTGATAGGATTGTTTTGTTGTCCTTCCCATGAGGCTTTTCTTTCAATAGTTCCCATCCTATTTTCAAAGTTGTCCATACCTTTGATGATTGTGTCCAATTTTTGCTCAAAGGCTGAAGGTTCATCTTTGAAAGTGGTTCTTCTCTCAGCTCTTGCTCTATTTCGCTTGGCAATCAGATTTGCCTCCACACTAACAGCTACATTCTGAATGTCTGCTAAGGTTCGAGGGGCTCTTTCCCTTAACTGAAAAGCCATGTCTGAATCAAATGCATCAGGGAATTGGTATAAAGCAAGATTAGGTGGAGGTCTAAAGTTTTGTGGAATAGCGTTGTAAACATTGTTAAACCTCACACAATAGTTTAAGACAACTTCTTGAGGACCTCTTTTGATAGTGTCATACTCGGATAATATGTGCAGAGGGTCCTTCTTCTTCTCCCATATGTTAAGAAATGTTTGGTAAAGGGCATCTGGATTGGCTATGGAATTTGTAGCAAGTGCTCTAAACCAAGGCCTTACATCTCCTGTTAAACTCTGGACAAAAATCTTCATTTTTACACTATCATAATCTATTTCATAACTCTCAAAATAGTCCTGCATTTTCTTGGTATGTTGCAGGGCTATGCTAGAACCAGTACCTTCAAAATATGTGATTTTGGTTTGATAATCCTGAGGCATAGCCCCTGGATTTGTAGGTAACTGTAAAGGTGCATATCTGTTAGCCATATTTACAGGGATAATTGGAACGACTGGAACAGCGGGAAGAGCTGTAATAACAGTGGTGGTAGTGGTAGTATGCGTAGTGAATGGAGGTGTGGAAAAGGTGCTTGGAGAGGTGGATGGTGAACAAGGGGAAGTAGGGGTTGAACGAAACAAAACTTTAACAGGGGTTGGAAAACAGCTTGGCTGAACTGTTTCAGGACTAGAATCAGCAAACTATTCTTGTTTTTGTTTGCTAAGGTTTCTAGAGATTAAATTGGGATTTTCAAAAACAGCTAGTGGATTTGGGTCTAGATTTGACCTAGTATTATATGTTTTCTTCTTGGGAGCCAGCTTCTAACTTGTATTTTGGAATTTTCTGAATAAGTCCCCAGCAGAGTCGCCAATGATGTTATCACTCAGGTTGTCCCTTGGCTCCTTAAGGGATATGGCCGAGGTAACCACAAACCAATCTTTGGGCTGCAGGTCCTAGCCTACCTGCAGTCAGAAAGGGCTCTCTCTTTATGATTTAACTTTGTTTTGGGTTGATTTTAGGCTAGTTATGGTGTACATGGGTTTTGTTTTGATTTTGGTGGGAAGGATGATGTTTTCAAGCAGAGTTGGGATGCATAGTGTGAGAAGTTCAAACCATTGGGCATGGAGTCATGGATTAGGGCTTTCTGTTGCGTTTTCTTGGTCACAAGAGGGATACAGAGCAAGATAGCTACACATAGAACAATATCAGGCTGGAATAAAGATGGAATGAAGGTCAGAGATGAAAGGCAACTAAGAATCTTTCATTAGCTAACAGAGAGGGAAGGTGAATGAGAGTTTCTCTAGGAGCAGTCAAGAATTCTTAAATAACAGTCATATGTGAAAGAAACAGGGTAAACATGATCATTTAAGTATGCATATTCATAACCATTTCAGAAGAAAACATATAGAAATAACAGGAACTGAGCATAGGGTGCAGTCAAACAAAACCTAAGCTATTCTTCTTTCTTGCTATTTAGATGGTAACACAATGGTGGCATAAACATATATAAACTGTAAATAGAGATAGGATAACACTTATTGAGCCATGTAGTAGCACAGGAATTCCACAGTCACTCTTTGGCCATTAAATAGCATGACAGACAGTTCTTCATCCAAAGCATTCTAGCAGTCTTTGGTTACAGAGCTCTCAAAATATACAGCGCAAGTCTAGAATGAGGATTATCAACCAACCAACCCTTTAAACAATGAATTAGGGTGGTTTATATAGAGAAAATATCAAAAATATCTATTACAGCAGACCTAAACGGGTCTGAGGGAAATGAGTTCTTTAATCTAATCTTGTCCTGGAATTGATGCAAGAAGATATTTATTTGAGCTGTCCTGGAGGCAGCTGTATCAAAATGAGTTAATATGGTGTGCTTATGGCTCTGTGCTATTCATTTAGCCATAACTGTGCTTTGGGCTTTGATCCCCTGCTCTTGAGTGGCTTTGATGTGCATTAACTGTGATGTGAGAGCCTTAAATGGCTTCACCACTTTCTTTGACTTTGCTTGGGGGCCTTTAATGTTCATCTGCTTTTATATTTCCGATCTGATACTCTTTGCCGCTTCACTAATACTCTTTAATTTAGTTTGGTCTTTAACTTTCCTCTGATACTCTTTTACAGTTGAATCGGGCCACTTTCTCTCCCTTGATGTGCTTGAAATTGTCAAATCGCCCCTTTTCTGCCCTTTCAAGTTAGAAATAACTGCTGCAAATGCTTTTCATGGCCTCTAGAATGATATCGGCACTGGACGATTGAATATGAACATACCAGCATACCTTTGGTTCTCTAGTTCTTTTCATGCTGTCTTTTCCTTTAGTTTCTCTGTTTCTGGCGTTGGCTCCCGCGAATTTTTGGGTTTTGCAGGTAGCCGAGCAAGGAAGCTCTCCATTTTGAGCCTTTTTTCTTAGCGATGCGCAATTAAGCGCTAATCGTGCATCGAAAATTGCCTCAGTTTCTCATTCCGGGAATCCTTTGCTGCGATTTTTTCCCTTCGTGCCTTTTCCGATGATGACGTCAGCATGACGTCAGCGGTGGGTCCCAGTATGGCAGGGTGACGTGGCAGTACGGTGGAAGCGACGTGGCAGTTGACTGGTTTAACGATGTGGCACAGGACATGGTGGCGGGGTAGGGACGGAGGCAGATGCAGTGGCTTTGGCACATAGCAGTGGCGGGCTGACGCGGAGGTGACGTAGCGCTGTCGTCAGGGGAGGAGAGACAGAAGGCAGTTTGTGGTTTTATTGGACCGCCTTTTGTACGAGGGCGGTATGTGTCAGATCCCTTCCAATGCAATCGCGTGGAGACACGCGTCTTCTGGTACGGTGGGGAAACCGCTAGCATATCGGAGGCTAACTGTCGGATGTCAGGGCGGCTCCGAAATCGCCGAGAGCCATCGGATCTGGGAGGGCGGATTAGAGGGTAGACGGAGTGCGGAGTTGGCGGCAAGTTTATGCGCTGGGCCCGTTGTATATTATATCGTTTATTTATGTGGCGGGGGGGGGGTGGTGTCAAAACATCGGAAAGCGGGTTATGGTATATGCGCCGGGGGTAGAGTTTGACTGTTTAATCAAATAAAAACCTGAAAATGTGAGCACGCAGGGTAAAAGATTAAGGGTTATGGGTGAGAAGGGGGAAGGTAATTGTTATTAGTTTAACCAGAGGTTAAGCTAACTCTAGGTTAAGACGTGGAAGGGCTAATGCCAAGCCCCAGATGGACTTAGAATTTCCCCAAACTGATGTTATAGGGCTATAGTGCCAGGGGATGGGAATTTGTAGATAGGGGAGCTATTTAGTGCTTTTTAGTAAGGGGAAGGGGAAATAGATAGGGATTTACATAATAATGTTTAGAAATTAATATGAAAATGACAAGAAAGCGCTAAGTTTAGAGATCTTAGGCTGCTTAAAAGGAAAAATAACTTATAGAGTGAATAAGAGTATTCCTAAGCAAAGCAAACCTTTACTTAGGCCAATGATATGACAAATGATGAAACTTAAGAGATATCAAGCAGATCTTGACCTCCTTGGGGAGGTTAGTGAATGATTTGGGGAATAAGAAGAAGGGGGAGTTAGACATGCCTCGCTTGAGCTCCTCCAAATGAAAAATTGCCTCCCAATTGTGATCTGAATAGATATAACACTTGAAAACATGAAATGGATCACATAGCTTGATTCTACAACCACAAAACTACTTACCCAGCCTACTTACCTAGCATTTTTTCTTCTTTTTGCATGGGTGCACTTTGGACTTGCAGACCCTGACTATCTTCTTTTCTTTTGACTGCCCTCCTATCCAAGTGTACCCTTATATCTTCCGAGGGCCCAAATTAAGTAGTTGGGCTCCTTCATTTCTCTACCTAGCTACTGATCTACCAAGCTTAAGTTGTTTGGACAGATATTCATTCTCTATCTTCTAAAACAAGCAATTTAAACCTAAGGAAAGCCAAGATTAAGCTGTTTGGCTTTCCCTTATCTGTAAAAGGCTTCAAAAATGGTATGATTCTTCAAAATGGAACTTCTTGGAAATATGGAACCTTGCAGCATGACAAGATGACATATTTGGCATGTAAAACAGTCAATCATGAAATATGAAACCTATTGCAATAGGAGGCTAATAGGAACCATACATAATGGGTACTCTTGAATTTGTGGAAATGAATTTCCAGCTTAACGAAATGCTTGAAAAAATATACATCAGGTCAATTATGTCACCTTGGGGTGAACCAGTGTTTTTTGTGAAGAAGGGTGGTACTCTTAGGTTATGCATTTATTACAAGAAATTGAACAAGGTGACTATCAAGAACAGGTACCCATTTCCCTGTATTAATGACTTATTTGATCAATTGAAGGGAGCGATAATGTTCTCTTGACAGTGCTGGACCTGCCAACATTCATGGGATCACCCTGGTATGAGGTCCCAACTAGACTTCACACCGTTTGGTGTGGGAGTCCCATTCAGTATGATGGTGTGGTTGCCATTATCTTAAAGATTTTCCTCAACTCTTGCTTGTCGGCACAATAGAGTGGTATGCTTTGTCTTCGAGAAGTGAGGTTGGAGTGCTTGGTGATTGTAAGTGTCACTTGTGTCAATGGTTCTTTCACTGTAGAGGGAGAGGGTCAGAGTGATTCCCAAGTCAGTTGGGAGGAAGCCCCAACTCTACTAGGAACACACGACACAATAGGACATGCACAACTTCCAGAGGAAAAGTCCACATGGATGCGGCAGTCACAACACACAAGGGAAGATAACACGTACAACACTCAATAGATGAGTCCGCACAAGTGCAACGATTGTTATAGCAAGTTTTATGTGAAAGGTGTGTCTGATGTCCGGGGAGGTAGCGACCACGAGCAAGACAACATTAAGAACTTATACAACACATTTTCATTAATAGATTATGTATTACAGCAAGTGAAATGAGTTCAAGTGTTTAACACAGGTTAAAGAAACATGCATTACAAGTGTTCAAGATTGGTCCTATAACAGTTACAATACATGTGAGAAAATGTGTTAGCCTGTTAGCAAGCTTTTGAATTAAGTGAAAGTTCCAAGACACATCGTTACACCATACATCACTAACCCAATGGGCGAGGCGTTGGAGCCATTACTTACTCCTCAAAGAAAAGATTACCGAATCTCTTGGCTATGTGGGAGGAGCTGAGGTGACAAGTCCCTTCTTTGTACAAATGAGGGGGTATTTATAGCCAAGGGTGAAAGTGACCCTTGTGGCTATTCGACTACCCTCATGATTGTTTGACTCCCATGACACTTCGACTTTACATGACTCTTTGTACAAGAACTGGGTCTCTTGGACTTCCACATTACATTACATTGATAGACAATATGGCCCACAGTAGGGATGTGGACAACATGACTCATGACATGACTCGACATGACAGTGCTGGTATATTCATGCTACTGTTGATGTGCATTGTTAAATTTGGTACCGGAGGATAGGTGGTTTCCTTAGGCTTTGATCTTTGGCCTAGGGAAAAGTGTCCAAAAGAATTTAATTTTTCTCCTAAAGTGACTTTATAATTTTATAAAGTTAAATCTAATTTAAAAGTGACTTTAAGTGATAAAGTTACTAAGTCTAATTTTAAAGTGACTTTTATAAAGTCAATGAAAAATTAGAAAGGAAAAGTGACTTTGGAAATAAATGACTAAGTGGGTCTTTATTAAAGTGGGGTGAATTAAAAAATAAAAAGTGAGATTTAAATGAGCATTTAATCTCAGCCTTAGATCTCAATCTATTTCAGCCATTGGATTTAGGGATCACCCAAAAGTCACTTGGATCACCCAAAAGTCACTTTGAGTTAGATTAAAGGAGGAAAAGGAGGAAAAGGTCATTCATTCTTTCATAAACAGATTGAGAGAAGGAGAGCAAGAGAGCAAGGGAGATTTCTGGACAGTGAGCTGCGGAGTTTCAGCAGCGGAGTTTCAGCAGAGCGGAGTTTCAGCAGAGCAGAGTTTCAGCAGCGGAGTTTCAGCAGAGTAGAGTTTCAGCAAGTCTGTACAACGGAGTTTCAGCAGGGCGGAGTTTCAGCAAGGTGGAGTTTTAGCAAGGCTGAGATAAGTTGTAAAAGTTTTCTTGCGGATTTTTGCTGAATATTTCTCTTACTGTAAAAAGGCATTTTCCAGAAATAAAGAAGAGCTCTCAAACTGGTTTTCCCCAAGAGTTGTAGGGGGTTTTTCCAGAGTCACATTGACCAAAAATCTCAGTGTTTAAATGTGTTTTAATGGCTGTTTATTACTGTTGATTTTTATTTCTGCAATTTCTAACATTATGTAAAATTTCCAGAATTTGTGTTTTCAGCAAATTTATTTTTTTCAGCTTGGTAAATGTATGGTTATGGGAAAGAGAATTTAACTATATGGGAGAAATAAGGAGAAACAAAAAACCGGGGTGGGAAATGAGAAATTTCTACATGGTCTCAAAGCTTGAGTGTTGAAGGACAGTTTGGGACAGCAAAAGGAAAGATTACAGCTGCTGATTTTTCACTCAGAAAATTCCAGCAAGCTGATTTTTTCATAAACAACAGTTTTATCTTTACTAGAGCAGTGCTATTTTTTAGTTTTAGGACAACAAGATGTCATTGGGATTGAGTGTGGAGGATAGGCTAGATGGGCATACAAATTACAGCATTTGGAAGGAGAGAATGCAGAGTATCTTTGAGGAGGCAGAAGTCTGAGATATCATGGTGCATACCACACAGAACCTTGTTGTTGTGCCTACTGATGCTACTCAGTTGACAGCTTATCATAAAAAGAACAACAAGGGTAAGAGGCTGATTCTAGACGGAATCAAAGACCATTGCATTCCTCATGTGAGAGGAAAGAGCAATGCCCATGAGATGTGGACAGCATTTTCCAATCTCTACCAGAGTATCAATGAGAACTGGAAGATGGTCCTGAAGGAGAAGCTGAAGAACATTAAGATGGGTAATGATAGTGCAGTGGGATATCTCACAAAGATTATTAATGTGAGAGATGAGTTGGCACCGATTGGAGAGGACATTCCACCCACTGAGTTGGTGCGGATTGTAGTGAATGGCCTCCCCCATTCATGGTTGAACTTTGCTGATGGGGTTTGTGCACGTGAGACCCTTCCCACATGGGAGAGGTTTTCGGATGATTGCATTCAGACAGACATAAGGAAAGGTCAGCTTGGGGCAGCCAAGCTAGTTGAGTAGGATGAGGATGTAGCACTGGTGGAAGGAGGCAAGAAAGGCAAAGGGAAGAAGCAGGCTTCCACAAGTAGTGGTGGGGGAAAAGGCAATGGTAAAGGTAAACAGGGGAACACAAAGAAGGACTATTCCAAGGTGAAGTGTTGGAATTGTCAAAAGATGGGACACTATGCAGTTGTGTATCCGGAGAAGAAGAAGAAGAAGGGGAAGAACCAGGACATGGCAGCTTCAGCAGAGATTGAAGACTTTGCAGGTCGTTTTGACCGGCAGTTTTCATTCACTACGTGTGAGTCCGCTAGTGCAGGATCACCTGCCACACAGGTTCAGAGGGAGCATGCTTTTCCCTCGATTAACAGAGCATCTTCAGGTATCTGGTATGTGGACAGTGGGGCTTCATGTCACATGACAGGAGTCCATGAGTACTTCTCAGAGCTTTCAGAGAGTGGCACTAATATAGAGGTAGTACTCGGTGATGACAGAGTTGTTAGAGCAGTCGGGGTGGGGACACTGACATTTCAGAGGGAGTCCAAACCTCCCTTGAAAGTGTCAGATGTTCTTTATGTGCCAGGGATGAGGAAGAACCTCATATCCATCTCAGCTTTGGAGGACAGAGGATA
Organism: Pinus tabuliformis; assembly: GCA_031772625.1. Taxonomy (NCBI): domain Eukaryota; kingdom Viridiplantae; phylum Streptophyta; class Pinopsida; order Pinales; family Pinaceae; genus Pinus; species Pinus tabuliformis. The sequence goes on along the minus strand of CM062820.1, from coordinate 1,423,704,416 downwards.
TGAGGTACTGTTCAGGGGAGGACAGGTGTTGATGTATCCTAGGGGCACTCCAGCTGATTCAGCTAGAGTGATAGGTGTACGCCATGCACAGGTGTACAAGTTTGCATTCCAGCCCCTTTTGGCATTGAGCAGTAGTACCGATAACAAAGCTAGCAGTTCTGAGCTGTGTGAGATTTGGCACCGCAAGATGGGACATATGTATCATGGAGCCTTGAGGACATTGCGGGAGATCACTACAGGTGTGCCAGATTTCAGTACTGATCACTTTGATACTTGCAGAGGTTGTGCGATGGGAAAGTTTGCCAAATCCCCTTTTCCCAGCAGTGACAGCAGGGCGACTGGGATACTTGATTTGATTCATTCCGATGTGAGCAGTCGGATGTCTCATGTTTCCTTGAGTGGATATGAGTACTATGTTTTATTCATTGATGATCACTCCAGGAGGACCTAGATTTATTTTTTGAAGACCAAGAGTGAGGTCTTCAAGCGGTTTTAGGAGTTCAGAGCTCTTGTGGAGACACAGACAGGTTGAAAGATCAAGTCCCTGAGGTCAGACAATGGAGGAGAGTACACCCTTGGAGAGTTTGTTGACTATTGTGAGGAGGCAGGCATTAGGAGGGAGTTCACTGTTCCTTACAACCCCCAACAGAACGGGGTTGCAGAGAGGAAGAACAGATCCATCATAGGGGCTGCCAAAGCCATGTTACATGATCAGGGGTTGCCATTGTTCTTGTGGGCAGAGGCCTGCAACACAGTTGTTTACTTGCAGAACAGGAGTCCGCATCGTGCCTTGGGGCACATGACTCCGGAGGAGGCTTTTTCTGGGAAGAAGCCTGATATTGGTCATCTTCATATCTTTGGATGCATTACATACTCCTATATACCCAAGGAGAAGAGGACCAAACTCGAGCCCACCGCAGAGAAGGGTATCTTTGTGGGCTACAGTGAGACCTCAAAGGCCTTTTGAATTTACATTCCTGCACAGAGGAGAGTTGTTGTCAGATGGGATGTGAAGTTCGAGGAGGACAAGGCCTTTAGGAGGTCACGAGAGTTAGAGTATCTAGATCAGCCAGACCCTCAGCAGCAGTTGAGTCCGTCGCAGGGATCCAATGGGCAGGGATCAGGAGGATCAGGAGGTACATCTATGAGGATGTCAGGTCCGTCAGTGAGCAGTGGCTCACCGAGCCAGAGGGGTGGTGCTCCGGGCAGCATGCAAAGAAGTTCACAGAGCAGTTCACTAGGGAGTCCACTGATGGACAGTTCACACGGTACCTCAGCTTCTACAAGTTTAGGTGCAGGTAGGAGGACAGCAGACAGACAGTCAGGAGTTCAGGCTCCTGATGATGATGGGGAGGAGGAGTTTCATTCTCCGGTGGGAGAAGTGCGCTCAGGGAAGAGGAAGCCCAAGTGGCTTCAGGACACCTTGAGAGATGCCTCATCTTTTGCTGAGCCAAAGAGGCCGGTCAGAGAGAGTAGACCACCTGAGAGGTTTTGTAGCTATATGGCGATGGTTACCAGCATCCTTGACTCTTAGCCTTATAGCTATGAGGAGGCAGCTAGCCAGCAGGTCTGGAGAGAGGCCATGTAGGAGGAGTATTCTTCTATCATGAAGAATGATGTTTGGGAGGTGGTGCCGAGACCTGAGGGAAAATTTGTGGTTACTTCCAAATGGATTTAGAAGGTAAAGCATGCTGCAGATGGCAGCATTGAGAAATTCAAAGCAAGGTTTGTGGCTAGAGGGTTCTCCCAAATAGAGGGAGTTGATTATGAGGAGACCTTTGCTCCCGCGGCTCGATATACTTCAATCCGCTCCATTATATCGATAGCAGCAGAGATGGGTTGGAAGATCCACCAGATGGATGTGAAGACTGCATTTCTCAATGGCTTCATATAGGAGGAGGTGTACATTGAGCAGCCACAGGGCTTTGAGGTGCATGGGAAGGAGTCCCATGTGTGCAGACTGAAGAAGGCCCTTTATGGCCTGAAGAAAGCTCCCATAGCTTGGTACTCTAGGATAGATACATATTTGCAGGGGATGGGTTTCACAAAGAGTGAGGCAGATCTGAACCTTTACTTTATTGTGATTGGTGAGGAGCCTCTCATTCTGGTGCTGTATGTGGATGACTTGGTCATTACAGGTGCAGAGAGACTCATAGAGCATTGCAAGAGAGATCTTGCAACGGAGTTTGAGATGAAGGAAATCGGCTTGATGCATTACTTTTTGGGCTTGGAGGTGTGGCAGGAGGAGGGGCATTTCTTGCTGGGGCAAGGGAAGTATATTGTGGACATCCTTAGCAGATTCCACATGGAGGATTGTAGACCCATGTCGACACCGATGATCACCAACTGGAAGAAGCTTCATGCTTCGGATTCCGAGTTGGTGGATCCCACATTGTACAGGCAGCTGATTGGTTCCTTGATGTATTTGGTCAACACTGGACCAAATATCTGTTTTGTAGTCAACACGATGAGTCAGTTTATGTGTGAGCCGATGAAGGTTTACTGGGTGGCTGCAAAACACATTTTGCGGTACTTGTAGGGGACAGTGGATTATGGTTTGGACTATAGGCAGGGAGATGGAGTGAGATTGGCACGATACACTAATTCTGATTGGGCAGGTTGTGCTTCTGATAGGAAGAGCACTTCAGGGTGTTGTTTTGGGTTGGGTTCAGCAGTAGTGTCATGGTTCAGCCGGAAGCAGAAGTCAGTAGCATTGAGTTCAGCGGAAGCAGAGTATATGGCAGCCAGTCTAGCTAGTTGTGAGGCTATCTGGCTTCGCAAGATGTTGTTTGGCTTATTTGGTCAACAGTTGAGACCTTCAGTGATTTATTGTGATAATGAGAGTTGCATTAAACTCACGGAGAATCCAGTATTTCATGACAGGTCAAATCATATCGGGATCTGATATCATTTCATCAGAGACTATGTTCAGAAGGGAGCTGTGAAGCTTGAGTATATTTCCACTGATGAGCAGGTTGCAGATATTCTTACCAAAGCCTTACCACGGGGCAAGCATGTCTACTTCAGAGACAAGATGGGTGTGGTGGGGAACACCTTCCTCGGTAAGAGGGAGCGTTGAAATTTGGTACCGGAGGACAAGTGGTTCCCTTAGGCTTTGATCTTTGGCCTAGGGAAAAGTGTCCAAAAGAATTTAATTTTTCTCCTAAAGTGACATTATAATTTTATAAAGTTAAATCTAATTTAAAAGTGACTTTAAGTGATAAAGTTACTAAGTCTAATTTTAAAGTGACTTTTATGAAGTCAATGAAAAATTAGAAAGGAAAAGTGACTTTGTAAATAAATGACTAAGCGGGTCTTTATTAACGTTGTGTGAATTAAAAAATAAAAAGTGAGATTTAAATGAGCATTTAATCTCAGCCTTAGATCTAAATCTATTTCAGCGATTGGATTTAGGGATCACCCAAAAGTCACTTGGATCACCCAAAAGTCATAAGGAGGAAAAGGAGGAAAAGGTCATTCATTCTTTCATGAGAAGATTGAGAGAAGGAAAGCAAGAGAGCAAGGGAGATTTCTGGACAATGAGCTACGCAGTTTCAGCAGCGGAGTTTCAGCAGAGCGGAGTTTCAGCAGGGCGAAGTTTTAGCAAGTCTGTACAGCAGAGTTTCAGCAGGGTGGAGTTTTAGCAAGTCTGTACAGCGGAGTTTCAGCAGGGCGGAGTTTCAACAAGGCAGAGTTTCAGCAAGGCTGAGATAAGTTGTAAAAGTTTGCTTGCTGATTTTTGCTGAATATTTCTCTTACTGTAAAAAGGCATTTTCCAGAAATAAAGAAGAGCTCTCAAACTGGTTTTCCCCAAGAGTTGTAAGGGGTTTTTCCAGGGTCACAATGACCAAAAATCTGAGTGTTTAAATGTGTTTTAATGGCTATTTATTACTACTAATTTTTATTTCTGCAATTTCTAGCATTTTGTAACATTTCCAGAATTTGTGATTTCACCAAATTTATTTTTTCCAGCTTGTTAAATGTATGGTTATGGGAAAGGGCATTTAGCTATATGGGAGAAATAAGGAGAAACTGAAAACCGGGGTGGGAAATGAGAAATTTCTACATGCACGTCGAGCTACAACACTACTGGGTGATAGATGTCCTCAGGGTGTGTCACATGTTGACCTCCACATGGCAAAGTGTTCAGAGTCTTCGATAGTCATTGGTTCACTTGATGTTGTCTTTGCATGTTTCTCCTTGCTTGTATGTTGGAAGGATTCACAAGTTTTTGTATACACGAAAGGTGCATGTTCGTCCATTCGTCCATCCATGAGCACATCTTGCATGTTTGCTCATCCGTCCATCTCCAAACACATCTTTGCATGATCATCTGCATGCGAGCACATCTTTTTTCATGCATCATTTGTTTGTCCATTCATGAACCTGTCCTTCTACATGTGCTCCCTTCTTTCATCCCATTCGTCGCCACGCCATATCTGTTTGTGTACTTATTCCTACCGTCACTCATGATGAGACAACATCAAATCCAAAAAACTCCTAGTCTACCATGATACATGATAATTTTAGATGTAGGTGACAGGGAGAGGAAAACAATGTTGCGAGGCTGGATGGGGGCTCCCGGAACTGCTGATGAAAACTGCACAAGTGTCACTGGGTGATGGGGATGGGAAATCCAGGTCAATAGTGACTATCCGCGAGGTCTAGCTTAGCTGGAAGACAAAACTGTATAGCTTTTGAGAGGAACAGTGCAGGCTGCAGGAAGGATAGGAAGGAAAAATTGTGTAGTTTTTTAAAAGAGTGGGCAATGGGAGCTTGGCAACCAAAACTGTGCAACTCCTAGAGGGAGCTAGCCATTGGCTACTAGGACTAGCAAAAAAAACTACACAATTCCTCGAGGGAACTTGAAGTTTTTTGCTGGATCACTAGCAGGAAAACTTGCGCAATTCCTGAGGGTAACTCGTAGTTAGCAGTTCGAGCTTGGCAGCAAAAAATTGCGTAATTCCCGGAGGAAATTGGCAGTCTGGTGCTGGGAGTGGCTGGCGGGAAAAACTACACTGATGCTGGGTAGCTAGCCTGCTGATCACCTCTGCGTAGTTTTTGAGCTGAGCAGACTACTGGGCAGCAGAGGGCTTGCTCATGAAAACTGTGCAATTTCTTGTGTGAGTAGTCAGTCGGCTGTCAGGAGGCCTGGCTGGAAAACCTGCGTAATTTTGTGAGGGAAATATGGACAAGCACTGGATGTCTGTCCAACCTATCTATGCAATTTTCTCAGCCAGCAAAGCGGGCAAGATTTGCAGCCTCTACGCAATCTTTTAGGGGAGTCAGTCCCCAAGAGGCTGCCGGGTCAATCTCTCTAGTTGACCAACATGAGTGCTGAATGATTTTCTTGCCGGAAGCACAACTTGGAATGATTTTCTTGGTAATTCTGCATTGTTCTAGGTGGCAGTCGATCGAGTCGGTAGCATGGTGATGGTTCAGCTATTGGAGGGGAGTCCAGTCGTTAGAACTTCAACAAAAATGATTAAGTGTGTGAATGAGTGAAAGATGCATATGTCATCCTACAAACACACGCTCACATGACTCGATGATGAGACAACTCAAACCATATAGACACACATGTTTAACATGACTAACCGATGGTGAAAGTGACAATCGTGACACTTGTGGTTGATCGTTGGTTGATTGGGACGACGCTTGCGCGAGAGTGAATTTGACTCCATGTGTGAGTGTGATATATGTTTTCATAGCGAACACAACATGTACGCACGAAGCAAAGACCTTGAGCATGACCAAAACATGGTCGCAAGCATGGTTTTCACATCAACATGAAAAAGATTGTGTGGAATGAACAAGCAAGGTGGGTGTGAAGACTCACACGAGCTCACGGAGTGAACCCGAGTGTGCGTTTGGATATTAGAATTCCTATGTCTATAGGATCTGGAGGATCTGCGTCTGCAGGTCTCTGCATGAGCAGATCTGCAGGTCTTGATCTGCTTCTATGTGGTGCTCTTCGTAAGGTCTCATTTTATCTCAGATCTATGAAAATTCGATTGAGAAAATGATGCTCTGAAAAATCTTAGTGTCATTTTTCTAGTAGCTTTCTTTTTTGGTAGCATTATTCTTTTGGCATTCTCCATAACATACGCCATTCCTTAACGAAGCATCTATTCCTCTTGTGATCGCTTCTATGTGGTGCTCTTCGTAAGGTCTCATTTTTCTTGTTGACTGAGCTTGAATCTGATTCGCCGCGGGGCTCGTTCCTAGGATCACTGATCTTAGATCTATGAAAATAGATTTCAATTCATCTGTGAGCAAGTCCTCCTCCACTTCTGTATATGCTTGCAACCTAACAGAATCGTTAATGGCAAGAGGTGTCGTGGTTTAAGCAGGACAGACGCGAAAATATTCAGAGGTCTTTGAATGTAGAGATCTTGTTTCGAATGCAGAGATCTTTTTTTTTTTTTTTGATTCATTGTTATTTTACGTGGGCATCTCCAGATCGAGTGGTTCATGAAGCGAAAGTCGGTGATTTATTTTATCTCGAGTAGGATTTGATTCTCAGTACTAAAAGCAAGATTTTTCCTACTAGGGTTTCTTGCAGATTAAAAGGTTTGTTGAGACTCTACTGTTGGGTTCTAGATCTAATCTTCTGCGCCTAGATCTAGATCTAGATCTCATCTTCTACCATATTTCTTTTTGGTTGGGTTCTAGATCTAATCTTCTACCTTATTTCTCTGCGACTAGGTCTTAGATTTCTATGGGAAAATATTGCTCCCAGCTTCGCGAAAATAGGTGTTGGCTCAGTTCCGTCAGCTTCTGGAGGTCAAGCTCCTACCCATATCATCAGTGAAGCCCCAGCTCTCATTTTCTAGGTGGTCCAGGACTCACTCAATGAAGCTTTGAAGTTTTCCAAAAGTTCCCTAATCTGATGGTTCAATGGTTTTTGGCTACGGCTGACAGCTCTCCCCAATTGGATCTCGGAGGTATGGAAGCCTGTCATTTCTGATGAAATTAATATCTACCCTTGTGCTAGGGGTTTCTTTATAGTAGATTTTGAAAATCCTGAAAGAAGACAATGTATTCTAGATTCCGGCCCTTGGTTTTTGGAAAACTCAGGCCTATTCATGAAGCCATGGAACCCATCATTCGATCCCTCAACAACAGTCATAACCTCAGCACCAGTTTGGGTGAGATTTCCAAGCCTACCCTTGCATCTCTAGAATCTCTCCTCGCTAAAAGCCATTGGAAATGCAATTGGGAAATTTTACTGCAGGTGCCCGGAAACAGAGCAATATGCCAGAACCACCTATGCACACATCTGTTTGGAAATGGACTTCAGCGCCGGATTCCCAACTGAAATAAACCTAACAAGTAAAGACTATGTGTGGAACTAGAAACTCGATTATGAAAGTGTCCTCTTCAAATGTCGATCCTCCTTTGAGATGGGCCATCTAGCCAAAAATGACCCAAAAGCCTCCCATAAAAATTCTGCTAGAAAAAACCACCACAGATCTACATGGTGGGAAGGAGTACAAAAATAACACTACACTGTCATCAAAGAAGAATACTCTAGAGAAAACTATGAATCACAAGAAATCGGGCAAGAAAGAAACAACTCTCAAGACAAGGAGGGAGAAAGCTCCACCCAGGAACAAAAAAGTGAACTCGACAACCCCTCAAGCATCAACAATTATGATGATTCGAATACTGCACAAAATAAATCTTCATTTAACAGAAAAGCAGATCTCCTAGACCAAACTTCTTCTCCATCTATCTTCAAGAGGACGAACACAATAGATCGCGAAGATAAGACACCAATGTCCCAAGAGCCAAAAGAGATGAAGGAGATGCAAGATAAAGGAAGTTGGAAGAGCACAGAGAAAAAAAAAGAAAGCTACAACATCAATCTCACCAAGAAATACGAGGAGCTAGACATTTAAAAACTAAGAAAATTATAGATCTGATAGACCAATTTGGTCTCAGTGGATGTTAACCACTATCATCATCATCATCAACAACAAGTGAAACTCTCATGGGAAGCTCTAAAATTGGGTGTAGGCAAAAATTTTGGAGGGTGGTTATAGCCGCTACAACACTTGGTGACACACTGGAAGAACTCTAGATTCTTTGTTTTGGTTCCTTGCTAGCACAAGGCCTTGGTATTTTGAGGAGTATTGAATCACTGTGAAGGTTACGTCAGCTTCCCCACTTACCCTGTGGACATACATGGTTCACCTTTTGCCGACTCAATCAAACACAATAAAAATTTCAGCTTGATCACAGTGTTTCGAATTTGGGAAGGGTAGTTTAGCTTGCGAGTTGAAGATTTCCATAGTATAAGTTTTCTTTGGTGTTGCTCCATTGCCAGTAGGCCTAGATAGTACCCCGATAGAGTCACGCAGGAACAAACGGATTACTCCACTGCCAGCGAGCCTTATCAGTACCCTGGTGGAGTCATATTCTTCACCTCTCTGCACAGGAAACCTTTCTCTTCTTTCGCCTTTTTATTTTTTCAATAGGACTGTGCATAGGAACTTATTTATTTTTTGGGTAGAAGAGGGATCCCGACTTATTGAGAGCAGAAGAGGGTGTTCCTTCAGAGAAGCATGTAAGACCTCTGACATAGGTTTGCTCATTTAGATTTTCCCCTTCTCCATTTCTACTAGTTGCATGAGCTTGAACACATAGAGCATAAAGATGAGTATAGTCACGGGGCTTCCCAAAGTGGACACAGGTTCATGGTTGGACCAAAACTTACATTACAGACGGCTCGTATTTTTCCTCAATACTTCATCGACCGAAGGTTATAACCAAGCACAGAGAAATTAGACATATCATTTGCCGAGTGCTGTAGTGTCACAAGTATCTTCTGATTTCAGCCACATACTGTATTCAAAAGCCAGAACATAGTAGTTGGCAACACTTATTTCTGGAAACAAAAATAGTAATATATCAAGAAAACAAAACAGACGTAAACAAAAGTAGTAAGTAGAACAAAGAAAGTAAAATCAAAGATAGTAAGTAAAGAAAACAAGATGAAAACAACAAGCACCAAGAAAACTATGTACATGGCATAGGGCGCAGCTCGACCTACTGAAAATAGTGCTTGAGATCTTGGCCATTGATAGGAAGGTTGTCAATCCTTCTGTCAAGTGACTACAAGTGATATGTGTGTTGGCCAAGCTTCTCACATACCAGTATTAGGCAACTGGGTTCTGCTACCAGAACTTGGTGGTATTCCAAAAGACCTTTAAGTCAAGATAACACCACTGCTTCAGATACTACATTCGAAATAGGCTTAGATGATGGCATGGGGTAGTTGTTTTTATTCTGGAAGCAATTCAAGTTTCTGAAATCAATGCATAAGAAGATTTCCCCGGATTTCTTATGTGAAGAACTTAAATTAGAAACCCATTTCTGATGACGAACTTTGTAAGTAATCGAAATATCCAAAATATTAATCAATTTTTTATGTATGAGTTCAAATGACATATGTATTTTACCTGGATTTTGCTTAATGGCTTGGATCATCCTTTACTTGGAATCCCGTGTTGGATTATTCACGTGTCACGTGTACTCAGGTCATCGTCCGCCCATGCGGACACAACCTCGTATTGTTTGATCAAGAGGTCAAAGACTTGTCGTGCCGTAGTGTGCATTTTGTACAGAGACTAACTATCTTCAGATTGTGAATGGTTCCCAGGTGTTATCGACATTTTTGTGCCTTGCAGCACCAAGCATGAAATGTCCATAAACCAGGGGCTCCTAAGTCCCTAAAAGTGTTGTTCTAACCCCTAAAGGAACAAGGTCAAAAAATTACAGCTTCTCCCAGAAGTTCTCCACCAGAAACTGCTCAGAATAAGTCAAAAAATGATCATTTGAGCTGCTCCACTGGCTAGCTGCATTGCATAGCACCTAAATACACTAGCTGCATGCGTTGCAATGCACCTAAATGCACTATCAGGGTGAGTTGAGCGAGAAATGACAAATGGCAGTGTCATTCCGTGAGGTGGAAAGACAATGGAAGCTTCCATAATCTTCTCCTATGACACTTGCCTCACTGAATTCGACCAAGGATGAGTAAGAGGCTTTCAGTCTCCAAGTGGAAGCAAGAACTGACAGAGAGAAGACACTAATCAAATCATAAGCTGACTCATCCTCCTTGCATACATCTATATATGGATCCCTCATCCCAGAGATGCAGAGGCTGGAATTTTGTACATTGCAAGAAATTGCTGTTGGTTTTGAGATAGATATCAGAGTATTGGGTGATTTATGCTTTGTTGGAGGTGAAGAGGGCCTTCTTTGCTGGGAGGTTGATGCTGGATCAGGAATCATCGGTTGTAACTCCTCCTGGATCTTCTTGTATATCAATAAAAACTATTTGAGTTTTTCCTACATGCTTGTGTATCATTGATGCTTGTTACATTTGCATGGTTAGCTTAAATCTGATCCTAAGCTGTTTATGAATATAGATCCATGTCTTTGTATAGTTTTCTTCTTCTGTGATCTTACAGGAGCTTGGTGAAGCTGGGCAAGTAAGGGAGCAGGTAGCTGGAAGCTGTCAAAGAAGAGTGGGATTGGATCAAAGGATTAGCGCAAGACACAGGTCGGTTCTTTCTATCCCCCTCTACCTTTAATTCATAAAGGAAAGACAAAAGTAGTTTTCTCTGTTTGTTTCTAAGGCAGCTGTCACACCTTAGTGGGATAGAGCAATTCTAAATAGACACTTTTCCCGGTAAAAAAATGGCGACTCCACTGGGGACGATTGTCTAATTAGTTTGTTTGTGTATCTTTTTGTTGTTTGTTTCATAAACTTATAAGTAGCATTCAAACTGCATTTGCCATAGCAAATGCAAAGTAGACAACTGCTACTTCAATCCATTCACTGGATCTGTTTATGATTTGTACAACTGAATCACAAATGATCTGATTGCCCTTTGTGATAGCTCTTAGACCCTCCTTAGATCTACCCCCTGATTGTGCATTACTGATTGCTTTTACTCGGCCAAAAACAAAAGACTAAACTACAAACTGTGACCCAGAACTCGGATAGAATTCTCGTTTCTGCCCCAGCGCAGGTACTGCGAAGAGATCCTGCATTTCAATGCACTTCCCGAAAGGGCAAGCTGCGCTGCAATCCAGTTTCTCTGTGTTACAGGTGCACTGATCAGACTAGCCCTGTGCAGCTGAGGTTCTTGTGCTTCATTCTTTCCAATTTTGTCTCTAATTTTTGCAGCCTGTGATCAGTGTATGTGTCTGTTTAAAAACCCCTTTTCCTTGCTGTTATTCCGCCTCCTTTGTACAAAAGAACTATAGATTTTTTTGTGTGTTTGTTGAGTCATTTACAGTTTTCCATTACAAAAGTAGAATAGTCGTACTGTCGTCCTTTGATTTAGATCTGTCACAAGTGTCGATTTTGATCATAGAAGAAAGTTTGATTGTTGTTGATGGTTGACTATACTTTTACTTTTACCTTTAGTCTGAATTTGTGTTTTTCTAGTGTCAAAAACGAGTGTTCATTTCCGAATCTTAAAGTGTCATAATCGTCTTTATCTTTTGATTTCGAAAAGAAGCTTGTTTGTGTTTGTCGCTTGAAAGCAAATTCAGATTTGTACATCAACTTTCTTTTTAGCTTCAATATTAAGAAAGTCGAAAACAAATACATGCACATGTGCATTTGCATATTGACAGTCTGTTTGGCTTGATTTAGGAAAGTGCATTTACAGTGTGCTCTTTGCTCTTTGTGAAAAGATTGTGTCTTTCTTTTCCCCAAGTAGCTAGGATTTTCATTGCAGAAAAGAGATAAAAAGTTTGTTTATCATCTTTAGATTGCATTTTAGGAATTACATCTACATCTCGTGGTGAACCTAAAAGGCAAACTTCATAAGAAAGATCAACTTAAAATAAATTCAATGAATCTAACAACGCTTTGGAACTTAACGCACAACATTTAGAGGTCTAGGCTAGAGACGTATTCCGGCGTCGTAAAGTCTGGTAACTGTTGTCCTCACTGATGGTTGGGTGGTTCCTCCACTATGAGACGATAAGTGCCAGTACGGACTTGTGCTCCCATGTACCGTCGAGTATGTTTTGGGAGACCCCTAAAGGCTTAAATCCTTTATCTATGTGTCTGTCGCCCTATCGATCGCAATGCACTGAACACAGCATTCGGGAAGATTCACTGCTGTACCGTAAAAAGTATTCTGCAGTTTTGCGATTGGTTTGGTACTCCCTCTACCTAGATCTCCAGAGCAGTCCCTTTCGTTCCTTTTCAGACTCCTTAACGGAAAAGGTCCATCTGAGCACTTGTCACTTTAGGCTCATTAAAAATCGAAGGAGACTAGAGTCATCTTTTGTTTTTTCTCGACTCTTAAAAAATGAAAAAACAAGTTGTGTCAAAAGCGTCTAAAATTCATTTAATTCGGAAACATAATTCCCCTTTTTATTTTAGTTGATCGAGTAATTCACAATCGTGGAAGAAAGTCAATTGAAACCCCGTCGTTCGTGGAGGCTGTTATAGACATTTTTGTGCCTTACAGCATTGAGCATGAAATGTCCATAATCTAAGGGATCCAAAGTCCCTAAACATGTTGTTCCTACCCCTAGAGGAACAAGGCTAACAAACGACAACAATTCACAGAAGTTCTCCACCTGAAACTGCTCAAAAACAAGCCAATTCAGGATCATTTCAGTGGCTGCACTAGCTGTTTGCGCTGAATGTCAAAGCCAACACTGGCTACCTACGTTGAATGTCAACTGGAACACTGGCTACCTGCGCTGAACGAGAATGGACAAGTGGCAGGCTCATTTCTCAAGGTGTCAAAACCCAGGAAGCTTCCAAAATGACACTTGCCTAAGGGAATTCGACTGGTGATGAGTAAGAGGTTCCAAATCTCCAAGTGGAAGCAAGAACCTCCAAGTGGACTCAAGAACTGACAGAGGGAGAGGACACTAGTCAGATCTCAAGCTGACTCATCCTCTCTCCAAACATCTATATATGGATCTCTCCTCCATGAGATCTAGAGGCTGGAATTTTGTTATTCCAAAAAAATTGTTGTTGGTTTGAGACTGGAATCATTGGGTGCTTAATGCTTTGAAGGGGCTGAAGATAGGAATTCCATTTGGTGGGAAGGAGATGCTGGATTGGAGCCCTCCGGGTTGTATCTCTTCCTGAACCTTGTTATTCATCAATAAAACTATCTTGGTTTCTCCTATATGCTGGTGTATTTTGATGTATGAATGTATTAGTGTATTTGGTTTATTTCTAATCCTAAACTAGTTATGAATGTGGATATCTGTCTTTGAGTAGTGTTCTTCTCTTATCGCAAGTAGCTCTTCTCTTGTGATCTTGCAGGAAGTTGAAACTGGATAAGCAAGGAGGCAAGTAGTTGTGAACACCCAAAGAGAAGAGAGACCGGATCGAGGGACAAACGGAAGACACCGGTAAGTCTATTGATCTCTCTTCTTTCACATTTCATAAAGGAAGAAACCAGAATAGCTGTACTCGTTTGTTGCTAAGGAACTGTCACACCTTAGGTGGATAGGATCGTCCTGCATAGGCATTTTTCCCCACAACAGAGGCTTACGAGTCAACCGTCTTTGTCTCCGGAATTGAAGCCAGTACGGACAAAGCGAACTCGTTTAACCGGTTCCAAATCTCCTATTAAAGTTAGAACAAGTGTTCCAACTACATCAGAGACTCTGGTTACTCCAAACATTTCTGGAATCCCTGCCTCTATAGAAGAAGTTCAACAGCCACAGAGGGACAGTGATACTAATCCTAGTCTGAGAGTAAACACTTGTGTTACCGAACTAGTTCCATCTACAACCGGTTCGGAGAGTCTTGCTCTTCAAACAACTGTCGCTGTCGATTCCATACCTTCTTCGGCACCAGAAATATTTTATGGACCTGACGGTCTTCCCCTTCCATCTGGTGTGATTTCTATTGAAGAAATTGTAGAAGATCCTCAAACAAGTACTCCAACGCACTTTGGAGTCGGGATCACTCTATATCCTTCTTCATCAGAAGTTAGTCTACTACCAGCGGAAGCTCCTGTAGAATCACTAGGTAATCTTTTGGATAGAATACAAATGTCTGAACAACCGTCAACATCTAGGACTGTGTCATCTGACACAGCGACGGCAGAACTTCCCGCTATCACTCCGACAATGTTCGCCGGCATACCAGCTGTCCTGACTAGCTCTTAGCCGCTAGAAGGAGCCCACTCAGGGGCTGTTACGACAGTATGGTCCGTTCCTGTTTGTTCATCCGGAATAATATCCGGAAACTCTTATGTTGAGTCTCAACAAATTGATCCATTTGGAGGTCAATTTGGGCAGTTCGGTCCCCAAGGGCAAACAATTCCCTTGAGTTCCGGATTACCACCGTATGGGGGGCAGTATGCCCTTTCATTATCCCCTCCAGGAGGATATCCATACGGGAGTTCACAACAACATTCAGGTTACACTGGAATTACCTCAAGTGGTTGGGTACCTGTTGTGGGGAAAAATGCCTATGCAGGACGATCCTATCCACCTAAGGTGTGACAGTGCCTTAGCAAGAAATAGAGACAGCTATTCTAGTATTCTTCCTTTATGAATTAAGAATGAAGAGAGATATATGGACTAACCGGTGTCTTCTGTCTGTCCCTCGATCCGGTCTCTCTTCTCTTTGAATGTTCCCAGCTACTTGCCTTCTCGCTCACCCAGCTTCAAGAGGTTTCTGCATGATCACAAGAAGAGAACACTACACAAGACATGGATTCATATTCATAACTAGTTCAGGATTAGAAATAAACTAAACATACTAATGCAATCATACATCAAAGATACATCAGTATATAGGAGAAACCAAGATAGCTTTATTGATGAATAACAAGGTTCACGAAGAGATACAACCCAGAGGGCTCCAATCCAGCATCTCCTTCCCAGCAAATGGAATTCCTATCTTCACCCCCTTCAAAACATTAAGCACCCAATGATTCCAATCTCAAACCAACAACAATTCTTTGCAATAACAAAATTCCAGCCTCTAGATCTCATGGAGGAGAGATCCATATATAGATGTTTGGAGAGAGGATGTGTCAGCTTGAGATCTGACTAGTTTCCTCTCCCTCTGTTAGTTCTTGATTCCACTTGGAGGTTCTTGCTTCCACTTGGAGATTTGGAAACCTCTTACTCATCACCAGTCGAATTCCCCGAGGCAAGTGTCATTGAGGAAGATTTTGGAAACTTCCTGGGTTTTGACACCTCGTGGAATGAACTTGCCACATCTCAACTCTCACTCAGCGCAGGTAGCCAGTGTTGGCTTTGACATTCAGCGCAGGTGGCCAGTGTTGGCTTTGACATTCAGCGCAGACAGCTAGTGGAGCCACTGAATTGATCCTGAATTGACTTGTTTTTGAGCAGTTTCTGGTGGAGAACTTCTGTGAATTGCTGTGGTTTGTTAGCCTTGTTCCTCTAGGGGTAGGAACAACATGTTTAGGGACTTTGGATCCCTTAGATTATGGACATTTCATGCTCAATGCTGTAAGGCACAAAAATGTCTATAACAATACCTATACTACCTCAACAACCAAGAGTTGTGTATTCGATGCAACAATGCGTACCCATGTCAAATATCCCGACTACGCCAGCTATTGTGACGGTGTCACAAGTTCAAACGCTGTCTGTTGTATGCCAACCTCAGGTTTCTCAGGTTATAATGCAACAGCCCCTTGACCCTGCGACTCAACCACAATCGCCGACTAGTGGGGCGACACAGGTCCAGACGGGTACAATTACCCCTCACCTTGGTCCAACGGTTAGTATAGCGGAGCAACACATGGCTTCACAACCATGGCTGGTGCAATACCAACAACCACAATTCCAACAAGTATACCAAGGTTCTGAGCAGCAAATCTTTGTGATCAGTGCATAGTCGTACATTCAAAACGGTCAAAATCAACCATTTTACAATGGTCATGTCCACCAACCTTACCAGACATACCAGCATCAAATGCATTATGCTGGTATGCAAAGACCAACTGCTCAGGCAATCCCATCTTATCCTGGGTATGCTTCACCTAACCTGAATCAGCAGTTACCCTTTGTGGCAACCTTAGAGTTACCTGATTTAAATCGGTTAACAAACGATCCAATTGCTTACGCCCCTTGGTGGCCAGCGATTCCACATAAACTTCCATCAGATATTCCTAAATTTAATGGAAATCCGGGTGAAGATCCATCGAATCACGTGATGACCTTTCATCTATGGTGTTCATCAAACACCCTAAATGATGATTCGATAAGACTTCGCCTCTTTCAAAGGACGTTAACGGGTCCAGCGGCAAAATGGTACATTGAATTGCCTAGAGCTTCGTTCGACAACTTCAGTACCTTAGCCACAACCTTATTAACCCATTTTCAATTACCAATAAGGTACGAAACGGGAACAAAACTTCTTACCAACTTCAAACAAACAACGACCACTCACATATCTAATCATATACATGAGTGGCGACGTCGTCGTAGGATGGTAAAAACGTACGTCCCCGATCAGCTATTAGCTGAATGGTTTATCAAATCATTACTGCCTTCCATCACGAAAGATGTGGCAAAGGGGGGAGTCGTAACAGAAGAGCAAGTTATCGCTCGTGCACAATATCTGGACTTGATCTATACTCAGTCCGGCACGCTCTACGACAAAATACCTGACGCCCCTAGACTGGAATTCTCAATTCCTCCTCCTCCTAAATCAAACAATGACTCTCATGCCGGCAATGGCGTGATTGGCACGACAGACACGAAATCGACAAAGGCTACATCCAAAAAGGCCCGTAAGATTTCAGGTCAAAATGCAAAAGACGAACTTATTGCTTCGGAAGTAAATGCCGTATCGACAGATAAAGGCAAAGAAACCAAACAACCAGGGAGCAAGAAGAAAGGCAAAGGGAAGAAGAAGAAACAGGAGGAATCATCACCTGAAAAATATTCTTCAAACCCTCCTGGAGATAGGAAACCAAAAAATCCATGCTTTATATGTGATGAGGATCATTGGACCGCAAATTGTCCACACAGAGCTGAGCTTAAAAAATTCTTCAAGAATTCAAAAACCTTCGCAGTGTTAACTGATCCGTTTCCAAATCCAGGAACAAATCTGGTTGAAAGTGGAAATGCTTCCCCATCTCAAGTGCTAATGTTGTCGGTTTCAAAACAGCAAAATGATGCTTTGATATCGACAAGGAACAAAGATTATGGGAATCCACAGCCGTCGAACAACAAGGATAAAGATCAACCAAGTAGTTCGACAACAACTTCGACAGAAGTTGTGCCACCCGCCATTCCTGAATTAACGATGAAACTGCCAAGGGAGTAGTACACAAGTCGACATTTAATCCCCGCGCTAGAGCGGCACAACATTATAACATAGTGGAAGATTTGGCCCAATCGCCATTCGCTATGTCGACTCTTGAAGTACTACAAAATTTCCCATCCCAAAGGCAGGCTTTATTATTAGCCATTGGTGGGATTGACCCAAAGGATTCCGATCTTGTATCCTTCGATCATAAATGATACAATCCTCAGTTACCAACTCAACTAGCTTTCCTTATTCAAGTGAAAGCCCTCAACAAAACTGTTCATCAAACAATTATTGATGAGGGGGCATCTACATGCATTATGTCGATGAGTTGTTGGAAAACTTTAGGATCGCCAACCTTGTCGCGATCTTCGACGACATTAAAAGCATTCGACGGAAGGACATATACCCCATATGGTATCCTAAATAACTTGAAAGTTGAACTAGGAGGGAAAACGGTAGAAATAGATGTTGAAGTCATCGATGGGAATCTTGATTACAACATCCTACTAGGCAGACCATGGATTTATGCCATGGCAGCTGTTGTGTCGACCTATTTTAGAAAGATTGCATTTCCCTTTCAAGGAGGGATTACAATCGTCGATCAACAAAACATCCTCCACAATGGTTCTCAAGTTATTGGAAGCATTCCCATGATCCATGGAAGCCAACATTCGCTTCAGAATATCGGAGTAGGCCTACTAAAAGATCCTATACTAATGGGAACTTTTGCTCTTCCACCTCCAATCAATCTGGTGGAGGTAGTGACGATAGGAACCTGCAACATGATATCTTCTACAAAGATCTCAGAAAACGATATCGACATGGATCATGCAGTGGTTTTTCCCCCAAGCCCAATGGAAATATTATAGCAATCAATGTTCCTAGCATGGGAGGCAAACCCAAATCAACGCTCATCAAGCATTTGGATAGATAGTTCTAGAGAATATGGTACTCCTTTCAGATCCTTGGTCGCGAGTGCATGTCACCGACGAAGGAATTGTCCAATCAATGGTAATCGAAGGAGCACCATGGAATGATTCCCACCATCGTTCTCTTCTTCTGGATTGTGGAGAAGATACTCAAAATGACCTTTATCATCCTTCAGTCTTTGATTTTCTATCAAATACTATAAATACGGTGGATTCCGAGTGAAACTTGTCCAACATTGAAGAGACTATAGCCATAAATATCTCGACCAAAACAGATGTTGTAGAGAATATTTATGTTGGCAAATGTTGTTCTCCTTCAGAACTGGAAATGTATAACGCTCTTTTTCGCGAATTCAGAGATGTCTTTGCTTGGTCATATAGTAAAATGCCAGGCATTGACTCGAGTATCGTTGAACACGAAATTAAGATGTATCCAGATGTCAAACCAGTACGACAACGGCTAAGGCAGGTGCACCCCAAGAAAGCCGCTGCCATTAAGGCAGAAGTTGAAATACTTCTCCATGCTGGTTTCATCTACCCGGTTCCTCTAATCGATTGGGTATTGAATATTGTCACTGTTATGAAAAAACAAGGGACAATTAGAGTGTGCGTTGATTATAGGGATGTAAATCAAGCTTGTCCAAAAGACAACTACCCTACACCCTTCATTGACCAGATAATTGATGAATGCGCCGGATGCAAAATCTTTTCATTCATGGATGGATTCTCTAGGTATAATCAAATAAATATCCGCCCACAGGACCAGTCAAAGACTGCATTTATTTGTCCGTGGGGCACATTCACATATCGAAAATTACCCTTTGGTTTAAAGAACGCAGGGGGGACGTTTCAGAGGGCAATGAATTATGCTTTCCATGACATCAAAAACATCGTTCAACCATACCTCGACGACCTTCTGGCTCATTCGCGAAAGCGGACTGATCATCTGCAGCATTTAAGAGCGATATTTCTACGTTGCCGACACTACAAGATACGACTCAATCCGCACAAATGTGTGTTTTGCGTCAGTTTTGGTCGTTTACTTGGCTTTGTAGTCTCCAAGGATGGGATTCGTCTCGACCCATGTAAGGTCCAGGCAATCATAAATTTGCCTCCACCTTCGAATTTGCTTCAGATTCAGAAACTCCAAGGGAAAGCAAACTTTCTGAGGAGGTTCATTCCAAATTACGCAGAACTTGCTAAGGGTTATACACGTCTTTTGAAAAAGGAGGTACCCTTTGTCTGGGATCAGGTTGCGCAAGCTTCCTTTGATGCTTTGAAAGATTCCCTGATGAAAGCATCATTAATGTACGCCCCTGATTATCAAAGAGACTTTAACTTGTATCTGGCTGCAGCAGATACGACCATCGCAATGGTTTTAGTTCAAGAAGTTGATGGAATTGAGCATCCTATATATTATTTAAGTAAAAAATTAAATGATATGGAGAGAAAATATTCTTACGTTGAAAAACTAGCGCTTGGAGCTGTTCAAGCGATACAAAGATTTCGACACTATGTCCTCTTTCGGAAAACTACCATTCTGTCAGATTGCAACCCCATGACTTATATATTGTCGCGACAGTTACTGGGGGGCAAATACTCAAAATGGATAGCAATCCTACAAGAGTTTGATCTGGATTTTGTAAAATCCAAGTCAAAGAAAGCTCTAATTTTTGCAGAATTATTATGCGATCTCCCATCCTCGTCCAACGATGAAACATCCGAAGAATCAGTCGTGGATGAGAGTTTGTTTCTGATATCTACAAGCAATGAGTGGTATGGAGATATAATCATTTATCTCCAAACCCAAAAATTTAGGCCAAACACCTCCCACTCTGAACAAAAATGTATTCGATACCAAGCAAAATACTACATGATCGTCGATGATACACTTTACCGTCGTGGTATCGATACAGTTCTGAGAAGGTGCCTCACCCATGAGGAGGCCGAAAAAGTCCTGAATGAGTGCCATTCAGGCGCATGTGGGGGGCATCAATCTGGATATGCTACAGCACAAATTTTTTTACGAGCAGGATACTTCTGGCCAACAATGTTCAAAGATTGCATAACCATAGTCAGAAGTTACCATGCTTGTCAAATTTTTGATAGCAAAACCAGAAGACCACCCGCACCTCTACAGCCAATAGTTGCTGTTGCGCCATTCGCCAAATGGGGCATCAATTTCATGTCATGTAACCCCACCTCGACCGGGGGGCATGGGTGTATCATAGTCGCAGTTGACTATTTTACCAAATGGGCCGAGGCGATGCCTACATTAGATAATACTGGTGAAACAACTGCCCTCTTCTTTTTCAATCATGTAGTCGCCAGATTCGCTGTACCACAGGCTATAGTCACAGATCATGGATCACATTTTCGCAATCACATGATGGTCGAATTAGCTACCAAACTAGGGTTGTCTCACGACAGCTCTACTCCGTATTATCTGCAAGCCCACGGACAAGTTGAAGTGATCAACAAGGTCCTGAAACGCATGCTGCAAAGGATGATCGGAGTTCACAAAAGAAGATGGCACCTAATCCTGTACTCAGTCTTGTGGGCTTACCGAACATTGGTAAGGAATGCAACCGGGTTCGCACCCTTCCAACTGGTATATGGCTTGGAAGCAGTCTTACCAATCCAGTGTGAAATCTCGTCTCTCAAACTCACAATTGATCTCCTCCCCGGAACTTCAGAAGAAGAGGCTCGTTTCTTAGAATTAACCCAATTGGATGAAACCCGTCGTGACGCTGCTTTGGCTAATGAAGCCCATAAGAAACGAGTCAAGGCGCAGTTCGACAAAAATGTCAAACCACATGTCTTCTCAGAAGGTGACTTGGTCTTGCTTTACGATCAAGAATCCGATAAATTGGGAGCAGGTAAATTTAAGTCTTTATGGATGGGCCCCTATATTGTTAAATGAGTGTTAGCAAAAGGAGCCTACGAGTTAATGGATTATGACGGAATTCCACTGCCACAACCCCGTAATGGGTTGTACCTCAAGCGTTACTATGCGTAATGGTAACCAGCATGCTTTTGTTATGTTTTTGTTTTCGCTAAAGTGTTTGTTTTGGTCAAGTAATCCACTTTTTACATTTATTGCAGATGTCAAACCTATTGGAGCCATGTGTTGGATATGTCGATGGAGCGAGTCGTAGTTTGCGGAACCTGTCCTCCGCAGCCTGCGCCATTTTTGATCCAAGCGGCGAGTTAGTAAGTTTCAGAGGTGTATGTATTGGTCGATCAACGAATAACATCGCTGAGTATAGCGCGTTGATAGAGCTTCTCTCTGATGCCATCACTCATGGTATACGCCGACTAATTGTCAGGCTAGACTCACAACTCGTAATACTACAACTCAATGGTATATATTCCGTCTGAAACCCAGCTATTTATCGCATGTTCCTAAGGGTTAAGATTTTGGAAAGACAATTTGATCTTATTTAGTATCAACATATTTCCAGAAACTTAAACACATTAACTGACTCATTAGAAAACTATGTGTTAGATAGACATTTGCAACATTTATAAAAAGAAACACGTCATCAATGTTTTGCATGTGGATCATGTAGCTCAACCAAAATAAAACTCCAAAAATCAAAAATACATATAACTGTTTATGGTTTACACATAATGTTCTGTAACCAAGACAAAATCGGTCGAATGACCCAAAAACTCAAAATGCTAGGGGGCACCCTAGTCTAATGATGCTCGTGATAGCAAGTCACAGCCTGTGCGATCATGCGTAACTGACGAGTCCATCGTCTAGGCACACCAGTAGTATGCCGCTGTAACAGAAAAGGTAGCTCGTCGGTCCTCACATCCGGAATACCAAGAGTGAGTCCCTCAACCTGTTCCTACAAAGCTGTGAGATTCTCGGCCACATCAAGGTCGCGAAGAACAACTCTTCCGACGGCCTCTCCTGCTGGGGCAGCAGCTGGTACTCTCAGGCGAACTACTGGACAAACAGGACCAACATCTGCATGTACACATGAGTTTGATTAAAGTCTTGATTGAATAAAGCACAAGGACATTATAAGCAAAAACGATAAACAACAATATGGTCAAAGATTTTACCAATGGCGCCCCACTGCTCGCCATCTGGCAGTACTAAATCTGGATCACCTCGGAAGTCCATACCAGCGTATGGATACTCAGAATAAACCATCTCCTGACGATCAAACCACCTGAAGAAGGTATCAGGAAATGAAATCTGAGACTGGCTAGCATGCCTAGACATATGGTCAACCCATCTCTGCATACGTGGTTCAGTAGGAGAAGGTAAATCAAGTGCAATGTACTGAGGCTGCATCATTGGTATCTTCTCCAAGGCAAAGGCAGTCAAAATAGAACCATACCAAAAGTTCTTCAACCTCCCGTTCTTTATCTTGGTCAACTGTTCTTTCATCACAAGAAGTACTGCGTCACACCAGTTGAACACCTTCGGTTGGAGGCATTCCAAGGCATGCTGCATATAAGATCAATTGGCTACATGAATAGACGCACTACCGGCCATCCTACCAAAAGTAAATAGAATAGTCCTAAGGGACCTGTCAGTGACATCACGGATGATGATCTTGTCGTCTTTACTCGGCTGAGATCCTTCTCTACAGTACTGACTGACATAATCTCTCACAGAATCGCCTCCTCGGGCCGAACCTGACAAAGAGATGGGGGCACCCCACCTCGACAAGCCAGGCAAGAAATAAATGTCTACTGCAGTCAAGGGGATAGATTTGCCCCTGATCTGAAAAACCTGATTGGTAGGATCCCAAGCATCGAGCAAATACTGCAGTAAGTTGATCTGCTGTCTCATGCTAGAAATGCGGAAGAACTTCAGCAAGCCACAATTCCGCAGCGCGTTCACTGTAACTGGATCATGTAGGGCAACCATGTCCTCTTCTTCATGCTCACGTTCTCGCCATGTAAGGGTCATCTTACTCCAAAGACCTCTGAAAAACAAACAAGAGAGAAGTTAGGTCCTGATTTTGGTGAGAAACAGGCGAAAATTCCATAAAAAAATTGTGCATCAAATTCCATTTTTGCGCCCAATGCACCTGCAGCAGTGTTCTAGGTGCGTTGAATGCCAGATAGCCTTTAGACAGGCCAACATTCAGCGCATGTTTCGATACACTGAGGGTGCGTTGATGGCATAACGAGTTCCTCAAACCCTAGGGGCTCAGAAAATCTAGGAATCAGGCTCAAAATGCAAAATGGAAACCATGAAATGAAAGAGCTCGGGTTTAGCTCCTACCTGGTCCAGACGGCGCCAAGAATCGTCCACAGAATCTCCTGAAATCAACTGATGAAAATCGAGGGGGAAAGACACCTCCAAAGCTCCAACAAACCAAGTTCAAATGAAATGGTAAAATGAGAGGTAAAAAACACTTTTTAATTACTTTTACGTAGTTCAAAGTAAAATATTAGCGTTTTAACTCGTTTTCAAGCAAATTTTGTTCATTTCTGACTAGTTTGATGAAGCAGTTGAAAATACAGTACGATCTTTGAAAGAACAAAGCTATTTATGGTAAAATCAGAACAAGACCATCTAATCGAGCAGTGTTACAGCGAGTTTCAAGCTCGTTAAAAAATAAACCCGGACTGAGCAAATGTTTCCACCCACGTTTAAGCTCGTTAGAAAATGAACTATTCCCCGGTAAATAACCACCGTGAATGTAGTACTTCAGCGATTAAAGCCTTGGTCATGTTTGCACCGTCACCTCCACTTTTACATTGGCTGATCATTCACCTCCATTTGATTGTTTACCCATTTTGAGGAACAACTGCGAAGAGTGATTTCACTAGCCATCCTTGTGACACTGCCGTGATTGGAAAATTCCAAACCTTACCTGGAATCAGCTGCTACCCATTTTATCACTCGTTCCTCAAAAGACGAGTCTCCTTTAAGATCTTTTCAACTGACTCGTAAAATATGAAAAGATTGCCGAGCCATTGGCCTCTCCAACTCGTTAAAGGGACAGTAAGTGCTATCCATCCTCTAGATTTTAATCTTTTTGGACCGGAGGGATTATTACACAAAAATATCGAGTGCTTGTTTTGTTTGGCTCGTTAAAACTATCGAAAATTCATCCCTTCTGTATTGTTTTATACTTTTTTGGACTTAAGGGATTAGATGACGAAAAAGGAATTTTGGAGTTACATTTACGTACCTTTTCAGACTCTCTAAAAATGAAAAGGACCGAGTTATCTTTGTCGTTAAACTCGTTAAAAAGATTAATAGCGAAAAACTTGTCTTTAGACGAGAACGAGTTTCACTATCGCTAGGCTCGTTAAAACATAGCGATGGGTTTTCCCGAAGGGCAAATTATAGAACAAGCATGTGTTATCCTCCTCAAGCTTGAAAAAAATAAAGAGGTACTGGTCAGCAATGACTGGGGAAAAATTGGGAAGAAAACTCAAAGAATCTTTGTTGGTAGCAAGTCGCTCTTGAACATGACACTTCCACTCCGTGTCCGAGTCGGGTTGGGTTGTTTCATTCACCGGTCACATCACCATGGTCACGCCATACCATCCACATTTGGGGTTAATGCTACCAATCCATCACATAAGTGTTGCCGACATGTTCAAGACAAGTCATCCAGGTAAGTCACCTGTGTCCCACCCACTACCATACATTATACTCCATTCTTTCATGGCCGCCATCCTGAACCGAATATCATGAGATTGTTTTCACCTCCATCAAAATCATTTGCTCCGTTCCGTGTCATTGATGTGGGATTCATTAAGGCCCTCCTTTGACGGATCACTTCTTGTCGACATCAGCTCATTATCCAAGAAGTTGGTCTAGGAACACCCCATTCATTACTTTGAAGCTTGCATGCCTCAATGGCAAGTTTCTCACTTCCGGCGACAGGTTTACATCAATGGCCTTCGACCGAAAGATTTTGCGTGGTGTTCGACACCAAGTCCTTTATTCACACCACGTGAATTGTAATGTAGTACCTTGAGGGTCATTATCATTATCGGTGATCCCTCTCGCGCTTGTTAACAATTTACATCATTGACTGGTAATCAAGCGATGTCTTTCCATGTTCGACTTCAGAACATTTCTCACATGGATCGACTTGTACTTCGAGTGAAGATTGGATGAGATTGAAAACCCCAGATCTAGTTTCATCCATCTGGGCTACGATATATATTCAGGAAAATAAAGACATTAAAATTTACAGCATTGCAGCACAGATAATCATCCTACCAAAAGGATGATGGCTCTATCAGAATGATCAGTCTACACTCAGATGATTGTTTGTCCTATGTACATGAAAATGAATTTATAAAGCTGAACATGGGAATGCCTGCCTCAGCTAGATCATGAAAAACAGTATGAAGATAATGTATTGTATTGTATCTTATTACAGATCTCCTCCCAGCATTGAAAGAACTTCGGATCCTCATAATAAAGCATTTCACCCGATTAACGGCCTCATACTTTAGGGGGTAACTGTTATAGACATTTTTGTGCCTTGCAGCACCAAGCATGAAATGTCCATAAACCAAGGGCTCCTAAGTCCCTAAAAGTGTTGCTCTAACCCCTAAAGGAACAAGGTCAACAAATTACAGCTTCTCCCAGAAGCTCTCCACCAGAAACTGCTCAGAATAAGTCAAAACAGGATCATTTCAGCTGCTCCATTGGCTAGCTGCGTTGCATAGCACCTAAATACACTAGCTGGGTGCGTTGCAACGCACCTAAATGCACTATTAGGGTGCATTGAGCGAGAAATGACAAATGGTAGTGTCATTCCGCGAGGTGGAAATACAATGGAAGCTTCCAGAATCTTCTCCTATGACACTTGCCTCACTGAATTCGACCAAGGATGAGTAAGAGGCTTTCAGTCTCCAAGTGGAAGCAAGAACTGACAGAGAGAAGACACTAATCAAATCATAAGCTGACTCATCCTCCTTGCATACATCTATATATGGATCCCTCATCCCAGAGATCCAGAGGCTGGAATTTTGTACATTGCAAGAAATTGCTGTTGGTTTTGAGATAGATATCAGAGTATTGGGTGATTTATGCTTTGTTGGAGGTGAAGAGGGGCTTCTTTGCTGGGAGGTTGATGCTAGATCAGGAATCATCGGTTGTAACTCCTCCTGGATCTTCTTGTATATCAATAAAAACTATTTGAGTTTTCCTACATGCTTGTGTATCATTGATGCTTGTTACTTTTGTATGGTTAGCTTAAATCTGATCCTAAGCTGTTTATGAATATAGATCCATGTCTTTGTATAGTTTTCTTCTTCTGTGATCTTACAGGAACTTGGTGAAGCTGGGCAAGTAAGGGAGCAGGTAGCTGGAAGCTGTCAAAGAAGAGAGGGATTGGATCAAAGGATTAGCACAAGACACAGGTCGGTTCTTTCTATCCCCCTCTATCTTTAATTCATAAAGGAAATACAAAAGTATTTTCTCTGTTTGATTCTAAGGCAGCTGTCACACCTTAGTGGGATAGAGCAGTTCTAAATAGACACTTTTTCCGGTAACACTAGGTTTCTCTGTTCATTCGTAGTGGTGGACCTGTGGGTTATGTTGCTCCTTGTCCCTTAATAGAGGTTCTACAAATCATAGAGCTTGTGGAGGGAAACCACACCCTTAGGGATGGGGTTGCCTATCTTTCGCTCAGGTGCAATTTTCATGGGCTTCTCGTGCTCACCTTCATCATTTGTTATGTCCTTGAAAGCATCAACACTATTTTTGCGGTGCAGTATCACTTTGAGTGTGACCACGTTGAGGTTGATGGTCCTTTGTAAGCCCAACATGAGCGCTTCATACTTAGAAACGTTGTTTGTGCACAAGAACTTCAAGCAACTTGAAATCATGCATTTTCTATTATTTTGGGTGACTGAGATATACCCGGTCCTTGAGCCATCATGTGTCTTTGATTCGTCAAAATCCATGGCCCACAGCTTGTCTGTACACAGACCATTTGACATGCTAGTACTTCTTCTACTACTGTTGCTACTGCTACTGCTACTATTGGTACAATGCACTATAAAGGATTCATTACCCTCAATTGGGAATGAAGGAGTTCCAACTACGTGTCTTGTGGGGTTGGAGCTGGCTGTGTAGGATAACACCCAAATGTAGTTTCTAGGAGGCAGTTGCCAAACATGATTTCTGTGAAGGCTAACGGTTCATTCTCACCATTATGGGGAGTAACATTGTGCTTCATATACCTCTCGGACAATACCCAGATTTGGTTGAATTTTCCCTTGTATGGAAGCCACATGTGGGACTAGTTTGTAGTAAAATATCTGTCCAGCTTGTTGGACCAGTCTCTAATGAGTAGTAGGTCGTACACTTCCGGTATGTCCACAACAACTATGTTGATGCATTGCTGGATTCGACTATCATGAGATAGTCGGCTCATCATGTCTCACAGTTCACCAATGGCTGGTACCGATGTTTGATTAAGTTGGAAGATTCATGTGGATGTCTCGCTCCATTATGCATTGATCTTCTTCACAATGGAGAGTGGCATGACATTGGCGGCTGCACCAAAATCAACCAAGAAGTTGTGAACATAATAGTTAAAAATTTTGAAGGATAATAAGAATGGAGGGAACCCTGAGTTTGCTTCTTCCATCTAGAGCATGTTGAGAAAAGTAGAAAGTGATTTGAGATGTGTGCTTGCTCCCTTATTAGTAGAGGTTATGTTATCCATTGTCTATCCCAATGTGTGCAACAGGATGTCTCACTGACTCTGGATCTTAGCTAACTCGAACAAACTAATGTTGGCCCGATTTTTCTTCATGTCATCAACAATGTTGTATTCTAGAGGTGGTAGACTCAAAAAGGTGTTTGAGGTAGAATGGATGTTTGTGTCGTCCGACAGAGTGTTCTGTAGCTTGCTACTCATGGATGTACTCTTGTATACCACTGTCTTCTCGGACATTTTTTGTGTTTTATTCTTTGGGGAAACCGATGGATCGACCTTCCTCATCAACAGTCTCATCTTTTCTTGTGCTTCCCCAAGTGTAAGTTGAGCCCCTTTACTCCTAAGATTGTAATGATCGTTTTCCTTTTGGGACTGCTTCTCAGTGTTTGTTTTCAACATTACCTACAAGCATTGATACACATTCACCACATGCCCAGAACTTGATAGTTCGTCAGGTGCAACCTCTTCATCATCATCAGTGTCTTATGGCTACTCTCGCATCCTTTTTTCTGCATTGAGTGTATGACTGAATACATAGCTTGTGACTCACTTCCAATCCGAACAAGAGTTCTTGGGGTGATTTTCTTCATCGAATGAACAGAACTTGGGATCTGCACACTTTTCGACATGGAACATAGATTTTTGCCCAATTTTTGAAGTGAACTGGTTGTTTCCTTATGAGCAGATTTCATGTCTCTGCTTGGGTGGATGGCTATTTTTAGATGCATCTGTTTTCTATTGTTTAAGCTTGGACACTGCAGTAGTCATGTTCTTGATGAGGCGAGTGAGGGTATCAATATCAGTTGCTTCCTTATCTCTACCTTTGCCCACCATCACTTAGGACTTCCTGCTAGCATATTTGGATTTCTTTATTGATTCATCATCCTTGACAACTCCAATTGCGTGCAAGTCTTTCTCAACAACAATAGCCTCTTTGTAGTTTTCCAAAAGTGTTGGTTTCGTAGCTCATCTGATGAACTATGCAATGTTGGTTGGCAGTGTAGACGTGTAGTAATCAACATTGATGGAGTCATGAGGATTAGTGTCCACTGCAAACTTGTTCAATATGCGTTTAAACCTCTAATTGAAGTATTTTTCTTTTTTTTTTCCCCTCCATCTTTAGTCTTCCCAATTCTTTGAGTAGCATGGCAGGGGTCTTGTCATCAACAAACTTTTCACATAACATGTGTTTGAATGCACCCCAATTCTATATGGAGTTCAGTGGAAGGATGTGATACCATGCAGATGCATGACCATCCAAGGTACATGGAAACACTCTACATGCTACGTTGTCATACCATACCTCAAGGGTCTTCAGCTGCAAGTAGAAGTTTTCAAAGTGATCTTCTGCCTTCACCATGCTGTCAGTGTTAAACTTGATTTTTATTCTCTCCTCACACTCTGGTATCTTGTGAAAGACACCTAGGAGAGCCAATGGTCCCTGAGTCATCCATTGCAAATTTTGGGTTAGCCATCCCATCTTCTTCTTCATCCTCCTCCTCTCTTTGAGAATCTGATGGTTCAGGCTCTGATTCTATTGGTCCGTCTCCCACTCTACCTCCTCTGCTGCCTTCCCCTCTGCCTCCTGTATCAATGTCTAATCCCAAGATCACCAGAGTGTCTCATTCGCCTTGCTGGAAGATTGAAGGTTCCTCTCCATATTCAATAGCTTCTGTCAGACCTTTAAGTGTGGCAAGGACTTCTTCTTCCACCGATGATACAAAAACTCCTGTAGGAGTGGATTTTGGCTTTATTGATGCGTATGGAAGATTTTATATGCCTGGGATTAGTCTGACTACTTCCATGAACTAGCAAGTGATGGGACGGAAGGAATGAAGTTGATGATACAAAATCTCGTGTTCAATCCTGGGAGGTGAGGAGTAAACAATTGTAGAGTCACGCGTAGATGGGAGGGAGTGCGAGTTACTTCCTTGACTGGATGGTTGATGAATGAGTGTGAGAGAATGCTCAACCATATACATCTGGCTACCCTCCTTCCAGTGCCAGAAATCTTGATGGTGCTGGAACTGCCAACATTCAGGGGATCACCCTGGTATGAAGTCCCAACTAGAGCTCACACCGTTTAGTGTGGGAGTCCCATCTAGTATGATGGCCCAGTTTCCATTATCTTAATTATTTTCCTCAACTCTTGCTTGTCGGCATAGGAGAGTGGTCTGCTTTGTCTTCAAGAAGTGGGGTTCGCATGCCTAGTGATTGTAAGTGTCACTTATGTCAATGGTTCTTTCACTCTAGAGGGAGAGGGTGAGAATGAGTCCCAAGTAAGTTGGGAGGAAGCCCCAACTCTTCTAGGAACACACAACACAACAGGATGTGCACAGCTTCCATAGGAAAAGTCCACCCAGATGTGGTAGTCACAACACACAAGGGAAGATAACACGTACAACACTCAACAGATGAGTCCACATGAGTGAAACAGTTGTTACAACAAGTTTTATGTGAAAGGTCTATCTGATATTCGGGGAGGTAGCCACCACAGGTGAGATAACATTAACAACATATACAACACATTTTCATTAACAGATTATGTATTACAACAAGTGAAATGAGTTCAAGTGTTCAACATAGGTTAAAGAAACAAGCATTACAAGTGTTCAACATTAGTCTTACAACAGTTACAGTACATGTGTGAAAACGTGTTGGCCTATTAGCAGGCTTCTGAATTAAGCGGAAGTTCCAAGACACATTGTTACACCATACATCACTAACCCCGTGGGTGGGGCATTGGAGCCACTACTTACTCCTCAAAGAAAAGATTACAAACTCTCTTGGCTATGTGGGAGGAGTTGAGGTGAAAATTCCCTTCTATGTACAAATGAGGGGGTATTTATAGCCAAGGGTGAAACTGACCCTTGTGGTTGTTCCACTACCCTCATGATTTTTTGACTTCCATGACTCTTCGACTTTACATGACTATTTGTATGACAAGTGGGTATCTTGGACTTCCACATTACATTGATAGAAAGTATGGCCCACGGTAGGGATGTGGACAACATGACTCATGACATGACTCGACATGATAGTGCTGGTACATTCATGTTACTGTTGCTGTGCATGTCGAGCCACAATGTCGTTGGGTGATAGATGTCTTCATGGTGTGTCACATATTCCCCTCTGCATGGAAAAGTGTGTGGAGTCTTCGATGGTCATTGGTTCACTTGATGTTTCTTTTGCACGTTGCTTCTTGCTTGTATGTTAGAAGGCTTGACAGGTTCGTCTATTCGTGAAAGGTGCATTTTCATCCATTCTTCCGTCCGTGAGTACATCTTGCATGTTTTCTCATCTGTTCATACGTGAACACATCCTTTCATGATCATCTGTTCATGAGCACATCTTTTTGCATGCATCGTTTGTTCATCCATTGATGAACCTTTCCTTCTACATCTGCTCCCTTTGTTCATCCCATTTGTCATCGTGCCATGTCTATTCTTGTACCTATTACTACAGTCACTCATGATGAGATGACCTCAAATCCAAAAACCTCCTAGTCTATTGTGATACATGATCATTTCAGATGCAGGTGACTGGGGGAGGCAAACAAGGTTATGAGGCGGGATGGAGGCTTCGGGAACTGCTCATGAAAACTGCGCAAGAGCTACTCGATGATGGGGATGGGAAATCTAGATCGACAGTGACTATCTGCGAGGTCTGGCTCAACTGGAAGACAAAGCTACGTAGTTTTTTAGGGGAACAATCACGGCTGTAGGAAGGCTGGGTAGGAAAAATCTGCGCAGTTTCCATATCAAGCGTGTAGTGGGAGCTTGGAAGCCAAAACTGTGAAATTCCTTGAGGGAAATGGTAGCTGGCTGCTGGGACACTAGCAACAAAAATTGCGCAATTCTTGGGGGGAACTAGGAGCTGGCTGTCGGGACAGTCGCAGTAAAAATTGTGCAATTCCTGAAGGGAACTGGCAGTCTGCTGCTGGGTCACTAGTAGCAAAAACTACACAATTCCTAAGGGGAATTGGCAGACAGCTGTTGGAGCTTGGCAACAAAAAACTATGCAATTCGTTAAGGGAACTCGTAGTCTATTACTGGGAGGTGATGGTGGGAAAAACTGTGCTGATTCTGGGAGGTTGGCCTGCTAATCACCTCTCCATAGTTTTTGAGCTGAGAAGACTGCTAAGAAGTAAAGGGCTTGCTCATGAAAGATGTGCAATTTCCTTGGTGAGAAATCGGTCGGCTGTTAGGAGGCCTGGCTGGAAAAACTGCACAATTTTCGAAGGGATATATGGACGGGCACTGGGTGTCTCTCCAACCTATCTGCGCAATTTTCTCAGCCAGTTGAGTAGGCACAATTTGAAACCTCTACGCAACTTTTGAGGGGAGTCAGTCTTGGGATGGCTGCCAATTCGAACTCTTCAGTTGAAAAACATTAGGGCTGATTCATTTTGTTATGAGAAGTGCAACTTGAAATGACTTTCTTGGTGCTTCTATGCTGTTCTAGGTGACAGTTAATCGAGTCAATAGTGAGGTGATGGTCCGACTATTAGAGGGGAGTCTGGTCGTCAAAACTTCAACAAAAATGACTAAGTGTGTGAACGAGTGAAATATGCATATGTGATCCTACAAACACACACTCACATGACTCGACGACGAGGTGCCTCAAACCATCCAGACACACATGTTCAACATGACTAACCAACAGTGCAAGCGAAATGCGTGACACTTGTGATTGATCATTAGTCGACCGTGATGATGGTTGCACGACAACAAATGTGACTCTGTGTGTGAGTGTGTTAAATGTTTTCATAGTGAACACAACATGTACACGTGAAGCGAAGACCTTGAGCATGAATAGAACATGGTCGCAAGCATGACTTTAAAATAAACATGTAGAATCTTGGGTGGAATGAACAAGCAAGGTGGGTGTGAAGACTCACACGAGCTCACGGAGTGATCCCGAGTGTGTGCAGTCATCAAGTGAAACTCTCAAGGGAGGCTCCAAAATTGGGTGTAGGCCAAAATTTTGGAGGGTGGTTGTAGCCGCTACAACATGTTCTCAAAGATTCACTTGAGATCAAGATATCATCACGGATGCATCAAAGAATAGGATATCTACAAGACGACATTTTGTACCAAGTATGGGAATTATGGGTTTGTAGTGGTTTTTTTTAGTCTTGCTAATGCTCCAACGACTTTCATATGTTTGAGGAATAGTGTCTTTCACCCTTTTCTGTACAAGTTTTTTACAGTATTCATGATGGAATATTAATATATTTTAAGAATGAGGAAGAGCATAATGAAGACCTGGCAGCAGTTTTGAGATTGTTGAGGAGAATCAGTTGTATTCCAAGATTAGTAAGTGCATTTTATTTTAGAATGAAGTTCATTACTTGGGGCATGTTCTTTCCATGGAAGGTATAATGGTGGACCTAAGAAATAGCAAACCTATTATGGAATGAGAATCTCCTAGGAATGTTGTTGAGGTCATATAATTTATGGGACTAGTAGGTTATTATAGGACATTCATCATGAAATTTTCACGGATTACCTATCCTATTACACCTTTGTAGTGAAAAGGAAAGAATTTTGAATGGACTCAAGAGTCTGCAACTAGTTTCAAGTGGTTGAAGCATTTTCTTATAAATGCTCAGGTCTTAAAGATTGCAGATCTAGATAAAGAGTTAATTTTATGTATAGATTCTTGCAAGAGAGGACTTGGCGGAGTCTTGATGCAAGATAGGTAAGTAGTATGGTATGACCAGAGGAAGTGTAATGAGCATGAGCAGAACTATGTGACTCATGATCTTGACTTGGAAGTTGTCATCCATACATTGAAAATATGGATAGATTACCTTCTTGGCGGGAGGATTATTTTGACGAGTGATCATGGTGAACTGAGGTACATATTTGACCAACCTAATCTAAATTCAATGCAAGGTAGATGGTTGGATACTTTCAGAGAGTTTGACTTCGAGATCATATATACTAAGGGAAAGGATAAACTTGTAGCAGCGAGCTCTTATGGGATAGACTTGGAGGAGTGATGTTGCAGACATGACAACATGGTGTCAAGTATCAACAATTGAGGCACATATTACAGTAGTAGGGTGAAGGAGATAGGGTTGAGGAGTATCATCTCATAGAATATGGCTTGGTCAGATTTAGGAACATGATTTATGTATGAGATGATAATCAACTCAATAATCTTATCTTGAGACAGTTTCATATTAAGCCATATTCATGTTACCCTGGATATTAGAAGACATTGAAAATAGTTAAGAATTTTTATCATTGGTCGAACTTGAAGGAAGAGGTGGTTGCATTTGTTGTTAGATGTTCGGACTTTTAGAGGTAAAAGAAGAATGTAAGCGTCAAGATGGTTTACTATAGTCGATTATGATTCCATAGTGGAAATGGGAGGCCATTTCCATGGACTTCATTACATTTTTTCCAAGGCATGTAGAGAACATCATTCCAGCATGGTTGTGTTTGAAAGGTTAAGTACGGTAGCTCACTTCATTGCAGTTAAGTCTACTAACTCAACCAGATAGGTAGCTCATATTTTTGTATGGGAGATAGTGATATTGCATGGTGTTCCCAAAAATACCATATCAGACAGAGATGACAAGTTCACTTCCAGGTTTTGGAAGGATTTGTCTGTAGGTTTGATCACATAGTTGTCTTTTAGTACAACATATCATTTACAGACAGATGGACAAATATATAGGGTTAACAAGATTCTTGACGGCATGTTGAGGATGTTCTCAACATGGACTACCAAACTGAGGATCAAGACTATATGAATAACATGTTGGTGGAGTACATTGATCAAGTGAATTAGGGTACAAAAAGGCATGATATTAAAATGATGGAAGATGATTGGTATCCTATGAAGAAACAATAATTTCAATTGAAACAAATTCAGGATCAGTGTTATGCGATCAGGTTCCACCTTAGGCTCTATGAATTTATTAGAACATTGAAAGGTTCATTAAATATTATATTGACCATGGGAAGAAAAAGAAGGTGGAAGAAGAGGATCAACAATTCCAATTTCAGATTTCCCAACATCAACAATAACAACACATACTACCTTGTTAGGTAATGAAAATGGAGGAGGACAATGGAAAAAAGGAACAATGGGTTCCTCCTCTGAGATCATAGGTGTCTCATGATTAAGAAAAGTTGGGAGATCATAGTCAACCAAGGTTTCAGATTCAAAATGTTTTAAAGAGATTTGAACCAAATGTTAGAACTTTTCTTTGAAGAGAGCCCAACCCACATCTTCTTTAGTAAACTCATAACATAGGTGAAGAAATCTATTAGAAAATTTCTGTTTTGATTTATCAAATTTCAAGGTAAGTTGATTAATCCTTTTATAAACATATTTGTAATCATACCTGTCACAGCCTTGATCTAGCTACTTGAAGATTTGTTCAAATGAATGAATGAAAGTGACTGGTATTGTATGACATCACAACCTAACTTGACCTTCAAGAGTGAGGGTGAATAATTTACAAGCAATATTTTCCCAATTGGTTTCATTAGATTTACAAAACTTGAGAAAATGAGATGTATGTTCAACTATGGATATTATACCCTTACCATCAAACTTTAATTGATAAAAGTTATAGATAGGTTCCACCAGGAGGGTAAGATTCTATTTATTAGAAAAATGTCTTAGGATTATGAATTGAGAATGAGGTACTGAAGATGAGAGATTCAAAATAGACTCAATAGACCCAGCTTGTCGTCTGTACATCTTGCTAGTGCCAACTATTCATGGTGTTGGAAATACGTCAACGAAGGGGTAAACCCTAGTATGAAGTCCCAACTAGACCTCACAACATTTAAGTTAGGTTCCCCAACTAGAGATAAGTTTGGTTTCCTTTATTCTCAGAAATTTTCCTTGGTTGTAATTATCAACATAAGATATTATGCAAAAAATATTTGAAACAAGAAATTAAGTTGACACTGTGAGGCATACAATTGCAATGCATATAAGGTACTTTCATGATGGGGAAAAGAGAGGGTCAGCCTATAGAAAAGAAGTAATAGTACTATCCTAAAAGTGACAGACAAGAGAATCGAAGGAATCATTAGTTAACTTGCAAAGTAGTTGATAAGATGACAATGATCATAAAATCAATTAGCAATGTACATTCAATAAGATGCATATCAAAGACAATGAAATAGTTCGTTTTCATTAGTATGTGTTAACATAAACATAAGCTACAAACAATGAAATAATGGTGACTTACTTTCCTTCCTGGCATATCCATGAAAGTGTAATGACTTTGAGAGCTTCATATATTAAGTGAAAGTCCCAAGCTAAAAAATTACAATGATGGAACATTAAGTCAGTACTTTCTCCTCCAAATAAATATCTTCTCTCCTATTCCAAACTAGAGAAGCCAAGGTGAAAACTACAAAGTCCAAAGTCCCCTCTCTTTAGCTATGAGGATGTATTTATAACAAATCAGGTGACTCTTGACCTCCTATGTGATTCTTGATCTTCTACTATGGCTTTTTGAATTCCTCTATGACCTTTGAACTTCTAATAACTCTAGAAATTTATAATGACTTTTTAGAATCAATATGGGACCCTTGTACTTCCACGTAGTTTACATTTTCTCGATTTTTAAAATACAATAATCATATTCTATGAACGATATGGCAATATATATTGACACATATGACTTTGTCATTACACTTGGACAAGCCATGACTTCGCATAAATGGCATGGAACTTCATTGTGATGTGTCTAGGTGAAGCCTTCTCCTTACTGCTATGAATTTGAGTTCTTCATGATGCATCTTTTCTTGCTAATGTTCACCATCCAAAGGGTTTGGACCAATGTTAGAACCTTCCCATTCAACATGATGTTGCACCATTCTGTCATGGACTAGCATTTCTTCATGCCCTTCATGATGATTACTTCTTTGCTCCTTCACAAGTGCTCACTTCTAGCCCATCCTTGAAAATGTCCCTTAAGCATCATGTTGCCATGTTGAAATGATAGCACGTGTAAATGAATTATACTCATCTCATTCCAACATCAATCTAAAAACCACCTAATCTATCTTTGCTTGCTCATGGAAGATGCTAACTATGATGAGGCAATATGTAAGGGTTTTGAGAGGAAGAAGTTAAAATTACGAAGTTGAGGACTACAATGACCTAGGGATGACCCCAATATCCACTAGAACTGTGCAATGTGTAATAAGAGGCAAGATAGGAAAAGGTATTGCATAGTTAGAGGTTTCAGTTTATAAGGGGGACAAGACTAACCACTGTAACTATGCAATGCATAGTGATTAAGGAACATGCGTAGTGAATTACGCAATTGAGGATTTCAATAACCTAGAGGTGACCTATTTCTCACTAGAATTGCATAATGTGCAGTAGGAGGCCCATCATATGAAGGGATTACGTAGTTGGGCAAGCTAGGGTGGCAGGGAAGTAAGGTTGCACACTGTAATTGTGCAATGCGCAGTAGCTGAACATAAGGCTTTGGAGACTATGCAGTTGGGGAAGTTAGTGACATAGCGACAATTCACTATCCACTACAACTACAAAATGCATAATACAAGGTAGGGGGAACTAGGAACTACGTAGTTGACAAGGCTAAGCAACCAAAGTGATGGTATAGACTGCAAGGTTGTTGATTGTACAATTGAAGGAGATTGTCCTCTAGAATGGTGCTACATGTAGTTCCAAGAGGAAGAGAATGGTTAGGAAGTCTCAAAGACAATGAAAGATCTGAAAATGATAGTGTGGGACCAATAAGACATGAGAGAGCAAGACATGCAAACAAGTCCTAAAATAGTGATCTCACAGTCATATAACATCAAAAAGCCAAAAGAATGCACAATACCAAAAATCAACATGCAGACCTTGAAACAACGACAAAGTGACACTTATTTCTAAGTGCGATAGTTGAAATGTAGCTTGGCGACACTTAGAATGCAAGTTACGACAGAAGTGTCAACTGCAGCAAAAAAGTGCGTTAAGTTGTTAGAATGTGCCTAACACATGTTCTTATGATACACATGATCAACTAATGTAGAAGATTGTACTAGAGGTCCCTCTAGTGGTGTGCTATGATGCAACACATGCAGGAACGTAAATAGTTAAAAGAAACACTTGCAACAGTAAGAAAAAGTTAAAATGACACTTATAAAAGGTAAAGAGAGTGAAAGTGACACATGCTAAATCAAACTGAAAGAAAAATACGACATTTGTGAAAGTGAAAGCAAGTGAAAGTGACAGCCATGAAAGTGATACTTATGAAAGAAAGAGCAAACAAAAGTGACAATCAAGAAAATTCACCTAAATGATTATAAAATTGCACTAAAGAGAGAGAGACAGTCAGATGATGTTACAGAATGACAGTGTGCATTAATTGTGTAGTGCAATGTCCTTATGGATGTTGCAATTATTGTCAACAATGATTGCATAAGAATTGTAATCAAACATTATGCATGCACTATTCCTAGTGACTGCGTAATCCTTACTCCCAAGAACTGTGCAATGCATATCTTCATGGATAAACATCGACTATTTAGCTTGCTAAGAAGATGTGTGCTTATAAATGCATCAAAGGTTGAGTATGTGTAAGCTAGTGATTTCAACAGTTTAGAATATCAGAAGAAGACTTAGACACTTGCGAAACATTATCTGACCATGGAGTGACAACAAACAACTTGAAATGACAGATCGTAAGATCAAAAGAAGGCTCCAAATTTCAAATGTAGGCAAAATTTTGGAGGATGTTTGTCGCAACAACAACAATATGTTAAATAAGTTTGTGACTTAATGTAATTTTGTAACTTTTTCAAATAAGATATAAAATTACAAAGATCACCATAAATTATAGAAAAACAAAAAAAAAGCAAAAAATTTAAAGATAACAAATAATCATTTTTATTTTTATTAATTTAATTAATATAGTATGTGGGTAGTGGTACAATTGGCAAAAAAAATGTTGGTAATCCCCTCAGTATCCATAGAAGTTCAATCCCCTAACATGTTTCGCTAGCCATATATATGTATATATATATATATATATATATATATAATTAAAACAAAAAATTGTTTAAAGTATAAAAATTAAACAAAAATAACATGGTCATTCAAGTATTAGCTATAAAAACATAACAACATTGCTACAATTTGTATAGCATTTAAACATTACATATGTTAAATAAGTTTTTGACTCATAAAACACTAAACAAAATTAATGTGATAATTCAAATATGAAATACTAGGTTTTAAAAATTAAAATTAAAAATTAGTTATAATTGAGCAATGTTGCAACGAGACATAGTCGCGCACTTTTATAAAGTGCTGATTGTGAGTCTTAGTGACAGAATTACGATTCCATTAAAATGCTGTATAAGGTTGTTGACTAGAAGGTTGAGGCTAAACTGTACAAAATATTGTAAAACACCAGACTTTTAGGCTGGAAGGCTAGAGTTCGCAGTCTAAATATATATCGATGCTTTTTTCGATAACTGTAGTTATTTACTAAATGTATATTGATTGATTGTACATTTTAGTACTTGATATGTTTGGAATTTTTCGATGACTGTGGGTATTTACTAAATGTATATTGATTGATTGTACATTTTAGTATTTGATATGTTTGGAATAAACTCAATTGTTATGTAATTACTTGGTTTTGAATGTATTGATTGATTATAGATTTTATTAGTCCCTGCCATCTGGCATCCGGCAGGGACTATTGTAATCGTTTTGGGCCGACTTAACATTAGTTCGGTGCTTTCCCTGTCGCTTATACCGCCCTTATGCTAAAGTCTTGTGAGGTGTTCTCTGCACCTAACCAAAGTCGGATTCGGCGGTTCACCTTTCTCATCTTATTTGGCCTCTTCCCGAGGCGGAAGAGGCCGGAGCATATGGTAAACTGATATTTAACGACCATCATGTGCGCTTGACGGTGTGCGGTTTAGTTTTAATGCTGGCATTAGTTTGTTAACGTTTAATGTTAAGTCTACCACCGGTTCAAGTTTATACCCTTACATCTTTTTGTTGTCTATGCTGCCGCATGGGCTCTGCCTCCTTTACAGGCGTTGGTCCGGTGTTTGTTCTTTCGCAGGTGTCCGTATCGTGAATGTTTGCATGGCGGGAGGTGTCCGGTGAAGAACTAATCCTGGGCCCTTCAAATTACGTTCAGGAAGAACTCCTGAATTGTAATCCAAATTATCGTAGGATTCAGATTGAGATGGAGAACAAACTAGCAAGTTGTCATACAGCTCCCCATACCCTGTGGTGCTAAATGATGGGACCTGCTGTTGATGAATAAGCATATGTTGCTGCAGCTGCGGCGTCTGCACATAGTTATTGAACATGGATACCCTCGAACCTGTGTAATTCGATGAAACTAAATTAGGCCTACTTGTAATTGGCAGTTGCCGATTATAATCTAGGGCTGGCTCGTTTTGGATGGACATCATAGAAGCCAAATGTTGATTTAAGGGTTCTGGTTTCTGCTGATATCTCATATAAGCGGAATACTGCGGCACTAAACCCTGTGCTGTAGGATATGCTACTGAACATTGCTTTGTTTACAGTTTTTTGGCCTGTAAGTTCTGAATTTTTTTACAGGTAATCCATTAATTGAATTGATGAATAGTATTCGCATGTGATTGTTTGAATGTCTCTTGTTTGTTTGCCTCTGCAATCTCACTGTACTTGGGGCCTTCTATAATCTGCCTTCACAGAGGCTACAAAACTAGGTCTGCTCACAGGAAATCAGGGGTTTTTCAAAAAAATGCAAATGCGACCCTAGTGTGATGTCGAATTCTGTCTGGTAGTAACTGGTTTCTCTGTATTTTCTTTTTGGCTGAATGCCATCAATTTTGCTTATAACTTGTGCTTATAAAGTGGTAGCAGTCTTCGCCGTCCCCTTCTTCCCATGCTACCTATTTTACTTGAATAGTTAGGGAGAGAGAGCATAGAGCACTTCTTCGACCAATTGGCCTGACCGACATAGACTGGTTGACTCTTTTTGATTTTTCTCCATTTCTGCGGCCGCATGCTAGGTGAAGACTTGCAGAGCTGGTTTACCGGGTTCTTGATGAAGATCAAGTTGATACCCTTCTTTCACATGCCCTGGTTGCCGTATGGGCGCAACCATAACCCTTGCTTACATTGATTTAGGTCCCTGTTCATTGGATGTATGTATATATGTTTGCACAGTTCATTTCGCATGATCCGTGGTGGCATAATCTTAAGAGTGACGAGTTATTACAGGTAATTTCCCTTCTTTGGTTTTATTCTACCTGCATTGCGTTGAACCCTTAATATTTTTATATTGGAGGTTCTCATTCCTGATACACTCCTTTAGTTTTTGGTTCTAAGGGGTGAAATTTACACGATTTCTATGAATTGTGAGGGGTGAAAGCTGGCAGCCCACACAGGTGTGTCTCATCTCTGTAGTTTTTTTTAAGGAAACATTTTCCTCGTGTAGGTTTTTTACTATAACCCTCCCTTTTATAGTTATGCCATGCCGGTGAAACAGCTACTGTAAAGCT
This sequence comes from Pinus tabuliformis, assembly GCA_031772625.1. NCBI lineage: Eukaryota > Viridiplantae > Streptophyta > Pinopsida > Pinales > Pinaceae > Pinus > Pinus tabuliformis. The sequence goes on along the minus strand of CM062820.1, from coordinate 1,423,662,985 downwards.
ACTGTAATCAATCAATCTCTGTAGTTTTTGTCTTAGAATTGGTCAATGGTCACCTGTAATAAAGCAGCCTTTCACATGGTTGATCTCAATTGCATTGCAAACTCGTTTGTGCATTTCCATGTTGTAAGTACTGAATTGAGAATTCAAAACTACATGAAATATAGTATATTCTTTTCTGCATTGCCTATAAGCTGCTTTTACACTTCCACATTGTATTCACACAAGATGTATCTTTTAATCCCATTGACCTCTTTAGTGGTCATTTGTCAGACATTAATGAAATGAATGTCCTCTGCAATTCAGTATCATCTGCCTTGTTCAATATTAGGCAATATCATATTCAACAAAAACACAAATTTTGACACTTTTAACATACGATGTTAAATTTCACTAAAAGAGGAAGAAGATAGTCGTATGAAATATTCAATTAGCTATGTTAGTTGTAACCCATATGCAACACTGTACAACCCACAAAAAAATATGCGTAAAATGCCTGCAAAAGCAAATAGAAATTGAGGCAAGACATACCATTGCTTTCATCTTCAAAGCAAATGTCTTGGCATCATATGGATTGGCCCTCATATCGGCCATAAGATCACTGAATGACTCTGGGACTGTTAATCCTTCTGGAAGTGCTTCATTGTTTGGTTGCATGAGGAACTGGTATATTTCTTCTGTCGCTCTCTGCTTCTTAAAAACTCAGTACATTGTCATATTTCCCCTACTTTGTAGTGCGTAATAGACAACCTTAACTTCACGCAGGGACTCGCTGCGTCGCAGCTCCCCTTGTTAATTAATAGATTTGGAACAGAGCCAATTGATATGAAGCGAAGTAATGGTTAATTTTGTTTTAATGATTAACTTTATTTTTTTTCATCTGTTATCTATATAAAATACATCTGTTATCTATATAAAATATAATGAATCTCATGCTAAATACTTATAAGTTAAGAATCATATTTTTATTTGTCTTATACCAATAAACATATCTTCCACCAATATTTTTGAGTACATGACGTGTTGTGGTGGTTGGTAAAGGAGTAAATTCTCCAACCTCGTCTTGGCAGCACGTGCGTCTCTCTTGCTAAAATTATAAGATCTTAGTATATCCGACTTGCAGGTAGTTAGATGTACACCTGATGTTATAAATATAATGAATCTCATGCTAAATACTTATAAGTTAAGAATCATATTTTTATTTGTCTTATACAAATAAACATATCTTATAATGAATCTCATGCTAAATACTTATAAGTTAAGAATCATATTTTGATTTGTCTTATACAAATAAACATATCTTCCACCAATATTTTTGAGTACATGACGTGTTGTGGTGGTTGGTAAAGGAGTAAATTCTCCAACCTCGTCTTGGCAGCACGTGCGTCTCTCTTGCTAAAATTATAAGATCTTAGTATATCCGACTTGCAGGTAGTTAGATGTACACCTGATGTTATAAAAGTAACTACGAGAATTGATCCTAGATATCCCATAAATTAAAATTGACAATTACCAATTCACCATATGTTAAAAAAAAATATCTCTTAACATTCCACCACTATCTCCTAAATATACTTACGTGCTGCTGCTTTCCTACCTGAAGTACTGCGAGGCGATCCCCTTGCTCATCAGTTGGCCAATTTAATATTGCAACAAATTGTCAAACCGTATTTTCCATGTTGCCGGCTCTGCACAATATTGCAGGCATTTCGAGGAAAGTAGGCCTTTCATCTCCGGCCATAATCACCATCACTTTGATCCACTCTGTATTTTCGCCCAATATTTCAAAATTCGTCTCGGAATAGTCTAACTAGGCGGAGGAATTCCACGGCTTCTATGCCCACCGGAAAAACGTCCGGCTCTGGCCGCCTCCGTCCACCGCTCCGCATTAATTTCCTGATTTGATCGAATCGGAGCTGGTCTGACAGAATTGCCGCCGCGAAAAGTTAATGTGCATTCCAATTCGAAATAGAGAAATTTGGATACCGCGAGCTGCTCCCCCAACCAATTCAACTCGACTCGCCCCTGCAGCTCACTCACCTTCGGGCTCGACTCGGCGCCGCAGTTCACCACAAAACTCCGGCCCACGCAATTCCTCCGCTCTGCAGCTCACCACCCAGGGGACGCGACCTTCAGGTTCAGGTTCATTCATCTGTAAAGCCATCTGTATTAATAGCATCTCTTTGAATTTTTTTACATTAATACTCTGAATTGCAGTTTTTAGACTACTCCATTAAAAAAAGTTAATGGTCAAGAGAAAGACCGATTGCTAATCCCATTTAATACAACGTGAGATCAGGGGTAATACGAGCCAATCCATCCCCTAATTAATTGAGATTACAGACGTATAATACACGCTTTAACTACATTTTGATTGACCTCACCTGCATGCATTTTGATTGAAGCCGTTTGCTGGAAACCGGCGGTACAATTCGGTTAAAATTCTGAGTCATTTTGAAATTTAATGGAACTTTGTGACTTGGATCTATTTAAAATTGAGAAAAATTCAAGACACTGTAAATGGAACTTTATTAGAAAACTGTCAGTTTTTGTCAAATTTAAAGAAAGGTAAATTTGTTGTACCTATTAATTTAATCCATTAATTTTGAGTTACAAACTGGGCAACTAACACATATATCGGGTTGAATTTATCCGCACCTACTTCAGTAATTCATGGGCAATCAATGCCGGACTTTTATCTTGATCTGCAGTCGTCTGTGACAGTCAAATGACCTGAACTCTATTCAGGTTTTCCTTGGCGTGTCAGTTGGAAATGCATTCAAGTCATCTGCAATGTACTTATTTTGAACGATGTTTCAGAGAACTGGAATCACGAAACTCAAATAGTAGAGAGTAATAGTTACAAGTTTGTCCTTGGCTGCCCAGGTGTGAAGTTAGTTTAACCCAATTCACAGAATACATGGAGTCTGAGATTTTGTTGAAATTATCATGGCTGCTGGATGCCTAGAAGTTGCAGAAATGATTTTTGGTGCCTTTTAAGGATGTTAGCTATGAAGTCTATGAGGGAAGTAATTCTCTCTTATCATCATCTTCATCATCTCCAAATGAAGAGTTTGGGAATGTGGTTATGTTTATGAATATGGCTTACAATGGTGAGAGGGTCACGCAGAAGACCGTTTGCCATGATGGGTCCTCTGGCTCATCTCCTGGGTCTGCTCTTCAACAGAACATCTGGGCATGGAGAGTTTCAGTTTCTCCATTAGTGCCAATGACTTCAGGTGTATTTCACTTTTGGTAACTAGAGATTTGGTGTTTTAGCGACATAGCCTTTTATATATATATATATATATACCCAATGTGAGAGTCATGCTCTGGATTATTATTATCATTTTTCTTTTAGATCTCTGCATTATTGAAGTAACCAGTTGAGATCCATTATCCTCTTGAATTTTTAATCTATGCATTAGTCAAGCAATCATTTTAGATCCATTCCTTCCCTTAGTTTTTTTTCTTCCTGCATTATTCAAGTAACCAGTAGGATTGTGCGTGTATCTGTATGCACTAGCACAGATCCATCTAGAGTTTAAACTATGGTCTAATATGCATATTGCAAAACTTGAGGTTGCAGCACATATTGGGACCTCTTTTTCTCGATCAGTTGGCCATCTTTGTAGAATTGACATATTTATTCTTGAGCACATCTCACTCTTCGATTTAGAGCCATCTTTGTCACTGAAAAATTTGCTCGCGGTCAAATAGAATCTCTTTACTTATTTATGTTCATGCAACATGTTTGACTTTTATACTTAAACATGTAGTTACTATGTTCTTATACCTATGTTCATGGTTCGATGTTTATTAGATTTATAGATCTTTATATTTTACATCTTTATAAAGTTATGGTTAGATGGTCAAAGGCCAATAAGGTTTGAACCTTATCATTGCGTTTTTTGTTGTTTGATTTTTTATTCCTTGCCTCTAGTCAAAGATCTCGTTGGATTTTCATGACTTCATCAAGCTGATTTTGCCTTCATGGAATAGTATATGATAGCGTAGTAGATTGTTATGTTATTTTAAACATGCCCTCTTCATGATTTGTTGATGTTCACTGAATGATGTTCTGTCCTTTTATGCTTGTGATAAAGTGTTAACTGTCTTGTAGACTACTCCTTGATTGTGATCCTGAATTTTGAAGGCATAGGAACTCCTTCCAGAAAGGGCAAAGACAAATGGAAACATGCATTCTTCAAGAGAGCTAAGAGATGACTAAATAGGCAAAGCCCTGAAGGTGCTTGAATGGTCTTTGAAGAGACAAATGGAATCAGGGTAGGATGCAAGAAACAAGTAGATTCAGGCATGATATTGGATCTTTAGTTGTGTGGTTTGAATCCAATTTTTTGGGGAATTGTTTCTATTTTTGCCCCTAGTCCCGATCATTTACTTGTCGCGTCACCTAAGTTTGGTGTTATTTGAGGTCTGCAAGAATAATCTTTAAGAGACAAGGGACACAATTTTTTGTTGATTGAAGTAGACAGATTTGAGCCAAGGAAACTTTTAAGGCTATTGACTTATGCACTGTATTGGATTCGCTACTCCTTTCTTTGAGCTATTATGCTCTCTAGCCTCTGGTGTGCCTCTTTTACTGTCGCAGTGGTTAATTCTATTCACTCAAAAAGTTATGATTTGTTAAAATTTGAACTCACATCAAGAAGCAACTATATATATATATATATATATATATATATATATATATATATATATATATGGCCATAGTAGAGTTTTCCTGTTTATGATTTTTTTTGTGTAAATTCCCATAAAATATATATATATATATATATATATATATATATATATATATATATATATATATATATATATATATATTGATATTGTAATTGTTCCTAACGGAGTAGTAAAAAATGTGATCTTAAAGTGCCACGATGTGACTGTGTATCAATTAAAATACATGAAATAGATATTGTTAGTAACCCAAATGATAAGCATGTTCCATGTTTTTAGAAAAATTAAAATGATATTGAAGGGTAGCTTGAAAGAGACCTTAGATGAAGGAAATCAAAGCAACAACATTTTGTGGCAAAGGATTACTCTATTAGAGTACACATAGCTGGTAATATTGATTACAGAGTCTGAGTTGGTTAGAGCATTGCATCAGCCTCGGAAACAGAAATGGCCAAAACTTGCACACATGTAAAATATATATAAATCCACTCTTCACTTCACTACTTTGTGAATTGTGACAGCATAATCTTACATGATATAGAGCTGAACACTGTTTAGATACTGTTAAGTTGAGATTCTCAAAACTTGACAAGGACGTTTCATCAAGTGCATGGGCTAGATTATGCAGATCTTTGATGCCAGAATTGTATGTTGTCTTCAATTTCTCCACTCCCTCTGTTAGTCCTTCTGTAACCTTCGGAAGTATGTTATAAAATGACATTTTAAATGAAGACTGCTTATGTTAACAAGGAAATGGAGCCAAAACCAAAAGTCAAATTCTTATTTACAGTCTTGTGTTACCTGCTTTTTAGTAGAAACAAAAAGCTGCAATTGTTCTTCCATACTTCTTAGCTGTTGTTGCTGTTGTGAGACTGAATCCAAAACCGATCTATGTAAGACATCCAGATGTTGTGACAGCTGAGACTGAAATGTTTGAACCAAATTTTGGTTTCCACTTTCTATCTTATTCTTCCTTTCTGCACAGATGGCCAGTGGTGAGCATTTTGTAGCAGAATGAAAGTAAAACCCAAAACCCAGGGTAAGAAAGTCTTCAAAGAAATAAGTACCAATTTTTGCAAATAGGCCATAAACATCCTGTGCTACACTTTCTAGTTCTGACCGGAGATCTGCTGCCTGCTCAACAAGGGATTTCTCTGTTCACCACAAGAAAATATGATATTAAGGCCCATAATTTGAGCAAATAGGTGAACTTTAAGAAGAGACATCATACCTAAACAAAGAGAGCATTTGCAAATATTAGACCCTACCTGATTGTAACAAATTTGAGATAATGAACTCCTTTTCCTTGATTGTGCAGTTAGCTTGACTGTGTTTCTCTTGAAAATCTTTGAAGACTTCCTCAGTGTCATCAAGCTTTTTCTGTGAAAGAAGAATAGGAAGTGTTCTAAGTCCATAGAGTAACAAAAAAACATGTGAAAAGTACACATAATTAACTTATTGGATGCCAGCATTGGGACTGTTCATTCATACTTGTGTCATCTGGAGTTTATCAATCAAGTCCGCATTTGTTTGCTGGTGAGAAATATTCATATAGGGAGGTATATGTGGGCCAAATATGGCAGTTGCCTTGAAATGTATTTGAGGGATTATCGACAAGTCATCCTCATCATTGAAAAGACCATTCTAAAGCATACATTTGTTCATTTGCCAAAAACATCTGAGAGAATATTGGAGTCACCAAGAAACCATGTGGATAAAATTCTCAAAGGTTGGAAATAAATATTTCTCTTCTGCAATCCAACAACCTTCAAGTGAAAATATTGTCAGACTTCAAATGAACTTCATTTTGCATCGTGCAATACTCACAAGCTTTGAAAACTGATTGAAACTGTTTTTTTTAGAATTGCAATATATATGATATCTTTTATGTGAAATTAATGGATGGTTCTGAAAATGACACATTTTTTTACAAGGATATTTATATATATATATATATATATATATATATATATACAAAATCAATTAATCCGCTAAATTTAACCCTTAAAAAATCCATGCACATCGATTTAGTTCCATCCATCCATTTTCAAATCCTGTATTTACTCCCATCAACCCATATTCAAATCCTGTGGGGGTGACTTTGCTCGTGCTATGTGTGGGACAATTAAGCACATGCCGTAAGTGTTCAAGGGCTAAAAACATCTGAGACAGATCTGCAAGTAGTATAATAAAAAAGTTTAGATATCCTAATCTTTAGTTTCTTATTCATGCTACAGTGGGCACTATTTGTTGCTATCAAACATGGACAGGTTAGGCCAATTGATGGTCATGGTTTTCCCAAGGGTAAGATGTAGTATGAATCTTATTTCCTTTCAAGAATCGAACTCCAATGTCAATTTCCAAGTCAATCCAGAGTACACCAAGATCAAAATCCACAAGGACTTCTTTCAGCTGTTGGAGAAGCACCTGCTCAATTACTAGCTCAGAGAAGACCACAGCTTATGGCAAGTGGCCAGCAACAGCTACACGGTAGTAGCAAAACCCACAGCCACAATCAATGCCTTTACCAACGGATTTTTTGGACTAACCAACTTTACTGATTAAGGGATAGATGTGGCAGAGTAGAAGGAGAAATCAGTCTTTAAGAATTTTATATCATTTAAGAATTTTATAAGAAATGTTCACAAGTCCTTAAATACAAAAGCTTTCCCACGATTATCTATGTAAGAAACTTGGTAGGGATATTACTAAAGATGACATGATCAAAATTGTTATGCAAGACTAGCATATATTATTAAAGATGACATGATCAAAATTGCTATGCAAGACTAGCATATAGCATTGAGTATAGGTTCACCCGTATAAACTATAACTAACACTCACAAGAATAGAACCCACTCTTACTAGTGCTTCTTCTACTGGACCAACTTCTGAACTATTTAAAGGAGCCCACCTGCTTCATCAAAGGCTTCAATGACATAAACAAAAACCTCCACACCTTTTTGTAAATAGGATATCAAGAATTTAGTACGATCTCTATTCAGTATTGTGTGAGGGACTCGATATCAACAAGTAAGTAGATTAATGGTTCATTTTGTTTTTCACATCTTTCAAAGCACAATTTGTCCAAATTCTGAGGCTTTGAATAGAACAACCTCATTGGCATTGCATTTGCTCACACTGTTTTAGGTAGATAATACATCTTCCCACACTGTTTTGGGTAGATAATAGGGTAGATAATACACACGATGTGAACATAGGGATTATTTTTGGAGTACTTTTTCTCTGACACTATTTTATGGAAAATATACTGACTTTATCAAAGATTATTTGCCAGGCCAAATTTTCACCCATCTGAGGGGAGGGGAGGGGAGGCATGCAATTTCACTTACTGCCTTTGCACGCAGAGGTTTTTCACATCTTTCAAAGCACAATTTGTCCAAATTCTGAGGCATTGAATAGAACAACCTCATTGGCATTGCATCTGCTCACACTGTTTTGGGTAGATAATACATCTGCCCACACTATTTTGGGTAGATAATAGGGTAGATAATACTCACCATGTGAACATAGGGATTATTTTTGGAGTACTCTTTTCTGACACTATTTTATGGAAAATATACTGACTTTATCAAAGATTATTTTCCATGCCAAATTTTCACCCATCCGAGGGGAGGGGAGGCATGCAATTTCAACCTCGATTGCTGCAAATTTTACATGTTGGATAATCTTTGCCAAGATGTTTATCTTAAAAAATTGTTATTTAAAAAAAAACAACAAGCATTCAATCTCAAGATTTTCAATCTCAATTGCTTTGTGACTATGCAAATTGTGGCTTTGCTGAGAAATTTATCCGAAAAATGAATGGTATTTACCAAATAAAACAACCATCCAATGCATCACACCATTGGTAATGTTCAATGTAAATTGTGCAACTCAAATTATTTCTGGTTTAGTATTAGTTTAGATATCATCCACTCATAGCATCATACCATTGGTAATGTTCAATGTAAATTGTACAACTCAATTTATTTCAAATAAACCAGAGAGAATTTACAGCAATCAGTTCTATTTCATCTGCTCCTATGTAAAATGAGAACCATCAATATTTCCACATCTCAGTGGCCAGAATAGCTACCTTACTATTCCAATTGTTACATTTATTTTTTTAAGGTTAGCAGAACATTACATATTACATATGTTCACATTGTTCAGCCAAAAAAGATTTAGAAACAAAATCCTCCTTCACAACCATTGACTGAACAAAAAATATTTAGAAACATTGGTGGGAAATTTACCATTCCAAAATATTGTATGAGATAATTTAATTAGGCCAAAATTACATAAATGCAAAATCATTTATATTAATAAATTTCCATACTATGTATGAAATATTTTAACTCTTATGAATTGTAACCTTTTAGTTGGGTTAACATACATGTTCAAGGAAATATTCTAGCAAGATTGTGCAATCACATTGCTCAATATATTCACTAAAAAAAGTGGAGGGTAAAACCTAAACATAGATTTACTGATAAGAAGTAAAACCTAAATAACAAAAGTCATGACCTTGCTGATAATGGTATGATGGTTGTGTGTTAGAATATCTAATCCAGATTCTAGACATAAAATATGTACTGTTTAGCAAAAGTGGGCACATATCAATTAAGCTAGTCCAACTCAGATATATATGTTTGATAAGATAGAAATTTTATATCAATTACACAAACGATCAAATCAGGTCAATGGGACCCAAAGGTACATCAAGCTACAATGACCATGTGGGAGCGATTAGGCATCTCCTAGAAGGGTAAATTACAGAGGTGAGTTGGACACCCCGAATTTCTATGTCGTCCATCTCCTTTATGACTGATTAAATATTGTACAAAACAAAATCTTGTTGAATAACAGAGATATTTACATTTATTTTGATTCTTGTCTACCAAAGAATATCTATACAAGTAAAAGCCAGGCCCCTGCATGAATTGGTGGAAAACTGGCAGCGACTTCACTCGTGTGCTGAAGTGACTGAATTTCTACTCTCGGGCAAGAGAATTGTTTGAGTAGTTCTTGAAGAGTCCCAACTGTGAAGGATTCTAAGAAGAGAACGAGCTTTCTTTTTTGCTTTAGGAGTACCAGATGTGAGAAGATTATACAGAGAAGGCATTAATGATGGCAATCTCAACAAACTATTTACAATTTTGTCACCTCCACTGCAACACAATGATAGAAAAATAGAAATAAATTGTCCTTGCATTTAGCTGAAGATGAACCCAATATTAAATGGTTGACTATTAGAGGGATTCCAGAGGTTTCACTAACTACAAGTAATCCTCTTAGCTCTCTTACAAGAATAGCCAGAACACCAACTGCATATTTTCTAGTTTTTATCTAAGAATCCCTTTGTAGAGGAAAAACTAGTGCAAGATTTGAAGGAAGTTGAGTGGTCACATGGCAGATTTTAGCATAGTAGACCATAATGATGGATGTGATTTCTTGGAGAAATATTGACATTTCCTTACTTATGACACACTGAGCATGAGCAAGATTTGCTTTGATTTAAAAAGACTAGGTCCTTACTATCATGATAAATCCACAAGCACAAGATCTGAAATACAGAGAAGTCAAGCCAAAATAGAGTTGTGATCTGGGAAAACTATTGGGATGAAATCCAAGGTGGAGATGGGAAGAGTGACTGGGTGATTGAGAAATAATTGTTATTAAGAATAAATTCCTTATAAACATAGTAAAGAAACCTTTCATCACTGATCAACAACCAACGAACAAATCACATAGCATATCAATATCTCTCCAGAAACAAAGATCTAAGAAGGTGTTTGGAAGGATCAAACAACATCATAATGTATTAATGATAATCACAAAACCATGAACCAGTTACTTTTCTCAAAATACATTTGTCCATGTACATGGAATATATTACATTTGTCCATAAATTTGTCTCCCATACAAAAAACCGTAATCATTGCATGTTGGGGAAAAATAAAACATTAACAGGTTCTTCTTTAGTGAAAGAGCCATGCTATGATAGACCCCGGAAAAATGATAACAACAACCCATTCGCACAATGGGGATTTATATTGATGGTGATCAATGATTTCTATTGTAGTGGATGGTGATCTTATGTCATATTTGACATCTACATATGTGCTTAAAAATGCTTTGGACATTATATCAGTGGACATCTTTTCAGTATCTGCAGAGCGATTGATGGTAAAATGTTGAAATTGACAACTCCAATTTATTTCTTCCTTATGAAGAGGTTTTAAATTGTCCTTCCGAACCCGATAGATGCCTTTCATCTGATTACATATCAACTCTGAGTTGGTGAAGACTTCAATATCATTGACATCATGTTGTTTTGCCTCTTTTAACCCTTCAACAAGGGCAATGTAATATGCCTCATTGTTTGTCGTCATTCCAAGCACTTCTCTCCTTCCATGAAATAAATGATTTGTTGCCATATTGTAAAGGACAATTTTAATAACTGCTCGACCTAGATTTGGAAAGCAAGACACTTCAATGCATAAACACCACTTTTGCACCATTTTTTACACTTCAAAAATCTGAAAAATAAGATAACAATAAATTCATGTTAAACAAGTAGACAATTATCTATTTCTTAATACTCAACATGTTTTTCAATCATATATAATTCAAAAAAGCAGATAATTTGTGTTCATTTACACTGCAACACTTTCAATATTGGCAACTATTCTGCCAAAAACACATCTAGAAATCATCACTTTATATAGATGAAATGCTCATTATAGGATCCAAATACATCTATGATTTTTAAAATAAATTATATTGAATTAGGCTTCTCTAGTTTTTGAATTCCATATGCAAACTCTAAAAATATTTATCCTTACGGACTGTCCATACACCAAAAACCACATAACCCTAGACTAACAGAGCATTGTCTAAGCAAAGCATGATTCATGTATATGCCTTATGTGTGACAGAAATGCCATTTGTCATATAACATCACAAGAAATTTATTCAGCCACTCTACATGAATGGTTCCTTCACACTACACTTGTTAAAGGTTGAACTTCATCAACAACATTTGGAACAACTTTTCTATTACAATTGGGGGATAGGGTAGACTCTGAAGCTATCTTTGGGTTGAAGTAATAGCACTCCACCACTCTCCTACCAATATTATGGGAAATTTGTGCTGCGCCTTGTGGATCATTGATGTTTTAGTGTCATGCCTTGTGGATCATCTTTGGGTTTGATGTGATAGCATCTTCCTTAGTTCTGATACTAACATTGCAAGCAGTTTCTGTGTAATGCCTTGTAGAGCATCTTTGAAATTGGCTCTGGCTTTGACTTTTGCATTGCAAGCAATTACTGTTGTAATGCCTTATAGAGCATCTTTGAAATTGGCTTTGGCTTTTGGTTGTCATCTATGTGATGTTGCAAGCTATTTTCAAACTCATGTGAACTTTTGATGTTGCAGTGCATGCTGATGGCAATGTTGTGAAAATGCTTGTGGGGAATAATTCTGATTTAGCTCATACAAGGGAAGTTCCTCTGGAAGATGGGAAGAAGATTGCTGAATCAGAGGGGTTGTTCTTCATTGAGACCTCGGCTCTGGATAATACAAATGTATTTCCTGCATTTCAAATTGTGGTCAAGGAGATTTACACTAATGTGAGCAAGAAAATGCTGAATTCGGATTCCTATAAGTCTCAATTATCTCTCAACAGAGTTAATATTATGGATGTATATGGAGATGGGGATGGAGTGGAACCACCCAAGACAAATAATTCTTGCTACTGAGGATTTAGAGAAAAAGCTCCTTGTTTCTGGGCTCCTTGAATATTATTTGCTTCATATGACCTTTTGTTGATTGAGATCCTTAAGGCTGCCTTAGGCTAATATAATTTTTTTTGTTTATTAGGAAATTTTCATTATGTTGGATATTTTTTCTTTTTTCAATTTTATGAAGAAACCAGTGAGGGTCCCCAACTGGGCTTCTTAGGCTTGAGCCCTAGATGATGTACAAAGAGCAGAATCATAATGATGTATTAAGTAATACATGCAAAGCAATCTTTTTTAGAATGTTTTAGTCAAATTGATCTTCATTTTGTTTAAAATCATTTAGGGAATCTGGATTCCTGGATGGAGGTTAATGGACAGTTTGCAGATGCCCAGATCTATTGTCTGGCTCAATGTTGTAAACATTATTGCTACAGAATTCTAAGAATTCCTTCTCTAATTGTTCTTGAAGCAAGTTTATGTATGTGGTATTAGCAATTTAATGAAAGCTCTTGTCATATTTTCTTCTATGATTGTCCTTGAAGCAAATTTATGCATATAGTGATAGAAATTTAATGAGAACTCTTGCCAGATTTTGTTTGGGGGAAATATATTACCAAACAGAACATGCAAAAGCCTCACGATTTCATATAAATTGGCACTACAATTTGTAACATGAACTTGACTTCCCAGATCATGCCCAGGAAGTAGGTAAGAGATCTCATCCTTTAATGTAATAGAAATTCCATTTCTGAATAGTATAGTAGATGATTGTACAGGTTGCAAAATGTAGAATTGTAAGCAGTACATGTGACAACATAAATGGGCTATGTTTAGCTATTACATAAAAGAAAAATTCTTGAAACTCAGTAATTCTGAAATATACAAAGATCCTCATGTCTGTAATAAACATTTATCATTTATCACCAAAAAATAGCTGCAGAGTCTACCCTGGATTGCTGGAGTGCTATTACTCTACCCTCCAAGTGGATTGTATGCATTGACTTCTTATAAGATGAAGCCTGGTGCAGTTCCTAGGTGACTTTGGCAGACTAGATTTTGGCATCTAAGTCAAAGAAACTCTAGTAGGGCCTTGGTTCACTCGTGTGGTTGACAATATTGACCCATCGACCAAGCTCCATTCTTTCTGTGGTCTACCCCATTCTAATGACATGTCAAAATGAATGAGGCTAGGTGCCTTCCTTTTCAATTTTAATCTCTTCCTTTTCAATTAGTAATGCATAAAGAAAACCAGGAGAACAGATAAAGTAGAAAGATTGAAGACTTTTGGTTTTAGGTCTGAATTATTTGAGAGCAATTGAAAGTTATGACTTCGAAAGAAACTTTTACTTGAGTCCAAAAGCTGGGAATTAAGCTGAGGTAGGAGTATTTGCCAATCAACACTTGGGGCATTGATTATTTCTTGATTGAACAAGGGGGGAGTAATGGTGTCCTCATGATACAGTCACCTTTCCAATGTCCACAATGGGATTTGAAATTGTTAGAATTTGAAAGAAACAATTGTGATTCATCAGTTTCTTGCCTGTACTAGGGATTCATTGGCCTTGGATGTTACGAAAGCTTCCCCAGGATAACCCAGCTCGGCCCTCTTATCCCAGGCCATTACGCTGAAGACATTCTCTGGCTCTGCATTGGTACCTTAACAATGGTGCTAGTTTCTCTTTTGATTTCAGTAAGATTAAAGTCTCTCTTCTTGCACAGGGTTAGTCTCTTCTTCTTTGTCTAGGTTGACCTCATAGGTCTACCCCTTGGTACTTGTTATTTTAATTCTATTTTTGCTATTACTTTATTTGAATATTTAGGAGATGCCTTTGGCACTATCACATTTCCATTGTGGCTGTCTACTTTAGAGTCCTATTAACCTATTATGGTAATTAGGACATCAATGTAAATTAATTTCTTTCTTCCTTTCTCATGTCTTTACCTATTTCTTAGGTGATTAGAGCACTGAAAAGTCTGTTAATTGCAAGTTTCTAAATATTTCTTAAATTCCAATAAAAAACATAATCTTCTTATAAACGTAGGGCATTCAGAGTACTTGATAGATATCATAATTAAAGGCTTTTGATTCAACCTTGCAGAATTCGGTACAGTTCTAAATTGAGAGCTTTTGCATCTTCTCACAAAAATATGATATTTGGGTTATAACATACATTTTATAAGTCAGATATTGTTTGCAGATTCGCATTGTTGAACGCTTTTCCTTGTTACCCTGGAAAACATAGTCATCAATTTGTATCCTTTCAACTTGAACATAGATGTTATCACATGGAATTTCCAAAAACTTGTCCTTGTCATCATCCTGAACAGCTGATGTATTATGATATTCTAAAATAAGACCAAGGGTATCCCTTCCCTCATCAAAATCAAGGTCATTATGGAATGAGACGAAGGAGAGGCCTCTTCTTGAATTGGATAAAATGAATTCATCCCAATTGCTTGGTCATAGCTCAAAAATTGGCTTTTGTCCATCAATTACTTTATCATTGCAATCTGGGGCAGCAAGGATATCGTTGCCCAAAATTTTCAAAATTACACTTTGCTCTATGTTGCAATATTCTTTGTGCACATCCATATCTAGGTCCCCTTTTCTACCTAAAACCTCATCATTTATCTTTTCTCTGCTAAACATATAGTTGTGCAGATCACTTTCCTCCACAAATAGGGAATCCATACAATTTGGAACGAAAACCTGTCCTTCCAAATCTGAAAAATCTTCTTGAATTACTTCAGAATTCTCCCTAGAATATCCTCCATACAGCTGTTCTTTAGGGATAGCATGAGTAATGCTACATGCTTCATCTTCTTCACATACCACAATATGAATTTCCTCTTCTTCAATCCTTTCCTTTGTAAAAATTGCATTATCAGGAGGAAATAAGGACACATCCCCTGCCTCTCTAGCTACAGAGAGAACATGAAAATAAGTCCTTTATATCACACGTTAGCTTAGTCAAAACTTCATCCAAGGACATTCTTTCATGTATATAATTATGTAATCACAAGTCGTTTCAGTGCAATTTTGGAGTGAAATTCACTTGTGTTTGCGGTGTTGGTTTGTTTGTTTGCACAAGTGAGCTCCTGCAACCCTCTACTTGACAATGTGGTGTCTGAGAGGCCTAGTGCAGAGTATAAGGCTTCTTCAACTGGATGGGTGAACTGGAGACAAGGATAATTTTAGGGGCGAATGTTCGCCCTTTGGCGAAATTAAGGGGTTTTAAATTTTTAGTGGGCGAATATTTTGTATCATAGTACATTTTTACAAATCACCTCAAATAGCCCACCTTATTTTAAGGGAGAGGGTAAAAAAGGTAAATTTAGCCCTTGAAATTAGGACTTACAACCTTCCATTCGCCCATTTTCAAGAATAAGTTTTATTTAAGTGAATCCATTCGCCCATTTTCAAGAATGGGTTTTATTTAAGTGAATCCTATGGGCCAAATACCATATTTATAAAAGAGGTATGGTAAATTAATAAAACTATAAATAAATGATAGGTATGGTAAATAAATAAAACATTTTCTATATTTACTCCATAAATCACCTTATATACATGTAACGGTGTAAACAAATAAAAATATAAGTAAAGTGGAGGTATGGTAAATAAATAAAACGTCTTTTTATACTTACTCAAACGGTATGGTAAATAAATAAAAATATAAATAAACTAGACATATCGTAAATAAATAAAACCTCTTTTTATATTTAGTCCATAACCCTCGTTCTATTTATGAAGGCTCAAGAAAGAGGTTTTATTTAAGTGAATCCTATGGGCCAAATACCATATTTGTAAAAGAGGTATGGTAAATTAATAAAAATATAAATAAACGAGAGGTATGGTAAACAAATAAAACATTTTTTTATATTTACTCCATAAGTCACTTTATATTTACGAACACTAAAAAAATGGGTTATATTTAGGTGAAACCTATGGCCAAAATACTATGGGACAAATACCATGGACTAGATTGTTATTAATACCAAGCAAAAAACCATTATTAACCCTAATATTAGAATTAATTAAAATAAAAATGGCACATGGTATTGACCCATGGTATTCACCAAAATGGCACATGGTATTGACCCATGGTATTCACCAAAATGGCACATGGTATTGACCCATGGTATTCACCTGGAATGTAGCCTATTTAAATGGGGGAATTAAACCAGCATGTAGCCTATGCTAAGATTCACTAGGACTTTACAAAGTTTTATTATTTAGTGAAAGACTCGCCAAGGTCTTACAAGATTTTATAATTGAGTAAAATATTCGCCATGCCTGGTGAGAGATTCGCCCAAAAATTATATATACATATTATATTATTGATCAAATCGCCTTCCATTTTTCCTGTATACCATGGAGATTCGCCCATTTATTATATTTATAAATTTAGGGGGGGTTCTGAAAATTTTCCCTGACTGGAGAAGAATGGTTGGACCTAATTGTTATATGATTATATGATTCAAATACTGTACCTAATAATTGTTATAGGATTTTGTTATTTAACAGTATTTAATCAAATTGTTATATGATTATATGATTCAAATTATTATACTAATCTTTAGTTCACACACAAAGAAGTCTCATTCACCAATTTAGTGTCTAGATCATCATTATTTCATCAGCTACCCAAAGCCAGAACAAAACTTGATCTTTCGAATTTCTTTGAATGTTAGTGCGGGTAATCCATCAAATCTGAGTAGTGATGTAAAGGTGCAATTAATTTAGATGGTGTATTGAATATGGACATAGAAAGAACTGTATTCTATAACTCAAGTGAGGGTGAGGCCAATCAATCAACTCGTCTGTGGGAGAGTTGAACATGTACATCGAACTGCATTCAAAAGCCTAAGTCAGGGGTTTGGGGTAATCCATCAACTCTTATGTGGGGGAGTTGTACAGCACTATATTTATAGACATTGGCACATACCCATCTAAACTGAGGAGTGAGATGTGCTCAAGAATAAATATGTCAATTCTACAAAGATGGCTCTAAACTGAGGAGTGAGATGTGCTCAAGAATAAATATGTCAATTCTACAAAGATGGCCCACTGATCGAGAAAAAGAGGTCCCAATATGTGCTGCAACCTCAAGCTTTGCAATATGCATATCAGACCATAGTTTAGACTCTAGATGGATCTGTGCTAGTGCATACAGATACACGCACAATCCTACTGGTTACTTGAATAATGCAGGAAGAAGATTAAAAGAAGAAAAAAAAAATCAGGGAAGGAATGGATCTAAAATGATTGCTTGACTAATGCAGAGATTAAAAATTCAAGAGGATAATGGATCTCAGCTGGTTACTTCAATAATGCAGAGATCTAAAAGAAAAATAGTAATAATAATCAAGAGCACGACTCTCACATTGGGTATATATATATATTGAAGACTATGCGGCTAAAACACCAAATCTCTGGTTACCAAAAGTGAAATACACTTGAAGTCATTGGCACTAATGGAGAAGCTGAAACTCACCATGCCCAGATGTTCTGTTGAAGAGCAAACCCAAGAGATGAGCGAGAGAACCCATCATGGCAAATGGTTTTCTGCGTGACCTTCTCACCATTATAAGCCATATTCATAAGCATAACCACATTCCCAAACTCTTCATTTGAAGATGACGAAGATGATGATAACAGAGAATTACTTCCCTCATAGACTTCATAGCTAACATCCTTACAATGCCTTTTGTCACCAGAAATCATTTCTGCAACTTCTAGGCCTCTAGCAGCTATGATAATTTCAAGAAAACTTCAGATTCCATGTATTCTGTGAATTGGGTTAAACTAACTTCAGACAGGGGCAGCCAAGGGCAAACTTGTAACTATTACTCTCTACTATTTGAGTTTCGTGATTCCAGTTCTCTGTAACGTCGTTCAAAATAAGCACATTGCAGATGACTTGAATGCATTTCCAACTGACACGCCAAGGAAAACCTGAATAGAGTTCAGGTCATTTGACTGTCACAGACGACTGCAGATCAAGATAAAAGTCTGGCATTGATTTCCCATGAATTACTGAAGTAGGTGCAGATAAATTCGTCGATAAATTCAACCCGATATGTGTGTTAGTTGCCCAGCTTGTACCTCAAAATCAATAGATTAAATTAATAGCTACAGCAAATTTACCTTTCTTTTAATTTGACAAAAACTGACAGGTTTTTAATAAAGTTCCAATTTTCCACAACTTCATTGGAAAACACTATGGAACTTTAAATTGGAGTTGTGTTTAAAGAGATTTTTTGGAAGCTTTTCTGGTGGGTTTTTCCAGTTAAAATCTGCCAACATTTTATTGAAATCGCAAGTTTGATAGTTAATTTTTACACATTCAAAGCGTCCAGGATTTTTCACGGTGCTGAATCCAAATATGCAGTTAAAAAAACTTTTTAAATAATACAAATCAAGATTTAACCTCAATTTTTTCGGCCATCACCGAAATCTCCAAAAAATCTCGCTAAAGACAACTCCCTTTAAATTTTCCAAATTATCTCACTAAAACTTATAATTCCAAAACATATCCATTAACTTTTGAAAAAAATTATATATATATATATATATATATATATATATATATATATATATATATAAACAAAAACATGTGACAATTAATAAATAGTACACTGTTTTTGGTATCGCCGAAAATATAATATACATAAACCTGGAATATTGATAAAAGGTCGTCCTTCCTCTCCACAAATGACACGAGACGACCATGCCATCTTTTCCATTGTTTCATTGTCCAGACTTTCCCTCGTTTCATGGACCCACTGGATAAATTTATCGGGGAACTTCATTAGATGATGACATTCCTAAAAAGTTATGGAGTGGTAAATATTTATGTTAGGCTAATTTGAAAATATTTGGTTGTAAATCATATATGCATTTTCCTAAAGTACATAGATCCAAGTTTAATGAAAATTCATTAAAATTCATTTTCTTAGGATAGGTTGATAATGAGCTAGGTTACGGGTTATGGGATACTTTGAAAAATAATTTTATTAGACGCAGGGATGTTATTTTCAAGGAATGAAAACATGTTTAAAGCTAATGAGAAATATGTGGAAGAGAAAAGAATTATTTAAATACCATAACAATAGGAGAATCAAACATGCTTACAAGAAGATACATCAAAAGATAATGATCAAACATTGCAATAAAATGAAAGTGAGGAACAACAAGGACAAGAACCTGAGAAATAACAAAATCATCAGTCGTTGGCAGAAACTCCACCACAAAACTCATTAATTTGGAAGACTTACATGCCACATAATACTTGACAATGGTATTGTCCCTTAGAATATGTCTTATTGATTGAAAAAAGTGAAACCTCTTGTTTTGAGGAAGCAAGTGAAGGAAAAGATAATATCAAATGGAAAAATCTATTTAGGAAGAGTTAAAATCCTTACATGACAATAAGACATGGGATTTATTTGAAAGGCCAAAATGAAGAAAGGTTTTAAATAAAAAGTGGGTGTATCGAATAAAGCATGAAGGCAAGGAAAATCAACAAAGATTTAAAGCAAGGCCAGCAGTTAAAGGTTTTGGGCAAGAACAAGGTATTGATTTCACAAAAAAATTCTCTCTAATTGCCAAACTGTCATCAATACGAATAGTACTAGTCTTGTAGCTGCTCTAGATTTAGAATTGGAGCATTTATATGTCAAGAAAACATTCCTACATGTAGATTTAGAAGAAGACATATATATATGGAGTATTTAGAAGGATTCATTACGAAAGGTAAAGAAAAGTTGGTTTGCAGGTTGGAGAAGAGTCTATATGGGCTAAAAAATCCCCTCGTCAATGGTGTAAGAAATTTGACTCTTTTATGCTTGATAAGAATTTTAAAAGGCTAAATGCATATCATTGTGTATACATTAAAAAATATGGAAGAGGCAATTTAATTATCTTGTTTTATATGTTGATGACATATTCATTGTTGGGAAGGATACGATCATGATTAATAGGTTAAAAGAGGAATTAAACAAGGCCTTTGCAATGAAGAATTTAGGATGAACAAGGAATATTTTGGGAATGGAGATTATACATGACAGAAAAGGAATAAATTATGGTTGTCACAATAGAAATACCTTGAAAAGGTATTGGAAAAATTCAATATTGTTGATGCAAAATATATGGGTACACCAATTGCTTCTCATTTCAAATTAACAACTAAACAATACTCCACTACTACTAAAGAAAAAATAAATTTCCAAGATTCCATATGCTACTGCAACGAGAAGTCTTATCTATGCTACGGTAGGCACTCACCCTAACATTTCACATTTAGTCGGAGTAGTAAGTAGGTTTCTTGCAAACCTAGGCAGGGAACATTGGAATGTTTTTAAGTGGATCTTAAGATACATTAAAGGATCAATTGAGTATTGTTGATACTTTCAAGGTACTAATACCTTCTTTGAAGGATTTACAGATATTAATTTTGTAGTTGGCATGGATTATAGAAGATATACAACATGTTACATCTATGCTTTTGCAAGGGTTGTAGTACGATGGGTATCTAGAATACAAAAGATGGTGGTTCTTTCTACAACTGAAGTTTAGTGTATGGCAGCAACCAATGCATGTAAGGAAATGATTCAGATGAAGAGGTTCCTAGAGGAACTAGGCTTGCAACAAGAAAATTATGTATTGACTTGTGATAGCCAAAATGCACTCCATCTTGCCAAAACCCCACTTTCCACTATAAAACAAAGCATATTTATTCTATATACCATTGGATCCGTGAAGTGTAAGATGATGTGCTACTACTGTTGGAAAAAATATACATAGAGGACAATCTATGTGATATGTTAACAAAATGTTTTCCAATGGGTAAGAAGGATATTTGTAGAGCCTTGGCTCACCTGTTGCAAAGATAACAAAATAAAACTTAGAAAGATAAGTAACTAAGAGATATAATTTTGTATTTTTCTCAAGTGGGGGATTGTTTCATGTGAGACTAAATAAATAAAAGCATAATGTAATATTATGACTTCTTGAAACTTCTCAAAGAAGTCTACAATCGTGGTTTTGGGTGAGTGGCTTTGGAACCATGGTTTTCATAACACATGGTATTGTGCCAATAATATTTTCTAGCTTATTCTATGAGAAATTACTTATATGTACTCTTGGTTAGACATTAGGTGTGGGGGTGGGAAGGCAAGAAGATTGGAGGTGAGTGAATGGTTGTAATTTTTTATTTAACAGAAATGTAAGAAAGTTTCCTTGTGTTTTTTCCCTCTAGGGCTTTCAACTTCAATATTTTCTGAATTTCTTTTAGATTAATTTTCAGATTTGAGATTTAAATTTACATGTTGATATAAATCTACTAGGTTATTCATAGATCTGATATTTATGTTACAAATCTACCGCAATTTACACATATCTAATGTTTATATTGGTAAATAATTTGTTGGTTGTTTTAGCAATTGGTTTGTAACAACTTTCTCAAGCATGATTCATCTTCTTATTTGACTACTAGTTCCTTATAGCCTTCTATTTTTGTGATGCATCAATTGTTTTTTCTTTGTTGGGATTAATAAAATAAGAAAGAGCAACTAAACACTAAAATTTATATAGAATATGTGTTTATATAGAAGACTAAAATTTAGATAAAATACTAAAATTCGATGCTTCATTAATTCATAAAAGACATATCTATATATATAATTATATCTTAAGAACATAGGATCAATATATCAAAATATAATAGAGAGGAGGTCTCTAGATCTACTTAATTGACATAGTAAACCCTAACAACTAAGCTCTTTTAGAGTTTTCTATATAACCTTGACTAGTGGGAGATATTAAGCTCTCTAACACATCCCCTTATTCTAGACTATTACAAATAACAACACAAACAAGAAAACCATTCCTAGGTGGTTTTTTTTGTATTTAATTGAATGATAACGGGTGTTAGTGTGTTTAATTTTGTGATATAACAGATGATTCTTGGATAGACCAATGGCCAAACTATTTTTCCAAATTATAGAACTCCGCACTCTCTTAAGAGTTTTCTCAACAACATGGTGTGACATGTCACTCATGTTGCTCATGTTGCTACTACATACTCTACTTCATTTGAATATGTTGAGGCAATCAGATGCATTTTGGATGATATGATATTGAACCTATACCTAAATGGAATACATAATTGGAAATTTTTTATGATCATGAGTATTTGCTACAAAATCAATGTGTATCTACTAAAAAAGACAGTGTCTTCATAAGTGGAATTTCAAATACCATAATATGGTATACCTACAATGTACCTTAAGATTATTTAACTAACCTTATAATGAGTCTTTGAGAAACTCAATGAATTTGCAAATCAAGCTTACTCCATACATGATATCTTGCCTCATAGATGTAAGATACATGAGATTGCCTACAAATATCATGTACAAAGTAAGATCAATTGTTGATCCTTTATCTATGTTACTTAACTTTGTACTTATTACAATTGGTGCACTTTCTAGTTTTCCTTTATATATTTTGAAACTTTTGAATATAGTGGTGGCACACCTTTGTTAACAAATAAAATTTCTTGTGCAAATTATTCACTCTTAAGTCCAAAAAAATATCTCATAGACCAAAATTAGTAATATCAAACTTTGTCTTCATTGGAAATCTAAAATCATCCAACATTAAATTTTAAATATCTATATATATATATAAACAATTAAAATATTACATTACTAATCTATTTCCATGTAACGTCTTGGTTCATTACTACTTTTGTTGAACCCGTTGTTGAGTAAATAGGAATCAATGTGACTGTACTAAGATCATGGAGCTTTCTTGAAACCATACAATGCTTTATGCAGTTTATAAAAGTTCTATCACTAATACTTCATTTCAAATATTTCAAATCTTTATATTGGATTCACGTATAGTTCCTCTTCCAAAACTAAATCCAATTTAGCATCTATCTCATAAACATGCCAACTATTTTGGGATGAATTTACCAAAACTTCTCACGGAGAAAATGTCTCCATTATCAATAATAGTTTCTTGAACAAACCCTTTTGTAACAAGTCCATATTTATCCTTTTCAACCTTCCTTTTCTCGTTAAATGTGTTACATAAATCTCTTTTACTCCAATGCTTTCTTTCCATGTTAGGAAAATCTACAAGATCATTTGTTTAGTTATTTTCAACTTTTTTTTGGTCATTCGTAACTTGAATCCGCTATTCTTACTTAATTTATTTTTCAAAGGAACTTACATAACGTGATAATGAACCAATGTATGTTCCTTGATCAATAACATTATGTTCTACATAAATTTCTCTTGGATTTATTTTCTAATTTCTTAAGGAGACTATTGTGAATCTAAATCATTGTTGGACGAAGAACTGTGAATTATTTGCTTTTCTTATATTTAATGTTATCTTTGTACCTATAACCTTGGAATCATTTGTTTGGTTATTTTCAAATTTTTTTTTTTTTTTCATTCGTAACTTGAATCCGCTATTCTTACTTGATTTATTTTTCAAAGGAACTTACCTAACGTGATAATGAACCAATGTCTGTTTCTTGATCAATAACATTATGCTCTACATAAATTTCTCTTGGATTTATTTTCTAATTTCTTAAGGAGACTATTGTGAATCTAAATCATTGTTGGACGAAGAATTGTGAATTATTTGTTTTTCTTATATTTAATGTTATCTTTGTACCTATAACCTTGAAAGTATTTGTAGTGGAGCTTATTGTCCTATAAAGTCCACATATTCATAACTATTCATGTATTTATGGAAAATAAATCTAGCTTCCAACTATCTTAATAATTTAATCATCTCATGACTGGTTTTTGTTCTAATTTAACATCCATACTTACTCTAAACTTATTGCTTTAGAATGCTTGTATAGCCAATAATATTATTTTTCCACTTATCTTATCAAGTTTCTTATTATTCCACTTATTTTATCAAGCTTCTTTCACAATTATTTTAGAAGATGTGCCTAAGCTACACAACCAAAAAATTTAAAGTGTGACAAAATTGGTTTCATACCAGTGCAATCTTTTTGAGGAACCTCGGCCTCCACACTCTTCATTGGAAATCAATTTACTATATAAACTTGACAAGAAACAATTTCTTCCCAAAAGTTGTTTGTTAGATTTTTAGCTTTAACCATACTTCCGCCCATATTCATTATGATCTTGTTCTTCTTTTTAGCTACTCTAAATTACTTTGGAAATTGCCTTATTTTAATATACTTTTTTGATTCCTTGCTATCTACAAAATTGTACAAATTCTTTGTAATAGCACTCACCACATCCATCTAATTTGAGTACCTTAATCAAATGTACTTATTACTTCGTTGATCTGAATTTTCCAATAAATTATGATTTACTCTGGAAAAAATATGTCCAAGTCATTTGTCTGAAATGATCAATATATATTTTAAAATAAAAATAATCTCTTGTTGAATATTTTTGCATCGAGCCATAGAGGTTTGTGTATACCATTTCAACTAGTTCTTTGTATATTTTAAAATAAAAATAACCTCTTGTTGAATCTTTTTGCATCGAACAAATAACCATAGAGATTTGTGTATACCATTTCAACTAGTTCTTTGTCTTTATAGAAAGAAATGGCTAACTAGTTCTTTGTCTTTATAGAAAGAAATGGCTTAAAAAAACTAGGTTTTTGGTGTTAGATCTATCTTAAACATTTATCATGAGGAGACATGTAACCAAAAAATTCTAATTTAAAATATTAATATTATTTAAGGTTAAAATTGCCATATCTATGATGCCATGCCTAATTAATATTGTATTGACATTGATGTGAATGTTTCTTGAGAATGTCAAATTTGGGGTGATAATCTTTTAAATATTGTTGTGATTGATGTTAAAAAGGGGAAGATTGCATATGGCCGTGATAGTTATTTCTAAATGAATATCCAATTGATAAGAGATCTATGGTGCAAAAAAGAATTCATAGAATAATTTTACGGCCTTGAAGGTGTACAAAAATATATTATTCTTGGAGTGAATGAGTCATTTTGACATTTTATCTATAATTTTTTTTGGCATTGTTTATATAGTAAAAAATGTAGGTGATAGAGGGGATACATTTTTGTACATATAGCATAAATTTAATAAACTAGTTGTTCGTTGTTTTAGAGGTATGATCCAAGGAAGTTACGGTTCTATAATGACCCCAAAATATGTTTCAGCTAGGCCAGCTTAGAATTTTCACTATAAATTTACTTCTAGAATGTTTAAGATAATTAAGCTTAAAAGATAGAGAGGGGATTTCCATGCATATCTATGATAGAAATTCTAGAATTTGGCTCATTGTAATTTTAGAGATATGATCTCAAGAAGTTAGCATTCTTGAATTCTCCTGAAATATTCTTTAGATATGTCAACTAGGAATATTTGCTATGAATTTTCTTTGATGAGTCATTGCTTAATAGAAACCTTACTCTTTGTGTTAATATAAATTAAAATATATGATATGAGGAACTTACGATTGTTTAGTTTTCCTAAAATTGAATTCAAACAAGCAACCATGGCATTTTCACTATAACTTTTCTTCTGATATGTTTCAAACTATGAAATCTAGAGAGGATAGATAGGAGATATTTTTCTACTTCTGGTAGATATATTATACTTTGCTTCAATGAAATCTAGAGATATGGTCTTAGGATGTTAGGGTTCCATAATGCTTCTTAAATCTATTTCAAATAGGTTAGCTTAGAAATTCAACTATAAGTTTTCTTATGGGATGTTTACAAATGTGAAACTAAGAGAAGATAAAGGGGATATTTTCGTGTTCCTATAATATAAATTTCATACTTCAGCTCACTATAATTATTTATGTCTTTTGCAAGGAAGTTAGGATTCGTAATTGATCTTAAAATTTACTTGAAATAGGCCAGCATGGCAATTTTGCTATAATTGTTTTAGAGATATTTCATACTCTTAAATGTTGAGGAGATAGAGAGGACATATTTTTGTACATGTTGAATAAACTTCACACTTCGATTTAATATAATTTTGTTGCAATTATTGCTTATTGGTTTGAATTCATGTTAACTTGATTGTGTTATTGCATAATTCACAAAATTTGTCTAAAGGAATAATGAATACATACGTCTTGCCAAATTAGTTACATTTTTAATTTAAAGTAGATTGAAAAATTTCAAGTTTGTGATACATACGCTACTTTTATGAGATAAAGGCACATACATATGCAAATGTTAAAAACAAAATTCATATACACAACCATATGTGTGAAAAATAAAATAACAGAGGCCGTGGAACCTTTCAAGGTGCGAAGCGCTTGCTCGAGAAAAGGAGATGGGATGATGCAACATGGCTATACCTCAAGATATATATACATATATATCTATATATATAAGCAGATCTAAGGTGGTTTTGTGCACTTGGATAGATCGATAGAGTGATCATATGATCTACTCACTTGTTTTGACACCAATACTTGCCTTGTGGAGATTTGGATTTATTTTGTTTTGCCTTATTTGTTTTATTCTGGCACATTAAATCAAGGAGAATGATTGAATAATTTTCCACTATGCCATGTGAATAACCTTGTTGCAAGAGTTATATGTTAGAAATGAGTATGCTATCATGTTTTTGAAGTACAAGTTTTATACAAGTATATTGTTTATTCCGAGGTTCTGGATTATTCATAATGTTTTGGTAATGCTGCTAAAGTTGGTTGCTGACAAAGTTTCTTACAGTTTTATATTTCTGAATGAAATGATTACTATGAGTTAGAATACGTTCTTTGTATTTAGAATATTATGCTACATCAGAATTTAGGGCAGTGGGTCAATATTTTTGTGTTCTAAGTATAGATATTCACTTGATCAAAGAACTGAATGCAAGCCTGATGTGTTGAATGATAAATATTTTCAATGGTATGTACGTTGTTTTTGTTACTGAATAATGTGTACATACGTGGATCTTGTTCATTACTCTCTCTGTAGCATAAAATATATCTTTTCCTTGTATAATAGGCAACAAACTATTCAAATTAAATCTCAATACCAATTCAGCACTGTGTATGCCAACGTCTGCAACTTCACAATGCAGATAAGGGATATTTAACCATAGGTTGCTTCAATGCAAAGCTTTAAGACTGTTCAACGCTCCAACTTAATGCACTAACAAATCCGCGTACAGAACTCAATGACCATAATCAATGCTGCTTAACCACTCAATGCACTGAGGACCAACACAATAAACAAGACACGAATGTGTTCTCCCAGTGACAATACTTCTATGTCACTTCTTAATGCATATCCATATACATATTCAGACACACATAAATATTTTTGTTCATGAAGTTCCAAATCCTCCCCAATCTGCATCTAAGACAACACATCATGAGTCAGCTCTCAGGGTAAACATCATCTCTTATGAATGAAAAAATTGTTACAAAAGAATTTCCTCTTGTAGAAAGTAAGTCACAATGTTCTCAAGTATGCAATCTATGAGATTTCACAAGCGTCACAGGAGAGAGAGAATTCAACTGTGAAATTCAAGAGCAGCGAGTGCATATGTGCAATGTATCGCTTAGGACTGTGCATTGAGCACCGTTATATGGGTGGAAGAATGTGGAACATAATACAAAGCAATTAAAAACTCGAATTTGTAATGGTATAACCCACAGTGGTATGGGAAGAGCATACAACAATGGGAGCAGATTATTAAAAAACGTGGTGGAGAGGGGTGTCACGTATTCTTCTGATACCAAGCATGCTGCTTATGTCTTTAAGTATTTACCTTTCATTGGGATAGAGGCTGCAAAGGAGCAACTCTAGATTAGACGGCAAGAAGTGACTTATACTTATACTAAAAAAATGCTTCAGATCATGCTTGAGATCTTCACTAGTCCTTGGAACACTTCAAAAATGTTGAGATAAATCTTTGAGATGTAAGATAGAAGGAACCACAAAAGTATAGGGTGCTTGATAGCTAGATCAAACAAATTTCGTAGAAATTAGGCCACTGTTCAAGGTCTAGAGCTCCAACAGTCTTGCAATAATCCTTGTCCACATATGAATCCTTATTGGAGGACCGAAGTCCTGAAGTAAATTTCGAGGTCTGAAATTAACTTGTTTAATGAAGACTAAGATTCTTCAATGAAAATCCTGTACAACCCAGCATATCACCATAACCCCATAAAATATTTCCAAAAATGACTTCGATCCTGGCTGTAGAGGAAACTTTGTTCATCTCTCATTCCAACGCTAATACAACCTTACTTCATTTACAACCTTTCAATGCACCAAAAAACATATAACACTGCTCTCAACACTCATGGTTTATCAAGGCACTGAACAACATGTCTGCAAGAGTAATACGTTGTCATATGCCACACCATACACCATTACACAGCCTTGTGTACTGAATGCAACATACCATACCGCCACAGTTTAGCGCAGAGGGCTAACATTGCCTTCGACTTTACCATCCGACTTTCACAACGAGTGTATGCAACAACACACAGGTCACGACAGATGTAAATATAGTTCACAACATCCATCATATAATAAGAATCCGGCAGGTGAGACCAATTTCTGTTGCATTCCTTTGTGCGTTTGGTATGCACTGAAAAATGTCATGGTATAGGTCTAGGCATAAGTAACGCTCCCTAGAATAGGAGACAAATCTGGACAGTGCTAGAATAAGAAACAGATCTTGACAGCGCCAGAATAGGAGACATGTCTGGACAACACTAGAATAAGAAACAAGATTGGATAGAAGACTACCACATTGACGGGTAGAACACACCCTAGTCACTGAGACAGTCAGAAAGACAAATGTTACTGGAAACCAGAAAGATTTCAATGGTTTAGACTGACAGGGACTTTCTCACAAACCTATGCTCTGAATCTCTCTATTTTGACTGAGTTTCTTCCAAGAGGAAGCTTATACAAGCTAATCCACCGCACTAATATTCAGATAGAAGAGAAGCCGCGTTTACGAATGAATTATTTTCACAGTAGCAATCTTGTAATAGTTCAACGAGAAGTAACTCTCCTTTCAACGCAGAGGAAGAAACTAATGCTCCTTTCAACACACACCATAGGAGTTACACTAGTAATGCAGAGAAGTAGTAGGGGAATCAACCTAATATGAATCTAGCTGAGAGGTCAGTGGGATAATGTGTAACAAGAATAATAATGGAAGTTCTGACACACAAGAAGGTGGAAGGAAGGCAAAGTTCACATTTAGAAAGTCCACAAAACAAGTGGCCCAAATTAGAGCAGGCCAGAAATTTGACTGCGGCTCTGATACCATGTTAAACCCACATGGGATGTGAACAATTATAAAATGATCCATGTTAAACCCACATGGGATGTGAACACTTATAAAATGATACAACAGTGAATTACGTTTCTTATAAACTTAGATGTACATTTATAATACATTAGAGTGACTATTGGATTCCATATTCTCTTAGACTCCCTTTGATTGTCCAACTTCCACACCAACCCTTAGGATTAGGTGTCCAACATTAATGCATCCTTAGAAAAACTTTGAAAAGTCATAAATTTCTAGTTCACAAATCTAGAATTTATGGAAGTCTCTTGTAGAAAAATAATAGTAATTTTCTGCTATTTTTTAGAATGTGTTAATGAGATTCCTTTGAGTTGATTAAAATTATTTTGATCCATAAAAACATCCAAGTTAATAACAAAATTTACCCCATAGATTTGCTCTTGATTAGGTTAGGCATTTTGTAGGTTAACTAACTCTTCTAGAATTTCTGATTTTTAGAGTAGTAATTTTCTACTATTTTCTAGCACATGTTAACAATAGTATTTTGGAGTGATTCCACTTGGAATGGAGTCCTAGGAAATCCTATTTAATAATTATTTTTTTATCATCTCATTTTCATTTTATTTTCTTGGGCATTCGACATGTTAGGATATTCCGACACATAGGAAATAGTTAAGTATAACTTGGTCTAGGGTAGATTTAGGTAAAGTGTGTTTCTATACTATGTACTTTTGTAACTTACAATCAGATGGTCACGATATGTTCTAGACATGAAGTGATCTGACAGTTCATTCTCTCCTCAGTATTACCGACACTTGATTTTTGGCTTAACACCCAATTGGTCCGTGATCTCTATTTAAAGAGCATGGAGGGTCATTTGTAAGGTGACTGTTCATGAGAGAAAGTTCTGTAAATTTTCTTTCTTTTATTAATAAATTGCCTAAAGTGGCCGCGTTGGCTCAGGCTGTGGATTGTTTCCCTCTTTGAGGGTTTTAACCACGTCAAGAATACTGGGGTATTGATCTATGATCTGTTGTGAGTGCTATCCTTTGGTGTTTTATCTGAAGAACTTACCCTATAAATTCCTACATGGTATCAGAGTTGTTTGAACACCACATCCTTTGGTGATCCAAATCTGAAGACGGTACAACTGCATCCGACCTTTGTTTCCTAGATCTACTATTTTTTACTACTTCCAGGCCAACAAGACTGCTCTATTGTGTTAGGAGCATCTATTCGAGTGAGGAAACCCTTTTGTTTCACGTGAAAAGGTTTTTGGTAGCCCTAGCTACGCCATTTTTAAGATCTGGAGGAATACAATTTTTATTTGTAGTTTTAGTTATTTATTTCTTTGTTTATTTTGGTTTATTTAGCTCTCAGTTTTTAATTACCGAATCTATACCTTTCAATTGTGCTTATGCTCTTTGCCCCATGACTTTGTGTGATCTAGTCAAATCAGAAACATAAATAAAAGACTTTTCTCATGCGTATGCTCTTTTTTGTTGCGGCTTAGTGTGATCTTGGAAAATCAGAAACATTGAGTAAAATATATAGTTTTTGGTGAAAGCTAACTTCAAGCCATAAGGTTTGGTTTTTTTTTTGCATGTCTATGTTGGGTTGTGTGGTTTTTTGTTTTGTAGGAAAAAAGAGAATTTTCAAGTAGGCACATACTCCAAAGGTTCAGTGACAAAAAAAACCCTTCCTCTTTTCCAAAGATTACTAACCTTTTAAACTAGTTCACTTGGTCCAAAATCACTTTATGAGAATAGAGGTCTTGGGTTCAAGTCTTTCTTTTTGTTCAGTTACTTTTTCAAAAAGCACATGTAACTTATGTTTTAAAGTTACTTTATGTAAAAGTGTTTTCACCCATTATAAAAAGTGAGCCACTTATAATTCTAAAGTCTCTTTATCTTTTATTTAGGTTACAATTTAGTGAGTAGATCATAAAGTACCATTGTAAAAGTGACTCTCACTTATTTATAAAAGTTGGTCACATAAAATATTTTTTTAAAGTGAACTAATTAGATTAAGTTTGGAAAGGGGGGATTTATTTAAAAATATAACATTATCATTCACTTTCACACATTCACGCACTTTGTGGACATCTTCAATAACTTTTCTTGCAAAAACCATAACTTCTTCAACTGGAAGCCGCTTTTTTAAATTGGCCTAATTTTTGGAGATATTTCCATTGGAACATTTAGTTTCAACATCTATAGCTTCAGTTTCTATTAAAATGGAAAGTCCATGCCAAGTTATTCTTGACAGCATCAACTACTTCCAATGGGTGTCCTACATGGAGGATTTACTTAGAAGTAAATGTCTTTTTAGAATATCCTTCAGACAAGAGTCTAAACCTAAAGATGAAGATGAAGCAGTCAAATCGGAAACTAAGGAAGATTAAGAACATGGGTTGATACAAATGTCTATTTCTCTAGACCTTAGATTTCATATCGCGGAACTTGATACCCCCGATGAAGCAATGAAACAACTGAATAAAGTTTTTGGAATTAAAAATGAAATTAGAGCCCATAAACCTGAAAATGAGTTGCTTACGTTGGATGCCAATAATTTTCTTCTATTGAATATTTTTTTGTCCAAGTTCAAGACCCTTAGACTTCTCTTGGAAGGTGTTAAGATTAAGAAAGAAGATGGTGGCCTTATCTATTCCATTCTTACAAAGTTAGGGTCAGCCTACTCTGTGTTTGTTTCCACCTTCCATTAGACTACTAGAGAAGCCTTTATTTCTCAAGGAAAAGCCTACAAGTCCACCTCTTTTGATGCCTTTTGTGATTCTTTAATAAGAGTACAAGAAAAACTCTTAAATCTTGGTCTTACTAATCTTGGAAACTCTTCTAAGAAAGCCTTAGCCGCCCATCGACAACCAAGTTCAAAGAATCTTAAGCAACATCCTAAAAAGAATGGTCCTAAACCAACCAAGGGTCCTAAGCACTTTCATTCTCAAAATGAAAAATCAATTCAACAAAATGATAAGGAAAATAAAAACAAAGGGAAGAAGACTCATAGACATTGAAACCTTTGTAGTCGAAATGGCCACATAGAATCCAAATGCTTTAAGAATATGGAAGCCTTAGAAGTAGCAATGAAGAAGCATAACATCCATTTGAAGCACTCTTCATCTTCAAGAATATCACTTTCTGCATGTAGCTTTCAAGCATCTCGATCTGGTTATGTACTAAATGTATCTTCTTCTTCTCATTCTCATGAATGGCTCATTGATTCTGGAGCTTCTTATCACATGTCCAAAAACAAAGCCATTTTTTCTTCTTTAAATGATTGTAACACCAAAAATATATATGTTGGTGATGATAGATCGCTTAGTGTTGTAGGGACTGGAACTATTCATCTAGAGAATGGTCAATTTGATGATGTATTATGTGTTCCAACCTTATCGTGTAACCTTCTATCTGTATATCAGATAACTCATTCAGGTGAAGGAAAAATCGTTGAATTTTCACCTCATGATGTTGTAATTAAGGACCTAAGAGATCCTAGATAGATTTTGGCTACTGGAATTGCTGATGATTCTACAAGGTTGTATAAGCTTAACAACTTTGGGTCATCAACTCTTCCCTCGGTATATGTTGCTCATAATGATGAAGTGAGCAAATTTTGGCATGAGCAATTTGGTCACTTAAACTATCGCTCCCTTCAAAATATATGTAAATAAAATATGGTGACAGGTCTTCCTATGGTATCTTGCAGAGATGGTGTTTGTTCCATATGTTTACTCAGAAAACATCATTGGGATATTTTTGAAAAACGTGCCTCTTAGCACACCTCAACCCTTTTACAACTTGTGCATAGTGATTTATGTGGTCCACTTCCAGTTGTTTCATTCTTTGGCTACAAGTATTTCTTAAATTTCATTGATGATTTCTCCAAGCGCACTTGGGTATACTTCTTAAAACTCAAGAGTGAAGTATTTAACATGTTCTTAGCCTGTAAGGCCTTTGTTGAGAAACAATCTAGACATCAAATTCTTAAGCTAATATCTGATAATGGCGGAGAATATGTTAACAATAAATTAATCAACTTTTGCATTAAGCATGGAATTCAAATGCAACACACTGTTCCATATACTCCACAACAAAATGGTGTAGCTGAAAGGAAGAACCACACCTTAAAGGAAATGGCTAATTGTATGCTTCAATCTAAAGGACATAGTCTTAATTTTTGGGCAGAAGCAATTAACTATGCAAACTACATAGTAAATCGCACTCCTACTAAGGTTTTAAAGAATATCACTCCAGAAGAAGCATGGAGCTCAATTAAACTAGATGTAAATCACTTTCGTGTCTTTGGAAGTGAAGCATGAGCCCGTATTCCCAATGAGAAACATAAAGCCTTAGAACCTAAGAGTGAAAAATGTATTTTTGTTGGATATTCTGAAGATGTCAAAGGATATAGACTTCTTGCACCTAAGTCCAAAAATGTTATCATTACAAGAGATGTAAAGTTTTTTGAAAATATATCGGCCTACGATCCTAGTTTTACAGACGTGTCACCTCTCTCTATCCCTTCTACTTTTGAAAATATTTCTTCTTCATATGATGACAATGAGGATGACAATCCTCACCCACCTTCTCAAGATCTTCCTTCAGCTCCTCAACTTCCAAAATGGGTCTATGCTACTCAAGATGCAACAAGTTCTCTTGCAAGTGATCCTACAGATTATCGACATACACATTCTCAATTCGATAGAGCCTATTCTTTACTGTCTCAAGCTTCAACGAATTATGATCCTCTCACCTTTGCAGAAGCTTCAGTCCATCTAGATTGGGATGCAACTATGAATGAAAAATATCATTCATTATTGGCAAATGATACATGGGATCTTGTTCCTCTTCCAAAGGGACGAAAACTTGTTATATGAAAATGCGTTTACAGAACCAAGTTTGGACGAGATGAAGAAGTTGACAAACATAACACTGGTCTTTTTGCTAAGGGTTTTTCACAAGTTGAAG
This sequence comes from Pinus tabuliformis, assembly GCA_031772625.1. NCBI lineage: Eukaryota > Viridiplantae > Streptophyta > Pinopsida > Pinales > Pinaceae > Pinus > Pinus tabuliformis. The sequence goes on along the minus strand of CM062820.1, from coordinate 1,423,628,261 downwards.
ACATTGACTATACTAAAACCTTCTCCCCTGTTGCCAATATCAAATCTATCTACCTTGTTCTTTCCCTTGCTGCCTCTTTCAAATGGGAAGGTCATCAGATGGATGTTGAATATGCCTTCTTGCATGGGGACTTGCATGAAGAAATCTATATGGAAAAACCTCTTGAATTTACACAAATAGACTCCATCCTTGTATGTCAGATTAAGAAATCCCTTTATGGTCTCAAGCAAGCCCCTCGGGCTTAGTATGCCAAAATGGATAGCTTTCTTTTAGATACTGGCTTTTCCAAGTGTCATTTGGACAATGTTGTCTACACCAAGAAAGTGAGTAAGTCTCTTATCATTATTTTTCTTTATGTTGAAGATCTTATCATTGCTGGTAGTGATCCTAACCTTATAAACCATGTGAAGTCCAGCCTCAAAAAGAAGTTTGAAATGAGAGACTTAGGACACTTGCATTATTTTATTGGTCTTCAAGTCTTACAATCCAAGGAAGGTATTTCTCTTTCCTAGTCCAAATATGCCTGTGATCTTCTACGCCACTTTCACATGGAAGAATGTAAGCCAACGCCTTCTCCCTTTCAGTCTGGAGCCAAAATTTCAATCACTTCTACTTCCCTTGAAGTTGAATCTACCTTATACTATTAGCTTGTAGGAAAAATTTTGTATCTGACCCATAGCCGTCCTGACCTTTCCTTTGTTGTTGGCCTTATTGCTTGGTTTATGCAAAACCCACATGAAATTCATTGGAGAGAAGCTAAAAGGATACTTCATTATGTTCGAGGTACAGTTCAATTTGGGATTCATTACAGTAAAGAAGCATCTCCTCTACTAGTTGGTTTCAGTGAACTTGATTGGGCTGGTGACCCTGATGATTTGAAGTCTACTGCAGGTTATGTCTTCACTCTTGGTTCTGGACCTATTACATGGGCTTGCAAGCAAAAGAGTGCAATTTCTCTTTCTTCAACAGAAGAAGAGTGTCATGGCATTGTAGAAGCTAGTAAGGAAGTCCTGTGGCTTCGTCAGATCCCATCCAAGTTTGGCTTTAAGCAGCAACATCCGAATACACTTTGGTGTGATATTCAAAGTGTCGTTCAACTATGCAAAGATCTAGTCCAACATCAGCACAACAAACACATTGAATTACACATGCACTTCATCAGAAAGCTCATTCATGACCATGTTCTTGAAGTAAAATATTGTTCAACTGATGATCAAGTTGTAGACATCTTTATAAAGGCTCTCAGAGAGGCGAAGTTTACTAAACTTCAATTTATGGTTGGAGTTTAGGAAGTTGTCACTAAGGGGGGATAGGATATAATGCCTCCTTCCTTCTCCTATTGTGTCATATTTGTAAATCCTTCAATCCTATCCCAAGTTGTTCTTAAGGGAGGATGTTAGGATATTCTAACATAGAGGAAATAGTTAAGTATAACTTGGTCTAGGGTAGAGTTAGGTAAAGTGTGTTTCTTTACTATGTACTTCTAAAGCTTACAATCTGATGTTCATGATATGTTCTAGACATGAAGTGATCTGATGGTTCATTCTCTCCTTAGTATTATCGATACTTGATATGTGGCTTAACACTCGTTTGGTCCATGATCTCTATTTAAAGAGCATGGAGGGTCATTTGTAAGGTGATCGTTCATGAGAGAAGATTATGTAAATTTTATTTCTTTTATTAATAAATTTTCTGAAGTGGCCGCGTTGGCTCAGGTCATGGGCTGTTTCCTTCCTTGAGGGTTTTAACCACGTCAAGAATACTGGCGTATTGATCTGTGATCTATTGTGAGTGGTGTCTTTGGTGTTCTATTTGAGGAACTTACCCTGTAAATTCCTACACGACAAGTTATCTCAACGAGTAGCAATCCTCTAGCAATATTGTAGCACGTGTAAAATTGACCAAATATGCTTAAAAAGATTGTTTTTTGTCCCTTAGGGTTGAATCATGACCCCTAGGCTCTAAATCCATGATTAAGTAAGATCAAACACCTCCCGAGCCTTTCCTCTTCTCCATTGCAATTCACCTTTCCAATTTGGGTTAGAAGACAAATTATGAATTGGATAACATACTAATTTTTTTTTATTGCCAGATCTAATGAAATTTTTCAATGGATCTAAACTCTTTGGAATGTAGTGATTGATTACATGTTATTTTCTTCATGCACGTTAGATTAGTTTTCTTTCTTTATTCTTAAGTTATGGCTTCTATTTCAAGCATTATTATTTCCATTCCATATACTAAGTTTCCTTTCAACGCAACATTTACATTTTTATAACTTAATTGCAAGTAGTATAGCCTTTAATTTTTTTCAATTAGGATTAACACTTACATTTTAGCAAGCATCATTTCCATTTCATGCAAATAGAGTAGCATTTCTATTTTTGTAATTATTTTAGTTGATTTCATGATATTCATTTCATTACATCACATCAACTAAAGGAGGACACATTGTATGTTGCACATATAGTGTAGACACCTCTTAAGTTTGTACTTGGGCTTGTCCATCCCAGGAGCCTCTGAGCCCTCTCGTACAATTTATCTATCTTCTTTGAATGTCTTTTTCACTTGTATCACTTATTTTTGCATTTACTACTCATGCAAGAGCATTGAAGGAATCATTAGCTAACCTACAAAATAGTTCATAAGATAATAATGATCTTAAAAGAAATTAAAAATGTACATTCAATATGATGCATCACAAAGCCAATTAAATAGTTCATTTTCATTAGTATGTGTTAACATAAACATAAACCACAAACAATAAAAAAATAAAATAATAGCCTTATAATCATTCACGACATATGCATGAAAGTGCATTGACTATGAGAGCTTCATATATTAAGTGAAAGTCCCAAGATTCAAAATTACAATGATGCAACACTAGCCCCAATAGTGGAACATCAAGTCGTGAGTTTCTCCTCCAAAGAAAGATATTCTCTCCTATTCCAAACTAGAGAAGCCAAGGTGAAAAGTTCAAAGTTGAAAGTCCCCTCACTTGAGCTATGAGGATGTAATTATTACAAATTCGGTGACTCTTCACCTCCCATGTGAGTCTTGAGCTTCTACTATAAATTTTAAAATTCCTATATGACCTTTGAACTTATAATAACTGTAGAAATTTCTAATGACAATTTACAATCCATGTGCGACCCTTGTACTTCCACACATTTTACATTTCCTCATTTTTTAAAATACAATAATTACATTCTAGGAATGATATGGAAAGATGCGTTGACACATATGACTTTGTGATGGCACTTGGACAAGCCATGACTTGGCATTAATGGCATGGAACTTCATTGTGATGTGCCCAAGCCAAGTCTTTCTCCTTGTTTCTATGACTTTGAGTTCTTCATGATGGATCTTTGCTTGCTCATATTCTTCGTCCAAAGAGTCTGGATCAATGTTAGAACCTTTCAGTTGAACTTGAGGTGGCACCATTCTATCATGGTCTAGGATTTCTTCATGTCCTTCATGATGATTCTTTCTTCTGCTCCTTCGCAAGTGCTCGCTTGTAGGCCTTCCTTGAAAACCTCCCTTAAGGGTCACATTTCCATGTTGAAATGATAGCACATGCAGATGAATTATACTCATCACATGCCAACATGAGCCGGAAAACCACCTATTCTATATTTTCTTGCTCATGGAATATATTGATGGTGATAAGGCCATAGGTAAGGTTTTGGAGAGCACAAAGCTAAAAATTACGGAGTTGAGGAGCATAAGGACCCAAGGAAGACCCCAATTTCCACTGGAATTCTGCAATGTGCAATAAGAGGTAAGATAGGATAAGGTAGTCCACAGTAAAAGGTTTCAGCCTATAAAGGGGACAAGACTAGCTACTGTAACTATGCAATGCGTAGTGATTAAGGGACAAGCTCAGTGAATTATGCAGTTGAGGGATTCAGTAACCTAGAGGTGACCTATTTCTCGCTAGAATTGTGTAATGCATAGTAGGAGACCCATTAGATGAAGGGATTACATATTTTGGCAAGTTGTGGAGGTGGGGAAACAAGGTTACACACTATAATTGTGCAATGCACAATAGATGAAAATGAGGCTTTGGAGACTATGCAATTGGGTGAGTTAGTGACACAGATAAGCTTCACTATCCACTACAACTACACAATGCACAATCCAAGGTATGGGGAACTAGGAACTACGTAGTTGACAAGGCTAAGCAACCAAATTTATGGTCCAGTCTTCAAGGTTGTTGAGTGTACAATTGAAGTAGACTATCCTCTAGAATGGTGCTATGCATAGTTCCAAGAGGAAGATGAAGCTTAACTGCGACTTAGGATTATGTAGTGAATAGTTCAAGGAGGGAGAAAAGTTAGCAAGTTGCAAAGACAGTGAAAGATCCAAAAATGATAGTGTGCTATCAATAAGACACGAGAGAGCAAGACATGCAAACAAGTCCTGAAATAGTGATTTCACAATCAGATAACATAAACACAAGCCAAAAGAATGCACAGTACCAAAAATCAACATGCATACCTTGAAACAAGAGCAAAGTGACACTTATTTCCAAGTGCAATAGTTGAAACATAGCTTTGCGACACTTAGAATGCAAGTTACGATGGAAGTGTCAATTCGAGCGAAAAAGTGTGTTAAGTTGTAGGAATGCGCCTATCACATATTCTTATGATATACATGATCAACTAATGCAGAAGATTGTGCCACAGGTGCCTCTAGTGGTGTGCTATGATGGAACACATGTAGGAGTGTAAACATCTAAAAGCAACATTTGTGATAGTAAGGAAAAGTGAAAATGACACTTGCAAAAGATAAAGAGACTGAAAGCGACACATGCTAATGTGAAGAGAAAGAAAAAGCAAAACTTGTGAAAGTACAAGCAAGCAAAACCCACAATCGTGAAAGTGAAAGAGACACTTATGAACGCAAGAGCGCACAAAAGTGACAATCAAGAAAATTCACCCAAATGATGATTCTTTTGCATTGAAGTATGAGAGATATTGTCAGATGATGTTGCACATTGACCATTGTCATGGATTGTATAGTGCAATTTCTATATGGATGGTGCAATTACTGTCAATAGTGACTACATAAGCATTGTAGCCAAACATTGCGCAAGTACTATTGCTAGTGACTGTGTAAGCCTTACTCCCAAGAATTGTGCAATGTCTATCTTCATGGATAGTAATTGACTACTAAGCTTTCTAAGAAGATGTGTGCTTATAAATGCATCAAAGGTTGAGTATATGTAAGCTACTGACTTCAACACTTTAGAATCTCAGAAGAAGACTTAGGCACTTGTGAAACATTAGCTGACCATGAAGTGACAACAAACAACTTGAAATTACACATTGTAAGATCAAAAGAAGACTCCACAATTGGAAAAAAAACGTTGGTAATCCCTTGAATATCCACAGAAGTTCAATCCTCCGAACATGTCTGACTAACGGAATATATATATATATATATATATATATATATATATATATATATATAAAACAAAAAATAGTTTAAAGTATAAAAAAAACCAAAATAACATGGTCATTCAAATATTAGCTATAAAAGCATAACAACATTGCTACAATTTGTATAGCATTTAAACATTAGATATGTTAAATAAGTTTTTGACTTAAAAAAGAGTAATCAATATTAATGTGATAATTCAAAGTACTGTGATAATTCAAGTATGAAATACTAGGTTTTAAAAATTATTCTAGGTTTTAAAAATTAGTTATAATTGAGCAATGTTGCAACAAAACATAGTTGTGCATTTTTATAAGGTGCTGATTGTGAGTCTTAGTGACAGAATTACGATTCCATTAAAATGCTGTATAAGGTTGTTGATTAGAAAGTTGAGTCTAAACTGTACAAAATATTGTAAGACAGAAGAGTTTTAGGCTGGAAGGCTAGATTCCGCAGTCTAAATATATATCGATGCTTTTTTTCGATGACTCTGATTATTTACTAAATGTATATTGATTGATGGTACATTTTAGTATTTGATAGGTTCAGAATAAACTCAATCGTTACGTAATTGCTTGGTTTTGAATGTATTGATTGATTATAGATTTTATTATCTAATTGATTTGGAACAGAGCCAATTGTTAAGCAAAGTGATACTTAATTTTGTTTTAAAGATTATTTTTACATTTTTCCGGCTTATGATCTATATCAAATATATTGAATCTCATGCTAAATACTTATGAGTTAAGAATAATATTGTATGAATAACAATGCTACATTCAATTCCATTTACTAAATCTGCCGTAAAGTTCTAAAGAAGTAATTGTTGGTAAAGATTTCGCACCCAAAACATTGTGGGCTAAGGATCAGTATGCAGACCACCAAGATTGAGCTGCCATCATTTACACTCTATTCCAAAAATGATTTAAAAAGAGTTTCTCATTACAGAAGAGAATACGTGATAGAGTTTGTTAGGGAAGTTCGAATGTGGAAAAATGTTCAATAAATTTGATTTTACACATTCCAAAAATCTAGAAAACTCATCTAATTGTACATAAGCCAAAACCTAAGATAACCTTAATCTTGAAATGAGGGCACAATCCCGAAAAAACAAAACGAAACATAGACCTATTGGTACACATAGAAATAAGGTGAATGACGAAATTTAATTGTGCTGTGTTTTGGTAAACTCGTCGCCACTAGATGGACGGATTTCCATAGGATTCAATATCATGCCTGATCAAGTTATCGCGGTATCTTGTTAGAAGTATTACACAAAGCTTTAGTATTGAAGGGTTTTCTATTTACTTCCCATTTGATTTCTCTAGAATTTGGTAGGACATTGATTTCTCTAGAATTTGGTAGGACTAGTCTAGAATTTGATAAGATTTGTTGACAATTACAAATTTAAGCTGTTAAATTATCATAATATTAACGCGCCTCAAGAGTTTTTAAAACTACTAAATCTATATCTACTATAAAAGATATATCTATAATAAAAAACTAATTTAAAAAAAAAAATTTCTTAAAATAATCACTATATCATTCCACCAATCATTCCACCAATATCTCCTGACATTCCACCGATATCTCCTAAATATACTTAATGCTGCTTTCCTACCTGAAGTACTGCGAGGCGATCCCCTTGCTCATCAGTTGGCCAATTTAATATTGCAACAAATTGTCAAACCGTATTTTCCATGTCTCCGGTTCTAGATATTGCAGGCTTTGCAAGGAAAGCAGGCCTTTCATCTCCGGCCAAACTTCAAAATTCTTCTCCCCGCGTTCGACAGCAGCTCCATTATTGCTCTCTTGGTGCTGATCAGATTCTTTATTCGGAGAGCAGAGGAGCAAGGCAAGTGCAGCCACACCAAACACGGCAACCAGTCCGCCTATGAGATATGGAACCGCCGACTTGACTGCCTGATGGGTATTATTAGTAGGGCTACCACCCATAAAATCGTGTGCTGCCATCATCCCAATCCTTAGGATTTTGGATTTAATGATTTCTCAGATGCAACCCAAATCATAGGAACGGATTATAAATTGTGTCGGGAGTCCTGGCTTGGATAACTATGGGGATTCTCAGGGAAATTAGAAGGCCATGTCCAAAAAGTTATTGGAAAATAAAAAAAATAAATGGAAGGCAATGTGTAAGCGTGTCCAACAAGTGTTTGAAAAAAATGTGAAAGAAAACATAAAGTTCAATTAATTAATACTAGCTTTGACTCGTTCCCAAAGAATATTATCATGTTTCCCCAAGAATATTATAATGTTTGAACGTAGAAAAGCCAACAGTTGCGTACATTGCAATAGAAGATGTGAATGGTTTCCAAATACGGCCATCATCCATGACAGCAGAAATCATAATTTTTAATTAAAATAAATATATCTTTCTATTTCGACACTACCTCTTAATTTGGTTGGTTGTCCAAATACGTAGAAAGACTAATATATTGCACGTTCCTGGAAAAATTTATTCAGTGGATCGATGAAACGACGGAAAGTATGGACAGTGAAACAATGGAAAGGATGGCAGGGTGGTCTCCTGTCATTTGCGGAGAGGAAGGACGGCCTTTGATCAATACTCCAGTTTATGTATATTATATTTTCGGCGATACCAAAAACAGTGTACTATTTATTAATTGTCACATGTTTATATATATATATATATATATATATATATATATATATATATATATTATAAGTTTTAGTGGTATAATTTGTGAAATTTAAAGCTGTTTTATGCAGTAAATTTATTCATGTATGAGAAGAACATTTTAAAATATTAAAATTTATAATATTGCGAAAAAAGTATCATGTGAAAAAGAAAAAACTTATCCAATAATAATTAGACTCGCTCAATTATTGAGGGAATAAATACTTGAATAGCAAGATGGTTGGTCTTGTGTGAGATGAAATAAATAAATGAAAGTGGGTTTGGACCCATGGTTTTCATAGCATATGTATTGTGTTAATAATATTTTCCTAGCTTATTCTACAAAAAACTATTTATATGTACTTCGGATTAGACATTAAGTTTGATTAGACATTAGGTGTCACGCCCCTACACCTGCGGTAGTCTTCCAACCGCTTATAGCGAGGTGCGGCACCACCGAACGCTTTCTTTTCACCAATACTAACATTCATGGACTACGCCTAATTCACTTGTCCTTACTTAGTTTGTGTTTCGCAACCAAGTAAAATTACATTTATCCTTTATACCAATGAACACCCATACTCATTCATTATCCACAGCAATTATAAAAGACAATAACAATTGCACAGTATAAAGGGGAGGGGCAACTCCCGAACAAGTCTGCCCGACAATATATATTATTCAATCTTTCTTCATAATAATACAATCATCACAAGTAATGCTTGGCAAGCTCCAAGCCAATACTTAGCTTCTTTTACAATATAGGCAAATCAGCCTTTTACAATAATCATGTGCACGCCTTGCACGAAGGGAGGGTACTCACCTAAACCAAGACCCCCTTGTCAATCCCGGCACAAAACAACACTCAAGACAACCTTGGGTACACCTTGCTGAACCCACAACCAACTCTAAGAATCACCAAGAATGCACCCTTGAATAGTGCGCATGAGTTATGCGCATCTCCTCTTCAAAACTGCGCACTTCTTCTTACTCCTTGAGCTATGCGAAGTTGTCTCTTCCAAACTTGCTCCAAATGAATCCCAACGCATACGTATATATACACATATTTGTGTGGAATCACTGTGGGTGGTGGCACTCCAACCGACCCCCAAAACATGGTTATCGCACCCTTCTGAACGCCCAAGTGTGTGTCGGCCTTGCCCACACCTTCCTCCACGCTCACTGGGTTATAACTCCATCATCACACTTATGCCTTAACCATTTTTCCAAGTGTCGCAGAATGTCCACGGTTTCGTCGCACTTTCGACGCATTTCCTCCGCAGCTCTGTTGCATCGCGCACCCGCCCGTGCACCCGCGCGCCCGTCGTGCACGCCGACTCGCTCGACGCCCAACCGCGGTCGTGCCCAGAGGCCTTACATTAGGTGTGGGGCCTAGAAGGCAAGAAGACTCTTTTACACTATTTTTTATATCAGGGATTTAAATTTACATATCGGTACAAATGTACTACATTATTAATAGATCTGATATTTATGTTACAAATGTACCATAATCTACACAGATCTAATTTTATATTGGTAAATAATTTGTTGGCTGTGTTAACAAGTGGTATCATAACAACGTTCTTGTTGGAGATAAGGTCTATGTAAAATTTATTTATAGGTGGCTGGAATGGAATCCCAATATATATTAACATTGAAATATACACATGAGGCTATAGAGGGTAAATCAAGGAGACCCTCATCCATGAACAATGAAGATTGGAAGAAGCTAGATCAAAATGAAATTGCCACTATTCAACAATATTTAGCAAACACAATATATTTTCATGTTTCTCAAAAAAAGGAGCAACCAAATCATTATGGAAAAAGGTTCATGATTTATATGAATGAGATATAAAAAATTATTTTAAATGAAGACATTGTTTAATTTTAAAATGAAGTAAGTGAGTCCAGTAGTCAAACATTTCAATGAGTTTCATATAATATTAAATCATTTCACTTCACTGAAAATTGTATTAGATGATGAGATTCATGCCTTGTTACTCTTGAGCTCAATGCCAAATAGTTGGAAAAGCTTGATTGCCACAATAAGAAATGTGTCACCAAAAGGGAAATTGTGTTTTGAATATGTTTCTTATAGTTTTCTAAATGAAGAAATGCCCAGGAAATCTATTAAGGAGGAAATGCCAAAATAGGAGGCATCAACACTTGGTGACGATGGAAGACAACCATATAGAAGGAAATTAAGGCATTCCATCTCTATAGACTAATTAAAGTCTAGACATGGAAGAATAACCTGCTACCATTGTGGAAAACATAGCCAATCAAAAAATATTGCAACATATTAAAAACAAAGCAAGATAAGCAAAAGACAGCCAACAACAACAATAATGAAGAAACTATTGTTGTCACATTAGATAGTGAGCTATTAATTATCGTTTCTTGTGAAGATGCATGCATTTATACTTGTTTTCATTATAGTGATTGGATATTAGATTTTGGAGCCTCCTACCATGCTACTCCAAGTTGAGAAAGTCTTATTTATTTTAAATCTAGAAATATAGGAAAGGTTCGCTTGGGTAATAACAACCTTTGTAATATTGAAGGGGTATCGGATGTACTAATAAATACAAAAGATGGTTGTTATTGCTTAAACATGTTAATTATGTACAAGATCTTGGAATGAATTTGATTAAAGGTTCGCTTGGGTTATAAAAGTCTTTGTAATATTGAAGGGGTAGGGGATGTACTAATAAAGACAAAAGATGGTGTTATTTTATTGCTTAAACATGTCAATTATGTACAAGATCTTGGAATGAATTTGATTTCAGCTGGGAAGTTAGATGATGGAGGCTACTTAGGATGTTTGCTAAAGGAGGTTGGAAAGTTGTGAAGGGTTCAGTGGTTGTTGCAAAGTGGCAGAAAATTGGCAATCTCTATGCATTAAAGTCAAAAGTACAAAATTCTAATATTGTTCTTGGTAAGGAGGAGTTTACACTTGATATATGGCACAAAAGGCTTGGGTAGATGAGTGAAACAACACTAAAATTCCTTGTTGAGAAAAAAAATAATTCTTGGTATAAAATGTATAAAATTTAAATTTTGTGAACATTGTGTCGTGGGTAAACAAAAGATGGTGTCATTTATGAGACATGGTCATAACAAAGATACACAGATATCAGATCTAGTACATTCTGATGTTTTGGGTACAATTAATATAAAATTGTTGGGAGGAGTTTCTTACTTTGTTACTTTTATTCATCATACATAAAAAAAGGTGTGGTGTTTCCCTATTAAAACCAAGGATCAAGTTTTAGACATTTTTCATAAATTTCATATGGTTCGTGAAAGGGAAACTAAACAATTGTTGAGATATATTAGAATAGATAATGGTGGGGAATATTGCTCCAATGCATTCAAAGAATATGGTAGCAAACATGTCGTAAAACATGTGAAAATAGTTCCTCACACTCCATTAAAAAATTGAACAACTGAGAGAATGAATTGGAAAATAATGGAGAAGGTGAGAAGTATGCCTTCAAATTGTGGTTTGTCGAAATAAGTTGTCTAAAAAACTTTCTACTTAATAAATCTGTCTCCCACAACTTCATTGGATGATGGAATTCTTAAATAGGTACGGAGTGGTAAATATTTATGTTATGCTCATTTAAAAATATTTGGTTGTAAAGAATATATGCATATTCCTAAAGAACATAGATCGAAGTTGGATGAAAATTCATTAAAATGTGTTTTCTTAGGATATGTTGATAATGAGCTAGGTTACTCATTATGTGATCCTTTGAAAAAGAAATTTATTAGAAGCAGGGATGCTATTTTCAATGAAGAAAAAAAATTTAAAACTAATGAAAAATATGTGGAGAAAGAATTGTTTAACTTCCATAAAAATAGGAAAATCAAACACCATTACAAGAAGACACATCAAAAGATATTGAGAAAACATTGCAATAAAATGAAAGTGAGGAACCACAAGGAGAAGAACCTGAGCAACAACAAAATCAACAGCCATTGACAGAAACTTCACCATAAAACTCATCAATTTTCAAGACTTCCAGGCCACATAATCCTTCACAAAGGTATTCTCCCTTAGAATATATTTTATTGATTGAAGAATTTGAAACCACCTATTTTGAGGAAGCAAGTGAAGGAAAAGATAACATCAAATGCAAAAGATCTATGTAGGAAGAGCTAAAATCCATACTTGATAATAAGACATTGGATTTATTTGAACGACGGAAAGGAAGAAAGGTTTTAATGAACAAGTGGGCGTATCAAATAATGCATGAAAGAAAGGAAAATCAACAAAGATTTAAAGTAAGGCTAGTAGTCAAATGTTTTTGGCAAGAACAAGGTATTGATTTCACAAAAAAAATTCTCTCTAATTGTCAAACTATCATCAATACGAGTAGTACCTGTTTTGGAGAATTTGGTATCTATGGATAAATAGTAATTCCATAGATACATAGCCATATCTAGAACAACATTTTAAAGTGTTTTAGTCTTTTCCTATAAGTAATAGATAAGATGAGAAGATAAGAAGACTTACTTGTAGTTCCGTTTTCCTCTCGTCTCCCTTGTATTGATCCTGTCACTCCTTCCCATACTTAATATGCTTGAGAAGTACCTGTAAACACAACAAAAAACAAAGAATCGATCAAAGAAAAAGATCTATTGAATATAAGTGAAAGGAATCAGATACAATTCAAAAATATAAGAATTATAAAACAATACAAACATATGGGAGAATGGTTCAAACACTTTATTGAATAGAAGAAGGAATTAAAACCATTGGTGTCTGATTCAAAGCCATTCCTCCAACTTGGATCCCATCCACATCACATAAAAAGCATGACAAACTTGTAGCATTACAATACTTGCATCAAAGCCAAATCTCACAGCAACATTATCTCCTTACAATTCAACATAATCCAGCCCCTAATCACTAAGATGAGTGGTCAATTTATAGGAAGATGAAGGAGGTTTTGTCATTATGGTGGCATTGAATGGCCTTCCATACTTAATATTAGTTCCATGGAGGAAGGGATGAGAGGATAAGGTTCACCTTAACTCATTCCTCATCCATTTTCTAGCTCATAGGAGTTGATAAGTGAGGGAACCTTCTAGATGACTCCAAAAGATAAGAATATTCCCCAAAACCTATGTGAATTTCGCTCAATCGCGCCCAGCGTAGGTGAAAGCAAGCCTAAGTGCTCTGTAGAGCACCCTGGCATGGACTTAACTACTCTGTAGCACACCCTTACATGGGCCTACCTACGTTGGTCCCTTTAGAGGCTATTTCTGGATGTATTCAAGTCATGAAACTGTCTGGGAAGGAGGCATTCAAAGGGGTTGCTTGTTTAGGGCATATAGCAACTGAAATTAGGGTTTGATGAGCCCTAAAACATTGATTTGGATGATGGGATTGATGTGCCCAAATGGATCTATATTAGTTGCCCCCTAAAGCATGAAGTCGGAAAAATGCCAATGTCGAATGAAATGATATACGATGTGATGAGGAGGTATCGAAGTGGAAGGTGACTTGCATCGATTACAATATATATATCATGATATTTGACTTTACATGAATTGCTGAGGGAGGGAATACCCATGCTCAGCTTCAGGGAAAAATTTAAGGATGCGAGTTTATCTTAGGTTTTAGAAACCTTGGTGAATCATACTTGTCCCTTATATGCAAATTGTAGAATTCTTGTTGATATATTTTTAAAAATATTTAGGATTCTAATTATTTTATATTTTTGTACAAAAAATTTGGCGATTTTCAATGTAAAATAACTTTATAGCATTAAATTTGGGCGAGTCATTTTTAGAAAAATGGAAATTAGCGAATCTTTTTTTTGGAAAAAGTGTAAAAAATTAGCCCACCTACGAATATTAGCCCCTAAACTTTTCCTCAAATTATAAACTTTCATTACATGTACATAAACAGTTGTTTACATATATAGACCCATGATTGGAATGAACATCAATGTAAAGCCATTGTACATATGATTCAGTACTCCTGAAGTTGCAGCCCAGATGAATAAAACTAGATCTGAGGTCTTCTATCTCGTTCAGTCGTTCGCTCAAGTACGAGTCTAACCATGTGAATATGTGATCTGAAGTCAAACATGGGAAGACACCATATGATTACCAGCCAATGATGTAAGCTGTTAACAGATGCGAGAGAAATCACCGATAATGATAATGATCCTCAAGGTACTGCAGTACATTTTACATGGTGTGAATGGATGATTTGATGTCGAACATCATACAAAGTCTTTCGGTCGAAGGCCATTTATGCAAACCTATCGTCGGAAGCGAGAAACCTGCCATTGTTGCATGCAACCCTCAAGGTACTGGAAGGGTGTTTCTAGGTCAACTTCTTGGATAATGTCTGATGTCAACAAGAAGTGACTCGTCACAAGAGGGCCTTGATGTATCCCACATCAACGACGCGAAACAAGTGTAGTGATTTTAGAGATGGAATTTTATTGATGACATAGGGTTCAGGAATGGTAGTTATGAAAATGAAGGTTTATGGTATTGAAAAGGATGAATTTTGATTGAATGACTTCTCTTGAACATGTCAGGGAAAATGAATTGGTAGCATTGACCCAAAACAAAGTGATGGATGGTATGATAGACCAACGGTGTGATAACCATCAATCTAGTAACCTAACCAAAATAGTCACAACGATGGAGTGAAAGTGTCATGTTGAAGAGCGACCTGCTACCATAAAGTGGTTTTCCCCTTTTTCCCATTTTCCTTAGTCATTGATAACCAATACCTCTTTATTTTTATCAAGCTTGAGGAGGATAACATATGCTTGTTGTATAATTCAACCCTTTGGGTGAATCCATCGCTATTTTATGTTTTAACGAGTCTAGCTAAGGTGAAACTCAGTCTTGTCTAGAAAGACAAGTTTTTCGCTATTTGATGTTTTGACAAGTTTAATGACAACGATAACTTGGTCCTTTTCATGTTTATATAGTTTGAAAAGGGACAAAAATAAAACTCCACAAGTTTTTTTTTGCAAATTAATCTCCCAAGCCCGAAAAAGTGTAAAATAATACAAGAGAGATATCTATTGACCATGTTCGATCAACGTATTCATTTTTCATAAATAATCTATCTCAGCTTGAAAAAGGGTTAAACTTATACTGAGTAGATGTCATTTCCAATCCATTAACGAGCTGAAAAGGACAAGCGCTCAGCAATATTTTCATATTTCGGGAGTCTGAAAAGAGCCTAAAGAGGACTCATTTTTAGGAACGAGTGGTGTCTAGGATAGCAACTGGTTCCGGTGATGTTGGAACTTCTCAAAACATGTTGATTTATGTGAGGAGGCTGGCTAATAAGACCACTCATTTCAACTATTCCTCAAGAAAGGGTAAAACAACCAAGTGAAAGCATATGAAAACAACCAAGGCTCATCTAATGAAAGATGTTGATAAAATGGCAATCACGAGGGTTAAAAATGGAAATGGGTTCATTTTTACACAAGCTTGAACCATAGGGAACTATGCTTGGATTCAGTTTCATGTTTACACAAGCTTGAAATGAAAAACTATGCTTGGATTTAGTTTCATTTTTACACAAGCTTGAAATGAAGAACTATGCTTGAGATTGGTTTACATGCCCCCAGCATGATGAAAGGGAGAGTCTCCTGTAACCAGATGGAAGTCACTGCAGTGAAGCAGGACGGTTATCCAACACCTTTTTGGCTTTGTCCAGATAGGGAAAAAGGTGAATGGGGTGATTCCCTTCACATAACCTACAATGGGAACTTAACTTTACCACTAGGTGCATTTCCCCCAAGCTTCATTACATTCACTAAGTAGACTACTTGTTGCTATCAGGTGGATGGAATGAAGGTTTGTTTACGAGATCAAGTGAAAGATTCGACTAGGATTTTACAAGATCTAATGAAAGACTCCACTTGGAACTTTTCTCTAGGGGTCCTTATTTCATTTTTTAATGAGCTTGACCCAAGAAAAGGAACTCTGCTCAGATTCCTTGTTTCATTTTTTAATGAATTTGGCACAAGACAAGGAACTATGCTCATACTCCTTGTTTCATTTTTTAACGAGGTTGACACAAGATCAGGAACTATCCTCATATCCTTGGTTTCATTTTTTAATGAGGTTGACACAGTAAAAGAACTATCCTCATATCCTTTGTTTCATAACTCATAAGAGGCCATGAAGGAGAGAGATGGTCTTAATGCCCCTAATACATGATGTACCACATCACTAAATTGATTGTCAGTTGATGTAGGTATGGAACGGGCCGCCACATAATTGACCTATGGCGGGGATGATACCATTGGTACAAAAGGACCAATTAGGGAAGATGGTTGACTAGAAGCCAAATTTGGATCGGTAAATGAAAGCTGGTCAACGGTGACAATTATGCCTTCATGTGGGAAACAAATCACTCGAAAGAGTGTTGAAACAATACCTCCCATGTCATAAACATAGTCGCACCTAGAAGTAAATTGTAATCTAAAGGGTCTGAGACTACCATCACATTGAGATAGATGATTTTTCCTCCCAAAGTAATAGGTAATTGAGGAAGGATCCATAATGGTTGACTGGTTCCTTTATTAAAAGCCAATAGTTTCTGGGTAACTGGCACAAGTGGCGGCGAACCAAGTGCTTTCCAAGTAGTAGAGGAAAGGATACTCATTGATGCACCTTCATCTATAATAGTGTTGGGTACAATCATATTACAAATCTGTACTATGATCTGGAAAGGCACATAAGAAGGAAGATGACATCCTACCAGTCGATTCCAATCAAAGGAAGTGACTAGACTACTTAGATGGGGTATCATAGAAATGAGAGTATTATCCCCTTGTGTTATGAGAACAAGAGGATTTTCCTCCTGTCTTGATGGAATAAGAGGGTTTTCTCCAAGATCATTAGAATCTGAAGAAACAAAAAGAACTTGAGTGGTATCATACTTACTCTCTTAAGGAAAGTTACAATTAACTGAAGGTGAAATCGGGTCAAATCTTACCTTGACCTGTTGATTTGGGTCAGGTATAGACTCACAGGATTCACTTTCAGAGAGTGTGGGTTTGACCGACAGTTGATTTGAGTTAGTCAATTCATCAACTAGCGAAGGATTAAGGAAGAGTCTGCTATAACCAGATGGAAGTCACTGCAGTGAAACAGGATGGTTATCGAACACTTTCTTGGCTTCATCCAGATAGTAACAAAGGTGAATGGGGTGATTCCCTTCACATAACCTACAGGGAAACTTAACTCTATGCTTCTTTCCATGAACTTTGTTACCACTATTTGATGGTGTGTCACCAACATGATCTCTAGAAGTTGATGACACAGGATGATGTGAACGAGAAGACCATTCTTCTAAGATTTGAGGAATATCAGGACAATTTCGAAGAAGATGGTCTCCCACAAAAAGTTTGCATGCATATGAAACTTTGTGAGGCTTGATGGATGGTTTCTCGCCAGATGTTGCATTCAAAGCAATGGTTTCTTGGTTGCCCCTCTGCTGAATTTTCTTCTTCTTCTTCTTCTTCTTCTTCTTCTTAGCCACCTAGTTACTAGTACCAATACTTTCACCAGGTGAAGAGGAGGAAGGGGAGGATGAAACAACTGAAGAAGAAATTAAAGGGTCAACTTTAGGATCAACTGGAACTTGATTTTGTCTAGTTGGAGGAGATCTCATTTGCAAAGAAATCACGACCTTTTGAACCAAGGAGGTTGAAAACAACCATATTGGTAAGCCAATGGTAAGTCTTGGAAGGGACAATGTGGCTGTTATGAAACTAGCTCACAAAAAGATAGAAAATATAGATCAACTCCTTAGAATTCAGCCTCTTCGAGGGGGAAACCTCCTTTACATTACATAAATGAACAATTCTTGGATGATTCAAATGACAAAACCTCCTTTCTATATATAGGAGTCTAAGGAGTACAATATAACCCAGTCGACCTAACAATAATAATATAAAGCCACAAAAATAACAATAGAGGGATTCTATGGGGCACAATAATAACAATATGGGGACAATATGGGCACAACGATATTAATAAGGGATACAACTAGAATAGTAATGGGGTAATCACTAGTATTATAGGGACCCAACATGCCCCTCTCCTTCAAAAAGGTGTTGTCCTCAACGCTTGAATCTACAAAAAAATGGAAAGCAAAATTATGGTCCCAGGATCCAAACCTGCTCTGATACCAAATGTTATGAAACCAGCTCACAAAAAGATAGAAAATATAGATCAACGCCTTAGAATTCAGCCTCTTCGAGGGGGCAACCTACTTTACATTACATAAATGAACAATTCTTTGATGATTCAAATGGAAAAACCTCCTTTCTATATATAGGAGTCTAAGGAGTACAATATAACCCAGTGAACCTAACAATAATAATTTAAAGCCACAAAAATAACAATAAAGGGATTCTATGGGGCACAGTAATAACAATATGGGCATGACAATATTAATAAGGGATACAACTACAATAGTAATGGGGTAATCACTAGTATTATAGGGACCCAACAGTAGCCATATAAGGAGCACTAATATTTCCAAAAGGAGGAAAAGGACTAGGATTGCCATCAAAAGGAATTCCTTGATCGGTGGAATCCGGATTTGTCGCCATATGTTTCAACCTAAGACCAACTAAGGAGTGCGTGTGGAGGATGTTATCCACAGTCAATTAAATTTATTTTAATCAAAGTACCATAGCAAAATAAAAAAGGGATAATCTAGGCAAAATGTTTACCAAGAAACTGTGAACTGCAGAACACCTCCCGGTGAACTGAGAAGTATGGGTAGGCAATCTCCCTGAATGCTGTGTTCGGTGTATCACACTATACAAGGCAGCCGACTCAGTTACCTAAGGATGGATAGCAACCTAGTGTTTTCCTCCCATATATAACCGAAAGCACTTGGAGGCCTAATCCATATAAG
The DNA here is from genome assembly GCA_031772625.1 of Pinus tabuliformis. Taxonomy (NCBI): domain Eukaryota; kingdom Viridiplantae; phylum Streptophyta; class Pinopsida; order Pinales; family Pinaceae; genus Pinus; species Pinus tabuliformis. The sequence continues at coordinate 1,423,609,224 of CM062820.1, read as the reverse complement.
TGTTATCTAATGCCAAACCGAACAATGAGAGCATTCCCATATACTTTACGTACTGTAACAACTCCCTATATACTCAAAGGTACGTGGATGAGCTATGATATACTCACGTACGTGGAATGGGGTATCACACTCAGGATGTATTGTAGACAAGTTAACGACAACTACTTTGTTTTACGACGTTAGAACACGTCTCTAGCCTAGAACCACTAAATGTTTTTCGTTAGGTGACAATGCTCCATTAGGTAAATTCAGATAAATTTTAAGTTGATCTTCTTTAGAATTTTCCTTTTAGGGTTCGCCACGTGATGTATGTTTTCAATTCCTAAAATACAACTAATATGATAAACATTATTTTCATTCAGTTGAATAATGAAAACCTTAGCTAGTAGGGATAGGGCAATTAGATCTTTGACAAAGAGCAAAGAGCACATCTAATGCAATTTCCCTAGCTATTCCTTTAATGCATTCACAAACTAAAATATGAATGATGTAAGTTTTACTTTTCAAATCCCTTAATGTTATGATGAACAAGAAAGAAACTAATGCACATATAATCAATCAATCTTTAACAAGAACAAAGACTTTATGAATGCTCTGTTTCGAAAGAAAAGAAGACTTTTACGACACTTTCTTTCGAACAAAGATTAATAAATTGTATCCTAACTTTGAATATGGATCGATAATGAAAAAGAAAAGATTTAAGAAACATTAATCAACCAAGTAAAAGTAGGGCTGGCAAAGGAGATAGAAACTTGTTTTCTAAGACATGACATCCATTGATCAATCAACAAGCAATTAAACATAGGAAATTTGGTAAAAAACTCAATCCAAAGGTGAAAATTTTCCCTAAGGTGGGTCAATGCAACTCAAAGAGGGCCTAACTGCGTTGTAGAGCACTGTCTCTCACTCAAGGGTGCTCTGCATAGCACTGTCCCCTGACCAAGCCTGCGCTGATTCCTGAGAGGCCACTGCAGAGTCATCTAACCTCAATTTTTTATCAAAATTCAATGCAAAAGAGCTTAAATACAGTCAATGAACTCAAGTAGGGTCTACAAGAATGTCCTAGGACATGGATAAGCTACTAGGAAAGGTGATAGTTGCCTAGTGGAGTCGCCAATTTGTTTTGGAGAATTTGGTATCTATGGATAAATACTAATTCCCTAGATAAGTAGCCATATCTAGAAAAATAGTTTAAAGTGTTTTAGTATTTTCCTATAAGAAATAGATACGATGAGAAGATAAGAAGACCTACTTGTAGTTCCGCTTTCCTCTTGTCTCCCTTGTATCAATCCTGTCGCTCCTTCCTGTACTTAATACGCTTGAGAAGTACCAGTAAAGAGAACAGAAAACAAAGAATCGATCAAAGTAAAAGATCTATTGAATATAAGTGAAACGAATCAGATACAATTCACACATATAAGCATTATAAAACAATACAAACATATGGGAGAAAGGTTCAAACACTTTATTGAATAGAAGAAGGAATTATAGCCATTGGTGTCTGATTCAAAGCCATTCCTCCAACTTGGATCCCATCCACATCACATCAAAAGCATGACAAAATTGTAGCATTACAATACTTGCTTCACCGCCAAATCTCACAACAAAATTATCTCCTTACAATTAAACATAAGCCAGCCCCTGATCACTTAGATGAGTAGTTAATTTATAGGAAGATGAAGGACGTTTTGTCATAAATGGTGGCATTGAATGGCCTTCCATACTTAGAATTATTTCCATGGAGGAACGGATGAGAGGATAGGATGTAGCTTAACTCATTTCTCATCCATTTTTGAGCTCATAGGAGTTGATAAGTGAGGTAACCTTCTAGATGACTCTAAAAGATAAGAATATTCCCCAAAACCTATGTGAATTTTTCTCAATCTCGCCCAGCGTAGGTGAAAGGAAGCCTAAGTTCTCTGTAGAGCACCCTGGCATGGACTTAGCTACTCTGCAGCACACCCTTACATGGGCCTACCTATGCTGGTCCCTATAAAGGCTATTTCTGGATGTCTTCAAGTCATGAAACTGTCTAGGAAGGAGGCATTCAAAGGGATGACTTGTTTAGGGCATGTAGCAATTGAAATTAGGGTTTTATGAGCCCTAAAACACTGATCTGGATGATGGGATTGATGTACCCAAATGGATCTGTAATAGTACATGGTCTTCTAGCTGCTCTAGATTTATAATTTGAGCATTTATATGTCAAGAAAACCTTCCTACATGGATATTTATAGGAAGACATATATATGGAGTAGCCAGAAGGATTCATTAAAAAAGGTAAAGAAAACTTGGTCTGCAGGTTGGAGAAGAGTCTATATGGGCTAAAACAATCCCCTAGTCAATGGTATAATAAATTTCACTCTTTTGTGTTTGATCATAATTTTAAAAGGAAAAATGAAGGTCATTGTGTATAGATTGAAAAACATGAAAGAGGCAATTTCATTATGTTGTTATTATATGTTAATGACATGTTCATTGTTGGGAAGGATATGATCATGATTAACAGGTTAAGAGAAGAATTAAGAAAGTCCTTTACAATGAATAATTTAGGACGAACAAGGAATATTTTGGGAATGGAGATTATACGTGACAGTAAAAGCAATAAATTATGGTTGTCACGACAGAAATACCTTGAAAAGGTATTGGAAAAATACAATGTCATTGATGCAAAATAAATAGGTGCACCAATTGCTTCTCATTTCAAATTAACATCCAAAAAATGCCCCACTACTACTAAAGAAAAAGAATAAATGTCCAAGATTCCATATGGTACTACAACAAGAAGTCTTATGGATGCTATGGTAGGAACTCACCCTAACAATGCACATTTAGTGGGAGTAGTGAGTAGGTTTCTAGCAAACCTAGGCAAGGAAAATTGGAATGTTGTTAAGTGGATCTTAAGATACATTAAAGGATCAATTGAGTATTGTTTGTTCTTTCAAGGTACTAATACCTTGTTGGAAGGATTTACAAATATTAATTTTGTAGGTCTCATGGATTATCGAAGATATACAAGATGTTACCATGGCGTGGATTATAGAAGATATACAACAAGTTACATCTATCCTTTTGTGGGGGTTGTGGTATCATGGGTATCTAGACTACAAAAACTGGTGGTTCTTTCTATAATTGAAGTTGAGTGTATGGCAGCAACCAATGCATGCAAGGAAATGATTCAGATGAAGAGGTTCCTAGAGGAACTAAGCCTACAAAAAGAAAAGTATGTATTGAATTGTGATAGCCAAAGTGCACTCCATCTTGCCAAAACCCCACTTTTCACTATAAAACAAAGCATATTGATGTTAGATACTATTGGATCCGTGAAGTGTAAGATAATGTGCTACTACAGTTGGAAAAAATATACATAGAGGACAATCTTTGTGATATATTAACAAAATGTTTTCCAAGGGATAAGCAAGATATTTGTAACAAAATGTTTTCCAAGAGATAATAATGATATTTGTATAGCCTTGGCTTACCTATTGCAAATATGACAAAAAAAAATGTTTTCCAAGGGATAAGCACGATATTTGTAGAGCCTTGGCTCACCTGTTGCAAAGATAACAAAATAAGACTTAGAAAGACATGTAACTAAGAGATATAATTTTGTATTTTTTCTCAAGTGGGATATTGTTTCATGTGACACTAAATAAATTAAATAAATAAATAAAAGCATAGTGTAATATTATGACTTCCTCAAACTTCTCAAAGAATTCTACAATCATGGTTTTGGCTTAGTGGCTTTAGACCCATGGTTTTCATAGAACATGGTATTCTGCCAATAATATTTTCTAGCTTATTCTGTGAGAAATTATTTATATGTACTCTTGGTTAGACATTAGGTTTGGGGGTGGGAATGAAAGAATATTGGAGTTGAGTGAATGGTTGTAAGTTTCTATTTGATGGAAAAGTTAAGGTTTTTGCCTCTAGGGATTTCCACTTGAATATATTGTTCATTTGGTTTTCTAAATTTCATTTACATTATTTTTCATATATGAGATTTAAATTTACATGCTAATATAAATCTACTATGTTATTCATAGATTTGATATTTACATTACAAATCTACGGAAATTTACACGTATCTAATATTTATATTCGTAAATAATTTGTTGGTTGTTTTAGCAGTTAGTTTGTAACAACTTTCTCAAGCATGATTCATCTTCTTATTTGACTACTAGTTCTTTATAGTCTTTTATTTTTGTGATGCATTAATTTTTTTCTTTCTTTCTTGGGATTAGTAAAATTAGAGAGAGAAATTAAACACTAACATTTATATAGAATATGTATTTGTATAAAAGAGATTTATATAGAAGACTAAAATTTATATAAAATACAAAAATTAGATGGTTCATTAATTCATAAAAAGTAGATATATATATATATATATATATATATATATATATATATATATATATATATATATATATATATATATATGTCTCGAAAACATAGGATTAATCTATCAAAATATAATAGAGAGGAAGTCTATAGATCTAATTAATTGACATAGTAAACCATAACAACTAAGCTCTTTTAGAATTTTGTATACAACCTTGACTAGTGGGAGATATTAAGCTCTCTAACACTTCCACTAAATCTAGACTATTACAAATAACAACACAAACAAATAAACCATTCCTAGGTGTTTTTTTTATTATATTCAATTGAATGATAATGAGTGTTAGTGTGTTTAATTTTGTGATATAACAGATGATTCTTGGATAGACCAATGGCCAAACTATTTTTCCAAAATAGAGAACTTTGCACCTTCTCTTAAGAGTTTTCTCAATGACATGGTGTGACATGTTGCTAATGTTGTTGATGTTGCTACTACATACTCTACTACATTTGAAGATTTTGAGGAAATGATGTTGCTACTATATACTCTACTTCATTTGAAGATGTTGAGGAAATTGGATGCATCATGGATGATATGATATTGAACCTATACCTAAATGGAATACATAATTGGAAGGGTTTTTATGATCATCAGTGTTTGCTACAAAATCAATGTGTATGTACTAAAAAAAGATATTGCCTTCATAAGTGGAATTTCAAATCCCATAATATGGTATACCTACCATGTACCTAAAGATTCTTTTAGTAACCTTATAATGAGCCCTTGAGAAATTCAATGAATTTGCAAATCAAGCTTACTCCATAAATGATATCTTACCTCATAGATGTAAGATACATGAGACTGCCTACAAATATCATGTAAAAAGTAGGATCAATTGTTGATCCTTTATCTATGTTACTTATCTTTGTAATTGTTAGAGTTAGTGCATTTTCTAGTTTTCCTTTATATATTTTGAACCTTTTGAATCAAAAAAATTTTCACCTTTAAGCCCATGAAAATATCTCATAAGACCAAATTAGTAATTTCAAACATTGTTCATTGAAAATTTGAAATCCTCCAACATTAAATTTCACACATATATATATATATATATATATATATATATATATATATATAGATATATATATAAAATTAAAATATTACATTGCTAATCTATTTCCATGTAACATTTCGGTTCATTACTACTTTCGTTGGACCCATTGTTGAGTAACTAGGAATCAATGTGACAGTACTAAGCTCATGGAGCTTTCCTTAAACTATACAATGCAGTTTATAAATGTTCTACCATTCAACCTTGATTTCAAATCTTTATAGTTGATTCACTTAGAGTTCCTCTTCTAAAATTATCATTTAAAAAAAGCCAATTTAACATCTATCTCATAAACATGCCAACTATTTTGGGATGAATATACCAAAACTTCTCATGGAGAAAATGTCTCCATTATCAATAATAGGTTTTTGAACAAACCCTTTTGTAACATGTTTATATTTATTCTTTTCAATCTTTCATTTATCATTAAATTTGTTACATAAATCTCTTTTACTCCAATGCTTGCTTTCCATTAGAAAAATCTAGAGGATAATTTTTTTAGTTATTTTCAATTTTATTGTTTTCTTCCTTCGTAACATGAATCCGCTATTCTTACTTGATTTATTTTTCAAAGGAAATTACCTAACCTGATAATGAACTTCTTGATCAATAACATTATGTTCTACATAAATTTCTCGTGGATTTATTTTGTAATTTCTTAAAGAGACTATTGTGGAATCTAAATCATTGTTTGTAGAAGAATTGTGAATTATTTGTTTTTCTTATATTGAATATTATCTTTGTACCTATAACCTTATTTTTAGTGGAGCTTATTGTCCTATAAAGTCCACTTATTTATGTATTTATTGGAAAATGAATCTAACTTCCAACTATCTTAATAACTTAATCATCTCATGATTGGTTGTTGTTCAAATTTAACATCCATACTTACTCTAAACTTATGGCTAAGAAGATGACAGTTTATATGCTTTAGAGTGCTTATATAGCCAATAATGCTATTTTTTCCACTTACCTTATCAAGTTTCTTTTACAATTCCTTTGGAAGATGTGCGTAACCTACACAACCAAAAAACTCAAAATGTGACAAAATTGGTTTCATACCACTCCAATCTTCTTGAGGAACTTCATCCTCCACACTCTTCATTGGAAATCAATTTACTATATAAACTTGAAAAGAAAAAATTTCATCCCAAAATTCGTTTCTTAGATTTTTAGCCAAAAGCATACTTCAGCCCATTTTCATTACGATTTTGTTCTTCTCTTCAGCTACTCCAATTTACTTTGGAGATTACTTTATTTTAATATACTTTTCGATTCCTTTATATCTACAAAATGCTACAAATTCTTTGTAATAACACTCACCACATGCATCTAATTTGAGTACCTTAATGTACTTATTACTTTGTTGATTTGAATTTTCCAAAAAATTATGATTTATTCTTGACAAAATATGTCGAGGTCATCTGTCTAAAATGATAAATATATATTTTAAAATAAAAATAACCTCTTGTTGAATATTTTGCATCGAACCATAGAGATTTTTGTATATCATTTCAATTAGTTCCTTGGCTTTATAGAAAGCAATTGTTAGAAAACTATGTTTTTGGTGTTTAGTTGGGATGTATCTTTCACAAGATTTATCTTAAACATTTATCATGAGGAGACCTCTAATTAAAAAAATTTAGTTTAAAATACTAAGACTATGAAATGTTAAAATGGTCATATCTATGATGCCATGCCTAATTAATATTGTGTTGACATTGATGTCAATGTTAGGCTTAGACTGAGAATGCCAAATTTTGGGTGATAATATCTTAAATATTGTTGTGATTGATGTTAAAAAAGGGGAATACTGCATATGACCATGATAATTATTGCCAGATGAATATTGGTGTAAATACTTCTTGGATACCTAATTTTTCTTGATGGATAGTTTGGATACCCTTTATTGGAAGAATATTTTACTCTAAATACTGAGCTCAAACAAGGGAATATTATATATGATTGAAATATGACTCTAATGCCTTCCCATTATATATGGCACTCTCTCCAACACCATAGGAATGAGGATATATGGGATATTATGTTAGGTCAACACAAACATTTATATAGGTTACCCTCATAAGTGAACATAGAAATGCTCTAAATAAATGACAAATGATTTAATTTGAAGAACATTTAATTGATAAGAGATCTAAGGTGAAAAAAATAATTCAGAGAATACTTTTACAGCCTTGAAGGTGGACAAAAATATATTATTCTTGGAGTGAATGAGTCATATTGAAATTTTATTTATAAATTTTTTTGGCATGGTTTATATAGTAAAAAATGGAGGTGGTAAAGGGGATAATTTTTTGTACCTATAGCATAAATTTAAGAAACTAGTTGGTCATTGTTTTAGAGGTATGATCCAAGGAAGTTAGGGTTCTATAATGATCCCAAAATCTAATTCAAATAGGAAAGCTTAGAATTTTCAATATAAATTTACCTCTAGGATGTTTCAGATAATGAAGCTTGGATGATATAGAGGGGAGATGCTTGCATATCTATGATAGAAATTCTAGAATTTTGCTCATTGTAATTTTAGAGATATGATCTGAAGATGTTAGCATTCTTGAATTCTCCTGAAATATTCTTTAGATATGTCAGCTAGGAATATTTTCTATGAGTTTTATTTGATGAATCCTTTCTTAATAGAAACCTTATTCTTTATGTTACTATAGATTAAAATATATGATATGAGGAAGTTACAATTGTTTGTTTTTCCTAAAATTGGCTTCAAACAAGCAAACATGGCATTTTCACTATAAGAATTTTTTTGGCATGTTTCAAACTATGAAATTTGGAGAATATAGATGGGAGATATTTTTCTACTTCTAGTAGATATATTATACTTTTGTTCAATGAAATATAGAGATATGGTATTAAGATATTATGGTTCCATAATGCTTCTAAAATCTATTTCAAATAGGTTACCTTGGAATTTCGGTTATAGATTTTATTATGGGATGTTTACAAATGTGAAACTAAGAGAACATAAAGGGGATATTTATATGTACCTATATTATAAATTTCATACTTCAGCTCGCTATAATTATTTACATCTTTTGCAAGGAAGTTAGGGTTCGTAATTGATCTTAAAATTTGCTTGAAATAGGTCAGCATGGCAATTTTGCTATAAATGTTTTAGATATTTCTTACTCTTAAATGTTGAGGAGATAGAGAGGATATATTTATGTACATTTTGAACAAATTTCACACTTCCATTCAATATAATTTTGTTGGAATTATTTCTAGTCTATTGGTTGTAATTGATGTCAACTTGTTTTTGTTATTACATAACAGAAAAAAATTGTCTAAAGGAATAATGAATACATAGGTGTTGCCAAATTAGTTATAGTTTTAATTTCAAGTAGATTGAAGAATTTCAAGTTTGTGATACATACGCTACTTCTATGAGATAAAGGCACATACATATGAAAATGTTAAGAACAAAAGTCATTTACACAACCCTATGTGTGCAAAATAAAATACCATAGGCTCTTTCCATGGATTTGTCCCATTGTAATAAAAGGGATGATGCAACATGGCCATACCTCAATATGTATATAGATACACACACACACAAGGAGATTAAGGTGGTTTGTGTGCACTTGGATAGATCGATAGAGAGATCATATGGTCTACTCACTTGTTTTGGCACTAGAGCTTACCTTATGGACATTTGGATTTATTTTGTTTTGGCTTATTTGTTTTTTTCTGGCATGAAATCAAGGAGAATGATTGAATAATTTCCACTAGAGAATTTGAATAACCTTGTTGCAGGAGTTATATGTTAGAAATGAGTATGCTATCATGTTTTTGAAGTACAAGGACATTTTTCACAACTATTTTGTTTATTCTAAGGCTTTGCATTATTCATAATATTTTGGCTATGTTGCTAAAGTTGGTTGCTGACAAAGTTTGTGACAATTTCATATTTCTGAATGACATGATTAGTATGCGTTAGAATATGCTTTTTGTATTTAGAATATGATGGTACATCAAAATTTAAGGCAGTGGGTCAATATTTTTGTGTTCTAAGTATAGATATTCACTTGATAAAACAATTGAATGCAATCCTGCTGTGTTGAATGATTACTATTTTCAAAGGTATGCACGTTGTTTTTGTTACTGAATAATGTGTACATATGTGGATCTTGTTTAAAACAATCATGTATACTATAGGAGTAAATGAAATTTGATTAGTATTGTTGTTTTTTATTGGTTTGTATAAATATGGTTCCTTTTATTGGTTGATTGATGTATGCCAGAGCTTGAAAATGTCACTATGATGCATGGTATGCTTCTGTTGAGTAAGATAGAAATTGTAAGCTACCATGGTTTGATGAAAAGAATGAGAGTATTGATGAGTTGTTACTAGTATTTGTGATAATTTTATATTTCTTAGAGTATTTACACTGAAGAAAGAAAGAAGTGGAGAATAATGCTTAGTTGGTTAATAATGATCTGTGATATTAACGTTGTTGTTATGTATGAGAACTAAATATATACATGTATCCCCTTAATAAAAATCCAAGACATATTTTGATTTGATTATGTATGGTATTGTTGTAGCGGCTACAACCACCCTCCAAAATTTTTCCTTAGCTTTGTTTTGGAGCCTCCATTCCAACATTCACAATAGCTTTCCTTTCTTCGTCAAGTTCACAAGCCTCATTGTTTTTCTTGCAAAAAGGTAGCTTGTCGATAACAACTTGATCCATTCCCCTCACAAGCTCTTCACCCAGACTTGGTCCAGTTGTAGGCTGAGGAACTTCCCCATGAAAATTATGCATTTCTGGAGGGCAAGCAGCCTTCCCTCCAGAAATTACGCAATCCTATCTGACAGCTTGCTGGTCTCCAAGGTTGCACAATTCTTCCTATCAACAATCCCAGTAGGAATTGCACAATTTTCCCCAGCAAGACTACTCAACCCAGAATTTACGCAAATCTGGGTAGTAGTTAGTTTTTTTGCCCAAAAATTACACAAATCTCCTGAGCAGTCAACCCAGCTGCCAGCCAGAAATGCGTATTTCCTTCAAGAATTCGAGTAGTCTCTTGCATGTGCAACTGAGTTGACCAGTTCCCTCCGGGATCGAGCAAAACAGACTTCCATGCATGGGATGCTTCTCCTAAGGCAACATGTAAAGGCATCCCTTGTTTCATGGATCTATGTTTAGCAGTTGGAGGTTACATTTAAGGATAATTTCAAAAAACTCATACCAAGTGTCATCTTCCCTAGATTTGTTGGATGCGCATAACAACATCGATGTTATTAAAGCTCATCAACCAGAGGCTGCAGAGCTCATTCTTCACATCAAACTTGTAGCTCTGACATCCCACATCACATCTAGGAGCAGTCGGCACATTCATCTCATATGTTTTGGGGTAAGCCCACTGCCCATGCCTTGTGTTGCATTTTTGTCGCTTTTTGTGTTTTCGTTTGTACGAGTACTGTTTTCTTAATTTCAGTAAGTGCTTGTGATAGTTTACATGTATATTAGCTTGTCCTAGCACCGTTTCATTTTTTTCTCAACATCTCATTGTTGTCGCATGCATGAAACTATTTTCGCGAACGATTGTTGATTCGGCGACTCGCCTCACCCTCATGCATGTTGCTCCATTTTCTAAACATATCATTCACCATGTGTATGCATGATTATTCACTTATGCTTATACTCAATATCAAGATGCATTCACACTCACATTCACTTTTAGTTGCCCATTGGCAAGTCTGGCCAACCTCGGTCCAAACTCTGCCCCACCAAGAGCCTCACCAAGACAGCGTTGCGCAATCTTGAAAGGGAAGGCTCTGCCTTCCTCCCTAGAAATGTGCATTTCTTCCCACCAGCTATTCCCCAGGCCTGCTTTGTGCAATCTTGAGGGACAATGACTACTGGCCAAGAAAATCGTGTAATGTAGTCACTAAGCCTGTAGCCATTTCCAGTTGAGATTGTGCATTGCATCATCCCAATAATGAGAAGCCAGATTGGACGATGCACTGTGTAGTTCCAGCAGTCAGCCAGTCTCCGAGCAGGCCAAACTGTGCCTTGTGTAGTATTGGCAGTCAGTCTCCCGACCTCCCCACCAAAATTGGGAAACCTTCATGATCAGTCACATAGGTATGTTGCAAGTCAGTTCTCAAGTTCATTTTGGTTTTGGATTGACAAATTGCTTGCCATGAGGGTTTCCATGTCCCCAGTTATTGCAGGTGCTCATCTGTCACTCAACAGTGTAGGAACAATGGTTTCCAAGAGATCAAAGTCAAAGACACGTTCAGAGCACACCTCGAGATGCAGTCGATTAATTGTCTACGAGCTTGCCTACTTATGAAGACTTCAAGTTGTTCACAGACAAGGACATCAAGATATGACAACAACAACGTCACAACAAGAAACACCATGAATAGTAGCTGAAGGTAGCATATCGAATGTAGCAAACACAGTGAATGCAATGAATGCAAGAGGAAGGATGTTGGCAACACAGAGGCGGGACAAAGTTGCAAGATCAAGCAGATCCACTGATAACGAGAGAAACTTTGGAGACTCAGGCTATGAGGTGACGGTGTGAGATGAAGGTCGCGCGAAGATAGAGGATGGGGCAAAGAAGGATTTGCATGTGCTGAAGCAGCCACTCAAGGAAGAAGATTAAGCTACACAGATAGACAAATGAGTTCCATCAAGATCAAGAACAACAGTGGGTGCAATGGGCACTCACGGATGAAACTTTTCCCGTACAAGTTAAGATCCATCCCAGAAGCTAACACGGAGTAGACATGGTGAGAAGTGTTGTTGATCACATGCAAGGGATTAAGCAGCATGAATGTCATTGTGTGCATGCATGCAATCCAACCCATTCAACACACTCACCAAGGCGAATACAAGAAGCAAGTCCAACTGGAGCTAAACATCTACTTAGGCAAGTTGATGTGCATGACCACCAACACACAATTGAATATCAGCACGAACACTATCCATCAGTGTTTTGCTAGTTCAGTCACACCCAAGAAGACCATGTTCATGTTAGAAGACAAGTTGGATGAAGGTGTCGAACCAATGCACAGGTTGCAACGGAGGAAAGAGTTCACTTCAATAAGATGTCACCATGAGGTGCATGCACAACATCATGGATGACCAAGCTTGGCATCATCTCACCACCTTCACCATCACAAGCATGTTAAAGAGTTGGTCTCATCACAACAGACCGAGTGTCAGCGATGTAGTGCATGTCTTGCTCAAGCCATGTTGTCTCACATGAGCACATTTGCATTCTAATGTTGAGTCATGTCAAGTGTAATACAAGTGTCAATAGTTGGATGTAACAAACATAGAGTAGGTGAAGAATCATGAGGGTAGTTGAACTATCACAAAGGGGTATGTCCAGGGTCAGCCCACCCTTTTTCTATAAATAGTCCCTCATAACTCATTGTAAAGGATTTTGGTCATCCAAGCTTCTGATAGGACTATCTTGGAAAGAGCTTGGACAGTATTGTAATGTGCCTTGGCTTATCCACTGCACAGAGCTAGTTCATCTCTTTGGAGGAGCAGGTGGATGTGGTTGTAACGTTTCGATGTTCGGGCTAGCAGGTTTACATGGATGTAATGTATGATTAGAACTTACAATTCTTTTGATAGTAAGAGCCAACACGTTTTCACACATGTATTGTATCTATTGTAAGACTGATCTTTAACACTTGTAATGCATGTTTCTTTAACCCGTGTTTTACATCCGAACTGTTTCATCTATTGTAACGCATAATCTATTAATGGAAATGTGTTTTTTATGTTGTTAGTGTTGTCCCGTCCATGTCGACTACTCTGTCGGACATCAGACAGACCTTTCACATGAACCTTACTGTAACAACCATTGCGCTCGTTCAGACTGATCCGTGAGTGTTGTACGTGCTATATTACCTTGCATGTTGTTACTACTGCATCCGAGTGGAATGCTCCATTGGAAGATATGTATGACTTGTCTGTTGTGTGTTCCTAGCTGAGTTAGGACTGATCCCTTTCAACCTGGAATTCATTTCACCCTCATCTCAACCCACCTTTGTTAGAACCTCTCATACACCTTCCTTGACTCACTATAGTGATCACACCCTTGCTACTGACAGAGTTATCATACTTGCCTCTGTGCGACATCATGGTCAAGGAATTACCATACGACCCACTGTTGGGACTCCTACACCAAATGGTCTGAGGTATGATTGAGATTTCTTACCGGGGAGTTCCCCTTACATGTTGGCAGGTCCAAAACGATCAATAGGTACTGAATGGTTATGGAGTGAGATTTTATTGCATGTAGAGATATTTATTATTTATTTGAGATTTGTTTATAAATGAGCTTCAAGGTATTAGTGGGTCCAGTATGAAATCTTGTTGAAATGTGTCCTACAAGAATTGCGTTTTTACAACTAGATCTAGTGTGAAATATTTTGAAACGTGGTCCACAGAGGATCTGAGGATTAAATACTTTAGTAAGGTTGTAATAGCTTCCTTCTGGTGGTATCTAGTAAACTTGGTCAGGGAGTAGTAGCTTCCTTCCAGTAGTAGCTAGAGAAACAAGAAGAGGTGGTATCCTCTAGTAGATAAGATCATGCACAATGGCAAGATGTAAACTAAAGATTTTTCTTAATATAACAAGAAGAAGACAAAGACAACAAAAATGGTGGTTTTTCCCATTTGCGTTTTCCACCTAAAATACAATGTTGCTATGTGTTATTTGTTGATGTGTTTCTCTTTGGATTTATTACATGTTTCTTATAATACATTGTTGTTATGCTAACTTAGTTAACAATTAATGAAAAATCTTAAAAGATAGCTAACCTACATATATGTTGTTTGTATTCATTAAAGTCAGTTGTTGCAAATCTAGCACATCGTAAAGAGGCAAAAACCACCAAAGTTTGATATCTGACACCAATATCAAACCATATCATTATTACATGGTGTTATGTTTGTCACAATCTCAAACATGGCCAAAGAATGTAGGAAGACCAAAATTTTCAAGCCTTCAAACCAAAAGATGAAGGTAATTAATATTTAGAATAAGAAGGACCAACAATAAGAGACATAGGGGAAGACAATCTTCGCTATAGATTATTGTACCTAACGCATATTCCTAAAAGGACTACAAAAGTGAATGTGATGTACATGGGCTAATGGGAAGCAAATTCTAGTAGCATAGGATGTCGATGACAATTAGGTCCATAGGATAACCTTATGCATATGATTAAGGGGAGTAATGCATGAAAGGGTTTACATGTTTGTTGGTTAAAATTTAATGATGACTCCATCTGTTTCTAGATTATTATTTTGATGATGGTTTATGGTACTAATTTTGCATTTGGGATCACTATTGTGATCAAGATGGGTCATTAAATATTGGAACAGGTTCAAGGGGATATTCTCATATTCTTCTGATAGTTCATTGTTGGCGTTATGGTCCCTTAAAAAGGGAAAATTTCCTTAAGGAGTTTGTAGTTATTTCTTGTATGTTGAAGAACCTAGTATGTTTTTGGACCTAGGATGAATTCATGAGTTGTTGATGGTGTCCAATATTATAATGTTGTTGTTTTTGTATAGATCAGCCTTCTTACATTCTATCTCTAAATCTTTGTTTATTTTTTGGAGCCTTCATTGATGAGGAGAGAACATGTGTGTCAATTTGAATAACCATGTATCATTATTGTTTCACTTTTTGGTATATTGACCATAAAGAGAGACATTAGGTCCAACATGCCTTGTAAAAGTAAGGACATTTGATGGAATGATGTAACTTGAGTCCATGGATTCATGTGTCATCTAGTGATGATAGGAATGTTTCTACGAGAGTCATATATTTAATCCTTATTATATCCATGTATTTCCTACAAGGAGATTTGTTATTGTATTGCATGTCATTGGACATCATTAGCCAACAGTCAGTTAGTCACTTCCACTAGGCAAAGAAGTTTATCTAGAAGAAAAAGTATTGTTATATTTACATCCTCAATATATACTCAGGGGAAGTGTGGTCAACATATGAGGTTATGGTGTTTCAAATAAGATACTATCAAAAGATCAATTTTATTGTGTTGAGGATATCAGGGGCAATATTTATCTCACTCTTCAAGGGAAAAAATTATAAATATATTTACCACACCTCTTCCCCATGATTCATCTAAATACTGTTGACAATAGTTGGGGATTATCTCTACTTCTTCCCTCTCTTAATCTCTTTAGAAAAACAGGGGAGTATGGGCTCAAGGGGAGTTGTGGTTCTTTGCTTTCAAGTAAAAAAGATAGAATTTGACATTTTATATCTGCTTCTAAGGAAGGAAAGGTGCATACGTATGTTGGTCTACCCTTAGACAATCATGTATTATCACCTATGGTGAGAAATTTAAAGTGTGTGTATCTTCTGTAGAACCTGGTACATTTTTTCTGATCAAGAATGTATTGAAGATCCTTCCATGTAGTCTTAAGGGGAGCATTACCCAAATTAGCCACCTGAACTTGAGAAAGATAGGAGTAATCATCTCATGTGTTAAACATTTGATATACTTCAAAAGGTATGGTAAACAACAATTGTGAGGAGATGACTACAACCCTAGCATGTGGCCAAGGGGAGTATCAACTATTGATTGTTGGCATTATACTCTCTTTGTGGAAGAAAAAGGGAAAGACATCAATGGAACGACTTATTTTTCATATACTATTTGACCTTGTCTCATTATAGGAGTATGATGACAAAAGGTTGTAGGAGTCTATATTTTATTGCTACTCATTGGATTTATTATGCTACTACTTGTTAAGAATACGGTTATTGTAATGTTGCTTGTTGTTGACCTATGGTTGTGTGATAATAAGATATTTTTGTTGATGGTGTATGACTAGGAGAATCTACATTAATTCAAGAATATTTTTGGATGGTGTACATGTTGCTTCTTCTCAATGATATGTAGTGAGATTTATCAATAAAATGTTTATGCTCTGGCACTACCCTTTTGCATTGATGCTAGAGGGGGGGAGATAAGGATTTGATCCTTTCATGTTTTGTAGGAAGTTTCCATCAATGTTGAAAGGGGAGATTGTTGGAACTATGGCTAGTCTATTTGGTTCGAAATGATGTCAACATGTTTGTCTTATTGCATATACGATAGAAATTGTCTGAAGGAATAATGAATACACAAGTGTTGAAATCTTAGTTACACGTTTAATTTGAATTATATTAAATACTTTGAATTTTGTCATACATATGATACTTCTATGAGATAAGGGCACGTATATATAGATATGTCAAGAACAAGATTTGTGTACACAACCCTATGTGAAAAAAATAAAACATTGTGGGCTCTTTGCATGGATTTTTCCCATGGAAATGAACAAGCCGATACAACATGGTCACGCCGCAAAATTTAGACATACATAAGGAGATACAATGTTTTTCATGTGCACTTGGAGAGATCGATAGAGTAATTATATGGTATACTCACTTATTTTGGCACTAGTTCTTGCCTTATGGAGATATCAATTTATTTTGTTTTGGCTTATTGGTTTATTTCTAGCATAGGAAACCAAGGAGAATGACTAAATAGTCTACCATTCGGTCCTTTCAATAACCTTTCTACTATGGTTATCTATTATAAATTAGTATATTTTCATGTTTTGAAGTGTAAGTAATTTGTATATAGGTCTTATAATTATTTTGAAGCTCTGTATTATTAAAACAAATTGGTTATGATGTTGAAGTTGGTTATTTTTTTTTGAAGAAAATTGAGGTTTTTGTTAAGGCAATAAAAATTTACATACGTAGATGCATAAGCATTTCTATTTCTATGTGTTCTTAGAAGACACAAAGACTCTGGAGCTGGTTGTTGGTAGAGTCTGTGACAATTTTATGTTTTGAGCGAATTGATTAGTATGAGTCATAATATGTTCTTTGTATTCAAATTATGATGTTTCTTTAGAATTTAATACAATGGGTGTTATGAAACGAGCTCACGAAAAGATAGAAAATAAAGATCAAAGCCTTAGAAATTAACCTCTTCAAGGGGGTAACCTCCTTTACATTACACAAATGAACAATTCTTGGATGATACAAATGACAAGACCTCCTTTCTATATGTAGGACTGTAAGGGGTCATAATATAATCAGAGCCTACATATTAATAATAATGTAAGGGCCCAACAATAAAAATAGAGAGCTTCTATGGGGCACAATAATAATAATGTGGGGACTACATGGGCACAAAAATATAATAAGGGGGTTGCACTAATAAAAATAAGGAGTATAGGGACCTAAAAAGCCCCTCTCCTTCAAAAAGTGGTGTTCTCAATGCTTGAGTAATTCTGGATTCTTCCGTATAAAATTATTGTCCTCCCATGAGGAATCTTCAGTGGGTAAGTTCTTCCACTTGATGAGATACTCTGAAATTCATCGATTTCATAGCCATCGGGTTCTTGTTTCCATGAATGATTTAGGTTCCAATATGATTTTTCCTTCCTCATCAAGTTCCGACAATATTGTCTGAATTGGGAGCTTTTCACCTATAAACTTCTTTATGCATGAAACATGGAAAACTGGGGGCACTCAGGAAGATGCAAGACACTCGAATTGGTATTCCATAGTACCAATATTTTGTAACACCTTGTAAGGACCATAGTACTTTGGTGATATTTTATTATCCTTCTTAGCTTGCTTGAGGGACATTTTTTTGTATAGTTGTATTCGTAAAAATACCCAAACTCCTACATCAAAACTTCTTTCACTGCGATGTTGAACTGCCTATTGTTTCATTCGATTCTGCACCAAAGTGGGGTTATCCTTTAAAATTTGGAGAACTTGTTGTCGATTCTCGATGTGATATTTCACTACTAGAACCTTTTTCTTCTTGATATGTCCTTCTATCTTGAGAGTTTGAGGAGTGGTAATTCTTGCCAATACATTACAAGATATGGTCGGATTCATTTCTTGATGCTCGATGTGATCTTTCACTTCTTGAACCTTTTTCTTCTTGATATGTCCTTCTATCTTCAGAGTTTGGGGAGTGGTAATTCTTTCCAATTATTTACAAGATATGGTTGGATTCATTTCTTCTTTCTCTAGGGTTGGTTACTAGTGTATATCCTCTTCTTTTGATGTTTCTTGATCCTTTTCTTCCTCCTCTTCACAATCTATGTAAAATTATTTTTTCTCATCGCACTTATGACCTTTAGTGTATTTGCTATCACAACTGTAACAAAGCCCCTTTTCTCTTTTTTCTTCCAATTGTTGTGGTGTAAACCTTATAGGTTGTGGAAGGCTAGGAGAAAAAATACTTCCATATTTATAGTTGTGAGTGGTAGGATTCCTTGTTTCCATAATGCCACTTTCAATTTTTCTTGCCAACCTAAATCCCTTCTCCAATGAATCAGATTCCCAAAAATGAACCTCATGTTGAATGTTATCCTTTAAAGTCCCTATAAAGACATCAATCATTTTCTTCTCTGGAATATCATTTAACCTTATATTCAATTTTTGGAAGAAATCAATGTGCTCAACCATTGAACCCTTACTTTTGAGATTTATCAATTGCCTAAAGAAGGTGTTGCTCTTTGTATCCTCATAATGTGCTATCATTTCCTCCGTGAAAATTGACGAGGTGATAAGTGGTTTACGATAACAAAGCCCTATATACCATACAAACTCATTTGGTTCTAAATATAAAGATGCAATATGTATCTTTAGTAACAGTTGTACCTCATGTAGATGAAAATATTACTCCATTTGTAGTATTCAATTTACTGTATCCTTGCCATCAAACTTCCTCAAATGGCTTTTTCTTGATTTTAGGAGCTCAATCTTAAATCTGTTGTATCTTTAAAATTTTGGATCTCCAAGGTTTGAAATTGTGACCTGTTGTAGCCCTCTATGTCCTCTTTCCAATTCCACCAGTCTGATCAAAATTTGTGTCTCCAAGAAAGAATTATGCTCAATCTCCCAGGATGACTGGATTATATAAATTTTTTGAGTAGAGGGAACTTGAACGAAGTGCCAAGTGTCACTGTTTCAACCTTCAAACCCGAAAAAATACACAGAAAAGAACAGTTTGTCATCCTTCTATAAATTCTTACAATATTTTAATCTGATGCTCCAAGAGAAAGTAATAACGATTTTCCCCAGGTCACCTGTTTAGAATGTAATTTAGGAGCTTGCAAAAAACCTAAATGTCTTGGACCATATCTCTGAAAATATATCGAACCAAGATCTGAAATTTGGGCTCGAGATTCAGCAAGATTTCAGCTCAAATGGGTTTTAATTTTGGAATCTAAACCTTTGTATAAAACACATTATAGCGAAAATTCCACAATGACCTGTTGGAGATGGAATTCTAGAGCTTGAAAAAACCCTAACTTCCTTAGATCATATCTTCGAAATAGAGTGAGACAAGATCTGAAATTTAGACCCGAGGTTTAGAATGATTTTGGCTCCAATGGGTTATTTTATGAGATTCTAAAACTTCGTAGAGAAACATTTATAGTGATAATTCCACAATGACTTGTTTTGGAGCAGAAAAACCCTAGAATCTAAAGCTCTGATACAAAATGTTATGAAACCAGCTCACAAAAATGATATAAAAGAAAGATCAATGCCTTAGAAATTAGCCTCTTTGAGGGGGAACCTCATTTACATTACACAAATGAAGAATTCTTGGACAATACAAATGACAATACCTCCTTTCAATATATAGGAGTGTATGGGGTCATAATATAATTAGAGCCGACATAACAATAATAATGTAAGGGCACAAAAATAACAATAGTGATCTTCTATGCGGCATAATAATAATAATGTGGGGACTACATGGGAACAACAATATAATAAGGGGGTTTCACTAATAACAACAAGGGGTTACATTAGTAGTATAGGGACCTAACAATGGGTCAAGATTTTTGTGTTTTATGTATAGTTATTTTCTTGACAAAATAAATGGATTCAGGCCTAATGTGTTTAATGATTAATATTTTATGAGACATGTACATATTTTTTGTTATTCAATAAAAAATAAATATATGGATATTCTTTGGAAGAATTGTGTATACTATCTCAGTAAATGAGCTTTGATTAATATTGTTGCCTATTTTTGGTTTGTATAAATATGGTCATTGTTGTTGGTTGATTGATGTATGTTAGAGCTTGAAAAAGTGATTGTGATGCATGGTATGTTGTTGTTAAGTAAGACAAAAATTATATGCTTCCAGGGTTTGATGAAAAGCATGAAAGTGTTGATGAATTGCTGCTAGAATTTGTGACAGTTGTAAATTTCTTAGAGTATTTATACTCAAGAAACAAAGAAGTGGATAATAGTGCCAAGTTGTATAATAATGATTTGATATCTATAAACTATATATATGCATGAGAATAGTGTTAAGTTGGCTAATAATGATTTGATATATGTACGTTATTTTTTGCATGAGAAGTATATATATATTTGTATCCCCTTAATAACAGTCACATATATATATTTTGATTTGATTATGGATGGATTTTGAATATGTGTGGTACTAATTGGTTATGACATTGAGTTTTCAGTGCATGTAAAGATATTAATGATTCAGTTGAGATGTATTTAAAAATGAGCTTCAAGTTATTAATGGGTATAGTATGAAATATTGTTGAAATGTGGCCTACATTATTTGAGCATTTTTAGGTCGATCTAGTGTGAAAAAATTTGAAATGTGGTCGAAGAATGGTTTGAGGGTTGGAGCCTTCAATAAGGGAGTAGT
Organism: Pinus tabuliformis; assembly: GCA_031772625.1. Lineage (NCBI taxonomy): Eukaryota > Viridiplantae > Streptophyta > Pinopsida > Pinales > Pinaceae > Pinus > Pinus tabuliformis. The sequence goes on along the minus strand of CM062820.1, from coordinate 1,423,588,013 downwards.
GGCTTCCTTTTGGTGGTAGCCATTAAACTTAATCATGGAGTAGTATCTTCCTTCTATTAGTAGCTGGAGAAACAAGAACATGTGGTAGCATTTAATAGGTAGGAGGCTGCATACTAGTAAAATCATGTGCCAGTGTAGGTTGTAAAATGAAGAATTTTCTTAATATAATAAAAATAAGACAAAGACAACAACAATGGTGGATTTTCCTAGATGGGTTTCCCACCTAACATTTGGTATTCCTATCTGTTATTTTTTGGCGTGTTTCTCTTTGTCTTTATTACATGTTACCTATAATACATCGTTACTCTGCTAACTCAGTTAATGACTGTTGAAACTTGTGAAAATAAATCAACCTACATATACATTATTTATATTCATTAAAAGAGTGTACGCATGCATATTGTATGAAGGAAAGTCACGTATAATTTTTTGAATACACATTTGATTTTGAATTGAAATGAAATAGTTATTCACCGCCCCCCCTCATTATTTTCAAAAGGATCCATATGTATTCCCTATGGATGTTAAAGATACTAAATATTCATAAAATAAACCTCAAATAGGTTAATATAGCATTTTTTCTATAACTTACTTTCTAGTACTTTTCAAAGTGTGAAAATTTCAGAGATCTAGGAAGAAATACAAAATTCCCTTAGGTAAAAGTTCTAGAATAATATTTTATAAAAGTATACATGTGGCATGTTGTAAAATTTTGTTCTTGGGAAGAGGCCTAAAATAAGAAGTTTTTGGAGGACCATCCTTGGTGAAGGTAGAAGCAACAAAAAGACCTACTAGAGGAAGAAGTAACAAGTAGACCTAGTGAAGATGGAAGCATATAATAGACTTGGTGAAGGAAGAAATAACAAGAATACCGAGGGAGGTAGGTTGTTTCCCATGAATATTTGCAACCAAGAGGATTGGTGTATCTTGTAGGTTGGTGCCTACAAATAATATAACATAGACGACTAGTATCTCTTGTAGGTTTGTGCCTAAAATTCTTGAAATAAAGGGGTTTGGTGTATCATTTAGGTTGGTGTCTAAAGACCTTGTAGTGGAGGGGATTGGTCTCTTGTGTAGGTTGGTTCCTATAAATATCTTAATAGAAGGGATTGGTTTCTTTTATACTTTGGTTCCTAAAAATAATGCAGTAGGAATAGAGTCGCTTGTAGGTTGGTGCCTACAAATATATGTTATAAATAAGTTTTAATTTATATCTTGTGTTACAAGTGTGAGATCGTTTGGTTTTGATTCATGAATTTTTAAATATGTACGGAATAGCCTTTTGCTAATTGACACCCACTTACCCTACTTAATATAAGTTTGAATCAAAAAATTTGTATTGGAGTAGATTCATTTGCAACTTATCCAACCACTAGAAGGAATATGTTAGACAAACCATGGGAAATCATGAAGCTTATTTCACAAGCCGAGGCCCATTATTTGGTGGAACAAATTATTCCTTCTAAATTGTAAGGATGAAGACTTATTTATTATTTATTGGTTTAGACTTTTAGAAATCTATGGTAGGTGTGATGAAGCTCTAACAACTCCTCAACCTGATCATTATGGTAAGAAGGTTTCTATAAATAACAGAGAAGCCATGATTCCATCTTGTGTGGCCTACCAAAATGATAGTTTTTCAAAGTAATGCATTGTGAATATGTAAAGGAAATTTGGGATAATCTTTAAAACAATTTTGAATGGGATGAAAAAGTGGAAAAAGAAAATGTTCATACCCATGGAAGATAGTTCAATAATTTGAAGATTAATGATGAAGAGTATATTACAATATACTTCATGTCGATGAGATTGTCAACACTATCACAGGATTTCATGAAGAAGCTAAGGATAAGGAAAATTTATGATGACTTATCATAAAGTTTATAAACCTTGGAGAATATTACTAGTCCATTATATGAAAATTGTAAATTGTTTAGCAATATTTTTCTACAAATATTCAAAATTTTAATGACTTTATATAGTATCTATAAAATTTGTGCTATTTCTAAGGTAAAATATTTTTTCACTATAAAGTGTGCGTGAATTGCTTTTAGAAAAATTCGATATTAGTGAATATTTTGTTGTTGTTGAAAAAGCATGGAAAATCAGCCCACCTGCAAATATTAGCACCTAAAATTTTCCCTGGTTAAGGAATCGATGTTTGTACAAATACATGTGGCAGGTGGGTTTCTACCCTCTCTATTTTCTCTCTCTCTATGCATTTTTAGCTACTCTATTAATATTATATGGAACAAAATTCGCTTGAATATAAATGAACCTCATTTCCTCCTAGTGTCCTAGTTATAATACAACCTAATAGCTTACTAGTGGTTAATTTCATCTCCTTCAACTATTAAATAGTGTCACAATATCGACTCTTCTAGAGTCTTATTCATTATGGTCACATGCCTAGCCCATTATCCATGAATAGTGGGGAAGAATGTGATATTCTCTCAAAACATGGTGGTCAAAACAATAAGGTCAAGGCATTGAAAATATAAATTTTTCATTCAAAGTTTGATTCAGATGACACTTTCACTATTGGAAAGGTATTTATGTGAAGAATAGGGTTAAGGGGTAAATCCTTATGTAAAAATTATTTTATTCCTAGAAAATTATTTTTTTATGGCCCAAACATCTTCTAGAAGGTTTCAGACCCTAACTAACAAAACAATGTCCTACTTGTAAAAATGGTCTTGTGAGATGATTCCTCCAATTTTTCCATTCTAAAAGCATCGCAATGGATGAAAAATAATATAATTACCTAATCCATATCATTTATAAGTATTAAAATATCATTGTTCTTAAATGAGTCATACATAATATTTTAGGGATAAAACTCCACAAGGGTGAAGGTGTGGGGGGAGGATTGAACCCAAGACTAATTTTTCATACCATAAAATCGCAAAAATCACTAAAGCATATGAAACGTAGAATTGGAAAATTTTATAAATGAGGAAGTCTCCATGTGGTAGGATGATTAGTTTTCCAGTATACACTAGGAATGTTTCATATCTGCATAGAAAACATTGTCCTTTCCTTGTCTCAACCATCAAACTGACCAAAATCATCACATAGTGCTTGCTAGTAACAAGGTGATTGTCTAAGAGTGATCTATACTATCTACAAGTGGATATCATGGTTTGATGAGGAGAAGTAAAAATTAGGGAAGCCATGGTTTCCAATAAGGGAATTGGGTAAAGACTTTAAGATAAGTTTCTAATTGAACCTAACCATATGACCTCATATTTAGATGTTGAAAACCCTATTAAAATTCCATGTTAAAGGACCCTAATAAACTACGGTAAGGCTAGAGATGCAATAGAAAGTGGAGGGCACAATTTATTAGTATAAAACAAAACGAGTTCCTAGGAGACTTTCAATGGTAGCTGAAACTATCATACCCACCATTTTTTGAAAATTCATGATCATTTTTCTCTTAAAATACAAGCTAGAATAGTGGAAAGTGCTAAGGGCTTGTTGATGTAGTGAAGGAGTATGCATTGGCATATACTAGGGGATTATAGAGGCAATGGAAAGGTTCACTATATTGGGTGTGTTAGGTGGGTGATGTTGGACTATGATTAGTGAGGCTAGTGGAATTATGACTTGGGGTTATAGTTGAACAATATTGATTACATGATGCAATTTTCTCTAGGTTAGCCTTTATCCTTTTGTACTTATGACTCAAGCTTAAGGGTTGCCCACTATTAGGAGTTATAATGTACTTTGGTTTATGGCTATGAGGAATCTATGAGGTTTCCAACCAGTTGTTGATAAATTATGCTTCCCAAATTTTGTAGTCTCATTCATGGATTAGACATTATGAATTTGTACTTTTTATGAATACTTTTGTAAAATACCTATACTTAATGTTGAATGTATGTTATATATAATTATTATGTTGTATAATTAATACATTTGTTTACTTATTTCTCATTGAATTAAGGTTGAGCATGCAAGTGAGGCCATCCTAAGTATGCACAACAGTGCGCCATTGGGATAATCACATGAGATAATTATATGGGTATTGATCCCTTAGTTAAAATGCATGTAAAGTTCAAAATGGAATTTTTTTGTGAATCCATCTAGGATCATCTCGAGGATAAATAATAGACATATGTCTTATTGTAATAGAATGGCTTTGAAATTTTCATAAATAAAAAATTATAAGGGTTGTAATAAATGTTGGACTTGGTTCAATTGTCGAATTTTACCCAAAACTATTAGACATCCTAAAAGGATATTTTACCCACTATAAAAATTATATATTAAATTTATATAGTTTTAAAGATGAAATCCTAGACGAATGAATTTTGTTGGGAATGATTCTAAGGGAAATAATACATAATGTTGGTTTCCTTAACTAAATTGAAATGAGCATAATCCTATGCTATCTCGGTGGTGATAAATATAATGAACCATATTCCTCAGGATTAGATAGACAAGGTACCTAAAATTTCATTTAAATTGTCCCTTGGAATATTCTTTTTCATGGTTTTGAATTGCATATGTAATCAATGTCTTAAGGGTAACCATGTCTTAGGATCCTTTGGGAAATTAAGGGCCACTATAATCCATTAGAGTTCAAATTAATATTTAATAGTGGGATTCAATCTGACATCCAAATCCCATAATTTCTCAAATTTAAATCTCAAGTTTTTAATCTCCAACCTTTGATAAAATGTGTTTAAAGCGGCCATGATAAAAAGCTAATCCATATGTTTCCTTAAGAATGGAATATATGACTATGAAAAATCCTTTAATATTTTGCATTAAATCTCCAAGTGACTTAGTTTTTCATTGAGCATGTTGTCCTCTCTCAAGTGGGAGTCATGTTCGTTCATAGTAAATCAACCATAAAAGAGAAAATATAGTGAGGAAATGCATTACTAGCCTATTGGTCCAGTGCCTCGTTAATAAAATTGGAAAGTGACAAGAATTGAAGATCCATTTTATGATGGACATATCAATGAAAGTAAATTAAGAAAAAAGGAGGTCCACTAACAATGCCAATGGCCACATGCTTGTTTAATAGAAACAATAAATGATAGGAATTTGTGGTATGTTACTTGACAATTATGATAAAAAACCTAGACTTGAGTAAACAAGGGATGTTTTAGTTTTCCCTAATGCCACAATTATTTTGTGGTTGGTTAAGGGGTATATAGATCCAGAAATCTAGAGGTTTTCTAGGAGCATTTTGAGTCATAAAATGATCATTTTATAGGGCAATAATTTTCTTCTTTAGCATCGCGACTTTTTTTCCTATTCCATACACAAATACATTTCCAATGGTCCAAGAATTGCCTCAATTAGAGTCTTTATGGAAAATCTATTCCACTTAGAATTTGACCTTCTTATCTTATCCACAATCATTTAAGAGGATGCCATGGTAGCCCCAATTATTCATGGAAAATGACCTAGGCACATCACCATGATGAATAAAACTCAAGGATATTCCACATTCTAACCCTGGTTAAGAATTGAGATATTCAAACCTAACCACTAGTAGGTTATGTTATTGTGTTATAAGCTGGGAGGAAAAAGGGTTGCATTCTTTTCAAATGAATTTTTTTCTATAAATGAGTAGAGTAGAAAATAAGTACAGGTAGAGAATAACGATATAGGATTTTTGAACGTTAGTAACCCATAGGTGATGAGTCTCGGTATCACAATAAGAATGTTGCAACTCCCAAGGCTACCGACTTTAATTATCAACCCAGGGTTTGTACAAACCTAAGAGGTATCAACACTATATGTGCAACATACAATGTGTCCTTCCTATGCTATCATGATGTAATGGAGTGAATGTACTGAAATTAAATCCTAAACCAATTACAGAAAATGAATTGCTCAAAATGGAAACCCTAACCTATTGCAAGAAATAAAGTACAAGTAAAGAAACATATTCTAATTGCATAAATATCATGAACTAAATCTAAAAGAAACCTAACTCAACCCTATTTATCATATGGGATGATTTAAACTAATTAAGCATGGAATCTAACCTAGGGATTATTAACTATTGCATGCATGTGCTAATTAAGAAATAAAAAGAACTATTTTTCTTTATCTTTTCATTTTATAAATGCAAATGCTAATATTTCATTGTTCTTTGGCAGGGGAGACAGGTGTGGAGGAAAAGGGGTACAATGGTTTTGATGGCTTGGAGGTCAATTAGAAGCCTAATCTTAGATTAAATGGTTATTTTTCTCAATTCGGGCTCAAAATAGGCCGCTACAAGATTTCCTACATGATGTCTACAGGATGTACTAGCTCCTATAGGATGTCCAGAGGATCCCCTCTTTTATTACAAAAAAGCAGACCAAAATCTTAGGAAGTTGTCTAGAAGATGGAATGGAGCTTGGGAAAGGTGGATAATGGAATAATAAGGCATGGAGGTGGTGGAAACTACCAAAAACTCAAGCAAGGTCTTCAAGATGGGTAGATTTTCTTAATGGAAATGACATTTTTGCTTATAAAAAAAGAATTCGGATTGAGATTTTAGTGGATTTTGGCGACATTGGTGGATGAGGCTTGGATCAAGTGAACAAGATGAGGTGTCCCTGTAATGTAGAAGATTCTACAACAATGCACATTGTTGGCTGCATCTATCCACATATTCATCTATACATGGGAAAGATTTATTAAATAACGAAAAATTACTAGTCTAAAAATAAAAAATTTGAGAACTAGTGAGCTAGTAAATTTATCAAATGCCTGACCTAATCAAGTGAAAATTAAATGGGGTAAATTTTTTTATTAAATAGAAGTTTTTTGTGATATAATGCAATTGGAACCAACTTCATTGAAGCTTGTTAGCATGCTCTAAAAAATATCAGAAATTTGTTGCTATTTGCCACAAAGGAGTTCTAGAAATCTAGATTTGGGAATAAGAAGACTAATCCAAGTAGATCAATGATTACTATAACCTTTGAAATCCTTTCTAAGGATGAAATGATGCTTTTGATCTTGAAAAACAACTTACGTGAACCATTTAACTAAATCCTACAAAAAGAAATCATTAATACTAAATGCAAAAATATAAAGAAATAAAAACAAGAGATGGATTTGAATAAGTGACAAGAAGAAAATAAAACGATAAAAAAGGTCTCTCAAGCTCCTGGGATGGCCAAGCCTAAGAAAAATCAGAGATCTATGGAGGAGAACAAGATTTAGAAGTAGGACATGACACCAATCTTCATTATTTTGATCAATACAAATACATCCCTGCAAGAAAATAGAATGGAGATACAAAAATACGAGTTCTCTCCACAAGAAGACTAATCAAAATCTCTCCCTAGAGGAAAATTCATCTTGGTACTTATTAAAAATGATTAGGAATCATTCCCCATGAAAGGAGGAATTTTTCCCCACCAAAATCCCTTGATTAGTGGATCTTGTTCCCAATACTAGGAATCTGCACTAAATGGCATACAACACATTCCTAGATTTTCTCACTCATTGGAGTTCCACAATCTGTTCCATAATTCCATAATATATTATTGATTTATTATTTAATATTGGTCCTCCTGTAGTAGGGAGAAAATCCCTAAATTATCTCCTCCTCCAAATCTTTATAATCTACCCAATATTCTCATAATATTCCACAAAAATAAATAATATTAGGTATAAATATGGATGTTGGTCACTTTAATTGCTTATTTATTCAAACAATCAAGTGCTACATAAATTGTCAACCCAGGGAAGTTTTTTATTTCAAAGGCAACTGCGTACTATATGTAATCAATCTTAAAAGAAATAAAAGTTGTAGTAAAGACTAATCACACCTTGCCTTAAGCAAACTGAAGCTCCACTCTGAGTTACAACAAAAACAATCTATTGCAGACAGCTACTAAAGAATGCTTAATTTCATTAAAGAAGTAATCTAAAGAATCAATCTCCAAAGGAAAGCGCTGGCTATGTTGCAACAGTGAACAAGACCCTATTCCCAGAGCGGAAATCTTCAGCACCTGTTTCTAATTATCAAGCTGCCAACTCACTCTGTAAACTCAATTGCCAATGAAACTCGCATGAATTAACGATGGATACAATAAACACTGCAGCAGTCAATTGGAAAGAAAGCAGAGTTTCAGCGATAATGCAAAAATGATATTCAGTAAATAGTACTGTTAACAAAGCATGAATGAAAGACACATTTAACACATTGCAGAAATATAATGGGTGAATCTTGTGATGAAGGTGGGCCCTGTCCTTCTCACAAGATTTCCCAGGAGACAAGAACTAGAGAGAAATGTTCAGAACAGGATTTTATTCATCTACCAATATGTCGTGTTACATGAAAGAAAAGATTCCAGTTTTGTTCCTACAACTACGCCTTCCCTACAGTTTGTTTGTCCCCCTCTAATGTAGATGTCTCCTCTTTTTAAAGAGGAGACATCTATTACAATAGATTACATTGTAAGTCCTATTTTAACCCTTTATACAAAAATAGGGAAATTAGGTTTCCCTTTAACAAAATGTTGTTACAAAAATAATGTCTTTAGATCATGATCGTTTCATCCAGTGTAGCAGCTCCTTCGGTGACCTTCTTTTTTTGCTATCAAATCTAGACTGCAAATCACAACTATTCAACCATGAGATTTGCGCATTGTTTCTGCTGTTTCAGCAACTGTGGAAGTAATCTTGCAATCTCGAGGTAGTTTCAGCAATGTGGACTGCACATTGTTCTTTAATCATTCAACAATTATCAATTCAATGGTTAATAATGAAGATAGCGTAATTATATGTAAAATAATTAAACGTATAGTGATGAGAAGAAATATTGTGTACCTTTGGGATACTCGGGTTAAAACAATAACAAGGACTTTAAATATAAGTTGAAAAAGGATGACATCATAGCAAAATGTATGGTAAAAAAGAGACAATATGAGGTCCTAACATCCCCCCCAACTGAAAGGGTTGCATGTCCTCTTGCAACTTTTACTCTGAGTCTCAGTCCAAGTACTGGGCTGTACAGTGCAAATTACTTAGACAGTAAGTATAGAAGGTGCTATCTACCAAATCTATGAAACCCTGGACATTCTGTAGTCTCTGCCATGCTGTGAGCTCCTCCTTTTTGGACAACCTGAAATAAGCCTTATACTGTTGTACGAGCAACCATAGAAGAGGAAAGTGAAAATGATATCCTAACCACTTTCCAGAACACTGTTGAATGAATTTGACATAATTAGATAGCCATGAAATTGCTGTTTGAAGATTAAGAGGGTTAAAGGGATGATATTCCTTTCTCTCCTTAGGGAAGTGTTCCCAAAATAGATTGTTTTCCTGTAAGGCAAGAGCTCCCTTGGCTTTGAAATAATATTGGCAATCTTGTAAGATTGTTGCTTGTAATTCTCTCAGATGCTCAGTCATTCCTGGTTCCCTTAGAAACCGATGATGTTCAACGACAAAAATGGAAGCATTCTGTGGTTCGGATCAAATCCATAGAAGGCGATTATCTTCATTGTGTTTTGCTGAAAGGAAGGCATTTTGCCACGTGAGCTGATTGGCCAGGAAAGAGACAAAGGCTCTAATCTGAATGTTCCCAACCAAAGGAATCAGATTAAGTTTTCTATCCTCAGGCATGGCTTCATTATGGAGGTATAGTTCACAAAGTAAATTTTTTTCATTGAATGATGCCTCTATGAATGTTTTGATAAACTCTTGAGGTGTAGATACCTCATGAGATTGTCCATCTCTGATTTCCTTTGCTTGGAAGAACGCTAGGCACTCTGCCAGAAACACAGAATAATTAAAGGAGGGTTTCCTGGTGGCTAGTAGTCTTTGAACCAAATTAAACATGAGAGACAATTTAGTTTTTAACTATTTATTTTCCTTGTGTTGTGCACAAGACTATTCCAATAGATCCCAGTTTGCATATATATAATTCTACAATGATAATTTATGTTCCTGCAAGATCCTTTCCTGTGACATAACATATTCCTTCTTCCATATATCCATCTGTGCTTGAGTACTTGTGGTCTGAGTGAAGACAGTCTTTGAATGTCGAGGTTCAGTTTGGGTAAACATAACCTTTGTAGGCCTTGATGTAGGACTTTCAGTTTTAGCAACCAGAGTAGGCGGAGATACTTATGGTTTCACTTCTTTTTCAAAAATCCTTGAAGGCCCTGCTGGTTCTTGTGTAACAACAGGGCATTCCTTTTTAACTATAATAGGAGTCGATGTAGGAGTGGCTCTAGGCAAAAGGACTTTGACTATCTTATAACTAGCTTGATGATAAATATTACCACATTCGCTACACATCTATTTACTATATTGATCTTTCTATGCACTTTTCTCGTCTGCGGATGCTTCCTGAGCTAAAGTATACAGATTAAGCTCTCTTTCATAGGTTTCCTTTACACTATTAGTTCCTGCTTATAAACCTTGAGCTCTGATTTCAGAAACTCGTTTTATTATAAAAGGGAAGCCAAGGTGACTAGGCTTTGTGTAGCAGTCACAGTCTCAATAGCTGATTCCAATGAAGGGAAGGGTTGTTGTTCGGTAGCAGCTTCATTATTTGTAGCCTCAGCAGGTAGTTTTTGTGTGACATCTGCTGAATCATCAGCTGGTTGTGTAACTGCTATATCATCCCGCGCATCCAAATTTTGCATATCAGTAGATGGTTCTTGTGTGACAGCTGCTGACTGCGTAGCTGGTTCTTGATTCTCTATATTATGTTCATCAGTGGGTGGTTCTTGTGTAACACTTGCTGAGTCAGTAGCTAGTTCTGGTTGGGCAGCTACATCTTGATCATCAATTTTATGGACATTAGTAGGTGGTTCTTGTGTGGCAACTGCTGAGTCAGTAGCTGGAGCAGCTACATCTAGGTCATCTATTTCATGGACATCAGCAGGTGGTTCTTGTGTAGCACCTACTGAGTCGGTAGCTGGTTCTTGTGGGGAAGCTACATCTTGATCATCAATTTTATGGACATTAGCAGGTGGTTCTTGTGTGGCAACTGTTGAGGCAGTAGCTGGAGTAGCTACATCCTAGTCATCTGTTTCATGGACATTAGCAGGTGGTTCTTGTGTAGCACCTGCTGAGTCGGTAGCTGGTTCTTGTGGGGCAGTTACATTTAGGTCGTCTGCTTTATGGACATCAGTAGGTGGTTCTTGTGTGGCACTTGCTGAGTCGGTAGCTGGTTCTTGTGGGGTAGCTACATGCTGTATATCATCGTGGGTATCCACTTTTGATGGATCAACAGCTGGTTCTTGTGGGACAGCTACTAAATCAGTACTTGGTTCTTGTGTGACAGGTACATTCTCTAAAAGGAATGATGTCACAAAATCCTATGCATTTTGCATTTCAGTACCTGAGGATGAGGTAGGTAAAGATTAAGGGCCTTGGGACTGTGGTGGGGTATGGGGTTTTAGGATAATAGGTGGGGAATTTAGGGTAGTGGTTTTAGTTGCTACTTCAAAAGATGTCCTCGTTCATCTTCGAGGTAAAAAGGCAGGAAGAACATCGGTTTTTCTTTTATGAGTAGCTTTCTCTGGAGTAGGAGGGTCATCAGAAGTGATAGTTTCTTTAATTGAGGCCCTTGTTCGTCTTTTTGGTAGGGGCACAACCTTTTCTTGCCTTTTCCTTTTTAAATTAGCAATGGGAATGTTGTCATCTGAATCATCACTGGGGATATGGAGAGTGGGAGTGGATGATTCAGCTAAATTATGGGGTGGGGTCAATGCAATGGAGGGATCAATTGGATTAACTGTTGTGGCTAGTGGGGAATCAAAGACGCTCCCTGGTTGTTGTGCAGAAGGATTTTCAATTTTTTGAGGGATTCCAGGGGTCTGTTGGGGACTTTTTGACATTTAATTGGGGAGTTTCGGCTGCTGTTTGAGAAATTTCAGCGAATTCCTGAGGATTTTTGGCTGCTGCTCAAGGAACTTCAATAGTTTCTTGGGGATTTTCAGCTGCTGCTTGAGGAATTTCAGCATCTTCATGCAGTTCTAGTGGTGGTTTGTTAAGGAGAGGGGGATTCTGTTGAGCAAAGCCCCTCTGAATTAGAAGCTGAACAAGACGATGATGAGTGAGGGAAGGGAGTGGGCACTTCACATTCATGGAATAATGTGACATATTCTTTAGATACCCAAGTAGATAATATGGCATATTTCATAGACGACCATGTCTTAAATGATTTAACAGGACAAAATAATGCTAATAAACTACCTAGTAATGTCCTTCGCAGGTGAGATAGTGCTTGACAAACTCAGCAACCTTCGGCCATGGAAGTGATAATGAATGAAGTGAAACACCCCTGCCTTTAGGCTCGACCCGCTCTCCTGGTAGAAGGAAGTCTTGATATGCATTCAAAATGATGTGTTTGTGACTGAACCATCGAATGCCCATGGCTGGTAAACCTGAAACATGTGCTATATCATCCTCTGTTACTAGAATTCAGACTCCTTGAACGGTAGAGTAACCTTCCTATAGATTGCATGCGAATTCAAGGACTTGCTGAGGATCAAATTCTTGGAGCCTTCGAAAATAATCTACCCAGCCTGCCTGCTGAAAAATCTGATATAGCTCTGGGTGAAATTCCAATAGAGCTGTTGAGCTGGGATCATTTTGAATAGTGTTGCCTCCCATAGTTAATTCCTTCAGTAAAATGCACAGTACAGAGCCGAGTTACCGCACCCGAAATAGAGTAACTTTTGGAAATAAGGTCGTGACATAATAAGACAAAGGTGGGGTGACAGGACATAATTGTGGTAAAAAAACAATGGTGATTGGCGTATCGTGAAATGATTGCAAAATTTTGGTATTCCCCCCCCCAAATGCGACTAAAATGATAAGTTTGAATGTATGGCAATTGTAGTAATCATGTCACAATCTTCTCATTAACTATGGTTTAATATTTACACAATAAAAAATGCATACCTCATTTTTACCTTCGATTGATATTCTGAAAATATAATTTTGTTGCTAATAGATCACCAATGGTTATGAAAAGGGTTTTGTAATATGAGGGTATTTATATGAAAAGCTTTTATAAACATAGGAGGAGGTCATGAAAGAACAAAGTTATAAGGATCAACAGATATTTCTCACAATGGAAAGTAATATGTATCCATTCTTTTGAGAAGAATTAATGTTTCAATTACGGGAAAAATTGGTGTTTTAGGGAGAGATGGAAAAAGTCGGTGTTTCAGCAATGGGGAAAATTGGTGTTTCAGCAATGGGGAAAATGGTGTTTCAGCAATAGGGAAAATGGTGTTTCAGCAATGGGGAAAATGGGAAAAATTGGTGTTTCAACAACGGGAAAATAAAGAGAGATGTTGCTGTGAAGCAAAATAGGAAAGTGTTGCTGAGAGGTAATGTGGGGGAATGAGCTATGAATTGAAGTGAGATGAGAATGCTTCCAAAAATGAAACTTGATCCTGCTTGCAATACAATTGTTCTTTTCAACCAGCCTCCCAATCTGAGATCTGCAAAATAATAAATTATAACATGGCAACCCTTGACAGGGATTATTAGTTAAGTAATCTAATCTAATAATAATAAAATAATATATATAATGCAGATATTAAATGCAATGAGGGGCAACAAGCTCCCCCAAAAATATATAGTGTGAATCTGCCATGCAAGTGGCCTTAAAATCCTCTTTAGAAATTGCTTGCTGGTACAGATGAAGCCGATACCCATTCACTAACAATGGTGTTCTAGAATCATCAATTTTTAGGAACCTTACTGTTCCATTGGGAAAAACAGTATCTATCTCGTAAGGTCCCAACCACCTTGTTTGCAATTTTCCTTGAAAATTTTCAAACCGGGAATCATACAATAGAGCCCAATTACCTTTTTGGAATTGCTTGTGCTTAATAGTTTTATCATGCCACCTGGTTCTTTTTTGTTGAATCATAGTTTTTTGATGGATGGAATCCAACCTCTTTTCATCCAATTCCTGACCCTGCTGCAACCTAGCTGTCTGTGCATCAATCAAATCAAGGTTAACAGCCAAAGAAGTTCTTAAGGTTTTGATTTCAAATTCCACAGGAAAAAACAACACTTTTACCATAAACCAATTCATAGGGTGAAAAACCTGTAGTGTTCCTCCAGGTAGTTCTATAAGCCCATAATGCCTCAGGCAACCTTTGAGACCAATCCTTCCTATTCTTTGTTAAAATGGCTTCTATGACTTCATTTGTACTTTCCACCTAACCATTAGCTTGGGGGTGGTAAGGTGTAGTCATTTTATGATTGATATGATATTTTTGAAGCATAGCTTTAAAACCATGAGAATTGAAAGGAGGTCCTCCATCTATGACTATTTCTCTAGGCACTCCAAACCTAATGAAGATTTCTTCAAATAAAAAGGTTAAAACAGATTATTCATTAGCTCTAATAAGTGCCTTATCTTCCACCCATTTAGTCATATAATCTGTACAAACCAATATGTAAACTCTTTGGTTGGATGGAGGGTTGATGGGTCCTACAAAGTTTAGAGCCCATCTTTCAAAGGGTTCAAGTATTACTTGGGGGTTCAATGGTATTTCATCTCTATGATTAGGTTGGCCCATTCTCTGACAACTATCACAGGCCCTAACATATTTCTTTGCATCCTTCAAAATTGAGGGCCAATAATAATCCATCAGTGAGAATTTTATGTGCTGTTCTCTTATCAGCAAAATGCCCTCCACAAGGGCCATCATGACAAGCCTTCAATATATCATAAACCTCATCTTCTCTAGTGCATCTTCGGATTTCCTGATCAAGTCCTATATGAAAAAGACACCCACTTATCCAGCTATACCGAACACTTTGTTGAATGATCTTCCTTTTCTCCCGATGTGATAGGTGTGATGGTAGCTTCCCTACAACCAGATAACTAGAATTGTTTGCATACCACGGTGAGTGAGCAGATACTGCAAACAAATACTCATCAGGAAAGGAATCATCTACTGGAGTATTATCATCAGTTTTTATCTGAGAAAGGAAATCAGCAACTACATTTTCTTTACCTGGTTGATCCACAATTGTAATATCAAATTCTTGTAGTAATAATAACCACCCGGTAACTCGAGCATTTGTGACAGATTTATTCATTAAATACTTGATAGCTGAGTGGTCAATATGAACAAAAGTAGGATAACCAGTAATGTAATGTCGAAATTTATTAATAGCATAAATAATTGCTAAAAATTCTTTCTCAGTAACTGTGTAATTAAGCTCAGCAGGGGTCATAATCTTACTAATGAATTAGATAGCATAGGGAAGATTATTCTCTTCTTGTCCCAAGACAGCTCCAATTGTAGTATCCGAAGCATCGGAGGATATATGAAAGGGAAGTGCCCAATCGAGTCCCCTTAGAATAGGAGTTGTAGACAACTGATGCTTAAGTTCATCAAATGCTTTATGACAGGAATCAGTCCACTTAAATTCAGCATTTTTCATAAGTAACACAAATAAAGGAGAAGTTATTTTAGAAATTTTTTTGATAAATCTTCTGTAATATCCATCATGTCCTAAAAAACTTCTTACATCAGTTTGTGTTTTAGGAATAGGAAGGGTCTGAATTACCTGTACTTTGGATGGATCTACTTGAATCCCAAGGAATGAAATGAAGTGTCCCAGTACAATTCCTTTGTTCATCATCATACGACATTTTTCAGTACTTAAGAAAAGATGAGCTTGTGTGCATTGTTTAAGTACTTTCTCAAGGTTTTGTAATGCATCTTCAAAAGTCACACCATAAGGAGTAAAGTCATCCATAAAAATTTCCATAGAATCATTAAGCATATCAGAAAAGATTCCTATCACTGCTCCTTGAAATGTTGCTGGAGCATTACATAGTCCAAATGGGAGAACTCTATAGGCGAAAGTTCCCCAAGGACTAGTAAAAGTGGTCTTGTCTTGATCTTGGGGTGCAATTCTGATTTGGTTATATCCACTAAAACCATCTAAAAAGGAAAAGAATTTCTTCCCTGACAAACTGTCTAGCACCTGATCAATAAATGGCAAAGGGAAATGTTCTTTTTGAGTGGCTTTGTTTAAGGCTCTATAATCCACACACACTCTCCATTTCCTGCTTTTCTTAGGTACTATCACCAATGGAGAAACCCATTCACCGTCAGATATGGGGTATATAAACCCTGCATTAAGAAACTTTTGAAGTTCTTCCTTAACAATTTCCCTCAAATTAGGCTTCATTCGCCGCTGGGGTTGACAGACTGGTCGGGCCTCCTGTTTAATATAGATACGATGAGTACATAATTTAGGAGAGATCCCCTTCATGTCTGTGTAGTCCCATGCAAATGCTTCCTTGTTTTCATGGAGCAACTTCATTACCTTTTGTGTTTCATCGTCTGATAAATTGGGGTTTATGTTCAGTCTTTTGCCAGGTTCGATTTCCATTGTTATGCTTTTAGAGGAGATAGCAGTTGATGTTTGAGTTAAATTTTCAGATTTCAGCTTTTCCTGTGTTTCAGGTTCCAGAATTGCAGTTAATTGATTATGTGTTTCAGCAGTGACTGAGGAAGGTTCAGAAATAAAATTACTAATTACTTCATCTTCCGTGGTGTTTTTAAGAGTTAAGGCTTGTCTAATGGTCAAAATGGGTTGAGTGTCATTATCCTCATAGTCTAACCATACAGAATCATCATTGTTAATCATAGGTGTAGCATGAGGGTAAAGAGTAAGTTGCTTAGTTTCACATCCATTAGAAATTGTCATTGAACCTGATCTACAGCTGATAAAGGCATCTGTTGTAGCCAGCCAGGGTCTCCCCAAAATCAGAGGATGCCCCCCAAACTTTGCTTTAGTCTGTAATACAACAAAGTCAGCTGGGTAATTCCAGGATTCAACTGAAATGATCAGGTCTTCAATAACCCCTTCTGGTTTGATTGTGGAACGATCAGCGAATTCCAGGATAGTTGGTGTCTCTCTGATTACATTTTCCAACTGTAACAGTTATGCAATTTCAAGGGTCATAATATTTATAGCAGCACCTAGGTCTACCAGAACTCGTGAAACCATAGTTTTTCCAACCTGTACTGTGACCGTAGGATGGCCGGGATCACCATATTTTACAGGAGGAGCTTTTCCCGACATTAAAGCAGCTAGATCACCCATCACATGAACTGTAAGGGGATCTTTAGCTTTCCTACCAGGTTTCTTGATGCAGATGTCTCTGACGGTTCTCGCATGAATTGGTACATCTCTGAGTGCTTGTAAGAGTGGAATTTTAACATAAAGATTCTGCAATTCCCCTAGAAGATTAAAAATAGGTGGCTCAGGTGTCCTAGTAAGAGTTAGACGCTCAAGGAATGGTGGCTCTACTGTTTCAGCAGTTTTATTAGAGGGTGGCTTGACTGTTTCAGCACCTTTATTAGGTAAATTATTCTTTTCTGTCTCTTCTTTATCAGATTCAGAAGAGCTAATATCGTCAATAATCGTCTCAACTACTCTCCCGTATTGTAAATGAATATCATTACATTGCGCAGGAGATGTAGGTAGGTTCTGAATGTCGATGACTTGCACAACTTTATTATTATTAGGGTTAGGGTTTGGTTGTACATGCAATTGGGGTCTCATCGTCTGATTATTCAGTGGAGTACCTGACGAGAGAGAAAGTTGTTGCTGAAACTGAGGAAATTGGTTTGGGAATGGAGTTTGTTCATCTCTCTAGTTTGGGTTCCATAAGATTAAAATAGGATTGCTGTAGAAGCCAAGGAGTCCACATTGTGGGGTCTATAAAGGGAGGGTTTGTTTGTTGCATGGGTGGGAAATTCATTTGATTAAAGGGTGGGTATTGCATTTGGTTGAAGGGCGGGTAATTTGCTTGATTAAAAGAAGGATAATTATTCCAACGATTAAATGGCATACTAGAGTTCGTACCTTGTAGTCGTGGTTGCCATTGCCTCCTTTGTGTCAGCAGATAAACTGCTTTGGCTTCCTCCTCAGTTGGTTGCAACGCTGCTTTTATCCCCGGTAAAGAAGGGCATTGTTGAGCTTCATGGTCCTTCTCACAAATGGTGCAGATTGGTACCTTGGCCAATGGACATTCCCTTAGCGGATGTTTTTCTTTGCATTTAGGATAGAAGATGGCCAACGCGGCTTTTGCCTCTACTTGTTTCTTCTTAACCTGCAAGGTACCAATCTGTGAAGCAAAATAACTTAACATTTCAGTTTTGAATTCTTTAAGTAGATTACCTATTTCAGCTCTTGTTGCTCCTCCACTAGCTGATTTTTGGACCCTTGAATAAGTATTATCCCGGTTTTTTGATTTATTTGCAGCTCCTCTTGAACATCTCTTGCAGAGGTTAATGATTTCATCATATGGTTCTTTAGATATATCCCCTTTACCAAGCATATTTAACATATCTAAACAATCATCCCTTACCCCTTTCAATAATATTGTCTTAAGGATATCTTTACTTATGTCAGGGTGATCGGATCTCTGCAGATTATACTAGAGTCTTCCCACAAATTCCTCTAGATTTTCATCCTCCTTCTGAACCATCTTGAATAGTTCCTCCCTTTTCTCTCTCGTCTGGCAATAGTCTTAGTTTTTGGCTAGAAAATTCTCCTTCATCTGATCGCATGTTGTGATCACATGACCTCCCAAGCTCATAAACCATCTTAGTGCATTTCCTTTTAATGTTGCTGGAAATAGCTTCAATTTTTGAGCATTAGTAACATAATCATAGCTTCTACACAATATTTCAAACTCGAAAAGAAACTCATCAGGGTCTTTAGAGCATAAACCATGGAAGTTAGGTAAGGCTGAGACTGGGATATTCTTCATAGGAGTTGCTCCTCTGGGAAGTTCCCCAATAGGGAATTCCAAGGTGGAGATAGAATTCTCGCCTCTTCCTTCTCCTCCTCCACATCCTCCACCAAAGAGTCCTTCGTTTTTTCCATCCATTAGTTGTTTTCCTGTTGCACTTGCCCAGTGTTTAGTGCTTTCTGTTGGACTCTCAATGTCCTGAACTGGTTCCTCATCTTCAATATCTTCTATTGGTTCTTCAGTTTCCTCCACTGGTTCCTCAGTATGTTCTATTGTCTCTTCAACCCTTTTAGGTCCCACTACTTCCTATGTTTCGTAGTCTGTTTGCAGAGAATGCTAAGTCTGTGGCCTCTGAGAGCTTAGCCTCTGAGAAGTCTCAGCTTTTGAAATAATCTCATCAATGAAAGTTTTTCTTCCTCCTCTTCCTTTGCCCTTACCACCTGTAGGATTAGTTTTCTTGTGTCCTCTCATGCATCCTGCATATCTAAAAGAAAATCGTCAGTGCTTTTAAAATCTATGGTTGCCTTCCCCGACAACGGTGCCAAAATGTTGGTCACTTTAATTGCTTATTTATTCAAACAATCAAGTGCTACATAAATTGTCAACCCAGGGAAGTCTGTTATTTCAAAGGCAACTGCATACTATATGTGCTCAATCTTAAAGCAATAAAAGTTGTAGTAAAGAATAATCACACCTTGCCTTAAGAAAACTAAAGCTCCACTCTGAGTTACAGCAAAAACAATCTGTTGCAGACAACTACTAAAGAATGCTTAATTTCATTAAAGAAGTAATCTAAAGAATCAATCTAAAAAGGAAAGCACTGGATATGTTGTAACAGTGAAGAGGACCCTATTCCCAGAGCGGAAATCTTCAACACCTGTTTCTGATTATCAAGCTGCCAACTCACTCTGTAAACTCAATTGCCAATGCAACACACATGAATTAACTGTGGATACAATAAACACTGCAGCAGTCAATTGGAAAGAAAACAGAGTTTCAGCAATAATGCAAAAATGATATTCAGTAAACAGTATTGTTAACAAAGCATGAATGAAAGACACACTTAACACACTGCAGAAATATAATGGGTGAATCTTGTGATGAAGGTGGGCCCTGTCCTTCTCACAAGATTCCCCAGGAGACAAGAACTAGAGAGAAATGTTCAGAACAAGATTTTATTCATCTATCAATATGTCATGTTACAGGAAAGAAAAGATTCCAGTTCTGTTCCTTCAACTAAGCCTTCCCCACAGTCTGTTCGTCCCCCTCTAATGTAGATGTCTCCTCTTTTTAAAGAGGAGACATCTATTACAATAGATTACATTGTAAGTCCTATTTTAACCCTTTATACAAAAATAGGGAAGTCAGTTTTCCCTTTAACAAAATGTTGTTACAAAAATACTGTCTTTAGATCATGATCGTTGCATCCAGTGTAGCAGCTCCTTCGGTGATCTTATTTTGTTGCTGTCAAATCTAGACTGCAAATCACAACTGTTCAGCCACGATATTTGTGCGTCGTTTCTGCTGTTTCAGCAACTGTGGAAGTAATCTTGCAATCTCGAGGTAGTTTCAGCAATGTGGACTGCACATTGTTCTTTAATCATTTAGCAATTATCAAATCAATGGTTAATAATGAAGATAGCGTAATTATATGTAAAATAATTAAACGTATAGTGATGAGTAGAAATATTGTGTACCTTTGGGATACTTGGGTTAAAACAATAACAAGGACTTTAAATATAAGTTGAAAAAGGATGACATCATAGCAAAATGTATGGTCAAAAAGAGACAATATGAGGTCCTAACAATGGAATTGTTCATAAACCTTCTTAATGAATATATTAAAGTTAAAAATATATTTTCTAATGCAGAAATAGAGGTTTAATGTGCTGAAGGGTAGTCAGATGGGCCTTAATTTATGTTTAATTCATAGGCATGGGCCTTAATTTATGTCTAATTTATAGGCCCTTCATACCCCCTGGTGAAAGTGTTGCTCATCCTCTGAGAAACTTAATGACCTCATTGTGCCTCATTCATGGCTTTGGTGCCCTCTATCTTGTGCATTAAGAATATTGGTTGTATGTTCTGCAAGGATAAGCCCAAAAACATATTTGTGCAAATAAAAATAAATGTTTCTTGAGACCATTAGCTTGCCTTCCTCTTTTCTTTTGTGGCTTAGATGATTGCCTAATGGCCTTAGAGTTTTCAGTTTTGATTAGGTCTCTCTTAGGCGCTTCCTTTTTTTGGTTTTTAGCACAATTGGTTCCTTTCTTCCTTCTTGTAGCAGCATTCTGCCTTCCTGTAGCAGTCATTCCTTCTTCCTTCATAGTCTTCTAACTGTACGGGAGTGAAGAGAAACGATGTAGGTTTGTGAACATGGAGAGGATACTTTGTTTGTTTTATTTTCAAGAAATTTTCAAGGTGAGACATAGTGTAGGGTTTGTTCTTGAAATTATGAAATGGGATGGATGAATGATGGATAGATAGTGAATATGAATTGGATGGAGGGCTTGGAGTCTTGTGGTGACTTGGCCTTTGCAAAAATTTCTTCTTTTAATTGTTGTCCTCATTCCTTGAAATCATCACCCTTCATAATTTGACTTTTCAACACTGCATGACTGAAGGAGTGAGCTGTAATTAACTAGTTCAAGGCAGCTGAGACAGTTGACCCATCCTTAGCTTATAAAACCTTATCTCTCATGAATTGACAACAAATTTATAACTATAATATGCTCAAAAAAGAGGTCAAGAATATTTCATAGTTGTACCTACATGTTGCTACCAAGTTGATGTTGTTGTGCTCCTCATGACTCAGTTACATATTCTTGATTGCCTTTTTATTTTTTGTTGACCTTATTTTGCTGATGGGTTGTCTTATTGTTGATGTGTAGGTGTTGGGGGACCTATATCAACCTTTCCTAAAGAATACCTAAACGTTTGACCCATTTTTCCATCATATTGCCTCTTGTAGATTCTTCTCGACCTTATTGTAGATATCCTATAGTATTTCAGGACAACCTCTTGTAGCAGAGTTATTTTGTCCATATCTCCTCATCCGTAGACTGGATTGACGTGAACCTTTTTGAACATGCTTCCATCATTTTTATGCAGCTCCCCATAAAAATGACTTGCCCAATGGATGCATGAATCTTGAGAAAAACTAAAAATGGCTGAGGTGATGGAGGTCGATTTCTGGGAAACCATAAGCTGTAATTTTTTGAAATTTCTTGAGCATGTTACCATCATCCATATGCATCTCCCCCTAAAATAGTTTGGCAAATGGATGCATGGTTTTCAAGATATGGAAAAAATAGTTTTGTGCTCTATGTATTTCAGTTTCCTGTAGAGCTCATGTAGTAACTCATGATGACCTCTTGTAGCAGACTTATTTTGTCCAGATCTCCCAAATAATAGAATGGATTGACCTAAATTTTTTTGAGAATGTTTCCATCATCATTATACACCTCCCCATCAAAACATCTTAACCAATGGATGCACAAATATCGAGAAAAACTAAAAATGGTTGTAGGTGATGGAGGTCGATTTCATGGAAACGGTGCACTAGAATTTGCTGAAATTTCTTGGGCATGTTACCATCATCCATATCCATGTCCCCCTAAAACGGAATGGAAAATGGATATATGGCTTACAAGATATGTAAAAAATAGTTTTCATGTAGTAAAATAGAGAATTCTTGTCGTTTTTTAAGACAACAATCAAACTGAATGGGAAAAGATTGAGAATGATGGGTGGATGGTGGAAATAGATGAGGGTGATGGATTGGCATGGCCTTGACCTTGTTGGAGAATTTGATCAAAGGAGGAGAAAGTCAAAATGTGACTTCTTTTGACTAGGCTTGACTAATTTTTTCTTTTGGTACCAACTTGTTTTTGTTGCTTCCAGATGTTGGAGAGTACATACATTCATTAGAGAGATACATGGAGAAAATAATATTTTTGTATTTTTTTCTAGGCCTACTAGCCACCTTAATGAGGTTTTCAACTAGTAGGTCTGCCTAGGTGCCTCAAGGGAGGTTTTCACCTAAGATTTTATTTTTTCCTCTCATTTTTCATTTTTTTATTTTTCATTTTATTTTTTCTACCATACCCTACTTGAAAAAAAAAAATCACTTTCAAGTATAAGAATACTTCCAATGGAACCATGTGCACATCAAGATGATAGACAAACTGATGTGTAGGCTTGAAATGTATGCTTTGACATGCACCTAAATTTTAGTGATCAAATGCTTTGACTTTGATGATATCAAGCACAATTGAAGAAGAGAGTCTTGCTGCAACTTAGTCACTGTTTGGAGCCAAACCTCAATATAAATTTCGTGCCCTTGGTTTGATTGCTTATCTGGATCATTCTTCATGTGTTCTTCTACCATGACCTTCAAATCTTCCTCTTTTTGCTGATCGCTCTCTTGAATACATAGAGGATTTGATGGTAACCATAAGGGAGCTTTCTCAGTTTCCAATTTTGATGTCTGCTCTTCATCAAGTGAAGCCCATGATTCTATGGTATTCTCATTTGAATCTTCTTCTTCTTGATCTGCTCATTCAATGATATCAAGATAAATTCCTTTTTGAAATACTCTTCCTAATATATGGTGAATACCATTTATATCAAGAGGAGATGTTTGGAAGTGTTGTACCTTAGCATTGTAAGTGGGTCAAGCTACCTCAATGTGTGGGTTTGGAAATGGTGGTACAAGTATTTGAGTGGGAGTGGATATTTGAGATGGATGTGGTTGCTGTTGTGGTTGTGGTGGAGGTGAATGGTAGGGATAACATCGAGTTGCGTATGTAGGATATTGAGGAAAATATTGAGGTTATTGTAGATGGCTCCCATAAGTTCCTTGCCAACCTTGTTGCCAAGATTGGTTTTGGGGTTGAGATGGCCAATGTTGCCAAGGAAAGGGTGTGTTCCAATTACTTGGAGATCGATGTGCATAAGTTTGAAATTGTGAATTAGATTCTTGCATCATACTAGGTTGCCATAGTCCTCTTGGAGCTACATAACATAGTTGCATTTGCAATTGACTTGCTCCATCGTCCTCTTGGTAAACTTCCTTCAACCTTCGTAATGAAGGACAATATTTAACATTATGTGATTCTATATGGACAACACAAATATCCACATCTTATTTTTATTCATCTTGCATTCTTAACATTTCTACTTGTTCACTTAGATTGCTAAGAATTTCTATTTTAATGCTATCAAGCAAATTTCTAAGTTTAGCTTCACTTACTGATCTTGATGTTGATTGACTTACTCTTGCCCTTCCTCTTGATATGTGTTTGCATGTTTCACAAATTTCTTCAAATGATAATTAGTATACATCACAACTCATCATGAGATCAAGGAGACCAATCCGCTCATCCCTAATTGTTCTAAGTAAGAGGGTTTTTAGTGCGTCGTATCTTAAATGATGTAGTTTTTCTCTCTTATCATTATACATAAACCTCTCTATTAGATCCTCAAGGCTCTCATATTCCTTTGGATTCATTCCAAAGATTTCTTCTTTAAGATCATGATCTTTATATTTTTCTTGAAATATCTTTTGCATCTCACTCCATGATCTTATTGAATTAGTACCTAAACTCATGAACCATTTAAGAGCTCTATGCTTCAATGTTTTTGGAAACAATCTCAATTTTTGAGTGTTAAATAAGTAACCATATGATCTAAAAACGACTTCAAATTCAAAGAGAAAGGTTTCCGGATCCTCTGACCTTAGACCATGAAATTTTGGAAGAAAAGATGGAGGGATGTTCTTCATGTGCACACTACCATCAGTATCTTCAATGGGAAATCTGAGAGGATCTTCCTCATTGTCATCATCTCCATCCATTTATTCTACACTATTTGCCATATTATTCTTATACCTACAAAAGTGAATGGTGGAATGGTTTTCACTGCACCACGTGATCAAATGGGGGGGTGGGTTGGTGTTCGAGAATTCTTTTGTTTTTATGATTGAATGAAAACTATAATGCAATGCAGTTTTCTACTTCCGAAATTAAATATGCCTAATGAAAATATTTTATTTTGGCAAAGTGAAAAGCAATGAATCAACTAGGGAAGAAAACAATGAATACTTTGAAACCTCCCTAGCAACAGTGCCAAAAAGTTATGTGCCTCAGTATTGCAACAAGAATGTCGCAACTCACAAGGCTACCGACTTTAATTATCAACCTGGTGTTTCTACAAACTTAAGAGGTATTGACACTATATGTGTAGCATACAATGTGTCCTTACTGTGTTGGCATGACGTAATGGAGTGCATGTACTGAAATCAAATCCTAAACTAACTGCAGAAAATGAACATCTCGAAATGGAAACCCTAACCTATTGCAAAAAATAAAGTACAAAGAAAGAAACATATTCTAATTGCATAAAGATCATGAACTAAATGTAAAAGAAACCTAACTCAACCCTATTTATCACATGTGATGATTTAAACTAATTGAGCATGGAATATGATCTAGGGAGTATTAATTGTTGCATGCATGTGCTAATTAAGAAATAAAAAGAACTATTTTTCTTTATCTTTTCATTTTATAAATGAAAATGCTAATCTTTCCTTGTTCTTTGGCAGGGGAGATAGGTGTGGAGGAAGATGGGTACAATGGTTTTGATGGATTGGAGGTAAATTAGAGGCCTAATCCTAGCTTAGATGAATTTTTTCCTCAATTCAGGCTCAAAACAGGCTGCTATAGGATTTCCTATAGGAAGTCTACAAGATGTACTAGTTCCTACAGGATGTCTACAAGATCCCCTCTTTTATTACAAAAAAACAGGCCGAAAGCTTTGGAAGTGGTCTAGAAGGTGGAATGGAGTTTGAGAAAGGTGGATAATGGAATAATAAGGCATGGAGGTGGTGGACACTACCTAGAACTCAAGTAAGGGCTTCAAGATGGGAATATTTTCCCAATTGAAATGGCAATTTTTGCTTATAAAACAAGAATCCCGACTGAGATTTTAGTGGATTTTGGCGACGTGGGTGGATGAGTCTTGGATGAGGTGAACGAGATGAGGTATCCCTGTAATGTAGAAGATCCTACAACAACACACATTATTTTCTGCATATATCCACAAATTCATCTATAGGTGGGAAATATTTATTAAATAATGGAAAATTACAAGTCTAAAAATCAGAAATTCGAGAACTAGTGAGCTAGTAAATCTATCAAATGCCTAACCTAATCAAGTTAAAATGAAATGGGGTAAATTTTGTTATTAAATAGAATTTTTTTTTATCTAATTCAAGTGGAACCAACTTGATTTAAGCTCATTATCATGCTCTAAAAAATTAGCATAAATTTGTTGTTATTTGCCACAAAGGAGTTCCTGAAATCTAGATTTGGGAATAATAAGACTAATACAAGTAACTCAATGATTACTATGACCTTCCAAATATTTTCCAAGGATGAAAAGATGCTTTTGATCCTAAAAAATAACTTACATCAACCATTTAACCCAATCCTACAACAAGAAACCATTAATACTAAATGCAGAAATAGAAAGAAACAACAAAAAGAGATGCATGTGAATAAGAAGTGACAAGAAGAAAAGAAAATGATACAAAAGGGCTCTCAAGCTCCTGGGATGGCCAAGCCCAAGGAAACTCAAAGACCTATAGAGAAGAACAAGATTTAGAAGCTGAGCATGACATCAACCTTCATTATTTCATCAATACAATTACATCCCTACAAGAAAATACAATGGACCTGCAAAAATACGAGTTCTCTCCACAAGAAGACTAATCAAAATCTCCCCCTAGACGCAAATTCAAATTGGTACTTATAAAAAATTATTAGGAATCACTTCCCATGAAAGGAGGAATCTTTCCCCACCAAAATCCCTTGATTAGTGGATCTGGTTCCCAATACTATGAATCTCCATTAAATGGTAGGGAACACATTCCTAGATTTTCTCAATCATTGGAGTTCCACAATTTTTTCATAATTCCATAATATCTTATTGATATATTATTTAATATTGATCCTCATGTAGTAGGGATAAAGTCCCGAAATTTCCTCCTCCTCCAAATCTTCATAATCTACCCAATATTTTCATAATATTCCACAAAAATTAATAATATTAGGCACAAATATGCAATTATTCATAGACCTTCCTAATGAATATATTAAAGTTAAAAATACATTATCTAATGCAAAGAGAGAGGTTTACTGTGCTGAAGGATAGTAATATGGGACTTAATTTATGTCTAATTTAGAGGCCCATCAATAGGTAACATACCTTACTTCTTTGTACTTGCAATCATTTTCTATTTAGAGAAAGAGAGTAGAGTGACTCACCTTCCAATTGAATTTTCTCTTGAAAGGGTTTCCCAGGTAATATCTTGTGTCAAATCATGGTTTATGAGTTTTTATTTTGTTGTTATATATTTTCCGCATCACTATAATTTGCATGCATATACAATAAAGAATAATTTATAGATCCATAAATATAAATATAAATAACCCTTCATAGTAGAGATTTTGCATTTTTAAGTATAATTTATCAGATTTTTTGTGACAAACTATCGAGTGGGGAATCCATAATTTATTTTACGGATCTTTAACTTGGTAGCTATCAAAGAGTGTAGGTTGGACTGAAATGTAGCAAGGAACTTGCGATATCTACATGCAACAATGGTTCAAGATAGCCAAAAATTCTCAAATAATATCTTAGTATTGGATTCTACTTTGATACTCTTCTTTCATGGTGCAAAAATGGCCATCCTAGATAACTAATAAACAACCAAAAACAATTAATCATCATACCTAGTGTCGAGAAAACATAACATGTAATCCACTGAGGTTGACTCCTAAGGATTTTCTTGGATAGATAGAGGAGTTTACGACCTCTACCTTTTGCTTGTTGTTTTAGCAATGATACATGAATTCAATAATATTATATACTGGTGGACATCACGTTGAAGTTTTGGGTAGTAGAAATGCTTCTAAAATACCAATATTATCTTCTCTACAGCAAAGTGCCTTTCCACCAAACCATAATGTGCCTCCACATTGATCTATTACATCACAAAAACAAATATTGCATGAAACATTTGTGCCATGGGTTGTTCATGTACTATACAATCACCTCATGACCAGAATTCATTTTAGCAATTCATCTCTAAGGTTATGGTTTTGGAAATCTAGGGCTAATTATTTATTTTAAAATTACATTCATTAATCTTATTGTAATGGAGTTATGTGAATGTGTAGCCATCATCTCTCTCTCTTCAGAGATAACTACCAACATTCTAGATAACTTGCTTTCTACAATTTTCAACTATTTTATCTATTAATAGAAGTTGGGTGTTCACTATGTTATTGCACCTTTTACAATATATCTATGTATGTTTTCCATAAACTTCTGTGGATATTCCATTGGACAGTTTGTCACAACAGATTTAATAATATTATAATACAAATATGAAATTCTACACCATTACAGTTTTGTTAAATTTCTATATTTGTGGATTTTACTGTAATTAGTGCATGCATGTGAATGGAAATTATGCAGAAAGTAGAGAATGAAAATATAAAAGGTCACACACACATAAGACACAACATATTATCTGGGAAACCCTTATTGTAAAATAAGAAAGGCAGTAAATATTTTCTTGATCTTGATAATTACTTGTGATTTTTCTTATTATTACGATTATTTATATATTCTTTCTTTAGTTCATCAAGAAATTACCAAAAGCAACATCACATAAGAAAATGAACACAATATGTAGGCACATGCAACGGAAAAACCCCCCTCGAGGGGAAAATCAAGTCAAAGTACTTATTCCTTTCAATAGTATTCTTTGATACTCTTCACCCTAGGCCAAGACCATACCTTCCCTCTACACCAAGCTAGCCTCAAGAAGATTGACCTCTTCCCAAAAACTTTGACTATGCAGCACCTTGCAATAGCTAATAGCTTCTAGCAGTAGTCCAAATCGGAAGACTTCGATCTTCCACTCCAAGGCATGAAACATAGAGAGACCACCACTAAAATGCATCTGCAGTGACCAACCAAGGTCTCCCTAAGATCACAGGATGTCCCCCCATGTTTGATTTTGGTTGTAAGATAATAAATTCAGTCAGATACCTCCAGGAAGCTATTGTAATTACTTTTTCCCCTAACACCCCTAGGATTTAACACGAGATCTGTATGCTAATTCAAGTAAAATAGCAGTATATCTAATCCCCTGTAGCCATAGGGTGGTGAAGGGGTACTTTTTCATCACATTAATGACAACCCCAAGATCGATCAATGTGTTAGTTATGGGATGATCATTAATGTAGACAGTAACCATAGGGTTTCCTCGATTATTATAGTTAGTTAGAAGAGGTTGAGTAGACATTAATTAGGATAATTTCCCCATCACATGTATACTACGAGGGTCTTTAGGCTTCCTCCCAAGTTTCTTGATGATTAAGTCTCGTACTGTATTAACATAAATAGGTAGTTCTTTAAGGGATTGTAGCAGAGGAATTCGTACATGCAAATTTTACAACTCCCTAAGAAAATCAGATTTGGGTTGTGAGATCATTCTAGGCTTAGTCAATCTCTAAGGATAGGGAGGATTCCGAGTTATAGAAGTCGAGTCGGTGTTACAGGTGTATCAGTCTTTCCCTAGTTGGTTTTTACAGGGGTAACAGTCCTCCGTGGGTTAGTTGTTACAGACGTAACCATTTTCTCTGTATCATTTGTTATAAGTGCAACAGCCAGCTAAGAGCCTATGATATCTCCTCTGGAAGGTTCACATTACTCCTCAATAATGATAGGGGAGTGATTTGGTTTAATTACCTTACCCGATCGCAATTGAATTTCATTAAGCCCCACGGGCGTAATAAGGTAGGTTCGGAAGGTAGTCGGAGGCTCTATGCACTGATCTGCTTTATTGTTCAGGTTTGGGTTAGGTTGCACAGGTATTTGGGGTCGCACATGCAGTGCAGGAGCGAGAGTTTGGAAAGGAGGTAATTGTCGCTATTGCTTAATTAGTAATCCATGTAAAGTTGTATTTTGGGAATTTTCTCTCCAGTTCTAGTTCCAAGGGTATGGTTGAGATGAAGGATAATGGATAGAGGGAGATGGAGACCACTTGTTCCAGGGTGAAGGAAAATGTGCTACAAAAGGAGCAGGATATTCCCATGGATATTGTTGAGTATTATATGCATTGTTCCACGAATTAAAAGAGGAAAAATCTTGACACATACTTGGAGTTCATGGCTTCCATGGCCTCCTTGGCGTGATGAAATAAGAGGACTACACCTCTTTACTTAACTCTCTAATTACTACCATCAGTCTAGGAATCTCCAGACATTGACCCGTCAAACGTTATATCTCGCAAATATTGCACAAGCTAATGCTATTCAATTCGCATTCCCTCAAGGGATGTTTCTTCCAGCGATTTAGACAAAACA
This sequence comes from Pinus tabuliformis, assembly GCA_031772625.1. Lineage (NCBI taxonomy): Eukaryota > Viridiplantae > Streptophyta > Pinopsida > Pinales > Pinaceae > Pinus > Pinus tabuliformis. The sequence continues at coordinate 1,423,557,836 of CM062820.1, read as the reverse complement.
CACCCAGAGGTGTATTAGCTTCTTCTTGTGTCTTCTTGATCTGCGTTGTCATTATCTGGGCAGATAGAGTACTGAGCATATCAGTCTTGAAATTTTTGAACAAATTCCCGATCTCTGCTCTGGTTACTCCTCCTCCTGCAGATTTTTATATTCAGGCAAAGGCATCTCGAATTATGCTACTCCCCTTAGATGATCCTTTAGAGCATCTTCGACAAAGCTTTAAGATTTCATTGAATGGTTCCTGTGATATATCCCCTTTCCCTAGCAGGTTCAAGGTGTCAAGGAAGTCGCCCCTCATTCCTCTGATAAATATGGTGTTCAATATCTCATGGTCTAAATCGATGTGTTTAGACCTCTGCAGATTGTAGTGAAACCGCTCTATATAGTCTTCCATGCTCTCATCCTCCTTCTATGTCATTTTGAATACTTCCTCCCTTATGTCCTTGGTTTTGCAATAGTCTTGGTACTTTGATCATAATGTCTCCTTCATATCAGTCTATGTTTGAATAGAAGCGGAGCTCAATCCCATGAACCATCTCAACATTTCCCCTTTCAAAGTAGCAGGAAATAATTTCAGTTTCTGAGCATTTGAAATATAGTCATAACTCTTGTATAAGACATCAAATTCAAATAAAAATGTGCCCGGTTCTTCCAAATTCATCCCTTGGAAGGACGATAAGGATGACAAAGGAATATTATTCATAGGAGCTTTGCCTCTAATATCCCTGATTGGGAACTTAAAGATGGTAACAATAGCATCTATTTTAGTGTTGTTGTCATTGTTGTCCCTCATGGCTAGTACTTCTAACCCTTGCTGTAGTAGATGTTCTTCAAACTGCTCTTGTGATGGTCTTGCAGGTGTAATTGATGGCTTAGGTAACCCTAGGGTTGGCTATTTCACTGCACTACCTGAATCTGGATATTGATAATCCAATAGGTTCTCTCCCATCTCTGGTGTTTGATATCCCCCCTCAGCTTCCCCTTGTCCGTAGGTCCTAAAGTTTTGGATACTAGCTTCCCCTTCCTGTTTGTGAATTGGATGCTAAATATTGGGAGTGTGGGTGCTAGATTTAGAATGATAAGCCCCCCAAATAGAGGAATCATAGGTTTCTACCCTTGTTATGGGACTGACAATTTTTTATGGCCCTGTTTTCCTTGCGTCCCTTTGAGAGCTTGATTGTTCTTTTTCTTCCTTAGAGATTACTTCCTGGATAAATGTTTTCCTTCCCAAATATACACTCTTCCTTTCTTTTTTACAACATGTTTTTCCTGTGAATAGTTAGAGTGGGGGTAGTTTTGGTATTTCTATAGTTCCTACAGTTCCACACATGGAACTTATGTGTATTGATTCACACTCTAAGTGTCTCAGTCTTGAATAGTGGTGACCCTACTCAGGTATGTTAGAATGATACACAGTTTCTTATCTCTCTTCTTACTGCCCAACAACTGAAGAGTTGAAGACACGCTAACCAAAACACCAAAATTCCACACCCTAAGTTCCCTAATGATCACAACGGTGAGCCCGCTCACGTATGTTAGAGTGATGGTGTAGGTTATTACCTCTCATCTTACCACCCAGCGATTGTGGACTACGAACACTGCATCATCAAACAAACAACTTGGCTAATTATATCATCAATTTTCATCCCTGGCAACAACGCCAAAATGTAGTGTTGTTTTAATCAATCCTAATTGACCGAGACTACAACATTTACTTGTTAACCTAGGGTAGGTCTTGTTTTTTCAAAGGAGTTCACACTGTTTATGCCGATACATTACAACCAAGAATCAAAAAATAGAAAGAACAGTAAAAGGTGTTGCTAAATCAATTGGAAAAATGAAATCATTCATGTATGAATTAAAACACTCCACATAATTGAAATCACACTTCGCAATTAGCAGAGTAAGGTTGCGCCACACAGTAAACTAATGACTACACCAACTAGTCACTATCATTTTGTTTAATCAAACCAGTGTAAGATCATAATATAATTTGGAACAAAAGTAGATGTATCTCATAGTTTGTGCAGCAAGAGCAGAAAACCATATGACAATAAACGAAACAATAATGTACACTACTACTGTTGTAGTCCCTACTAAAGGTGAGGGCCCTTCCTCCCTAGCAGGGGCGCAGGAATAACATGAGATTAGTTAACGAATAAGATGAAGAGTAGTAACAACATCACCGTAGTGATTTTAATATTAAAAATAATTTAAAGTTACGAGAGTAGAGTAACAATGATTTTCTATATGTCGTCCTTGTACATAGTAAATCGTGTTTCTGTTATAATTATTACATGCCTGAAAGTAGGAATAGATCAGTCATGAGAATCTCACAATTCTCATGCTGATAAAAAATAGAAGTAGTTACAACCTATCTCTAAATACAAATACTTCTCAGATACATTGGTTAAGATTGCAACCACTTGGGTTTGTTGCTTCTAAAATCATCAATTCCTAACACCCGACAATTGTTATGTGGAAAAATACCCTCAACTTGCCAACTCCGATGCAACAATATCCTACAAGTGAATAATAGTTTGGGATGTAACGGGAATCACTGGCGACAACACCCTTGGTGTAACAACGGTCCTTTGTATCAGCACGTAGTGTAACAGCATATTGTAACAACATTCAGTGTGTAACAACAACCTATAATAGCATACAGGGTGTAACAGCGAACTACTCTACCCTCCTCCGAAATTAATTAGCGTTGCCTGTTTACTCCATAACCTTGTTCCCACGAGAAAAACTTGAAAAAGAGAAGAGCTTCCAAAATACTCCTCCAATTCTCACCCTAGTTAGCCACAAAAAGGAATATAGTATCGTATTATTTAGAAAAACATGGCAAAATAACATGACAGTGGAACATGTTGTATAAATGAGAAAAATGGTGATTAATCATGTAAAGATTCATGGGCCTAGAGGATAAGAGGATCAAATTGGGCAAGGAAGGTGCAGTAAAAGGTAAAAAGTCACACACAATATCTCCCCCCAATTGAAGCAACTACATGTCCCCATGTAGAATGTTATCTTCTCCTACTATACCCCTAATGCAGGTTTGTAAAATTGTAAGCACCAGCAGTGTCTTCACCCACAGATATATACCCCCGAGTGGCCATCAACTATCGTGGCCAAGATTCTTCTTCATAATCACATAGCTGGTAGTTTGGCTGATACTCTTCTACGGTTAACCAAATCAAAGGAAATTTAAATTTGAGCCTGATCTAGAATGCCCCCAATGTCTGCACGATCTGAGCATACTCGGGCACCCGTGAAACAACAACCACGAAATTTTCTGTATTCAAAAGGATCCCCTTGTTGCAACTTAGTGCTACAGGCTTCGGTGCGTTTAAGGCATCCTGCTAACACTTAACTTTTCATCTGTTCATGCAAATTGAGGCAAATCCTCACAATCCTCTTCCTATAGATGGTGGATTGTTCCCTGATCTCTGGCGTGGTCAGTAACAACTTAACCTCACACCTAAGTTCATAAACCATCCTTGGCTCTACTCTGACCTATAACGTTGTCCTTTCTTCATTAGTTACGGCTAATTTCATGGCCAGATGCCATTCAATTTGGTTTCTCATAAATGGAAGAAAAGATGGCAACTGCAAATCTCCCATATAGGAGAAGAGACTTGCTACCATTTTTGTGCTGACGTAATCACACATGATGTTATGAAAAAATAGTTCGCAAAGAAAGCTCTATTCATCAAAATCACAAATGCGAAAAATCTCAAGAAAAGTTCACATAGAAGAACCCAAATAAGACCTATTATCAAAAACTTCTTTTAACTGAAATAAATAATATCATTGACAAAGGAACACTCGATACAATGGGGACATTGCCTGCATGCTAGCAGGTTCAAGGCAAGATCACAAAGCTTTGTCTTGTCATTCGTCAGATCCAAGACCTACTGCTGAAGCAGCTACAGCTATTCGTCCTTTTTCTTCATGGCTTACGTCTGTCTCTGTGCTTCCCATTCTCTCTCCCATTCTTCCTTTAACCACTTTTCCTTGAGAGAATCCATCATCCTTTTGTTTGCCTTGAGTGAGATCACCCCCTATTGTAGAGAGAGTGCCTTCTACTTCCATTTCTGTAGCTCTGGTAACAACAACATATTTTCAGAACACAATCCTTCGTCAAGACCTTGTGTTTTCCCACATGCACTAACAATAGAGGGCGTAAGAACCTCCTGAGGGTGAAACTGCTCCATTTCGGCTACTAGTTCTTGTGTAACAATGATGTCCTCAATCGATTTTTGTGTAACAGTTTCCTTCTCTCCCTGATCAGCTTCTATTCCCATTGTTTCTTCTGTTTTAACAACAGTGTTATCCACAAGATTTTGTGTATCATTTTTCCCTTAGTAGGCATCTATCTCCACTTTTGCCCTTGTGTAATAGCAGTGTCAATCACAGGCTCATGGATATCAGATTCTTCTTCCTTTCCTTTGTTGACTTCTGTCTCCACTGCTGGTTCTTACGTAATAGCCGTGTCAACCAACAACTCCTGTGTATCCGCTACCAAATTACTTTATGTGGATTACGCCATCTCAACTGCTCATTCTTCTGTAACAACAACATTTTCAACAGGTTTTTGTGTGTCGGCCTCCCAGGATTCGGTTTGTATTTCCCTCTAGATGGTGTCCACTACACAGACTCTAAACTCCGCTATCACTAGCTTCTCAGCACAGGTCATGCACACAGCAACCGAGACATCTCCATTCCTAGCCCTGTCTAAAGCCTTGGCCAAAGTGTCTAACCCTAGGACTCTTGCCTTTACCTTCCCCTATTCTAGTTGTTCCCTTCACTCTCTATTCTCTTTTTCTAAATTTTTAATTTTTAACAGCAAGGATTGAGTTTCGCCCTTACCAGGTGAGGAAGGTTCCTCCGGCTGACCCTACTCCTCATCCTTATTCTCTATTGCCTCCTTATTCTTCTTGGACATGGATGGGGACTTTGGGTGCCCACTAACCCTCATTCTCTACTTTGGCAGTCTATCACCAATTGGTTTGTCGATTGGCCTCTTACCAACCCTTAATTTCGAAGGCTGGGGCTGCTCCTTTGTCGCCTTTTGGAGCTTCCTCATATGTCCTAGTTTATTTCCTGCAGGTAGCTCTAGCCTTCTTCCTTATGAATTCCTCCCAACTCCTGCCTTGGTGGCTAAGGGAATATAGCACAATGAGACTGATGAGGCCATGGTTTGTGATGCATGTTTCTCTATGTGCAATTTTTTTTATGGTCACAGCCATATGCTTGATGTTTCCCAGCAAGAAGTAGGGAATATTTATCACTTGTTGATGTCAAAGGGGGTTTAGCAACAAAAAGTCGTAATTGAACACGATTGATGCCCTTCCATCATAGGCGATGTACTTGATGAGGTAAAGGGCAACATCAACCCATGGGTGGGGGAGTGACAACTTGTCAATCCCCCTCCCTTTCTTCACCAGTTGTTCCTCCTCTTGGAGGAAATCCTCCTTCAAGGAGGGTTCATTAACTTTCCTGTTGAACAAAATTTTTCCTCCCACTGGTATTTTCGTCACTTGGTCAATCACTTCTTCTGTAACCTCCAGCTTCAATCCCCTAACCTATGTCTGATTTCTCTCTAAATTCTTCGCGAATTCCATCGAAACTCCCTCGTGTAATCCGTCCAGCCTCTGGAAGAACTCAAACCAACCTATGTCCTTAAAAATATGACATTCTTTGGGGTAATTCTCCAAAGCCTCTATTGACCCTGGTTCATGTCGAATTGCTACTCCACCCATCACGACACAAATTCAATGTTGTTCTCCTTCCTTTTTCCCTCCTTTAAAAGTTCTGGAGTAGTCATCACACTACTTATTTGTTTCAACTTGTAACTGTTCTTTTCTACTTCTTTGAGCACTCTGAATGGGGATGCAATGCTCCAGAAAGGGTAAATAGTAAGGTGGCATAGGTGAGAATTTCAAATTAAGATTTGCAATCATGGTTCGTACAGTGCAATTAATGTTACCTTATTAATGCTAGGTTATGGGAGGTCTAGTCAGAGGTAGAATTCCATTTTTTTGGTATGATCGGTCATTAAGTGACAATGATTACCATATCACCAAGCTTTAAATGTGGTTTTTTAAATATTCACAAGTCATGAAAATCTCATGTCGTAATATAAATTGCCTTCCCTACCCCACCCCCTCGGCTTAAATGTGATAACCCACCTCAGTCATCAAAAGGGATATTGTGTTAAATTGCCATAATTATTGAATAAAAGAGGATAATGATATTACCTTTGTATGACATACTAGGTAATGTGGGAGAAGTCATTGGTGGAGAGGTGTGTAAACTTAACTATGGTGGTCACGTCAATTATCACTACAAGAAAAAAGGTCATTGGTGAGGGTCATGCCTGTGACAGACCTTTCACCAATGTCGCATATGGTGATGGCCTTTAAAAAAGCATTGTTGTAAGGGTATATAGTGATGGTCCTTTAAGGTTTGTCACCAAAGCCATTTTCAATGACACTTTTAGTGAGGGTCATTAAAGGCCCATCACTAATTCTCTCTTTGGTGACGCTTTTGGTGAGGGTCGTTAAAGGCTCATCACTAATTCTCTCTTTCGTGACACTTCTAGTGACGATCTTTTATTGACCCTCACCAATGATATTTTTGGTTACTTTTGGTGACGGTCAAGAAATGTTCATCATCATTGATCATTCCAATGAGTTTTTTTATGACGCTTCATGCCTATGACAAACCTTTAAAGTCCATCACCAATGTCGCATATGGTGATAGTCTTTAAAAAAACGTTGTTGTAAGTGTATATAGTGATGGTCCTTTAAGGTTCGTCACCAAAGCAATTTTCAATGACACTTTTGGTGAGGGTCATTAAAAGCTCGTCATTAATTCTCTCTTTGGTGACACTTTTGGTGAGGGTCATTAAAGGCCCATCAGTAATTCTCTCTTTGGTGGCACTTCTAGTGAGGATCTTTTACTGACCCTAACCAATGCTCTTTCTGGTTACTTTCGGTGACGGTCAAAAAATGTTCGTCATCATTGATCATTCCAATGAGTTTTTGATGATTCTATATACCTGTTACTATATTTTTTGTCAAAAGATAATGATTTAAGACCATTGTTGTGGAGTATTTTTCATTATATGTCCAAGGTGATAGTGGTTATAGTCAATCAGTTTGTTAAGAAGTAATTAGTGTGTTTCATTTCCCTCAAGTCATAAGAATATAGTTTTCCTATGAGTCAACACATGATTCATCTCTATTAGGTTTATTATCTAGAAAATTTCTTTTAAATAAAGTTCCACTAGTGTGTGTAGGAACTATATTATTTAATACATAATCAAGGTCTATCAATTATATTAATGAGAGAGACCTAGCATTCGTCAACACTCATGGCACACCTTAACGTGCTTTGTAACAATATACTAAGATTCCTTGGCACCTCGTATGTCTTGGAACATCTTTGTACCTGAAACATCTTTGTACCTAGAACATCTTGCCATGAGTAGGATACCCAAGCACATGTTGGCATGCCCTAGCATAGCATAACACTCCCCTATCATGTGTTGGCATGCCTTGTAGTCCCTAACATGCCCTGGAACACCTTGGCATAATATTACATTGACAAACATTAGCACTTGGCACACATTGGCACTTGGCATGTATTGGAACATATTATTAGCGTGCCTAGCATGCCCCTTTTGAAAAAGGTAAAGTCCTGACTTATTAACCCTCTTATGTGTTCATTTCCTTACCTTTTAGCTTGGTTATTCCTTTTGTTGCCTTGACACTCCTTGACGCATATTGGCATACTCTGGCACCCTGCACATCCTAGCATGTCTTAGCACCTAGCATGCCTTGGCACTATTTGGCACATGTTATCACACCCCAGAACTACCTAGCACACTCTAGCACTTCTTGACATGCCCTGATATTCCCTGGCATGCCTTACCCATGCTTAGCATACCTTGTCACTCCCTCCTTTGCATGACAGCGAGCACTCATTGACACTCCTCGACACACTCCCAGCTAACACATCCTTACACATGTTGCCACATCTTAGCCACATGATGCCCTAACACTCTAACATTCCTTAGCACTACCAAACATGCCTTGTCGCTCCTCCTTAGCACACTTGAAAGTCACTGACACTTCCTGTCATACACTCTTACTCATTCATTTCCATGCATTATGATGTAGTGCTCCCTTGTGTTTCCTTAGCACTCCCTAACACTTCTTGGCACACATTGGCACACCTTGACACTTGGAACATATTGGCATGCTTTCCTAACATTGTATCATGCCTTGGTGCTACCTAGCATACCTTTTCACTCCCTTCTTAGCACACCTAGAACTTGCTAACACTCCTTATCACACACTCTTATTCATTCATTTCCATGAAATTGAAACTAGTTTTCCCTTGTGTTTCGCTGGCACTCCCCATCATGTGTTGGTGGAACACCCTAGCACCTAACACATATTAGCACTTGGCATGTCTTGGCATGACTAACATGCATTGAAAATATCTAGCATGTGTTAGCACTTCGTGGAATCCCTTGCACACCTTGGCACTCCCTAGTTGTCATGCCCTCATAGATATCCTTACTTTTTTTGCGACTTGGCAACCCAACCAAGTCATTGAAAATATAGTGTTGTGCTTAGCCCAATGTCTCCCTTTGTTTGAAACTAATTTTTCCATCCCCTTATTCCAATCATAGGCTTGCCTCCTGCAATTCCTATTCTGAAGTTCTGCTAACATAGTTCTTCCTTGGAACACCTAGAATTCACTAACACTCCTTGACCTATACTCTTATTCGTTTTTTCCATGCACTTTGACATAATTCTCCCTTATAATACCCTAGCACTCCCCAAAACTCCTCAACATGCATTGAATTTGTCTGGAATGTGTTAGCACACCTTTTCATTCCTTCGCACACCCAAGCACTCCTTATCTATCATGCCCTCACAACTACCCTTAATTTTTTTTATACTTGGGAACCCAACCAAGTCTTGCTTCAACTACAACAACTTGACTAAGTTACAAATACTACAACTAGACTATGCATTGTTTACCTAAGAATTACCTATAAATCATCTTAGGATACTCATGTCCAATCTTAACTCATCCCACTTAACAAGTTACCAAGTCAAGGCTCACGTCCAACCGTGGCCATAAAAACAACTAAGCAACATAGTTTACATCTTGACATGCCATAACACCTGGCATGTCTAACAATACCTTGGCACTATGTGGCACATGTTAGCATCCCCTGCATTCCTTGGCATTCTTTGGCAATCCCTAACACACCCTACCACTCCCTGACATGCCCTGGCACTCTAAGATTCCTTGACACTACCTATCATACCTTATCACTCCTCCTTAGCACAACTAAAACTCATTGACACTCCCTATAACACACTCTTATTCATTCATTTCCATGCATTTGAAACTAGTGCTCACTTGCATTTCACTGGCACTCCATAACACTCCTTGGCATGTATTGGCACACCCTATCACCTGACACATCTTGGTGTGTTTCCCTAGCCTCTAGCATGCCTTAACAATGCCTAACTCTTAATCGTTCATTTGCATGCATTATTTTGACCTAGTGCTCCCTTGTGTTTCCCTAACACTCCATAGCATGTGTTGGCACACCCTGGCACTTGGGAAATCTTGGCTACATACCACTCTGGCACACTAGCATGACCTAGCACTGCCTAGCATACCATGGCACTCCCTCCTTAGCACACATGGAACTCACTGACACTCCTTGTCACACACTCTTATTCATTCATTTCCATGCATTTTGACCTAGTTCTCCCCTGTGTTTCCATGACACTCCCTAACACTCAGCACACAATGGCACACCTTGGCACTTAGCAGATATTGGTATGATTCCCTAACACTCTAGCATGCCTTGGAACTATCTAACACATCTTGTCACTCCCTCCTTAGCACACTTGGAACTCATTGTCACTTCATTTCCATCAATTTGAAACTAGTTCTCCCTTGTGTTTCCCTGACACCTGGTCCTAACACTCCCTAGCATGTGTTCACACCACACCCTGGCACTTGACACATCCTAGCAAGCCTTAGCACTTGGCATGTATTGGCATGCCTAACATGCCTTGGAAATATATAGAATGTGTTAGTACTTCCTAGCATTCCCTGACACACCTTAGAACTTTTTTTCCATGCCCTCATAGACAACCTTACTTTTTTTGTGGCTTGGGAACCCAACCAAGGCATTGGAAAAATAGTATTGTGCCCAACCCAAAGTCTCCCTTTGTTCGAAACTTATTTTTCTAGCCCCTTATCACAACCATAGGATTACCTCCTACAAGTCCTATTATGAACATCTCCTAGTACACTTCATCCTTGGGACACCTAGAATTCACTGACACTCCTTGGCACACACTCGTATTCATTCATTTCCATGAATTTTGACCTAGTTCTCCCTTGTGATGCCCTGGCACTCCCTAACACTCCTTAGTATATGCATTGACACTATTTGGCATGTGTTAGCATGCCTTTTCATTCCTTTGGATGCCTTTCATTCATTAGCATGCCCTGGGACTCCTTAGCTATCATGCCCTCACAACTACCCTTACTTTTTTTGGGACATGGGAACCCATCCAAGTCCTTCCTCAACTACAAAAACTTGACCAAGTTACAATTACTACAATTAGACTATGTTTTTTTCACCTAAGAACTGACTATAACTCATCTTAGGCTACTCATGGTCAATTTCAAGTACTTATCCCACTTAACAAGTTACAAGTTACCAAGTCAAGGTTCACATCATTATCCAACCTTTTTAACTATCAATTTTCACTTCTATCTCATCGGGGACGTATCTTTCATCGATGAATGGTTACACAAAAAGGACCCTATGAGCAAATCATTCATGTCATCGATGCGGTGCCCACACGAAAACGAACGTTGAATGGTTTATCATAGCCAGGCACTCTATAATGGGTTTCATAATTACCCAATTTATAATAATGAGTTTCATTCTATTGTCAAAGCCTATAAGTAGTGTAAGAATTATATTCTACCAAAGCAAATGGCCATCTACAACAATTGTAGGATTTTTCCTACTCTAGGTAATCCTTGGGAGTTAGTGCCCATGGATTTTATGTCATTTTTTTCATCAGTCGAGCATGGTAATGAATGTGTTTTTGTTGTTGTTGATTGCATCCTTAGGATGGGAATTTTGACACCCTATAAGAAGAGTGTCACAACAAAATCCACTCATAAGCTCTTCTTCGAGCATGTTTTGGTTTATTTTAGGTATCCAAAGACCATATTTCCTGATAGGGATAGTTGGTTCCTTAGTATTTTCTCGTTTAACCCTTGGTCCATGTGGACATCAAGCTTGACCAAATCCATTACCTTCCATCCCTAGATCAATAAATAAAAAGTAGTCAATATTATTATTGTAGATGTCCTTAGAATATACAATTGTGAGCATCCACAGACACATGTTGAAAGCGTTCCATATTTTCAATAGAAATTCAACATAGCTATTCATATTTCTATTAGCGACAAGTATTTCCAGGTGTGCTTAGGGTCCCAACAATTGGAAAAAATTAATGTACCTATATTCATGGAATAACACATAAAGATACATCCCATGCTTGGAATGAGGTAAGCAAATAAACCAATTTTGAGGAACATATCCAACAAATTCAACAATGAGTTCATGATATTTTGTAGAAAGTTGCCAACTCCAAGTACAAGTAGATACACAATCCATTGGGTTTCGCATAAGTTTCAGGTTGGTGACAATTATGGTTGGACTCACATTAAGAGAAATTAACAAACTCCCATAAGAAGCTCGTACCACTTTAATATGATCCTTACACTGTCACCAAGTCTATGGGTGAGAATTCTTTTGAGGATAGACATTGGATGATTTATATTACTTCAAATATATATGCTAGGATGATCTATGCTTGATGGGGTGCATGTAGTCTAGAAAGAGTTCCTTTAAGAGAATGACAAATATGATCACACGATTACTAACATAAACAATTGGGATATTATGCTTGAATGATATTAGGTAACTACCGAAGAGATTTTAAGAATGACATTTTTAGGGTTTGTTTTATATCAAGGTATGCATATCATTATGTTTTTCTTCCAAATCATTTACATATGACTAAGTTTTTTAAATAGTGCATTACTCTAATATTATTTCTCTTACATTCTCCTATGTTATAATTCAAAACATCATAGGTACTAAAACTCATGAAACTCTTATTTTTTTCTCTAAATAGCTATAACTCCCAATTTTGCTGCTCCTAATATTCAACTTGCACTATTGTTAAGACTACTTCCTCTAATTCCTATTGTTCCTCCATAAGTAAGCTAACTGTTTATTCAATTTAGTTTCCTAAATTGCTTTGCATAAATTATTGACCAAGGCTCATAAGCTGATGAAGTGTAGTGCATTGTATGTGCTAGTTAACCCTTCTTACTTCATTGTTTTGTGTTTTTATATTGTTTTGTTTTGGGGGTTTCCTTAATTCCTAATGATGTATAGTCTGAATTATGAGAAACTAGGTCTAAATTTCCTAAAGGTGAACTAATCAGATTCTAAGTTAAAGGAAGGAAAAACAGAGTATCTATCCTAACCTGTCATTTAATCCTAAGTCAAAATTAAAAGGTGAAGTTGTAAGGTAGATTGAAATAATTACAAAGAATGAAAACTGACTAAAGCACTTTTAGCTGTCCAAACCTCCAATTTTGAAAGATAACTTTCTTGAGATGGAAAACAAGAAACTTACTGTACTTTATAGTTTTAGAGAACTAAATCAAATATGCAGAGAGTAACTAATTGATTTCAATCCTTGTGTGAAGTGAGTGTTCAACCATTTAGATGACAAAAACATTTATCCACACAGTGCATTGGCAATCTGAGCTAAGAAATAAATAACAGAGGAAACAAAACAATAAGCAAGCTAATCAACAATGCATCCTTGTTACTTTTCCACCTTACCCTATTAAAACAAAACAAGTTTCATTTATGAAATAGATAGGAGAAACAAGACTGCACCATTGAATTCTAACATTATGTTACTGAACAGAATTGAAAGAAAACAAGCTACAGGAAATCAATCTAAACTACAAACACTGCTTAAAAGTAAATAATGAAACTAAGCTGAACAGTAAACAAAATAACAAAAGAAAAACCTCCTTCAGTGCAGGGGCCCTCTGCAACTGACTGAGTTGAGTTGCTAACTAGCTGAAGATACTCTTGCAAATGATCACTTGGTCAAACACGACTTCATATTATTAACAAGAAAATAAGTTCCAAAATTACAGAGATGTAAGTCTGAGCTTAATACATATAGAAATTCGAACTCTTCTCAGTTCTGTACAACTGATATTTAAAGAAATATTCCTAACTGTCTTTTGAGAGAATTAAGCTACAGGTGGTCTCCACATATTAAAATAGATTTGTGTAAAGGGTTGATCAGCTACAGGTGACTTTAAGTCTGCAAGATGGTTATATGAAACAGTTATCACTAGTGGCTGGTTCAAGTTAATGATACAACAAAACTATCGGATTATTAATTAGCCATGAAGAGTGGACACAGAGTCCTACTGCTCCTGGGTTTCTTATTTTGACTCCACCATTGACTGTGGTGTTGGGCTGGATTTTTTGTCGATCTTGGCTCGGTGACTAGGATAGAATCCATGTCGTGACCATTCCAGAGATTCCCATGTGGCCACATTCCTCGCTTTACGCATGTAACCTGTTCAACCATGGAAGTAGTTAGGGAACACACGATTAGCTACAGAATGAGCTATGTTCTGTAGCTAAATTGAAGAAACTTATTTCAAATAAAAAAAACATAAAAGTATAACATGTCAATAATTAATTTCTTCCTTGAGACAACATCTATCATTTATCAGTGATGGGGATCGTTTTTTATGGGAAAACAAGAGAAAGAAGTGAGAAAAGTTGTAAAGGAGAGAGTAATTCTGAGAGCCAACACTAACTACTAGGTGGACTTGAACCATTATTAAGAAGCTAGTGTAGTGTTACCTAATTTTATTTAAGAAGCATAAGGGGTGGGGCTAGTACGAGGCCACCATTGCTAATGTCTAGTGCCATGCCCACTACTAGGTTCTCATCCTCCCTAGATAGAAGGGGCACATATGTTGGCCTTAGAATATGGTTTCCCATTAGTTCATTTGATTCTTTCTCATCCACAATATCATTCTACATTGTATCCAACCTATCACTTTCTAATCACATATCTCTCATAACCCCACTCCAGTGTGTTCATCAGACCTCATTGAGGTGCCTTGACTACTACTCCTTATTGAGCTATATTTATCACCAAACCTTTGTTTCGCAACCATTCATTTGCTAACTCACCTTTCCTATTCAAATTCTCCAAATATATCATCCTCACTTCACTACTCCCTTCCTCACTAATCTCATTTTGCAACTCCTCGTGGCTTTCTTCATTTTATCACATCTAAGTCAACCACCACTAGTTAGTTATCTCTACTTCCTCAAAGCTTGTTCAACTTTCTCTTTAGCCTTTGTGTCCTCCATGGTGACTTGGTCCTTTGAGCTCTCATCTTTGCCATGCCTTTTGTAACCCATTCCTTAATGTAATGTTTTACAACAACATGCTCAGTGGATTAGTAGGAAACAACTTTTCCTTCACCAACAACATTTTTATCCTTGTAGGGTTTGTGCTCACTAATCTCTCTCAAAAACCATTCTAAAATTGGTCCTTAGAGTTTGAGTACAACTAGTACAATTCTACTACAAACTAGATATAATGCATCCTTCCATTGTCCACTCCCCCCAAAAGTCTATTTCTTGATTAACCAAGTGATCACAATGCTCCAAAGTTATTGGATTTAAGATTAAAATTATTTGTCTTCTTTTCTCCTCAATGGTTACGTGGGGCTTCATCAAGCATATGAAACCATTCACACAAACTCACTAGAAAGCTCTATACATAAAATTTCGAAGATGTCTTCATACATGAATGTCTCCTTGATTTTTTCCATTCTCCAAAAAAATAGTGGGGCTTCCTCATTAGAAAATATTTTGTTCTATCATCAAAAAAATCTTCCACTTGTGGTTTAGCCAGTCATTCCTTCATTTTGCTAAGGCCTCAAAATCATGTCGTGGTCCCAACAAAATAACCATTTATTGGCTTTAATTGGTAAACTAGGGTCCACTTAAGTGTCCAACATACATTGTACTAGTCTAGCATTAACATTATCAATTCTTGAAGCAAGGAAGGCCTCACTTGAGGAGTGTTACCAAGGAATTAGATAGGTGGGGAGCTCTACATAGTGAAGTTATCATGTTGTGATGGAGTGCTTTTAAGTAACATTCCATATACATTCGTTTAACACTATGCAATCCAACAACAACCATAATTTGTTGTTTGATTATGCTATGACATTAAATTAGATTGTTGTAATTGATATTAATAATGGAGAGAGATTCAAACATTAATCTAAATGTAAATCATAACAACATAACATATATATGAATCATTGTGCAGCTTATGAATCCAAATTTGAATATAGTTACCTAGAATGCAATTTAGACTCAGCTAGTTGTTAGGCTTGGCAAACAAAGCAAGCTTGAGAGTAGGAAGTGTGTTTAGGATTAGGATTTGATCTTTAATTATGACTAGGATCATCTCTGAGCTCATGATCAAGAACATTTTCTTGAAATAAAAGTTTCAACCTATACCTCCTATTAAACTTTCAAAATAATTTTCTACCTTATTTATAATATTTGTGTAATAAAGGGAAGCTATCAAATCTTTTTTCAATCACATTTGTAATATCCATTTTTAACATATGTTTTTGAATCTAAAATGATGCTTTTTATAAATAATTTTGACCGATATTTTTGACATATATTATTTTTGTTTTTTTGAAAAATACTTTTCAACTTTATTACCAACCTAATTTTCTACCCCTATTTAAAATATGGGTGGATCACAAAGTCACACAATATGTCCAAAAACATTTTTGTAAGTAATTTCAAGGTGCATTTGAGGCATAAAAAAAGGTTTATGGTTGTAGTGCTTGCTAATTCTCTTCTACTAATTAACCATAAATATAAAGTGATCAAAATAAACACCATGAAAGGGGAATCAATTGTCTTGGATGAAGAGATAGAGAGGTTGTAGATGAGCATAGAGGTTGGGTAACTAAGGAATCTTTCACCCATTAGTTAAATTGATCATTAGTTATTTGAGAGGCACATTTTAATCTTCCAAGTTATTCCTAAAAAACATTCAACATATTGGACTCTTTCCGCTTACACTAAAGAGAATTAAAGGGAAGAAAATCCCTAAGTCATTGTCGACCATAGTAGGGGAAGATCTTCCTTATGTCATGTAGGGAAGTGAAAGAGAGTGTCGTTGAAATTTGTGGGTTGGGTTGAGTGAGTGGGAGCCTATATCTTACATTTACTTTCCCTAGTGACCTCATAACCCAACTTGGGGATGGCATCTTAAGTGGATGCCTATGACAAGAGGAAAATTGTTCATACGAAACTAATTTCATTGGACCATTCTTAGTTAAAAACAAGTGCCTATGAAATTTGATTGAATATTATTTACTGTAATAAATTAACATGGATTATGCATGTTATGTGTGGTCAGGTTTAATTTAAACATAGATTCTTGGTTGCTATGAAATGTTAATGAATGCTTGTTTAATCCCATTTTGTTTTTGTTATTACACCTTATGTGTGCATTTAAATGAATTACATACCTCCTTAAGAAAACCATATTTATGTTGTAATGGCGAAATGGTCCCTCAAGGGCCGAAATTTTAATGGCCTAAAGTGGCTATCCATCTATGGCTGAAAGTGCATGGGATGGAGACGCCACATTACTTTTTCTACACATTAAAAGTTTTGACTTCTTACTAATGTTTAACCGCCACTTTAACTAGCGCAACCAATTTCTTAAGTAGGCTCACCATTTTGTTTTTAAATTTATCTTGCATGTTTGCATTCCATTCATCCCATCATATAGTCATCTCCCAGAAACACAAAAAACATAAATGTGACATATCCACAATCTTGAGTTTTCTTAGTCATTTAAGATCCAATATTAGATAAATCGGCATAATTTCATTGTAGCTCCATTGATAATTGAAATTATTCCTTTGACTCAAAGATGTTATTAGGTTTAGCTTGAAATACTACAATTACTTTTGTTCAAGGCTTGATTGCTCTACCAAATTTAATTGTGATTACATTGGAATAAGGGGTGGAGAATGAAAATATAGTATTTAAAACCATGATTTTTTTGTCCTTCCAACTTAAATAAAAGCTATTTTGTTTAATGAGAAAAGAGTGCAAGACAAGATGTTGAGATAATATATGTGCCTTTTTAAGTGATCCTATTACCAATCCAATTTATTCCATTAAAAAACACACTCTTCTAATGCTAGATAAGTGTCCCATCTATATTGTAAAAAAATAAAGAGAAGAAAGTTAATATAATTCAATAAATTTATAAAAATCAATCCTCAACCCCTCTTTCTTCATAAAAATGGGTAAAAAGACATGAATAGAGTCAAACCTATTAATTTTAAAAAATATTACTTAAATTTACAAAGTGTAACAACTTATTCATTAATATACTCTTTATTTTTTATTCTTAAATTAAGATATTAATATTTTGTCAAATCATTTATAAAATTGGGTACTTCACTCCGAAACATTTTAACAAAATATCCATGCTAATTGTAAAAATTCAACCTATAACAAAAATGGCTAGGAAATTTAGTCACACTATAATTATCAAAGGGAATTACACAGTAAAATTTTGTGAGTCAACAATAATTCCTAAGCACTATTAAACATCCACATGCACACATTCTCACCTCTCCCAGATCTAGGAATTTAAATTTTTCCCCTTTCTTTTTCGCCATTTTCATTTTCTAAATTCTCACAATATATTCACTCCACCATTTCCATTTTCTAAATTCTGACAATATCTTCACTGACACATTCTTCAATCCATTTCAGACATGCAGGCTTCTGGATCTGCAAGATATCACATTCCCAAATTCACATTCCCATTCACTAGGTATTTATGCTTGCTTATCACTACAATTCTACAATGTCAATTTTCCAACTCGGAGTGAAACCAGTTACCTCTGCATCTCTATACCTCAATTGGGATTGGAAATAGCGGCATTTAAACACCTGAGGGGCCGCCACAGTTTCGATGAGCTAGGGAAAAACATATTCGATTTCGGGTCGAACCCTAAGTGTCATATTTGGAAAATAAAGATGGAAATCCCACTTAAAAGGGCAAAGAAAATGGTAGTATTCAAGGGAATGGCCATTACAAGAGGGATTGAAATAGGCTAGAGAAGAGAAACCCTATTGGATTTAATTTCGCATATGGTATTCTCCGCTATGACTTAACTGGTTCATAACTATTCAATTTCTTTTGGAAACTATGTTTCTGTTCTTATGTCTAAGTTGAAAATTATTTCCATGAGATAGCTCTAGTATTTTAATTCTTATGTCTAAGTTTAAAATTCTTTGCGTATTTGAGTGCTTTCATGTATGAGTTCTCAGGGTTCTTTCTGTTATCACCCAAGTTTTTCCCTTTGACTCCCAAGGGAATACGGCCGGGGTAACCACTAACCAAGCTTTGGATTATAGGTCCTAGCCTGCCTATAATCAGAGAGGGCTCTCTCTTTAAGTTTTAGCTCTGTTTTGTGAAGATTTTAGGCTAGTTATAAGTTGAGGGTTTGGTTTGTAATTTTGGTTGAATGATGTCTTTCAATACTTTAAGATGATATGTCCAGACAGTTTAGGACCATTGGGCAACGGAGTCTGCAGTTGCAGGTTGTTTGAATTTGTTGAGTGTGATTATTGAAACAACAGGGCCATTTAAATATTTCATGAGTCAAACTTGAAATTGTAATGATGAAGTGTGTTTAACCAGTGGAAGGCAATTAAGAAATTTCCACTAAGTTGATGATGTGAGAAAGAGATGTATTGACCAGGAGCAGGTTTGAATTCCTAAACAATAATCACTGTGAAAGGTATAGTTTGGAAGTGCAGCAATTAAGAATTACACTCTTATAACTATAACTGAGGAAAACATACATAATAGCTTAGATTGAGTTCAGGGTATTCTATAAATAAATCCTGATACTATTCTTTTTCTTTGCCATTAAACTTGTGAAACAGAAACATGACTGGATTATGAAGAAAATAATAAACATATCGAAACAGGTTAAAGAAAACTTATTGTTCCATGAAATACGCAGGAATCTTGTAGCATTCAGCAATCACACCAAAACGCATCAGACAACACAGAACTTTGGAAATTCCATCAGCTTTGTATATTAAAACTCTGAACATTTACAGCATAGTATCTCCTGAAGAGAAAATCAACAACCCCTGCAAGCTTATGCGAGGGGGAATATATACAATCGGTTATACAAAAATATCTGAACCGCTGAGTCACTTGATAAATAAATACGCTCACCAACTTTACAAAATAGCAGATAAGGAAGTTATTACTGCTCTAAATACAAAATGAATACTCTTCAATGCTGTCAGAAGTCTTTTTGACCTTTGGAGGCCACTGAGTCGGTTGAGCGTTCTGTATTAATGCTGAATGATGTGTCTTTATGGCTTTATCATGCTGTAGCTTTCTCGGTATCGCTTTAGTGGCCGAATCTTTCTGCTGAGTTGGCTCAGTCCACTCTTCTCTAGTCATAGTGTATGCATCACACTTTCTGATCCTGATGACTTATGTTTTTTGATAAAAAACCTGTTGAAGGCATTTTGTTTACAGTAACAACTGTATCATTTTGGTCCACCATTCCTGTGTAGGCACTTGATGCCTCAAAATTGCATCTAAGGTTTCATCTGCCTCTGTATACTTGTAGAAGTTTGGAGGTACTTCAAACAAGTGTTTGATCTCATTCATAATAAAAAATAAGTTCTCTACTCTGTCATAAAGACTTTGCCCAGATGCTGGTCCTGTTTCTTCTGAAGCACTTGCTCCTGCAGTGATCTCGTTAGTGGCAAATGTATTCACCCTTTTGGCATAATTTTCATGTGATATTAGCCTCCCTGCGCTGTTCAGCAAGCCAGGAAGGCCTCTGCTCTGTAATGCTGCAAACTTATCCATGAATTTGTTTACTTCTGTTTGCATGTCCTGGCTTCTTCTATCCAGTGTTTGTACCAGGCTTCTCAATGTAAGGACCCTCTTTATCAGCAGGATGGTTTCAGTTCTATTGGGGATCCCAATTGCTGCCAGCTGAGGACCTGTGCGGTTATTGAGCACGTTGATCATTCTATTGGCTATCTTAGGCATATTACCTAGAGATACCCTTGCCCTTTGGACTTCCCTGTGTGCCTTGGCTATGAGCTCCATTTGCTCATGAATTGTCTCTATATACTGCCATTGATCTGTGATTGATTGGCCAATATTGGCCCATAAAACTTTCTTGATTTCAGTTACAACTTTGTCAAGGGTGAGCTCTTTCTCCAGCTCCTTTATCTTCTCCTTGAGAGCCTTTATTTCTCTTCCTTTTTCAGCCACATTTTGTTTAGACTTTTCATATTTTTCATTCAGCTTAGCTAAATTCTCCTTGGCTTCATTTAGCTCTGTCATCTGGGCTTCTAGGATCTTGATTTCACTCATCAATTTCTGCATATCAAGGCTCGGATCCTGCTCTGAGGTTGGTGTTGGTGCTGATGTTGATGGCGATGTTTGAGCTGTCTGCCCTGTGGGAGAAGCAGTAGTATGTGGGAGCTCCTCAAGGTTTATGATCTCTGGAGGGGCCTGAGAAGTTTGAGCTCCTTCTTTCTATTGTAGGGCTGCCTGCAGTGCAGCCTCTGTCTCTTCCAGCTTCTCTTGTGTTTGTACTAGCTGCTTGTGCAGTCCTACCAGTAATGTTGCTACATCCTGGTCTTGCCTTTGCTGGGCAACCTCTTCTGTTTGAGGGTGAAGGGTTGCTGGGATTTTAATCATCTTTCTGAGAGCTGCAAGGTCTGCATCTCTTATTTTCAGCAACTTTTGTATAGCTTTTGGATCCTTTGGGTCATGCCCAAGCTCTATGATTATATCCTCCAAAGACCTGATCCTGTTGTCTTTGGCTTGAGAGGATGCCTTCTCCAACTCAAGTTGGGCAGCTGTATTGTTCAGGCTGTTTTCCAACCTATTTTCCAATAAGGTTTTATTTGCTAGTGTTGAATAGACCATCTCACCCGTTTGCTTGTGAAGTTCTATTTGGTCCATAGGGTGGATGTCCTTGGCAAGGACCTCAAAGTTGGTCCTTATATAGTCTGCAGCTGACTGTGCCTGCAGCATGGTTGGCATGAAATGACTCATGGTCATTTTTCCCTCATTTATGTCGTAGGCTGACATAAGCCTCTGCTGATTGGTAGGGGCCATCTTAAGCAACTGGTTGTAGATCTGGATCTTGAGTGGCTCATTTCTCTTTTTTATGTCAATGAATTGTTGCTTGATGCCTGTCTCGGCTCTCCTTTGCTGACTTGAGGAGCTGACCTCTCCTCCAAGGGTTCTTTCTTGTTCCTGCTGAAAGGAACTGGCAGATGCCTCCATGCTCGGTGGGCCCATGCCCAATGATTGCCCGATGGGCATCTCTTCTTCAGAAAAGGGATTCATTCTCTGCCTTTTCTCCCCTTGATTTGTGGATGTGGTGAGGGGAGTCTCCTGCTCTCTATCCCTCTTCTTTCCCTTTTCTTCTTTCTGTGGAGTTTGTAGCACTGAGGCCTCCACTGTCTTTTCTTGCCTAGGAGGCACATTCTCTTGAACCTGTTGCTCAGTGGATATTGGGGCTTCAGCTGTTTGTTCTTGCTGTATTGGCTGCCCCTCTTTTTGCTGTTCTACTCGCTTTTCTGCTTGTTGTTCTGCTATCTGTTCTGCTATAGGAGGTGGTTGTTCCTGCTCCATCTGCTTCCCTTTATCCTTGCTGGATTCCTGTTGAACAGTTCCGGCTGCTTGCTGCTGGGCTGTAGAGGATGAGGCAGCTTCTCCAAGTTGCCTTTGATAGGAAGAGGAAACCTGCCCACAAGTTTCCAAGTCAGCCTCTTTCTCAATATTATTTGCCTCTCTTTGTAGCATTTTCTCTCTAGTCATTGGCTCTTCTAGAGTGCCCTCTTACCAACTTAATGAATTGGCATGTTTCTCAATATGAGGCAGTCTCACGTGAGCATAGCCACCCAATTTGTATTTTACCCTCATGAGGGAAATGAAATGATTAGGGTCATAAGGTACCCATTGGAAACTGGTTTGCAATTTGAGGGTCTCTAAGATCAAATCTGCTTCCTTCCATCCTTCCTCCCTTTTGTTGTATAGAAATGGGCCTAGCTGGTTCCTTACTTTTAGTTGCACCTTCTTGTTTTTACTGTGGAAATGGACAAAGTTTGCATTTCCAAACTGCCTAAAATACTCTAAGGCAAAAAGTCTCATAGGGACATATCTTGGCAGCCTATAAGGGTTCAACTCACCGCCATATATTCTGATTACTGTATGGTTTTGGTAAAAGTACCAATCACCAATGTTGTAGGACTTTGAGAGGTGAAGTATCCTTTGCATCTCATCTGTCAATTTTGGAGGAGGGACACCAAATAACAAGGTCATAGCTGGATGGATAAAAAGGTCTATGAATTCACAGTAGGTGTATGGTGAAAAAGTTATATGATGAAAGACTGAAGACCAAAACACCACAGACCTTGGGTTTCCATGGGCATTTAGCTTCTTGAGAGGAATAGGGAAAGCATCTGGTTGATAAAACAAGAACAAGTGATAGATGTACCTAGTGTATTTAAACACCTTTTCCCTTTCTAGATTCATCAACTGTTCATGAATCTTAATGACAATGTATGTAGCAAAATCATAGTGCACAGCAGGAGGCATCCCAGGGGAGAAAATGGACAGCATGGCCATAATGGTTTCATCAACATCCTCATATGACCCATAACCCAGGATGTAACTGATCAAATCCACAAGCATCTTGCCCAGCTCATTGAGGTATTGGTATCCTATAGGAGGGGTTCTCACAACTTCAGAGCTTGGTTGAACGAACAACTGATTAATTTTGATGATCTGAGCACTGGCCAACTTGCCCCCTTTCTTTAGCAAGTCGTTGATGGAGAGAGGAGTCAGTGGCTTTGCAGTGTGAAAGTGCAGCATCTCATTTATGGCCTCAGGGGTGATATGGAACAATACTGAGCCTGAGGGGCTAAGGACAGCTCTTTGACATGGATCATAGCTGGAGCGGCATTGATTTATCATGTCTGGGAGGACATTGACTTCAGGGAGATTGTAAATGGGCAAATTGGAATCCCAAATTCCTAAAATATCAGCTCCACTAAGGTATTGGGTCTTTAACTCATTTTGCAGGTGAATGTTAAATTTGGAACTCATGGCAAATGAGTCTATCATCTGGTAATCCTTATCACCCAGGGCCTTCCACTCTAGCTCTCTGTGTGGGGAATTCATAGGTTGAATATTCAGGGCTACTGGTGTTTCCATGGTTAAGTAGTACTATGACTTGTACTAGAACTGGTTTCAGTGGGCAGAACAACACAGAGGGGTACTTTTGCAGTAGTGAGGCAAATTGCAAGGAAAAAATGCGGTAAACTGTGGTAAGAATAGTTTAAGGTGCTCCAAAGAGAGTTAATTGAGCATATGCAGGGACTAGTACCACTGTTCTCCTGGTGAATTTGTGCAGCTCAGGTTTTAAGTCCACGAATGCGCGGACTGACTGTGGTTTTTATGAAAATTTGGCTAAACGAGGCTCTGCAGGTGAATTTCGACTTAACAATTGAAAACTAAGGCTGGCCACTGGGGATTTGCTGGTAAATACAAGCTTCCTCACTCTTTTAACTTAGTTTTGGACAATTATGGACAGAACCAAGCGCGCAGGGAACGATTTGGATAAATACCTGTTGAATTGCCGGCAATGGTTGCAAATGCAGGTGGGTTGAGGGCACCAACGGTCTTCGGGTCGATTTCTGCAGGTTGGCGACGGATAGTCATAATTTGCATGCAGAGATGAGCAACAGTCTTTTTGGCAAAAGTGACAAAAAACACGAATTTTGGCTAAAATATGGACTTTTTGGGTTATTGGCGCTTTTTTTGGATGACGTCAGCATGACGTCATCAGGTGGGGTCAGGGTCGGGTGACGTCAGCATGACGTCATCGAGTGACGTGGCAGCCTGTGAGTGGTCCACGGGGATTGCATAGGTGGCAGACATGTCGGAGCGCTGACGGGCGGGGGTGCTGACAGGGCGCCGAGTTGAACTGACGTGGGCGTGACGTAGCGGTGATGTGGGCAGGCGGTAAACCACAAGAGGTAAATGGTTTTTCTCGGACCGCTTTGGATACGGTCGTGGTTTTGTCAGAGGGCGGCCCGAGAGAATATGGGGGTGACACGTGGCAGAGGCCTGACGTCACCCTATGACAGTTTCTCGGGCAGTAAAGTGCGGTCATCGGAGCCGACCCGATATGCATATGGGCCGTCGGATGAAACAACCCAGATCTGACGGTCGACGGATCGCTAAGGTGCCAGAACAATACGGCAGCGGGCGGAGAAATTTTTTAATATATTTTTCGACATGCGCGCCTAAGCGGGACTTTGGTATATAACGAAAATTTGGGTTTTTTCAAAGTATTTTCTGTGGAAAATGCGCATCGCACCAAACTTTGGATAAAGCGGAAAAGTGGGTTTTTTGGTGTATTTGGCGAATAGCACGGGTTAGGGTGATAGTGGGTTTTTTACAAGGTTTTTTGCAAATGAAGTGGGTAAATGGTTTCAAAGGTTTCTGAAGGGAAAAGAGGGGTAGGGCTTAGGTTGTTAAACTGACCAGAGGTCAATTTAATCCCTGACTTTGGACATATAGCTATAATGCCAGAGGGGAGGGAATATTTATAGATTGCTTGGGGTTTATACACCGTAGTGTTTATAATAGTAGGGGAAAAGGGGAGTATAGGGGATTTAGATAATAAGAAGTTAGGAGTTAATATGAGTGGAGGAAGGGGGTGAGGGGGTAAAATACTAAGTTTTATATGAAATCAACTTAGTTTAGGAAGTAGATCAAAATGAAAAGAATTTTACACAAGAAATGTGGCTCTTAAAGAGACAAGAACCAACATAAGACTTTGACTTCTTTCATGAACATGGATGGTAATGGGATGTTAGCAATGAATGTGAGGGAGGGAAACAGGAAGTTAGACATACTTCTTTGTATTGCTGCAAAATGATGGAGAAGAGGACCTTCTTTATCCACTGATGTTTCCTTTATGTTGAACCAGCAAAATCAAAAGGAATGACATTTCCGCAACCCCTATCTACCTACCCATCTACTGCCTAGCATTTTTTGTTACTCCAAGGAGGGTGCATTTAGACTTGCAGACCCTCATGTGCCTTTTCTTTTCCTTTGGCTTTTTCTTTTGATTTTCTATCTACAACTAACCTTATTACTTCCAAGGCCCCAGATTAAACAGTTGGGAACCTTAATTCTCTACCTAACTACTTCCTGCCAAGATTAAACAGTTTGGACAGACTTCTTTCTCTAATCTAATGACAAGAAATTGAAACATGGCATGATCCAGATTAGGCTGTTGGACCATCCATCCAAAATTCAGTCAACATCAAGCTATGTACACATATTGCATTCTCTTGGAAATATGGGATCTTTGCATCACCAAAGCAGAGCATATTTGGAACTTCTTTTGCCAATCATGAAATATGAAACCTATTGGTATAGGTACCTAACAGTGGCTCCACATGGGGATGGTTTTTCTTCTTGAAAGACCAAGAACAGCAGGTCAGAATGCCTTGGCCCTTTGACTTCTTTTTGCCAAAACTTGGAGTTTTCCTCCTTGAAATCTCAAAATTGGAATCTGTCATACTTGTGGAACTTGCTGAACTAAAAGCCTTTTCCTGATTCTGCAAGACCTTTAAAACTGAGCTATTCACATGCTGAAAGAAAACATTAATTTCAACAGATTATTATATACAACAGATTATGTACAGGGGAACAGCCATGCTATATTCATGGAAAGTAATCAAAATAGTGCTTCAACATCCTGCCATTCACAGGACCTTCATCTAAGTCAGTTTCATCCAGATTCTTTAGGAAGTAAGTGTTGTTTCCTTGTACTGCTTGGATGACAAATGGTCCTCTCCAAAGAGAATCAAATTTTCCATGTTTTCCTTTATCTTCCCTTCTTGAATCCCACTTTAGGACTTTGTCACCTATACTGAAATCTTCAGCCTTAGTCCTTCTGTCAAAGGCTTTCTTTAATTTTTCTTGTAAAAATTGAACTCTGTGATAAACTTTGTCTCTAGTTTGCTGCAAACATATTATTTGATTGATCCTTCTTTGCATGTTATTGGGCTCAGCTTGACTTTCTTGAAGTAGTTTCATAATAGGAACACCTAGTGATGAAGGAAATTTGGCTTCTAATCCATAGAATAACTCATATGGGCTGACCCCAATGCATCTCTTGGTTGTCAGTCTATCTGCCCATAAGGCATTCACAAGCTTCTTATGCCAATTCTTCTTATTTTCTTCCAACACCTTCTTTATGATGTTTACAAGGCTTTTATTTGATGATTCAGCTAGGCCATTTCCTTGGGGATAGTATGCAGTAGAATAGCCCAAGGTAATATGAAATTTGTGGTAGAAGTTCACCATCTTCTTGGATCTAAAAGCAGCAACATTGTTTGCTATGATCTTATCAGGACAACCAAATCTAGACAATATGTTATTCTCCAAAAAATGAATGATTGTTGAATCATTTGCCTGTCTACATGGGATGGCCTCAATCCATTTGGTGAAGTAGTCTGTGGCTGTGAGGATCCATATATGTTGGCCTGAAGATGAGGGATGAATTTCCCCAATGAAATCCAAGCCCCATTGCTGAAAAGGTCTCTCTGTTGCAATAAGCCTCAAAGGGAGTGGCAGTAATTTTCTCTTTCCCTCAAATACTTGACACTTGTGACATGAGGTAGTGAAATTTTTAACATCAGAGAACAAAGTGGGCCAATAGTAACCAGCCCTTAGTCTCTTGTCCATAGTGGACTTCCAGTACAAGTGTCCACCACAATCACCTGCGTGAAATTCTTTCATGCCATTGTTAGTCTCATTCTCAATTAAGCAGTTTAACAATATACCCTCATGGTTTTTCCAAAGCAAATTGCCATCCATGACATAAAATCTTGAAGCTTTCATTTTTAGGAACCTACATTTAGTTCTGGACAATCCTGGGGGAGCACACAGGTTTTGCAATATATAACAGATATCAGAATACCACAGAGATTGTTCAAAGGCTACATTGATCTTTGGAGTCGCCAGCTCCGGTTCACTGTCCAGTTGGTTGATGTCCAAGGCTTGGAAATTTGTTTCAGACATTAATTTGGCCAAACCTTGCCCTTTTATCAGTTTTGTAGGTTTTATTTCAATGTCAAATTCTAAAATGTTGGCAATCCATTTTCCTCTTCTGCCCTCTAAGTTCTCTTGAGTAAGTATGTCTTTCACAATGGGACTTGGTACATAAGCTATAACATGGGAGTATAGGATATAAATCCTAAAGTCTTTGATGGCTTTGACCAAAGCATATGCTTGCTTTTCCATGATCTGATATTTCAGGGGTGCATCTCTGAGAGCTCTACTAAATAAAGCAATAGGTCTCTCATTTCCTTGGTCATCTTTCTGTAATAAGACAACAGCAATAGTATGCTTGGAGGCAAAAGAGAAAATGATAAACTCTTTGTCAAATTTAGGATTTGTTAAGACTGGAGTTTGGGTAAGGGCCAATTTTATTTCTTCAAAAGCTTGATTTGCTTCTACTGTCCATTTTACTTTTGAATCCTTTTTAAGCATGTTATTGAGTAATCTGCTCAATTCTGCCAAATTTAGGATAAATCTCCTTAGGAAGTTGATCTTCCCCAAGAATGCTTGTAATTCTTTGATGTTTGTTGGGTGGGGCATTTGCAAAATGGCCTGTATTCTGTCTGGGTCAATCCTAATGCCATCCTTTGAAATAATATGACCCAATAACTTGCCTTCTTCCAAACCAAATAGGGATTTCTTGGGATTTAAGGAAATTCCATATTTCCTACAAGTTATGAATATTTGCCTTAGATGTTTCAAATGTTCCTGGTCAGATTTTGAGAAAGGTGTGAGGTCATCTAAGTAGATGACAAGGAAGTCATGAATTTCTTTGGCAAATGCAATATCCATTGCTCTTTGAAAGGTAGCTCCTGCATTTTTCAACCCAAAAGGCATTTTGACATATTTGAAGGTTCCCCATGGGGTTGTGAATGCTGTTTTGTCCTGATCATCAGGGTGAACTAGGATCTGGTTGAAACCTGAGAATCCATCAAGTAATGATATTCTTGAAGCCCCCACCACTCTTTGGAGAATGTGATCCATTTTAGGTAAGGGATAATTGTCTTTGAGGGATACTTGGTTTAAATTCCTTAGATCAACACAAAGCCTTATTTCACTAGTTTTCTTTCTTGTAGGGACCAAATTTGAAATCCAATCAGAAAACCTGATTGGTGCTATGATGCCAGCTTTAAACATTTTTTGTACCTCTTTTTCAATTGAAGGGAGAAGCATAGGATTGATTCTCCTCAATTTTTGTTTAAAGGGTTTTTTATTGCGCTTGAGAGGGATAGTGTGTTGAATGACAGAGGTGTCATAGGACTTTAAATCCTCATAACTCCATGCAAAGACATCTTGGAATTCTTTAAAGAGGTCAATGTATTTAGGCTTCTGATCAGGTGGTAAAGATGCAGACAATTTAATTATCTTGGGTTTTTCAATAGTTCCAATGTTGCACTCTTCAATGGCAGCATTAAGAGGCTGCAATTTTGGTTTTCTAGGGACATCATTTGAGTCAAAAATGTCCTCTAATGGAGCTAGGCCTGTTGGAAGAAAATTGTCTTTCAATTGTATAATTTCAGCTTCAGCATCAGCTGTTTCCTCAGAATGTAATTGTTCAAGTTCTTGTATTTTCTCCTGGTCAAAGTTTGTTGGACGAAGCATTTGATTTGCTGTTTTGAGTGAGATATTTGTTTGGTGTTGTTCACCTAGTATTTGTGAATCACTTGCAGCCTCAGTATCAATGTTTAATCCTGAAAATTCTTGCTGCAAAGTCAATAAATTGTTTATTTGTGTATCATCCTCAAACACTTGCCAATCCTTGACATTGTTTGGGACAGAAGGTCTGTGTTTTATCTCAGCTGTAAATCAATGCTGGGGTTCAAAAGGTAGTTTACAAGTGCTTGCAAATGTAGCCAAACTATGAGCATGAAGATTATGGGCTCTAGCTATCTTGGTTATCTGAAATTCAGTGAAAGTTTTAAGCATTTCATTAGCAGAAGACCTATATGACCTCAGTCTTTTGTCATTGGTGACAAAATTCCCATTTACTTGTTGGATAATTAGGTCTGAGTCTCCCATGATTGAAAGTTTTGTGGCCTCTAATGATTTTACCAGTTTGAGGCCTAGCAAAAGAGCCTCATATTCTGCCATATTGTTGGTGCACCTGAAGTTTAACCTATAGGCTCGACCCTCTGCATGACTGTTTTGTTTGTTATGTATCCAAACCCCCGCTCTTGCCCCTAATTTGTTGACTAATCCATCAAACTAAAGAAACCATAAGATCTCCTGTTTTAAGGGATTTTCAACATTCTTTCTATAATTTGGGATTATAAGTTGGAGTTCTTGTTTTTCATCTGGTTTGTCTTTTAGGAGTGACTCATCAATTGGTTTCTCAATTTGGATCTCTTAGAGACTCGGTTGCTTACTCTCATGCATATTTTGTTCAAGTGTGACCGATTTATTATCACTCTCAGGGCTTGTATCATCATTGAACAGAATAAAAGAATCCATATCTGAATGGACTGCATAAATGGGGAAATTCTGAGGCTTTTCTTCACTGCTCACCATGTATTTCATAAGTGACTCTCTATATAGCCTCTTTGGTTGACCAAAGACTGAGATGGTGGCATATGACATTTCTAATTGCAGGGAACCTTGGAGTTTAGCCCCCCATGATCTTGATAACAACATTCCATATTTTGGTGGGATATCAGCAACTACAACATCCATTAAGATTGTTTTGTTTGGATACTGGACAAGTGATACACATAGATATTTTGTTAAGCCTAAACATTTAACTTGGCTGGAGTCAAATGAAAATAGGTCCTTATATGGTCTTGTAATGTCTAGGTTGAGCCTCTCCATCACTAATTTAGGCATAAGGT
This sequence comes from Pinus tabuliformis, assembly GCA_031772625.1. Lineage (NCBI taxonomy): Eukaryota > Viridiplantae > Streptophyta > Pinopsida > Pinales > Pinaceae > Pinus > Pinus tabuliformis. Next base: position 1,423,527,538 of record CM062820.1, on the reverse strand, counting down.
TATGATAGGCGCCTGAATCAAACATTGCATTATGTAGTATTTTATCATGAACATGCAAGCTGACATAGAAAGGTAAGATCCCTGTAACTGCTGTTTTTCCATCAACCTCTGGACCAAAAAGTAGTTCTGGGGTATCATCCAACACATTGACATCATCTTTATTATGGGTAAGTTGAAGGGACTTTTTGATTTGTTGTTTGTAAATGTCATGCTTGGCTAGCTCTGAAAGAGGAATGGCTATCTTCAATCTGCCAATTTCAGCTTCTAAGTCAAAGGGTTTTTCAGATTGGACCTTGGTATTGTGGTTGACAACCCTTTCTTTGTTGTTGAAATTTTCTTCTTGGTTGTCACTCTGATCTTGAGGCTTGTCCTTTTTACTCATCTTTTGGGAAGTAATGCTTGGATTAGGCTGCAAGGGTGATGTAGCCATTGCTTGTTGATTTGGGGAAGATGTTTCAGTTATTTCTTCAACTGTTACTTCATTTGTAATTGAATTAGTTTTGTCAATTGGCTCTCTGACAATGGTTTTCTTAGGCAGAGGAGTGTCCTTTGTTTTCTCAGGCTGTGTCACGTTTATAGTTCTGCTCCTTAGCTTGTACTGTTTATGAACTTCATAAACAGCTGTGTCATAACCTTGTTTAAAGTCGAACGACTCACCTGACTTGGTTTGAAACTGTTTAATATCATCATCCTTATGATCTTCTTGGCTCAGGAAAACTTGTTGATCATCATTGAGGCCCATTAGGTTAATGTGGGTGTCATCTATTTGATCATTAGAAGTGGATGCTTCTGTATAATTTTCTTGGAACGGAGGTCTGATCTCTGGTTCAGAATTAGCTTTACCAACATTAGGATTTTGGTTTCTTCTGAAATTGGGATTCCTAATAGGATTATTCTATGGTGCTTCCCATGATGACTTCCTCTCAACTGATTCTACTCTGTCACCTAATCTCTGCATACCAGTGATTATTGCATCCAATTTTTGATCCCAGCCTGAAGGCTCTTCTTTAAAGGTAGTCTTTCTCTCAGTTCTTGTCCTATTTCTCTTGGCTATCAGGTTAGCTTCTACACTTACTGCTATATCTTGCATTTCAGCTAAAGTTCGGGGAGCCCTTTCCCTTAATTGATATGCCATATCTGAATCAAACCCATCAGGAAAGGTATATAAGGCTAGATCCGGTGGGGGTCTAAGATTTTGGGGAATAGCATTATAGACATTGTTAAACCGGGCACAGTAGTCATTGGAGAGTTTCTTGGGGACCTCTTTTGATAGTATTGTATTCAGATAATATATGGAGTGGGTCCTTCTTCTTCTGCCATCTGTTGATAAATGTTTGATAGAGGGCTTCAAGGTCAGCTATTGAGTTTGCTACAAGTGACCTAAACCATGTTCTTACATCCCCTGTTAAGCTTTGCACAAAAATTTTCATCCTAACCCCATCATCATCTATTTCGTAGTTTTCAAAGTAGTCCTGCATTTTCTTAGTATGTTGAAGGGCTGGATATGAGCCGGTACCATCAAAGTATGAGATCTTGCTTTGGTACTCTTGAGGCATAGGAGCTGGATTGGCCGGTAACTGCAGTGGGGCATATCTATTGGCCATGTTTGGTGGGACAATAGGGAAAGTAGGGATGAATGGGACAAGTGGAGGAAATGGGATGAAAGGGGTATGTGAAGTTGATGGAGTGGTTGAAAGGATACCTTGTGAAGTGTATGAAGAACTAGGAGATTGTGGGCCAGTTGTATGAGGATGTAGAGAAGCCTTAGCAGGGGTTGGAATGTCAGTTTGGAGACCTGCTTCCGAACTTGAATCTGATAAGGTGCCTTCTGATTTGTGTCTCTTGAGGATTCTTGCAATCAAGTTTGGATTTTGAAACTCAGGTGCTGGATCAGGATCTGGGTTTGATCTTGTGTAACGAGTTTTCTTCTTAGGAGCCAGCTTCTATAACTTTCTTTCTGAGAATTTCTAAGGAGGTAGTGATCTTTTGATAAGGACTGGTCAGTTATAGCACAGCTATATGAGAATTAATACTGAATAAAGATTGACTGAGGCAGCTTTTATATACTCCTGCAAATGCAAAGCAGAGGCAGTTTCTAAGGCTATCTGGCTGTCACTCAGGCTTTATCTACAACATTAAGAATCAGATAGGAGGTTGCAAAGTTTATCCAGGTCCCCAGTGGAGTCGCCATTTATGTTATCACCCAGGTTGTTCCCTTTGACTCCCAAGGGAATACGGCCGGGGTAACCACTAACCAAGCTTTGGATTATAGGTCCTAGCCTGCCTATAATCAGAGAGGGCTCTCTCTTTAAGTTTTAGCTCTGTTTTGTGAAGATTTTAGGCTAGTTATAAGTTGAGGGTTTGGTTTGTAATTTTGGTTGAATGATGTCTTTCAGTACTTTAAGATGATATGTCCAGACAGTTTAGGACCATTGGGCAATGGAGTCTGCAGTTGCAGGTTGTTTGAATTTGTTGAGTGTGATTATTGAAACAACAGGGCCATTTAAATATTTCATGAGTCAAACTTGAAATTGTAATGATGAAGTGTGTTTAACCAGTGGAAGGTAATTAAGAAATTTCCAATAAGTTGATGATGTGAGAAAGAGATGTATTGACCAGGAGCAGGTTTGAATTCCTGAACAATAATCACTGTGAAAGGTATAGTTTGGAAGTGCAGCAATTAAGAATTACACTCTTATAACTATAACTGAGGAAAACATACATAATAGCTTAGATTGAGTTCAGGGTATTCTATAAATAAATCCTCATACTATTCTTTTTCTTTTCCATTGAACTTGTGAAACAGAAACATGATTGGATTATGAAGAAAATAATAAACATATCGAAACAGGTTAAAGAAAACTTATTGTTCCATGAAATACGCAGGAATCCTGTAGCATACAGCAATCACACCAAAACGCATCAGACAACACAGAACTTTGGAAATTCCATCAGCTTTGTATATTAAAACTTTGAACATTTACAGCAGTATCTCCTGAAGAGAAAATCAACAACCCCTGCAAGCTTATGCGAGGGGGAATATATACAATCGGTTATACAAAAATATCTGAACCGCTGAGTCACTTGATAAATAAATACGCTCACCAACTTTACAAAATAGCAGATAAGGAAGTTATTACTGCTCTAAATACAAAATGAATACTCTTCAATGCTGTCAGAAGTCTTTTTGACCTTTGGAGGCCACTGAGTTGGTTGAGCGTTCTGTATTAATGCTGAATGATGTGTCTTTATGGCTTTATCATGCTGTAGCTTTCTCGGTATCGCTTTAGTGGCCGAATCTTTCCGCTGAGTTGGCTCAGTCCACTCTTCTCAAGTCATAGTGTATGCATCACACTTTCTAATCCTGATGACTTATGTTTTTTGATAAAAAACCTGTTGAAGGCATTTTGTTTACAGTAACAACTGTATCATTTTGGTCCACCATTCCTGTGTATGCAGTTGATGCCTCAAAATTGCATCTAAGGTTTCATCTGCCTCTGTATACTTGTAGAAGTTTGGATGTACTTCAAACAAGTGTTTGATCTCATTCATAATAAAAAATAAGTTCTCTACTCTGTCATAGAGACTTTGCCCAAATGCTGGTCCTGTTTCTTCTGAAGCACTTGCTCCTGCAGTGATCTCGTTAGTGGCAAATGTATTCACCCTTTTGGCATAATTTTCATGTGATAGTAGCCTCCCTGTGCTGTTCAGCAAGCCAGGAAGGCCTCTGCTCTGTAATGCTGCAAACTTATCCATGAATCTGTTTACTTCTGTTTGCATGTCCTGGCTTCTTCTATCCAGTGTTTGTACCAGGTTTCTCAATGTAAGGACCCTCTTTATCAGCAGGATGGTTTCAGTTCTATTGGGGATCCCAATTGCTGCCAGCTGAGGACCTGTGCGGTTATTGAGCACGTTGACCATTCTATTGCCTATCTTAGGCATATTGCCTAGAGATGCCCTTGCCCTTTGGACTTCCCTATGTGCCTTGGCTATGAGCTCCATTTGCTCATGAATTGTCTCTATATACTGCCATTGATCTGTGATTGATTGGCCAATATTGGCCCATAAAACTTTCTTGATTTCAGTTACAACTTTGTCAAGGGTGAGCTCTTTCTCCAGCTCCTTTATCTTCTCCTTGAGAGCCTTTATTTCTCTTCCTTTTTCAGCCACATTTTGTTTAGACTTGTCATATTTTTCATTCAGCTTAGCTAAATTCTCCTTGGCTTCATTTAGCTCTGTCATCTGGGCTTCTAGGATCTTGATTTCACTCATCAACTTCTGCATATCAAGGCTCGAAGCCTGCTCTGAGGTTGGTGCTGGTGCTGATGTTGATGGCGCTGTTTGAGCTGTCTGCCCTGTGGGAGGAGCAGTAGTACGTGGGAGCTCCTCAAGGTTTATGATCTCTGGAGGGGGCTGAGAAGTTTGAGCTCCTTCATTCTGCTGTAGGGTTGCCTGCAGTGTAGCCTCTGTCTCTTCCAGCTTCTCTTGTGTTTGTACTAGCTGCTTGTGCAGTCCTACCAATAATGTTGCTACATCCTGGTCTTGCCTTTGCTAGGCAACCTCTTCTGTTTGAGGGTGAAGGGTTGCTGGGATTTTAATCATCTTTCTGAGATCTGCAAGGTCTGCATCTCTTATTTTCAGCAGCTTTTGTATAGCTTTTGGATCCTTTGGGTCATGCCCAAGCTCTATGATTATATCCTCCAAAGACCTGATCCTGTTGTCTTTGGCTTGAGAGGATGCCTTCTCCAACTCAAGTTGGGCAGCTGTATTGTTCAGGCTGTTTTCCAACCTATTTGCCAATAAGGTTTTATCTGCCAGTGTTTAATAGACCATCTCACCCGTTTGCTTGTGAAGTTTTATTTTGTCCATAGGGTGGATGTCCTTGGCAAGGACCTCAAGGTTGGTCCTTATATAGTCTGCAGCTGACTGTGGTTGCAGCATGGTTGGCATGAAATCACTCATGGTCATTTTCCCCTCATTTATGGCGTAGGCTGACATAAGCCTCTGCTGATTGGTAGGGGCCATCTTAAGCAACTGGTTGTAGATCTGGATCTTGAGTGGCTCATTTCTCTTTTTTATGTCAATGAATTGTTGCTTGATGCTTGTATCAGCTCTCCTTTGCTGACATGAGGAGCTGACCTCTCCTCCAAGGGTTCTTTCTTGTTCCTGCTGAAAGGAACTGGAAGATGCCTCCATGCTCGGTGGGCCCATGCCCAATGATTGCCCGATGGGCATCTCTTCTTCAGAAAAGGGATTCATTCTTTGCCTTTTCTCCCCTTGATTTGTGGATGTGGTGAGGGGAGTCTCCTGCTCTCTATCCCTCTTCTTTCCCTTTTCTTCTTTCTGTGGAGTTTGTAGCACTGAGGCCTCAACTGTCTTTTCTTGCCTAAGAGGCACATTCTCTTGAGCCTGTTTCTCAGTGGATATTGGGGCTTCAGCTGTTTGTTCTTGTTGTATTGGCTGCCCCTCTTTTTGCTGTTCTACTCGCTTTTCTGCTTGTTGTTCTACTATCTGTTCTGCTACAGGAGGTGGTTGTTCCTGCTCCATCTGCTTCCCTTTATCCTTGCTGGATTCCTGTTGAACAGTTTCGGCTGCTTGCTCCTGGGCTGTAGAGGATGAGGCAGCTGCTCCAAGTTTCCTTTGATAGGAAGAGGAAACCTGCCCACAAGTTTTCAAGTCAGCCTCTTTCTCAATATTCTTTACCTCTCTTTGTAGCATTTGCTCTCTAGTCATTGGCTCTTCTAGAGTGCCCTCTTTCCAACTTAATGAATTGGCATGTTTCTCAATATGAGGTAGTCTCACGTGAGCATAGCCACCCAATTTGTATTTTACCCTCCTGAGGGAAATGAAATGATTAGGGTCATAAGGTACCCATTGGAAACTGGTTTGCAATTTGAGGGTCTCTAAGATCAAATCTGCTTCCTTCCATCCTTCCTCCCTTTTGTTGTATAGAAATGGGCCTAGCTGGTTCCTTACTTTTAGTTTCACCTTCTTGGTTTTACTGTGGAAATGGACAAAGTCTGCATTTCCAAACTGCCTAAAATACTCTAAGGCAAAAAGTCTCATAGGGACATATCTTGGCAGCCTATAAGGGTTCAACTCACCGCCATATATTCTGATTACTGTATGGTTTTGGTAAAAGTACCAATCACCAATGTTGTAGGACTGTGAGAGGTGAAGTATCCTTTGCATCTCATCTGTCAATCTTGGAGGAGGGACACCAAATAACAAGGTCATAGCTGGATGGATAAAAAGGTCTATGAATTCACAGTACGTGTATGGTGAAAAAGTTATATGATGAAAGACTGAAGACCAAAACACCACAGACCTTGGGTTTCCCTGGGCATTTAGCTTCTTGAGAGGAACAGGGAAAGCATCTGGTTGATAAAACAAGAACAAGTGATAGATGTACCTAGTGTATTTAAACACCTTTTCCCTTTCTAGATTCATCAACTGTTCATGAATCTTATTGGCAATGTATGTAGCAAAACCATAGTGCACAGCGGGAGGCATCCCAGGGGAGAAAATGGACAGCATGGCCATAATGGTTTCATCAACATCCTCATATGACCCATAACCTAGGATGTAACTGATCAAATCCACAAGCATCTTGCCCAGCTCATTGAGGTATTGGTATCCTATAGGAGGGGTTCTCACAACTTCAGAGCTTGGTTGAACGAACATCTGATTAATTTTGATGATCTGAGCACTGGACAACTTGCCCCCTTTCTTTAGCAAGTCATTGATGGAGAGAGGAGTCAGTGGCTTTGTAGTGTGAAAGTGCAGCATCTCATTTATGGCCTCAAGGGTGATATGGAACAATACTGAGCCTGAGGGGCTAAGGACAGCTCTTTGACATGGATCATAGCTGGAGCGGCATTGATTTATCAAGTCTAGAAGGACATTGACTTGAGGGAGATTGTAAATGGGCAAATTGGAATCCCAAATTCCTAAAATATCAGCTCCACTGAGGTATTGGGCCTTTAACTCATTTTGCAGGTGAATGTTAAATTTGGAACTCATGGAAAATGAGTCTATCATCTGGTAATCCTTATCACCCAGGGCCTTCCACTCTAGCTCTCTGTGTGGGGCATTCAGAGGTTGAATATTCAGGGCTATTGGTGTTTCCATGGTTAAGTAGTACTATGACTTGTACTAGAACTGGTTTCAGTGGGCAGAACAACACAGAGGGGTACTTTTGCAACAGTGAGGCAAATTGCAAGGAAAAAATGGGGTAAACTGTGGTAAGAATAGTTTAAGGTGCTCCAAAGAGAGTTAATTGAGCATATGCAAGGACTAGTACAATTGTTCTCCTGGTGAATTTGTGCAGCTCAGGTTTTAAGTCCACGAATGCGCGGATTGACTGTGGTTTTTGTGAAAATTTGGCTAAACGAGGCTCTGCAGGTGAATTTCGACTTAACAATTGAAAATGAAGGCTGGCCACCGGGGATTTGCTGGTAAATACAAGCTTCCTCACTCTTTTAACTTAGTTTTTGACAATTATGGACAGAACCAAGCACGCAGGGAATGATTTCGATAAATACCTGTTGAATTGCCGGCAATGGTTGCAAATGCAGGTGGGTTGAGGGCGCCAACGGTCTTCGGGTCAATTTCTGCAGGTTGGCGACGGATAGTCGTCATTTTCATGCAAAGATGAGCAACAGCCTTTTTGGCAAAAGTGACAAAAAACACGAATTTTGGCTAAACTATGGACTTTTTGGGTTATTGGCGCTTTTTTTGGATGACGTCAGCATGACGTCATCAGGTGGGGTCAGGGTAGGGTGACGTCAGCATGATGTCATCGAGTGACGTGGCGGCCTGTGAGTGGTCCACGGGGATTGCATAGGTGGCGGACATGTCGGAGCGCTGACGGGCGGGGGTGCTAATAGGGCGCCGAGTTGAACTGACGTGGGTGTGACGTAGCGGTGATGTGGGCAGGCGGTAAACCAGAAGTGGTAAATGGTTTTTCTCGGACCGCTTTGGATACGGTCGTGGTTTTGTCAGAGGGCGGCCCGAGAGAATATGGGGGTGACGCGTGGGAGAGGCCTGACGTCACCCTTTGACAGTTTCTCGGGCGGTAAAGTGCGGTCATCGGAGCCGACCCGATATGCATATGGGCGGTCGGATGAAACAACCCAGATTCGACGGTCGACGGATCGCTAAGGTGCCAGAACAATACGGCAGCGGGCGGAGAAATTTTTTAATATATTTTTCGACATGCGCGCCTAGGCGGGACTTTGGTATATAACGAAAATTTGGGTTTTTTCAAAGTATTTTCTGTGGAAAATGCGCATCGCACCAAACTTTGGATAAAGCGGAAAAGTGGGTTTTTTGGTGTATTTGGCGAATAGCGCGGGTTAGGGTGATAGTGGGTTTTTTACAAGGTTTTTTGCAAATGAAGTGGGTAAATGGTTTCAAAGGTTTCTGAAGGGAAAAGAGGGATAGGGCTTAGGTTGTTAAACTGACCAGAGGTCAATTTAATCCCTAACTTTGGACATATGGCTATAATGCCAGAGGGGAGGGAATATTTATAGATTGGTTGGGGTTTATACACCGTAGTGTTTATAATAGTAGGGGAAAAGGGGAGTATAGGGGATTTAGATAATAAGAAGTTAGGAGTTAATATGAGTGGAGGAAGGGGGTGAGGGGGTAAAATACTAAGTTTTATATGAAATCAACTTAGTTTAGGAAGTAGATCAAAATGAAAAGAATTTTACACAAGAAATGTGGCTCTTAAAGAGACAAGAACCAACATAAGACTTTGACTTCTTTCATGAACATGGCTGGTAATGGGATGTTAGCAATGAATGTGAGGGAGGGAAACAGGAAGTTAGACATACTTCTTTGTATTGCTGCAAAATGATGGAGAAGAGGACCTTCTTTATCCACTGATGTTTCCTTTATGTTGAACCAGCAAAATGAAAGGAATGACATTTCTGCAACCCCTATCTACCTACCCATCTACTGCCTAGCATTTTTTGTTACTCCAAGGAGGGTGCATTTAGACTTGCAGACCCTCATGTGCCTTTACTTTTCCTTTGGCTTTTTCTTTTGATTTTCTATCTACAACTAACCTTATCACTTCCAAGGCCCCAGATTAAACAGTTGGGAACCTTAATTCTCTACCTAACTACTTCCTGCCAAGATTAGAAATTTTGGACAGACTTCTTTCTCTAATCTAATGACAAGAAATTGAAACATGGCATGATCCAGATTAGGCTGTTGGACCATCCATCCAAAATTCAGTCAACATCAAGCTATGTACACATATTGCATTCTCTTGGAAATATGGGATCTTTGCATCACCAAAGCAGAGCATATTTGGAACTTCTTTTGCCAATCATGAAATATGAAACCTATTGGTATAGGTACCTAACACTTTCCCAGAGCTGGATGCCCCTTTTGTGTGCCTATCTCAACATCCCTAGTGGGTTAGTTTGGGTTTATTATAGGGTTTTGTCATGGTCTCGGTGGAATGAATATGTGTTTCTGCTTTGCTTGTTTTGGAAAGGGCACTCCTTAATTGTAATTCTAAGTGTAATTCCTTGGGGTTTCTTTGCCAATAATCTATCTTATCATTGTATTAAGAGCCGCAATATCAAGGAGTCTTTGTTAGTCAAATTGATGAAATCATGGTGGGTCGAGCTGGCCAAGTGACTGTCCAACGCCAGATCTCTCCTATATGTAATCTTGCTTCCTTAGTGTCTTTCAATAAAATCCACTTGGCTTCTTCATTTTACGAAGTCCACTATGTTGTTCTTCCTGTGCTTTGTAATCCCTCGAGAGATTCTGCTACAACGAATTTAGTAGGATTTGGGCTACTTTTCTTGGTGGCCTTGGTCCTTATATGACTATGGGCTAGGCCTGAATCCGTTGGCAGCGGCTTGTTGAGCTTGCCCCCTGGTTCGTTGGGGTGGCCCTATATAGGCGAAATGCTGCAGCTCTACTTGTAGAATCCGAATGTTTTCTTCGCCTCCAAACAGAGAAGGTGCTTGTTCATTATCAAGAAAAAAAATATGTTTTGTGTCGTGATGAGAATGATGATGATCCTATCGTTATCAATGGAGTAGAATTAGTGTTGCCCTGGTTTTGCCTACCCAATTTAGAGTGGTTCTCGATTCCTGCTGCGTTCGTCTGTGATGAAATTTTAGATAATGTTGTGTGTTTTGGTTTAGTCTGCAATTCTTTTTTTTTTATAGAACTATCCAATTTTGGGGCTGAGGGATAATGTCATTGAGTCTCAGTAGTCCATACAGGAATGTGGTGAGAATCGAACCTGGGATAGTTGTATCTGCTCAAACCAAACTAGTTGGTTTGATTGACTGGTGTTTCTACTATATTCATGATTAGTTGGTCATGGGAGAGACTTTCAAAACAATTGCAATAATTGCGAATATCCCTTTCCCCAAAGTCGATATTCGTTTTCCCACTCCAAAAATGAACAAAAATACTTCAAACCAAACCACTTCATCACTTTGGCATCCTTCTTGTTCCACATTCTCGTATGAGAAAAGGAAATTGATGCTCCTCCTAAAATTCCATAGTATATATCTAGAAGTTAGGTTTACTCAAAGGTACTTTTTTGCGAGATGTTCCAACGAAATTTCTAGCCTTCAATTTCATCACAGATTTTGGTCTTCAGAGAGTAGGTGATTGAAATATTCTTCGAGTCTTTATCACACATTTTTGGAATTTTGTGTTAATGCTAGGACCTCACATGTAAAAATCCTTGACAAAGACTTCCAAAGACTTTGTGTGGTAGTAATTTTGCAGAGGTTTCTGAATTGAATTCATTTTTTAGGGTTGCAGATGTACTGCAACGGTTAGAAAATCATCCTAATATTCGTTGCAGCGCCGTGGACAAGAAAATGAATTGGGGATGACATGGAATGTGTATTTGGTGCCTCTTATTTCTTTCACTAGTGCTGGTACTGTTAGCCTCCTGCTGTAGCAGGTATTCATCTTTCATGATCGACATTTTTACATGCCAAATATGTCATACTTTGCATGCTGCAATGCTCCATATTTGCTACAGAGGCCAGAGAATTGCCCATGAGAGTGTGCTAGTCTAAGTGCCACTGCTATGTTCCATTTTGATGAGTTGATCCATTTTTGATGAATTTTTCAATTAAGGGAGGGCCAAACAGCTTAATCTTGGTCTCCCTAGGTTTCAATTTCCTGTAGTAGAATATAGAGAATCATTATCTGTCCAAACAGCTTAATTTTGGTCTCCCTAGGTTTCAATTTTCTGTTGTAGAATATAGAGAATCATTATCTATCCAAACAGCTTAATCTTGGCATATTTATAGATAGGTAGTGAAACAAGGGTGCTCAACCGCTTAATCTGAGCCCCTGGATGAAATAAGTGTAGATGTAGATAGGAGGACAGCAAGAAGAAAAGAATGAAAAGCTGGGTATGCTAGTTCAAGTGCACCCAAACCAAAAGAAGAGAAAATGCTAGGTGAGTAGGCCGGGTAGGTAGTTTTGGTGGTTGCAGAATCATGGCCTGAGACCCATTTTATCTTTGCCAGTGTCATATCTATTCAGATCACAAATGCAATGCAATTTTCCCTTGGAGGACTTCAAGCGAGGCATGACTAACTCCCCCTTCTTCTTATTCCCCAAATCATTCACTAACCTCCCCAAAGAGGTCAAGATCTGCTTGATATCTCTTAAGTTTCATCATTTTCCATATCATTGCCTAAGTAAAGATCTGCTTTGCTTAAAGAAGCTTATATTTCTTATACAAGTCATTCTCTCCCTTAATAGCCTAAGATTTACATACTTAGCGCTCTCTCATCACATTTCATATTAACTACTAACTTTATTATGTAACTCCCTATCTATCTCCCCTCCCCCGACTAACGCTATGTTAATAACTCCCCTATATACTTATCCCTTCCTCTGGTTGAAATATAACCATAAAAATCGCTTGGGAATTACTAAGTTTACTTGAAACTTAGTAAGAACCCTCATTTTGCTCAAAAAACCATCTTCCTAAGGTGTTTGGACTCCTTCCAAAACACAAAAACCCCCTTCAAGTGCTATTGAACTCATTCCCATGCATCGAGAACTCATCCAAATCTTTAAAAAGCCTCTTTCGATCGCATTAACCCTCCTCCTAGGACTTTTCCTCTCCTCCGACGGGATATTACTGTCAGAGGTCGCAACACGCACTCATCGGCCCACCCCTTTATACCTTCCCGATATCACTTCGCCGATGCGGTTTCGCGATCGGCAGTCGCAAGTTTTTGTAACTACTTACAGTTGCCCCCCCTCTCATCCGCCGATGCGATATTGATATCGCATCCGATATCATATCGCATCACGATCCATTCATTTCCGCAATACTTCCCATTATTGCAGAGCCGCATGCCTCGTCGCCTTTTCGAAATTGGCGATCGCTCCCATCACATCACATATATAAAAGCCATTTCCCCCTGTCTCGGCCGATTGCTGATCGTCGATTTAATCCCCGTCATACTGCCACATCACCGTGCCACATCACCCTACCACGTCACTACCGTACTGGGACCCACTGCTGACGTCGTACTGACGTCATCGCTAAAGGAGGGTGCGAAGGGTGCAAATCGCAGCAAAGAGAGCCCGGAATAAAAAACTGAGGTAGTTTTCGACGAGCGCTTAGTGCTAATCACGCATCGCTAAGAAAAAATGACCAAAATGGAAAAATCATATCGCTCGTCTACCAAGAGGCCAAAAATTCGCAGTTTGGACAAGATTTCTTCATTTGTGTTCGTATTCAAAACGGCCAGCTCCCGCAGCATTCCAGAAGCCACGGAAATCATTTGCAGCAGCCATTCTTGCCTTGAAAGGGCAGAAAAGGGGTGATTTGACAGTTTCAAACATGTCGAGAGAGAGAAAATGGCCCGATTCAAGCATCAAAGAGTATGAGAGGAAAGATGAAGCCTTGATTAAATTAAAGAATATTAGTGAAGCGGCGAAGAGTATCAGATCGAAGCGGGCGAACATTAAAGGCCCCCAAGCAAAGTCAAAGAAAGCGGTAAAGCCATTTAAGGGCTCTCAGATCACAATTAATGCACATCAGAGCCACTCAAGAGCAGGGGATCAAAGCCCGAAGCACAGTTATGGCTAAATGAACCGCACAGAGCCACAAGGACAGATTTCCACTCATTTTTGAGGCAGTTGCCCCAGTGCGGCACTTCGATATCTTCTTGCATTAATTCCACGACAAGATTATATTAAAGAACTTATTTCCCTTGGATCTGTTTAAGATCTGCTGTAATGGATATTTTTAGATATTTTCCCTATATAAACCACCCCAATGCATTGTTTAAAGGGTTGGTTGGTTGATTTTCTCCACTAGAGACTCGCTCTGTATACTTGATGTTTTCATTAATCAAAGATTGCTGAAAAGCTTGGAGGATGGACTGTCTGTTGTGCTGTTAATGTGTTGAAGAATGAATATCGAATTCTTGTGCTGCAACACGATTAAATAAGTGATTTCTATCTCTATTTTTCCATTGATTTATGCTCATGTCATACATGTGTCGCCATCTAAATAGTAGATAAAAAGATTAGCTTAGAACTTGCTTAACTGCACTCTACGCTCAATTTCTGCTGTTTCTTTATGGTTTCCTCTGAATTGGTAATGAATATGAATTCCCTTTGGCTCATATTTCCCCTACTTCACCCATGTCTGATAGTTATCTAGGGATTCTTTACTGCTCCTAGATATAGTTCATTGACTTTCCCTCTGTTAATCTGAAAGAGAGATTCTTAATTGCCTCTCTTTTCTTAGCCTTCAATCCATCTCCATTTAGCCTGAAAGTTGTTTCATGTGTATCTATCTTGCTCCATATTCCTCTTGTGACCAAGAAAACGCACCAGCAGTCCTACTCCACGACTCCATGCCCAATGGTTTGAACTAATCATACTATGCATTACCTCTCTACTTGAAAGCTTCATCCTTCCCACCAAAACTCAAACAAAACCCCTTGTACTAAATAACTAGCCTAAAATCATCATTAACAAAGCTAAATCATAAAAGAGAGAGCCCTCTCTGATTACCGGTGGGCTAGCACCTGCAGTCCAAAGATTGGTTTGTGGTTACCTCGGCCGTATCCCTTTAAGGAGCTTTAGGGACAACCTGAGTGATAACATAATGGTGACTCCGCTGGGGAACATCCTCAGATAATCTCACAAATCAACGATAAAGCTCCACTGGGGAAGAATCTGACCTTCAAAAGTTTCTTTCTAACCCGCTTTTCTTAGAAAAATCCCCAAAAAACAAGTTAGAAGCTGGCTCCTAAGAAGAAAATACATAATACCAGGTCAAACCCAGACCCAAATCCACCAGCTGTTTTTGAAAATCCGAATTTAATCCCAAGAAACCTCAGGAAATTAGAGCGAAAAGAAGATTTTGCTGATTCTAGTCCTGAGATAGTTCGGCCAAGCTGTGTTCCAACCCCTGTCAAAGTTTTATTTCGTTCAACTCCTAGTTCCCCTTGTTCTTTATCCACCTCTCAAAGCACTCCTTCCACACCTTCGTTCACTGCGCACACTACCACTACTACTCCTGTTATCCCAGTTGTTCCAGCTGTTCCATTTATCCCTGTTGCCCCACTTATACCTGTTAATATGGCTAATAGATATGCACCCCTACAGCTGCCTGCTAACCTTGGGGCTATGCCTCAGGATTACCAGACTAAAATAACTTATTTTGATGGCACAAGTGCCTGCATAGCCCTTCAGCATACAAAGAAAATGCAGGATTACTTTGAAAGCTATGAGATTGACGATGATGGGGTGAGAATGAAGATTTTTGTCCAAAGTTTGACAGGCGATGTCAGGACTTGGTTTAGAGCACTCCCAGCTAATTCCATAGCAGACCCAGAAGCCTTGTACCATTCATTTATCAATAGATGGGAGAAAAAGAAAGACCCCTTGCACATACTAGCCGAATACGATACAATTAAAAGAGGCCCTCAAGAGACTGTTTTGGACTATTGTGCAAGATTCAATAATGTCTACAATGCAATACCACAGAACTTAAGACATCCACCTGAGCTTGCCTTGTATAAATTCCTTGATGGTTTTGATCCAGATATGGCCTACCAGTTAAAAGAAAGAGCCCCTAACAGCCTTGCCGAAATGCAAAATGTGGCTGTCACTATGGAGGCAAATTTAATTGCCAAAAGAAACAGAGCCAGAACAGAGAGGAGAACAACGTTTAAGGAAGAACCCTCAGCCATAGACCAAAATCTGGATGCCCTTATCAGTGGCATGCATAGGCTAGTAGACAGAGTGGACAACATTGAGAAAAAATCATCTTGGGACGGGCAGCAAACCAACGTTGTTAGGAACCCGAACTTCAGAAGGAATCAAAACCCAAATGCTGGAAGAGCGAGCCCAGACCGTGAAATAAGGCCTCCTTTCCAAGAAAATTACGTTGAGACATCAACAGCTAATGAGCCCATGGAGGACACTCACATAAACCTAATGGGTTTGAAGAATGAGCAACATGTCTTCTTAACTAAAGAAGACCAAAATAACGATAACATGCATCAATTCCAAACTCAAACCCAAGAATATTTCGACTTTGAATAAGCCTATGACCCAGCCGTTTATGAGCTAAACAAGCAATATAAGCTAAGAACCAGAATGATTGATGTGCCCAAGCCTATCAAACCAAAGGAAAAACAACAACCCGATAAAATCAAAGGCAAGGCTGTTATAACAGAACACGTTGAACGATCTGTCCCAAACCCACAGCACGAAACCATAGATGATATAACTATCAAACAACCTTCTTAAAAGCAGCCTTTCATGCCTTTTTCCTCAAAGGAAGACATGCACAGCATTCCAAAAAGCCTGCCCATAACTGAAAAAACGCAAGCGATCACTCTCCATGACATTGGCAAACGAGAGCAAATCGCTGATAATTCCAATGAAAAAGAAAAATCTTCCATCATCAACACCAAGACTCCACTGGAAAAGCCATTTAATTTAGAGGCAGAGATTGGAAAACTTAAGATATCCATCCCCCTCTTAGAGCTTGCCAAGCATGATGTTTATAGGCAACAAATACAAAGATCGTTACAAACACCAGAGGTTAAGGATGATGTACATGTTTTAGATGATACCCCGGAGCTGCTCTTTGGCCCAGAAGTCAATGGAAAAATAGTCAATGGAGCAGTTTTTCCATTTTATATCAGTTTTCATATCCATGATAAAATTTTACATAACGCAATGTTTGACTCAGGTGCATCAGACAATCTTATGCCCAAAGCGGTAATGGAAAGACTAAACCTTGACATAACCAGGCCATACAAAGATTTATTCTCCTTTGAGTCAAGTCAAGTCAAGTGTTTAGGCCTAATCAAAGACTTGTGTGTCTCCTTAGTCCAATATCCTAACAAGACAATCCGCATGGATGTGGTGGTTGCTGACATTCCACCAAAATACGACATGCTCCTACCAAGATCTTGGGGAGCAAAACTCCAAGGATCACTCCAATTAGACCTCTCTTACGCCACTATATCAGCCTTTGGGCAACCAAAAAGACTATATAGAGAAACACTCATAAAATATATGGTGAGTAGCGAGGATAAGCCACAAAATTTCCCCATCTACTCAATCCATACTGACATGGATTCATTTATTTTGTTTAATAATGATAGCCGCCCTTTAACTGATGTCAAGCCTTTGGCTCTAGACAACAAGCACACATCAATGAAGAATCAGTTGCATATACCCATGAGACCGTCACAACAGCCAATGCAACCAGCACACAAGAAGAATCTCGCCAAACACGAGACTCAGGTCCGCCCAATCCTAAAATGACTGAAACTCTCAATACTAACCACAAGCAAGAAATCACATGGTATTTAGAGTTTGATGGTTTAGTAAACAAGTTAGGAGCAGGGGCTGGAATATGGATCCACAACACACATAACAATCATGCACAAGGTCATGCATATAGACTGAATTTCAAATGCACCAACAACATGGTCGAGTATGAGGCACTCCTCTTAGGCCTTAAGCTGCTCAAAGCTTTAGGAGCTGCCAAAGTGTCTATTCTAGGTAACTCCGACCTAGTAATACAACAAATGAAAGGCAGCTTTGTTACTAATGACAATAGAATGAGGGCCTATAGGACTGCTGCCATTAGTATACTCAATGCATTCACTGAATCCAAGCTTGACAAGATCTCAAGGGACCATAACATTCATGCACACAGCCTAGCCACTTTTGCTAGTACGTGCAAGCTTCCCTTTGGGCCAAGTCACCATTTCATTGTCGAGATAAAACATAGGCCTGCTGTCCCAAATAACGTTAAAGATTGGCAAGTATTCGAAAATGATGCCCAGATTAACAATTTCCTCACTCTTGAGCATGAGTTTTCAAATATAAACATTGACATGGATGCCATGAACGACTCCCAACAGCAAACAAATGAAAATCAACAGGCTGTAACAGCTGTAACAGCCAAACAAATCCTAAACCCAACTGTTTTTGACAATGCAAACATAGAAGAGCTGAAACAGATGCATTTGGAGGAAATAGTCGAAACAGAGGCCGAGATCGTTGATCTAAAAGATAACTTTCTCCCTGCTGGCCTCACTCCACTAGAAGATATGTTTGATGCAAATGATGTGCCCAAAAAACCAAAAATGCAACCCTTAAACGCCGCCATAGAAGAACGCAACATTGGGACAGCAGAGAAGCCCAGAATCATCAAACTATCTCAATATTTGCCACCTGATCAAAAGCCAAAATATGTTGATTTTTTCAAAGAATTCCAAGATGTATTTGCTTGGAATTATGAGGACTTGAAGTCCTATGACACCTCAGTGATCCAACACACCATTCCCTTAAAACCAAATCAAAAGCCCTTCAAACAGAAACTAAGGAGAATCAATCATGTGCTTCTCCCTTTGATTGAAAAGGAAGTGAAAAGGATGTTTGAAGCAGGTATCATAGCACCCATCAGATTTTCTGAATGGGTATCCAATCTTGTTCCCACAAGAAAGAAAACATGTGAGATTAGACTTTGTGTAGATCTGAGAAATTTAAACCAAGTCTCCCTAAAAGACCACTACCCCTTGCCAAAAATGGACCACATCCTACAAAGAGTAGTGGGGTCATCTAGAATCTCTTTGCTAGATGGCTTTTCAGGTTTTAATCAAATACTAGTTCACTCGGATGACCAGGACAAGACAACCTTTACCACACCATGGGGAACATTTAAATATTTGAAGATGCCTTTTGGACTCAAAAACACTGGTGCTACCTTTCAAAGGGTAATGGATATTGCATTTGCCAAGGAAATACATGATTTCCTAGTTATCTACCTTGATGACTTAACCCCTTTGTCCAAATCTGATCAAGAGCACCTAAAACATTTGAGGCAAATATTCATGACATGTAGGAAATATGGCATTTCCTTGAATCCCAAGAAGTCCCTCTTTGGCCTTGAAGAAGGAAAACTACTTGGCCATATCATCTCAAAAGATGGTATTAGAATAGATCCGGAAAGGATCCAAGCCATTTTACAATTCCCGTATCCAAGAAACATAAAATAATTTCAAGCATTCCTTGGAAAGATCAATTTCTTAAGGAGATTCATCCCAAACTTGGCCGAACTGATAAGAACGCTAAACAACATGCTTAAGAAGAATGCCAAGGTAAAATGGTCTCTTCAAACCAAGCAAGCTTTTGAGAGTATCAAAGCTGCCTTAACCCAAGCCCCTGTCGTCACCAGTCCTCAGTTTGACAAAGATTTTATCATTTTTTCTTTTGCATTTGAGTACACCATAGCTATTATCCTTTTGCAAAAGGATGATCAAGGAGCTGAAAAACCAATTGCATTTTTCAGCCGAGCCTTAAGAGATGCTCCTTTGAAGTACCAAATCATGGAGAAGCAGGCCTATGCCCTTGTTAAAGCAATCAAAGATTTCCGAGTTTACATTTTATATTCACATGTGATTGCTTATGTGCCAAATGTTGTTGTAAAAGACATATTAACCCAAGAGGGATTAGAAGGCAAAAGAGGCAAGTGGATTGCTAGCATCCTTGAGTATGACATTGAAATAAAACCAACCAAGCTGATAAAGGGACAAGGTTTAGCCAAACTGATGTCTGAAACAAATTTACAGGCCCTAGACATTAACCAATTGGACAATGAACAGGAGCTCGCGACTCCACAAATCAGTGAAACATTTTTGCAATCCCCATGGTATGCTGATTTATGCTTTGTATTGTTAAACCTGTTTTCTCCCCCAGGATTGTCCAGAACCAAGAAAATATTTTTAAAGATGAAGGCTTCAAAGTTTTGTGTCATAGATGCTGCATTATTTTGGAAAAATCATGAAGGCATATTGCTCAATTGTTTAACCATGAATGAAACTAACAATGTCATGAAATAATTCCATGCAGGGGACTGTGGAGTACATCTATATTGGAAGTCCACTGCTGATAAAATTCTAAGGGCTGGTTTCTATTGGCCCTCCTTGGTTGCAGATATAAAGAAGTTTACTACCTCGTGCCATAAATGCCAAATCTTTGAGGGCAAAAGAAAGCTGCTGCCTTTGCCCCTTAAGCCCATCTCAACCGAGAAGCCTTTTCAACAATGGGGTATTGACTTCATTGGAGAAATCCATCCCTCTTCCTCAGGCCAGCACAAATGGATTTTAACAGCCACCGACTATTTCACCAAGTGGATTGAGGCCATCCCATGTAGGCAAGCTAATGACACCACCATTATCCAATTCCTTGAGTGCAATATCCTTTCTGGATTTGGCTGCCCTGAGAAGATCATTACAGACAACGCTGCTACCTTCAAGTCCAAAAAGATGATCAACTTTTGTCATAAATTTCACATCACCTTGGGCCACTCCACAGCCTATTACCCTCAAGGTAATGGCTTGGCCGAGTCATCTAACAAGAGCCTGATTAGTATTATCAAGAAGATCTTAGAAGAAAACAAGAAGAACTGGCATAGGAGGCTCACAAATGCCCTATGGGCAGACAGACTTTCAACAAAGAAATCCATTGGGATGAGCCCTTATGAACTGGTGTATGGCATGGAGGCCAGGTTTCCATCTTCCTTGGGTATTCCTATCATCAAGCTGTTACAAGAGATCCAGGCGGAACCAAATGATATTCAACGAAGAATAAATCAGACCATTCATCTTCAACAAACCAGAGAGCATGTGTATGACAGAGCTCAAATTGTGCAAGAAAGGCTAAAGAAAGCATTTGACAAAAGGACTAAGGCTGAGGATTTCTTTATTGGCGATAAAGTGTTAAGGTGGGACTCACGAAGAGAAGACAAGGGAAAGCATGCAAAATTTGATTTTCTATGGAAAGGCCCATTTGTTATCAATGTTGTGCAAGGCAATAACATGTATTTTCTCAAAACTATAGATGACAGCACAGTGGAAGATGACCCTGTAAATGGCCAAATGTTGAAACATTATCGAGACCCCTTTTAAGGGATACAATTCCCCTGTGTATATATTTGTATATTAGTATTTGTATATATGTCAGCGCTTTCTTTTTCATGTTTGTATAAGCAATCCGATTGCTTGGAAGGAAGCAGCATTGTTATATCAAATAAAATTCAGTTACAAGTGCTACATTCAAGCTTTCCACTTCAGTCAATAGTATCAAAACAGAGGAGCATTTTTTAGGTTTCATATCAGCACCCTTGGTCAAAGCAAAAACAAACGAAATACATTATTTTTGATCCATGTTTTGAGACTATTTGAGAAGGTAGGTCTCAAGCAAAAACGTATGTAATATCAAGCACGCAGAAGAAAGCAGGTGACGCTATATAGTTCACAGTAATTTAGTTGAGGAGAGTGCAGTTGAGATCTCAAGATCCCAGTTTTTTAGCAGCCAACGAAGAATTGTTTTCAGTTCCACAGCAACAATAGAAGATCAAGGCAGTCTGACCTGTTGTTCTTGGCTTTTCACAAGGAAAAGCCATCCCCAAGTGGAGCCACTGTTAGCCTCCTACTGCAGCACGTATTCATCTTTCATGATCGACATTTTTACATGCCAAATATGTCATACTTTGCATGTTGCAACGCTCCATATTTGCTACAGAGGCCAAAGAATTGCCATGAGAGTGTGCTAGTCTAAGTGCCACTGCTATGTTCCATTTTGATGAGTTGATCCATTTTTGATGAATTTTTCAATTAAGGGAGGGTCAAACAGCTTAATCTTGGTCTCCCTAGGTTTCAATTTCCTGTTGTAGAATATAGAGAATCATTATTTGTCCAAACAACTTAATCTTGGTCTCCCTAGGTTTCAATTTCCTGTTGTAGAATATAGAGAATCATTATATGTCCAAACAGCTTAATCTTGGTAGATTTGTAGATAGGTAGTGAAACAAGGGTGCTCAACCACTTAATCTTAGCCCCTGGATGAAATAAGTGTAGATGTAGATAGGAGGACAGCAAGAAGAAAAGAATGAAAAGCTGGGTATGCTAGTTCAAGTGCACCCAAACCAAAAGAAGAGAAAATGCTAGGTGGGTAGGCCAGGTAGGTAGTTTTGGTGGTTGCAGAATCATGGCCTGAGACCCATTTTATCTTTGCCAGTGTCATATCTATTCAGATCACAAATGCAATGCAATTTTCCATTGGAGGACTTTAAGCGAGGCATGACTAACTCCCCCTTCTTCTTATTCCCCAAATCATTCACTAACCTCCCCAAAGAGGTCAAGATCTGCTTGATATCTCTTAAGTTTCATCATTTGCCATATCATTGCCTAAGTAAAGATCTGCTTTGCTTAAAGAAGCTTATATTTCTTATACAATTCATTCTCTCCCTTAATAGCCTAAGATTTACATACTTATCACTCTCTCATCACATTTCATATTAACTACTAACTTTATTATGTAACTCCCTATCTATCTCCCCTCCACCGACTAACGCTATGTTAATAACTCCCCTATATACTTATCCCTTCCTTTGGTTGAAATATAACCATAAAAATCACTTAGGAATTACTAAGTTTACTTGAAACTTAGTAAGAACCCTCATTTCGCTCAAAAAACCATCTTCCTAAGGTGTTTGGACTCCTTCCAAAACACAAAAACCCCCTTCAAATGCTATCGAACTCATTCCCATGCATCAAGAACTCTTCCAAAGCTTTAAAAAGCCTCTTCCGATCGCATTAACCCTCCTCCGATGAGTTTTCCTCTCCTCCGACGCGATATCGCTGTCGGAGGTCACAGCATTCATTCATCGGCCCGCCCCTTTATACCTTCCCGATATCACTTCGCCGATGCGATTTCGCGATCGGCAGTCGCAAGTTTTTGTAACTACATACAGTTTCCCCCCCTCTCATCCGCCGATGCGATATTAATATCGCATCCAAAATCATATCGCATCATGATCCATTCATTTCCGCAATACTTCCCGTTATCACACAGCCGCATGCCTCGTTGCCTTTCCGAAATCGGCGATCACTCCCATCGCATCACATATATAAAAGCCATTGCCCCCTGTCCCGGCCGATTGCTGATCACCGATTTAATCCCCGCCGTACTGCCACATCACCCTGCCACGTCACTACTGTACTGGGACCCACTGCTGACATCATACTGACGTCATCGCTAAAGGAAGGCACGAAGGGTGCAAATCGTAGCAAAGAGAGCCCAGAATAAAAAACTGAGGCAGTTTTCGATGAGCGCTTAGTGCTAATCGCGCATCGCTAAGAAAAAATGACCAAAATGGAAAGAATCATATCGCTCGTCTACGAAGAGACCCGAAAATTCGTAGTTTGGACATGATTTCTTCATTTATATTTGTATTCAAAACGGCCAGCTCCCGCAACATTCCAGAAGCCACGAAAATCATTTGTAGTAGCCATTCTTGCCTTGAAAGGGCAGAAAAGGGGCGATTTGACAGTTTCAAACACGTCGAGGGAGAGAAAATGGCCCGATTCAAGCGTCAAAGAGTATCAGAGGAAAGATGAAGCCTTGATTAAATTAAAGAATATCAGTGAAGCAGCAAAGAGTATCAGATCGAAGCGGGCGAACATTAAAGGCCCCAAAGCAAAGTCAAAGAAAGCGGTAAAGCCATTTAAGGGCTCTCAGATTACAGTTAATGCACATCAAAGCCACTCAAGAGTAGGGGATCAAAGCCTGAAGCACAGTTATGGCTAAATGAACCGCACAGAGCCACAAGGACAGATTTCCACTCATTTTTGAGGCAGCTGCCCCAGTGCGGCACTTCGATATCTTCTTGCATTAATTCCACGACAAGATTAGATTAAAGAACTCATTTCCCTCGGATCTGTTTAAGATCTGCTGTAATGGATATTTTTAGATATTTTCCCTATATAAACCACCCTAATGCATTGTTTAAAGGGTTGGTTGGTTGATTTGCTCCACTAGAGACTCGCTCTGTATACTTGATGTTTTCATTAATCAAAGACTGTTGAAAAGCTTGGAGGATGGACTGTCTGTTGTGCTATTAATGTGTTGAAGAATGAATATGGAATTCTTGTGCTGCAACACGACTCAATAAGTGATTTCTATCTCTGTTTTTCCACTGATTTATGCTCATGTCATACATGTGTCGCCATCTAAATAGCAGATAAAAAGATTAGCTTAGAACTTGCTTAACTGCACTCTACGCTCAATTTCTGCTGTTTCTTTATGTTTTCCTCTGAATTGGTAATGAATATGAATTCCCTTTGGCTCATATTTCCCCTAATTCACCCATGTCTGACAGTTATCTAGGGATTCTTTACTGCTCCTAGATATAGTTCATTGACCTTCCCTCTGTTAAGCTGAAAGAGAGATTCTTAATTGCCTCTCTTTTCTTAGCCTTCAATCCATCTCCATTTAGCCTGAAAGTTGTTTCATGTGTATCTATCTTGCTCCATATTCCTCTTTTGACCAAGAAAACGCACCAACAGTCCTACTCCATGAATCCATGCCTAATGGTTTGAACTAATCATACTATGCATTACCTCTCTACTTGAAAGCTTCATCCTTCCCACCAAAACTCAAACAAAACCCCTTGTACTCAATAACTAGCCTAAAATCATCATCAACAAAGCTAAATCATAAAAGAGAGAGCCCTCTCCGATTGCCAGTGGGCTAGCACCTGCAGTCCAAAGATTGGTTTGTGGTTACCTCGGCCGTATCCCTTTAAGGAGCTTTAGGGACAACCTGAGTGATAACAGGTACCATCATTTGCAGAAGCAAGAATTCACCATTATAGATGGAATGTGAGATATGAATATAAATCTCCTAATTGTTATGAGAAATTGGTGATTACCATCAATGGCCAATTTCCAGGCCCAACCATTGAGGCCCAGGTGGGGGACACCATCCACGTTCAACTCACTAATCAAATGGAAACTGAGAATGTTGTTATTCACTGGCACAGAATCCACTGGGTATTCATGATCTTTTATTTCTCTGCACAATTTTTTGGGCTAGAATATTAAGCACCATATACTAAGTGTGAATAATTGACTTGGTGTTTTTTCATCTTTTCTATTGAATATTCTTAATGCATGGTGTTGGAAGAATCATCGCACCTCTATGGAATCTGTAATTTCCACCCTGGGGATCCTAGTTACTGGTTTGTAATGTTTACCAACACCTGCGGGTTTTGGTGTAAAGACAAACCTCCACATGGTATCAGAGATTGGACCCAGGTTTGCGTTTGAGGTGGGGTGTTGGAAGAATCATTATTTTCTTCTGTCGATTTTCTTTTAGTGTTTTTGCTCTGCAAAGCTGTGTGTTCAACCTTTACTAACTAGATTCATCTGTGCATGTTTTCTAACACATTTACACGGTATCAAAGCTTGGACCCAGGTTTGATTCCCCCAAGTTGCGTTTGAGTGGGGGTGTTGGAAGAATCACCGCACCTCTATGGAATTTGTAATTTCCACCCTGCGGATCCTAGTTACTAGTTTGTAATGTTTACCAACACCTACAAGTTTTGGTGTAATGACAAACCTCCACACATGGCTCTTAATTTATATGAAAGCATATTCATTAACTAATTTTTGTGTTTGCAACCTAAAACACCATGGGACATGCTAGGAGAGACTTTCGTCTACAAATTTGTATCACAATTTCATAATTTCATTATTCATATCACAGTGGGATTCATGACCTGTAGTGTCATAGTTGTTTCAATTTGGTTTATATGATGAGATTCATGATGTGCGGTGTAATTATATGGTGCAGCCTGGGACGTCTTTCTACCATGGCCACTACAGAATGCAAAGGTCTGCGGGTTTGTATGGATCAATTCATGTAGCAGTTGCCGATGGTGTGAAGGAACCCTTCTCCTACAATGGAGAATAGAGCATTTTATTAAATGATTGGTGGCATAAAAGCCATCTCGAGCAATCCACAGGCTTGGCTTCCAAACCTTTCGTGTGGATTGGTGAACCCTAGGTAAGCACAATATATTTACATACATCAGGAAAATATGATAGGGTGTATTAACTTTGAATTCGAGATTATAATAAGGATTTTATTTTATAATCATTTTTTTCAGCTAACTTTCAATTATTGCAATTGTTTTGAAGCTCATAAAAAGATTTTCTACTATTGATAATAATTAGTTGGTTGTCTGCTTGGTCTTAAATATATGTGAAAAACAATAATAAGATAGGTGACTTTCCCCTGTTAGAAAATCTCCTCTTCCTCTCCTGCTCCTCACTTCCTTATGAAAATATCCTCTTCCTCTCCTCTTCACTTCCTTATGAAGTAATATTTCTGAATGAGCTATCTTGAATGTGACTGAATGTAAGTGGCATTTCCAATAATTGTGTGTAAAATTCCCCTGCTATTGTTTTTTTCTCAGTTCCTTGTGAAGAGGAGATATGAATGAGTCTTAACCCCATTTCCATTAATTGCGTGAAATGTAGTTGTTTCTTTTTAAGGCTATATATAGCCAATGGCATCAAGTATGCACAACAATTAATAGTCTGCACCACCCTTTCATTCATTCATTATTCTGTTTTGGTCTGTTCCTAGTAGGTTGGATTTGGATTATATAATGGTGTGAGTTCCTCTATGTGAAAGAATACTCTGGATAGGCCTATCTTATGATAAATTGGAATCATAGAATCTCCCTTCCTTCTCCCTCTCCTTAACCTTAATTCCTTGTACAGTATCATCATGAACCAATTATAGCCAAGTGTGAGCATTGTAGTTATGAACAAGTTAAGTCATTGCCTAGGTATTCTCCTATTTAATTTGTTTTGGAAATTATGTTTCTATTCTTATGTCTAAGTTGAAAATTATTTCCATGGGATAACTCTAGTGTTTGAGTGCTTTGAGCTTCATGTAGGAGTTCTCAGGGTTCTTTCCAGGGTTGGATACCCCGTTTGTGTGCCTCTCTCGACATACCTAGTGGGTTAGTCTGGCTTTACATTCGATACCATCTTCAAATTGTACGGAAGTGACTAGGTTTTCCTCACCTTTTTTTCCCTAGAAAAGAAGTTGAAATTTTTCTCCACATTGTGAAATTTATGTTGTTAAATATTTATGTAAAAATTATATATTTGGTAAAGTGAAAATATTAGATGCATAGATACATATTTCTTTGTTTCCAAATTTTTACAAGGTGCTTCTTTTGAAATTGTCCATGTGTGCAAAATCCTGGGGGGTTTGCTGTGAGGTTTTCTTTAGAAAAATTTTGAAAACTCTCTACGAACTGTGAATTTTATGCCTTCAAATATATGTGTAAAAGGCATATATTCATAAAGGTATGCATATGGCATAGATAGACATATTTATTTCGTGCCAAATTCTTTGAAGGTGTTTGTTTTGAAGTTTTCCATGTGTGTGTGTTGATTTCTCTAACCCCAACTTTTGGCTAATCATTGACTCGACATATTCTTTTTTGATTAAATAATTATTGATGTAGGTCTACTGAATAAGAAACATTGCTGAGATTTTAACACAAATGAAAATAAACAGTGGAAACAAAATAATCACATCAATCTCATACGCATGCACATATAGATCTCCACCTTTCAAATCTGTTGTTTTATCAATTAATCTTCAACATACAAGGGCTCCCTTACTAGTATAATGGCCCATTGAGGAAAAATACAAATACAACAAAACTTTGGAAAATTCTAGATCGAACCCTCCAAAACTCATCATTTGATCTTGCTGGCTAATTTGGATCCTTCTCCCTTGCTATCCCTTGCACTCCTCCTCGAACTCTGAACACTTGGATGAATGTCCTCTAGCCAATCATTGAGATCCGCACTACCTCATTGTCTTGTGCTCACTAATGTGTCTTCTCTTTTAGCCTAGTGTTCCCTTTATAAGTTTGAGATATTGATTGAATCCAAAACTCTGATCTCAAAGGTGATTCATTGTTGAGATTATATCTCAACATCACTTGAGATCAATGGTTGAGATTAATTTAATTCATTGATGCAAATAACCTCTGCATTTCATTAGTTTAACTCACTTTTTCATATAAAATCCAATTACTTTAATAATTCAATTAATTAAATTAATTTTCAAGGTTAAGAGTCTTTTGGACTATTGCGTCATGTTTACATGATTAGACCTGTGTGGAAGTATCTACCCAATGCCTTGGGGTACATGTTGTAGATTATTGTTTTCCTATCAGGGTGTAGCAACGATGAAAGAAGTGCATCGATTTTAGGCATCTTGTGGTTGTTGTATGCAAGCATGCTTGTTTAGTGTTTCCCAAACTTAGATAGAGCCATATTTAGTATGCTTTTATAGTTTGACTTAGATACTCACTTTTCTTCATTTAGGTGTTTTTCTTATTTATGTTTTATGCACAGATTTATCTTTAAGAAAAGTGCACAGTAGAGAAGGGTTCTATATTTTGAGTAGGGGACACACTTCTAGGTAGGAGGTACTCTATTCTAGGAAGATTTTTCCATGCAAGTTAGGTGCTTTATCTGAGAATCCCAAGAGTGGCGCTAATTTAGCAATAAGAAATTCGTTTATGTTGAGTTTTTCATTAGTGCATTGAGAGTATATTGTTTATTCCATTCAATACCTCAATAGTGTATGATAAAATCATAGTTAAGTTTATCATAATATTTTGACTTACCCTCTTTTAGAGGGAAACTAGAGAATTTGTCAAGCTTGCACGCCACAATTGTATCATGCATAGTTTACCTCGCAGTTTTATGGATCTAAGCAGCCAGATACATGTTGCAATTCGATACGGAACAATACTACAAAGTGGGAAAGAGGTTTTGAAGTTAACCTGCCTTTCACATTATGGTTGGAGTCGGTTTGTTGGCAAGATGCTAAACACCCCAACTTCCTTTTTATGACTGAGTGCAAGATTGAATCCTTCGACATATTCCTCTTTCAATTGTCATTAAGCGATGGGTTTTCTCAGAAGTGATTCACATCTATAAACTTTACTATAGTTGTTATTGAGTCTTTAGATGTGGTTATCTTTTCAAAGCACACATGTGTAGGAAGACGAGAAATAATATGCCTGACTAATTTCATGTTATCTTCTTGCGAATAGGGTGTTCCCTTCCATAAACCTGACGACTCACTCTGCTTCTTTCTAGTGAACAAATTTGAGGCTTTTCATGAATTGTGAGACAATTCCAACCCCATAACTGTCAGTTTCTTATTTAAAGTTATACCCACTAGATTAGAACCTACACAAGGAGAATTCCATTCCCGTTTCAAAAGAACCTCCAATTGAATTATATCATGCTATTTAATACTTTATGTATTTCTTTGCATCCTTGGCCTGTGAGATAAAGACGTAAAATGCTACCTTGAATTTTCTATACTAACACTCCTAAACAATAATAATGTATGCCTAAATCTGTCATTTCAAATGATCTTTGTAGCTCACCTTAAGGTTTTTCAATTATCGAAGTTCTTACCTATATTGATGAGATCATCTATAACCGACACCACAGTGGCAATATTTGTTAGAATTTTATCTGTGTTGCACTAAAGGTGTCTTTTATTCTGTAACACTACAATACATTGCAGTTTCTATTCAGCGAAGAAGTGTACCTAGTAGCAGCCTTGGTCTATGTGGAAATGGGTTGAATTCACTTTAGACTTTATATGTTATTTTGAAGGTGTTTCTCCTTCAATAGTACTTCATATCAACATAACCTTTCAATCTACACCTTCAACAAATGCATACAAGCTTGGGGTACATGCTACAGATTCCAGTTTTTCGGTGAGGGTATAACAACGATGAAAGAAGCACATCGATTTTAGTCATTTTATGGTTGTTGTATGCAAGCATGTTTGTTTAGTGTTTCCCAAACTTATATAGAGCCATATTTAGTATACTTTTATAGTTTGACTTAGATGCTCACTTTTCTTAATTTAGGTGCTTTTCTTAGTGCTATTTTATGCATAGATTTATCTTTAAGAAAGGTGCACAGTAGAGAACGGTTCTATATTTTGAGCAAGGGACATTCTTCTAGGTAGGAGGTACTCTATTATAAGGAGCTTATGTCATTCATGTTAGGTGCTTTATCCTAGACAGAGTTCCAAGTCCCTGCCTCCTTGACAAAGTCCCTTCCAGACAAGACACTGGTGGATAGAGTTCCAAGTCCCCAAATTTTCCAAAAACCCACTTGAGCCTAGCTATCTAGCCTAAAATCCTTTACATTCTAGTCATCTCTTGGCTGTGATTTCATAGAAAGAGCCCTCTCTGGTTTGGTAGGGATAGCTAGCAAACTAAAAGCTTGGTTTGTGGTTACCTCTATCGATATCCTAATCAGCCTAGGACATTTGTGGAGGATAACAGGGGGCATGACAACAAGGGCATGCCAAGGTGATCTAGTGAATGTAAGCTTCCCAAGTCATGGAAAAATGTAATGCCAGTTGTGAGGTCATGACTACCAAGGTGTGTTAGGGAATGCGAGGGCATGCTAACATGTGTTAGATAGTATGATGACATGTCAAAAATGTTAAGATGTGATAAGTGCTAAGGCATGCCAAGATGTACAAAGGTTCCAAGTCCTTGCCTCCTCTTCTTCCATATGCTATGCACTTATGACATTTCCTTTGCAATATTTGGTGCACTTTCTAGTTATAAGTCATTTATACGTTATAAATGTCTTCAGAGTTTCACTTCTAATTTAGTATTCAACTGAACATATTGATTCACTTATCCATAACTATTTTTCCCTCCACCCATTTTTCATAACTTCAATAACCATTAGGTAGGGACCTGCAGTTTCGATGCTACTTTGCTTGTTTAGTAAAATATTGCATAGACTTTAATTTATTGAAAGTTATAGAATTTACAATTTATGAAGTTTCAAGGTCTACTTTTTAAAAGTATATTTTTCTAAAGGGTGCTAGCTCAATGGAAGAGCACCTGCTTTACGAGCAAGAGGTTGGTGGTTTTATTCCATCGTGCCCTAACATCCATATGGAATGACGACAATCAATTTTTGCTGACGCAGGCTCTTTTGACCATCACTAATGAGATTTGGTGACATTTTTCAACCCTCACAAAATATATGAAATGGCGATGGTCAACGAACGCCACCATATATATGCATCAAT
The DNA here is from genome assembly GCA_031772625.1 of Pinus tabuliformis. Taxonomy (NCBI): domain Eukaryota; kingdom Viridiplantae; phylum Streptophyta; class Pinopsida; order Pinales; family Pinaceae; genus Pinus; species Pinus tabuliformis. The sequence continues at coordinate 1,423,497,001 of CM062820.1, read as the reverse complement.
AGTGACGAACCTTAAAGGTCCGTAACCATAAATCGTTGTTGTTGATATGAAATCGTGATGGTCGTTGTCTGTCATTATAGTCATTATTGGTGACAGACCTTGAATGTCACCACAACACCTATATATCTGGCAATGCAGCTTTTGGTGATGGTCAACGAACGTCACCATATGTATGCACCAATAGTGATGACTATTAAAGATCCATTACAATAAATCATTGTTGTTCATATGAAATGGTGACAATAACTATCCATCATTATAATAACTATTCGTGGCGGACCTTGAATATCACCATAAGACCTATACTTTTGGTGACACTACCTCTGGTGACGTTCAGTTTTTGGTGACCGAGGCTATGCTCTATCACCATTGCTCATATGCAATGGTGAAGGCCACTATCCATCATTATAAATCATTATTAGTGACCAACTTTGAATGTCACTACAACACTTATACTTTTTGGAACGCCATCTTTGGTGACGTTCAGTTTTTGGTGATAGAGGCTATGGTCCGTCATCATTGCTCACATCAAATGGTAACAGTCAATATCTGTCATTATACATAATTATTGGAGACGGACTTTAGATGTCACTACAACACATATACTTTTGGCAAAGCCACCTTCGGTGACAAATGCTCTTTTGACCGTCACCAATGAACTTATGGTGACATTTTCCACCCCTAACTGTTACGCAGTAAATTGTCACTGTCTCCTTGTCAGTCTCCCTACTGTGTCATGAAATCAAATACACCATGTTCATGCTCTCTAAACTGGCCAAATGACCCACTTTGCCTAAGTTTATTGCATCAGCGCGTCTGTTATTAAAATAACCGCGCTGACAGGCGGCTGATAGTGTAACTGATGCGCTGCCAGCGCGGAAGCACACGGGTTTCCCGCGCTGGTCGAATTTTATGCGCCAGCGCATCCTATGAAAGTATTAAGCCGCGCTGACACAGCCTTCACTATTATTGTGATGCGCTGTCAGCGCGTCAGTTCAGTGTTACACCCGCGCTGATCCAGTTTGGGCGAATTTGTTCCAACAGCCAGCCTTCCAGATGGTTCCAGACTTGGTTGTTGGCCTTGTGAGTATCGCCCTCCCTTCTATGGCATGTCTGTTCGTCATTTGGAACCACCTTCCTTGAAGATAAGCTTGTCCTCCCACCATTCATGGAGACTCCTTCTCTATTTAAACCTCCACTATTGCCATGAGTAGCTAGTTTGGATAGTGTGGAATTCATAGTGCTTGGATTGCTGCTGTTAGTAGGTAGTTGGTGTGACAAGTGTGGTTTTGCTAGAGGAAGCTTAAGGAAGGTTATGAGTGTTGCTTGTGTGAGAGAGAGCTTTTGTGTTGGGAGAATTTACCTCCAAGGGTGAATGCTTAAGAGACTTGCTGGCTGGACCCTCTAGAGAAGGACTCAGCGTCAGAACTTTGGTTGTACCTTTCTCTGTTATTGATTTAATAATAGATGACTACTATTATGGTTCCATTCTCGTTTATCATTGTGATGGTTAATGTGAATTACATCCTTTCTGACTGATGTATAATTGCTTTTATTGGATTTCATGCTTGTGTTTGCCTTTCTCTTCGTGTGTGCAGGTATCTATTCACGGAGATCGTGGAAGATTGTGATCGGCCAGAGCGAAGGAGCGAGAGCGGCATCTCTTCATCAAACAATAGCGTTGGAATCCGAGTAGGTGTTCATTGCCTCTCTTTTAATTGCAATTAGGAACTTGCACAGTAGCATTGATTGATTGTTGCTAGTCCCATTCTGGGCTAGTAGGGATCGCCTCTATCCGTAGAGGGGATTTACCTCTCCAACAATTTGGCGACTCCGCTGGGGAGCTGGCCTTTTCTCTCTTTTGTCCATCTTTGTGTTTGAGTTTGATTGTTCTCTCTTTTTTTGAAATTGGGGATTAGTTCTCTGCTTTTAGACTTCCTGGTTCAGTCTGGGAGGTGTATAAATTATTTAAAGAGTTCTGGCCTTGGTTTGGGAGTTTTTGGCTTGATTGTGCCTCTTTTTTAGCGTCAGCGCGGTTTATATCAAAACAGTTGCACTGACAGCGCATAGCTGTTTCTTTAAACCTGTTTTCATCGCGCTTGTAAGTAAAACAGTCGCGACGGTTCGAACCAGCGCGCTTAAGTCGTGTCCTTCCGCGCTGACAGTGCCAAGTTGCTACGCGTGACCTCTTGTCAGCGCATAGTTGCTGAGCGCTACCCGCGCTGATCTTGTAAAATTGAATTTGTTTCAATTTTGTCTCCTGAGCCTATTGGTTTGACTATCTCCAGCTCTTTCTACTTGGTTTATGACTTGATATTTATTGTTTGAACTGTTACACACTTGCTTGCGAAGTCTTGTCGGACGGATTTCATTTTTGTGTCCCGTGACCTAGTGCCATCATCCCGTTTTCACTGGATTGACCTTGTTTTGCTCACTTGTTCACTTGTTCACAAAAGTTCGTTGCTGCTTGCCTTTGCTATTGCGGAAACCTTCCTCTTTTTGCTTTCTTTGCTTGTTTGCTTGAGGTGATTGTCATCGAACCGATCCTTGGATTGTTTCACTACCCAAGTCACAGATCACAGTTACTAGGGTTCAACCAGCTCTTTTCACGCTTGTTGTGCTTTTCATTGAGTGATTTTACTTCTTTTTGCTCGATGTTGCTGTCTCTCAAAATTCATTTTAAAGTGCATAGTGCCATTGAAAAAGAAATTAAACAAATGTCTTTTGCATTCAATAGTTAATGAAAAGAAGAGCATTTTATTGATTTGTGTTCTCAAAAGAAAAATTTCATTTCTTTGTCATTAGCTGCATTAGATTGTTTGATTGTTTGAGTTCATTTTGTTTGATTGAAAGCTCTTAACCTTCTCATAGTTAGAATTCATCGAACAAAATGGTATTCTTTGGCATGTAGTTTGCATCTAGGTAATTGTGAGAGATCATACGATAAGGCCTGAAACCGAAACTTAATTCAAGATCAACCATAAAATAAACTGAATAAATCTAAAAACGCATTGGAACTTAACGCTCATATTGTAGAGGTCTAGGCTAGAGACGTGCTCCGGCGTCGTTAAACCTAGTCACTGTTGTTTCACATTACGGTTGGGTGATTCCTCCTCTTGTGACTCGATAGTGGTCTAGCACGGATTTGAGCTCCCACGTACCGTCGTGTATATAGGGGAGACCCCACTAGGTTATCGACCTTGATCCATAGGAAGCCGAGTCTGCCGCCCTGCGAGCCGTAACGCACCGAACACAACATTCGGGAAGATTGACTACAGTACGGAAAGTCCTTGGTTCTCATACGATTTCCAAGGTGTATAAGCAGTTTTACGGATTGCTTGGTAAACCTTTTGCCTAGAATCTCCAGAGCAGTCACTTTTGATCCTTTTCGGACTCCCTAAATGAAAAGGTGCCAGTGAGCTTCTTGTCACTTCGTGCTCATTAAACATTCGAAGGAGACTAGAGTCATCTTTTCGTCCTTTTCTCGACTCTTGAAACATGAAAAGGTCAAGTTCAGTTCCTGTGTCTTAAAAATTTATTCGGCCGCGATAACATCACCTGGTTAGATTTTGTATGCGTTAGTTTGAGTAGGGTCTTTGTCGTTAGTTTCCTTTAGGGTTTTGTGTGGGGTTTGTCATCCTGGCTGACCCATCAAATCCCGGCCCGAGTGAGCAAGGTTCTCCATCTTCTGTTGCTTCTGAGGTACCAGTTGTAAGCGATACTCTTCCGATTATCCCGAGTATCTAGCCTATCAAAGTACGTGCCCTGGGTGACGCGGATTACGAAGAATATTGGAACCCTATCTGGGAGCCTGACGAAGACGATATTCCTGTTACCCCTCCCGGTATGTCATCTCCGATGTCCACTTCCCAAATGGATGAGACATCTCCCAGCGCAAGCGAGACACCCGTGGTGTCAAGTGTTGAATCTCCCATCCCAGCTACTTCTCCACTCCCTCCATGGTATCAGTCGATGAGGGATAGAATAGCTGCCAGAATGCCTTCTACGACTATATGGGATCCTAGTCTCATTGCCACCACAGAGCCTTTTCTTTCGCAACCCCCTAATACACCTGTTACCTCAGTTCCCACAAATCCAACTGTTTGTGTAGCGTACTCAACTCCGGTCGTCAGTGCTGTGACAGCATCTTCATCTACAAACCCTGGGGCTGGTCCCTCTCACAATCAAGTGAGCAGTGGCCAACCAGGGCTTTCGTCTGGAGTCATTGATCCTGCACAAAGTGCTCAGCCCTCTTGTGGCCCTGTTCCAGGAGCGGGGCCGTATGATGCCCATCGGAAACCCATTGTGGACCCGAATTACCAAGGTCCACTCTTTTATTATGATTCTAACGGTCAGTACCTCCAGTACGTTAATTCCGCGCCTCTTAAACCTTTCGTTGAAGTTTTGGTACCATTAAACATTACTTATGATCCCGTTACTCATACTTTTCGTGGGGGCCAGGAAATTCCTGGACAGCCTCAAGGACCACCTAGTCTAGGCCAACCACCTTATGTGCAAGCCCCCCAAGGGCAACCACTTTATGGCCAGTCTTACCCAGGACAATCTGGGGGCCCACAAGGACAACCCTACCCGGGAGAACCTTCGGCTATGGGAGGTCCATCCTTTTCCTATCAGAGTCAACCTTCTGGTTACCCAAGGCAACCTGGTACCCAGCAAGGTTATTCGTCTAGTCAGCCAGGGCAGCCTTACATCCAACAAGGCCAACCTGGTTTCCAGCAAGGGTATCCCACTGGACAAGCTGGGCAAAATTACACCCCTCAAGGTCAACCAGCAGTCCAACAAGGGTATCCTTCTGGGCAGGGGGGCAACCCTACGTACAGCAGGGTCAACCCACTGTCCAGTCTAGTCATCTTTCTGGGCAAGGGGGGCAACCCTACGTACAGCAGGGCCAACCCACTGCTCAGCCCGTGCAACCTTCTGGGCAAGGGGGGCAACCCTACGTACAACAGGGCCAACCCACTGCTCAGCCAGTACAACCCTCCGGACAAACGGGCCAGCCTACTATACAGCAAGTCCAACCCACCGTCTGCCCTAATCACCTAGTTGGATAGGCTAGCCAACCGCAAGGTCAGCCAGCCATCCAGCCAGCTCAGCCATCTGTTCCGCAAGGGAAATCCTTGGTTGCTCAAGGACAACCTGGCACCCAGCAAACACGTCCTTCTGGGCAAGCAGGTCCATCCCAAATTCAACCGGGCCAACCTTCCGGCCAGATGATCCAAGCCCAGCCAGTTCAAGGACATTATTCTGGGCCTCAAACTCAAGTGGGTTATCAAATGCAAGGCGGGCCACAGCCCCAGCCTTCCTACCAAGCGCAGCCTGCTTATCAGGCTCAGTATGGAGCCCAGCAAATGCATGGCTACCAGCAACCCCAGCGGCAAACTCAGTTTACCCCCTACCAAAATTATCAACAGATGCAGGTCACTCCTTACCAAAATTATCAGTATGCTACACCTGCGGGCCAAGTTGCTAATACATGGGGTGCTGGGGGGCAGACTCAGGGTCAACTGTCTACATATGGATAGAATACATATGGGCAGAACCCCTACGGAGAAGGTCCCTATGCGCCAGGCCCTTTTGGGCCAGGTCCATCTAGACAAGGTCCTTATGTGCCAGGCCCTTTTGGGCCAGGTCCATCTGGACAGAGTCCATGGAGGCAACCACCACCTGGTTGGAACCCTAATACTGCCTCGAATCCACAGCCACAAATGTCCTTTAACCCTCAGTTTCCATTCTTAGCAACGTTGGAACTTCCGGATGTGTCCAAGTTAACGAATGATCCCATTCTGCACAATGCGTATTGGCCACCAGTTCCAACTAAAATACCCGGTAATTGTCCAAAATTTGATGGCAAAGCAGGTGAGGATCCTCAAGCACATGTTATGACCTATCACCTCTGGTGTTCATCGAACTCATGGCTTGATGACTCTATCCGACTTCGCCTCTTTCAGAGAACTCTCACCGGCTCAGCCGCTAAGTGGTACATTGAGCTGAATCGCGGCATGTTTCAAGATTTCAACTCGCTGGCTATGGCGTTTTTAACTCATTTTCAGTTACCCATTCGGTACGAGACAGGGACAAATCTCCTCACGTCTCTAAAACAGGACACGGCTACGCACATATCTGATCATATACATGAATGGAGAAGGCGTCGTCGCTTGATCAAATTCTGGATTCCTGATCAACTCCTGACCGATTGGTTCACAACTTCCTTTGTCCCTAAAATTGCAAAAGACATCGCCATGGGAGCTTGTGTAACTGAAGAGCAAGCGATCGCGCGAGCTCAGTACCTAGACTTAGTATACTCTCAGTCGGGTACTCTATATGATTATTTGCCAGACGCCCCAAGGCCTGGACAGACCAAGGCTCCGCCCAAACCATCCGTTGATGGAGTCATTGGCTCTGTTAACTCGTCATCAAAGAAATCGGCGGCAAACCCTGGGAAGCAAAAACAGAAAGCTTCTAATGAAAATGCTTCTCAGGGCCAATCTAATCTTGGAAGTACCTCCGAGGTAAACGCCGTTCAGTCCACCGCGGCAGATAAATCCTCAAAAGGGAAAAAGAAGGGGAAAGCTAAAGATAAATCTGGATAGCCCAAACAGGATGCCCCTAAGCCTCCACCCGAGGAAGGAGCTAAACGAAAACCTAAGTATCCTTGTCTCATCTGCGATGAGGATCACTACACTAAGGACTGCCCAAGGCGGTCCGAAGTTAGTCGGTTATTGAAAGGTGCTCCTGGGACCCCTGCCGTGCTTAAAGAGCCTTTCCCTTCCCAGCAGACTCAAATGGTGGCAAACCCGTCTCAACCCTCTTCCTCGTTCGGTTCTCAAGTGTTCACGATTGGAACGATTCCCATCCATGTTTCAAATCGAGCGAAAGATTATCCATCTCGTGCCGGGAAAGAGTCGGAGGTTCCCTCCAGTGCTCCTCCGTCTAGTTCTGGTCCTCTCCACATCGAAAGGCCCAACACTGAGACGATCCCCCGACCCCCTCCAAAAGGTGTACTCAGGAAGTCATCTTACAACCCTAATGCTCGTGCTGCCCAGCACTATAGCATTGTTGAGGACTTAGCTCAGGCTTCGTCTGCTATGTCCGCTCTAGAAGTCCTCCAGAGCTGCCCCTCCCAGAGGAAGTCCCTGCTATCAGCGATTGGTGGCATCGACCCGGCAGATTCAGATTTGATTTCTTTCGATCTCGAGGGGTTTACACAGAGACTGCCTCACCAAGTCGCTTTCCTTATACAGGTCATCATCAATAGCAGAACGATTCATCGTACGGTTATTGATGAAGGTGCCTCAACCTGCATCATGTCCGTTGCTTGCTGGAAAGCGATTGGTTCCCCTACTTTGAATCAGTCCCCTACAACGCTAGAAGCTTTCGATGGAAGAGAATCTCGTCCTTACGGTATCCTCCAACGCTTACCCATCTCTTTGGAAGGAAATACCGTAGAAGTGGAGGTCGAATTTGTCGACGCCAATTTGACTTACAACCTCCTCCTCGGACAGAGCTGGACATATGCCATGCAAGCCGTGGCTTCTTCCCTATTCCATGTCATTCATTTCCCTCACCAAGGGAAGATTGTCACGGTGGACCAGCTCTCCTTCTTCGCCTCTTCTTCTGAAGGTAATGTGCCATTCGTGGAGCATACCTCAAAGTCACTCGTGAACGTGGGTGCTGGACTTTTCAAAGATCCCACTTTAATGGGAGTCTTTCCCCACCCACCTCCGAATCTCGCCCCTATCAACATGATCTCTGTACGCTCAGATCCGTGGGTTCTTCCTCCTGCTAACCAGGAAGACTCTTGGGGTGATATGATGCCGTTGAGTCCTGCCAAACTCAACTACATCGAGATTGTCGCTGCATCGGCTCCCCCTGATGAACCTGCTCTCCCGAGCAGTGTTCCTGATTCATATGATCATTTCCCTTGGCTAGGAGATGAGGCTACTTCGGATCCATTGAAGGAAATATTTCCTTCCGATGAAGCCATCATAGAGACCATGTCTCTCAAAGAGCTCCCTTGGTCAGATCACCACCATCGCTCTTCGTTTCTCCCTCCCCATCCGGAAATGACCGCATGTCTCAAGCGGTTTGCTTCATGTGTCCCATCCCCGCCCCTCCAAACACCCATTCAGCTTTATCAAGTGTCAAAGGGAAATATGGGAAATATCACGCAAACCCAACCGATCGACATCTCTGTCAAACCAGGGATCGTCGAGCACATTCATATCAGAGTCACTTGCACTCCAGAGGAAGTTCAGCTCTACACTGCTCTATTTCGCGAATTTCGTGATGTCTTTGCATGGTCCTATGAGGAAATGCCTGGCATCGATCCCAGTATAGTGGTGCACAAAATACCTACATATCCAAGTGCTAAGCCTGTCCGTCAGCGCTTACGCCCTGTGCGCCCCCGAAAGGCTGCAGCCATCAAGGCTGAAGTCGAAAAGCTTCTTAAAGCTGGTTTCATCTACCCCATTCCTCTTACGGATTGGGTGTCTAATGTAGTCCCTGTGAATAAAAAGCAGGGTACTATCCGGGTCTGTGTTGACTATCGTGATATCAATCGTGCCTGTCCGAAGGATAACTTCCCTACGCCCTTCATCGATCAGCTTATTGATGAGTGCGCTGGAAGTGAAATTTACTCATTTATGGACGGCTTCTCTGGCTATAACCAGATCAACATTGCACCCACGGACCAGCATAAGATGGCTTTTATTTGTCCTTGGGGCACCTTCGCCTATAAGAAGCTTCCTTTCGGTCTGAAGAATGCCGATGCTACATTTCAACGTGCAATGTCTTATGCCTTTCATGATATTCGTCACATTGTACAACCTTATCTGGATGACCTCCCGGCTCATTCAGCTAAGCGTCAGGATCATCCCTCTCATCTTCGCGAAATTTTTCTCCGCTGTCGACACTACCGCATAAGGCTTAATCCTCATAAGTGTGTCTTCTGCGTAGAATCTGGCCGACTGCTCGGGTTCATCGTCTCCCGAGAAGGCATCCGTCTAGATCCCCTCAAAGTTGAGGCCATCTTGAATCTTCCTCCCCCTGCCTCTTTGCAGCAATTGCAGAGCTTGCAGGGCAAAGCGAATTTCCTTAGATGATTCATTCCGAATTATGCTGAGGTGGCTAAAGGTTTCACAAGGTTATTAAAGCGAGACACACCCTTTCGTTGGGATGCCATCGCCCAAGAGTCTTTCGAGCGACTCAAGGACCTCCTTGTCTCAGCTCCACTCTTAAGACCTCCGAACTATCACCATGATTATTCTCTCTATCTAGTTGCCGCTGACACCACCATCGGCATGGTTCTGGTACAGGATGATGATGATGGCAACGAGCACGTTATCTATTACCTTAGTCGCAATCTCCTGGATACGGAAACTGGCTACGCGTATGTCGAGAAGTTGGCATTAGCAGCTGTCTGTGCCGTCCAACGATTCCGGCACTATATCCTATTACGCACAACGACCGTGATTTCCGACTACAACCCAATGACCTACATCTTGTCGCGTCAGCTGTTGGGGGGCAAGTACTCGAAATGGATTGTCATCCTATAAGAGTTTGACTTGGAATTTACTGCTGCCAAGTCTAAGAAATCTCTGGTTTTTGCAGAATTGCTCTGTTCTTTTCCATCCCCTTCTGTACCATCTCGTTCGGAAGAGAATATCCCGGATGAAACATTATTTCTGATTAGCACCCTCGACCCTTGGTATGGGGACATCATAGTCTATTTGCAGACGTCTTCCTTCCATCCTAATGTATCGAAAGACGCTCGACGGAGGATTCGTCACCAATCCCAACCCTATCTCATTATTGGCGATACCCTGTACCGCCTCGGCGTTGATTCTGTTCTCCGCCGCTGTTTGACTCTCGAGGAGGCTGAGCGGGTATTAAATGACTGCCACTCTGGTGCTTGTGGCGGCCATATGTCTGGATATGCCACCGCCCAGAAAATTCTCCGTGCTGGTTATTTCTGGCCTTCTATCTTTAAGGACTGCATCCTTGCCGTCCGTGCATGTCATGAATGTCAGGTCTACCACAGGAAAATGCGTGCACCTCCTGCACCACTACACCCCATTGTTACCATAGGTCCATTTGCCAAATGGGGCATCGATTATACGTCCTGTAACCCTCGTTCGGCCGGGGGGCACGGGTATATCATCGTTGCCGTCGATTATTTCACCAAATGGGCCGAAGCGATGCCTACATTGAACGAAGACGGTTACACGGCGGCGCAGTTTTTGTTTAATCATGTTATTGCTTGGTTCGGAGTACCCCAGGCTATCATCACGGATCATGGAAAACATTTCCGTAATCACATGATGACGTAACTAATGACCCAGCTAGGTTTGCGTCAAGATAGCTCGATGCCATATTACCCTCAATCCGACAGCCAAGTTGAAGCCGTGAACAAAGTTTTGATCACAATGCTCCAACGTACCGTGAATACGCACAAGTCTAACTGGCATCTGATGTTGTTCCCCGCCTTGTGGGCCTATCGGACCTCTGTGAAGGATGCCACCGGTTTCACTCCTTTTCAGCTTGTTTATGGACTGGAGGCCACCCTTCCTGTTGAGTGTGAGATTCCTTCGTTAAAGTTAGCTGTCGAGTTGCTTCCCAACACCACCCCGGTGGAGGAACGGCTTCTTTATTTAGAAGGGCTAGACGAGACCCGTCACTTAGCCTCTCTAGCTATTGAAGCGCAGAAGAAGAGGGTTAAGGCTCACTTCCACAATACCATTCAACCTCGTTCCTTTGTTGAGGGAGATCTAGTACTGCTCTATGATCAAGCTAAGGATAAGCTGGGGGCAGGTAAACTTGAATCCATGTGGCTAGGCCCCTATATCGTGAAGAGAGTTTTGCAAAAAGGGGCATATGAGCTGATCGATTACGAAGGAAATCCTCTTGACAAGCCCCGCAACGGGCTCTATTTGAAAAAATATTATGCATGATTTCGTGCACCTAGTTTTTTACATATGTGTGTTCTTAGCAAGTGTGTCATGTGTGCATGATTTCTTGTTTTGCTTTGGTGTGAAGGCATGTTTGCCTCTTATTTTGTTTTCTGCTTCTTGTGCAGATGTCTAGTACACCTTACGTTGGCTTCGCCGATGGCGCCTGCCGTAGTACTTACAATTTGTCTTCTGCAGCGTGGGCGATCTACGATCCTCACAGCGAGGTGCTAGATCTTCAAGGCGTGTGCTTGGGCCGTACCACCAACAATGTTGCTGAATACAGTGTTGTAATTGAATTACTAGCCGAAGCAGTTGATCTTGGCATTCGTGCATTGGTGTTAAACCTGGACTCCCAACTTGTCGTCCATCAACTCAACGGGCGATATTCCGTCAGAGACCAATGTATAAGGTTGTATTTATGTGTGAGATTGTTAGAAAGGAATTTTGATTACATCACATATCAACACATTCCGAGATGATTAAATACGTTAACTGATGCATTGGCAAACCATGTGTTGGATAGACATTTGCGTAATAGATAAACATCATACAAGAAGACATAGAAAGCACAATAAGACCATAGAATAAGCATGTGTAAATAATTTCTTTTCCAAGCATAGTTTGCATGTGTCCCTGCATATGTGTTTTTAAGCTTGCATAAAAATTAAAATACATGGGTCGTGTGTTGTGCAACTGATACATTAGATCACATTTGTATTAGACATTTGCATAGCATATAAAAACATCATCACATGTGAAACGATCCATCCAAAAACAGTATATATATATATATATATATATATATATATATATATATATATATATATATATATATATATATATATATATATATATATCGTGTGGCGCACTGAGGCGCTCAAAAATAAGTGTATATGTCCAAAAAGAAGGCCGGTGTCCTAAGTACATCCGAGACATATGTCTCTCAAAACATCAGTGGAAGTAAAACCTAGATGACTATTGTGCTGGGTTATGCTCTCTATAGCATACAGCTGCCCGTGCCACCCGCCTCAAAAGGCGGTGCATCCTGGGTTCCACCCCCACTGTGTGGATCTGATGAGCTATGGGGACCTCCTCGACCCCCTGGTAATCTGGCACCCCCTCCAGCAAACCTTCAAGGTTGCGAGCTACAGTCTCCGTCGTGTCAACTCCTGGAGGAACTAGGGCCAGGGCTCCAGCTCCTTGCCCCTCTCTCCGTGCCGTTGGGGCTAGGCCAATGGGTCTCACGGGTCCCACATCTGCACACCGTGACATTTATTAAGACATGTATATAAAAAATCAAAAACATCAAAAAATATTAAAAAGAGATCAAGTGTCATACCTCCATCGTCCCAATGCTCTCCCGCGGGCAGTGGCATGTCAGGATCGTTGCAGAAGTCCATACCGGCATATGGCCAGTCCTCTACGATAATAACCTGCCGATCCAGCCACTCTCGGAAATACACTCCCCAAGCCACTGGGCGGCCTCCACCTCCACGTGGCATGACGCGGGCCCATCGACTGGCCCTTGTCTCCCGGGGGCCTCTAGGTGGATCCACGGCCATGGTCTGTAGCTGTAGGGCCGGCACCCACTCTAGCATGAGCGGAAGTAGAAGCGACCCATATGCAAACTGCTTCGACTCTCCGCGTCGGCAGTTGCTCAGTTGCCTCTTCATGCTAGTCGTCACAGTTGCTGCCCAGTTGAAAATGGTGGGCTGTAAGCACTCCAGAGCTAGTAGTAGTTGGGTCTTTGAGGCCTCATGATTGGCCAAAGAGCCCGCTGCTCATGTCACCAGAAAGAGTATGGTGCGAAGGGGCATGTCGTTCACCGTCGGAATACCAACCTTCCCGCTCCGTGTTTTAGCAGCCCCTGGACACACTCGTGACAATCCAGTCAAAAAGTAAATATCCATGGAATCAAACTCAATGTCCTGGCCACGGATCGTGAATTTTCCATCCACTGGGTTCCAAGCTCTGATTAAGAGCTCAAGCAAGTCAGGTTGCGCCCTCAGGCACGGAGTAAGGAAGAATTTCAAGAACCCGCATGCCCGCATTGCATTTTGGCATTCGGCAATTGCATAAGCGGCTATATCCTCATCATCGTGAGCTCTCTCTTGCCAAACAAAAGACATTTTTCCCTGCAAGACAATGAAAAAATATTAGGATGCTAACTGTTGAGATTTGTACGTTCATTTTCTTAAAAACAAATCTTTACGGCGCCAGCGTGACTGTTTTTAAAATAGTCGCGCTGATAATGGCGCACTGTTGTTTTTTCCTTGGGTCAGCGCGGAAGCACACGTGTTTTCCTCGCTGACCCATGAGGTGGTACGTGTAAATGTAAATCGATCAGCGCGGACCCGAGCGGGAAATTAGCGCTGACCAAGAGCGCACCAACGCTCAAGAAATTTGCCCAAAGGGCCACTTCCCACTGTGGAATTGCTCCCAAAAAGACTTAAATTAAAGCGCAGGAGGAGGAGAACCTACCTGGAACAAGCTGCCGGATGAATGGTGTCCGCACGAGCTGGAAATCGCTCCATCAACCTTGCAGCTCCTCAACGTTCTTCACAACTCAAAATGGTAACAATGGTAAAAAATGACTTTTACCCCCCTATTTATAGTAAAAAATTCATAATTAGCTATAATTTCTTATCAATGTGGGTTTTTTGTCGTATTTTTACCATGGATTTAGCACTAATGTCATTGTATTACGCCTTTATGCATGTTTTACTATGTTTTTACACATATCGAACAGGTTTATGCGGGTGGTGTTCTTGTGCAGGTACTAGTAACCGGCGCGGTCATAACATTTCTTCGTACACTTGGTCCCAAAAAAGGTCGTCTTTAAGCTCTTTTCCGACATGAATCAAGAAAATATGGCTGAGATTCCTTTCGGCTCGTTAAAAGGAACGAGAGGCGGTCATTTTTAAGCTCTTTTTCCGACCGTTTAACTTAAAAAGATTGTCGGGTGTTTGTCATTTCGCACTCATTATTGGCTCTAAAACAACGTGCTTCCGACCGCTTTTTTACTTTTTCGGGTCGAAGCTACTATTCACGAAAAGTACTCCTCGATCATACTGGTCGGGCGGTTCTTTCGAGCATTGTTTTATACTTTTTCGGGCTCGAGAGACACAACTTTACGAAAAAAGGACCCCCCTGGAGTCTCCTTTTCTGCTGTCTTTTCAGACTCTCTAAACAAGAAAAGGCGCCGAGTTCCTCCTTTGTCAAGCTCGTTAAAACTCAATGACATCGGACATTGTCAAAATGACGCCTCTCCAAGCATATGATATCCCCGTCAAGCTTGTCATCCAAAAATAATTGGGGTACCTGCCAGAAATGGTGGGGAAAATGAAACCGTAATAATGGTCGTGTCGGCAGTATGTCGCTCTTGAACATGGCACTCATCTGCATTCGTGTCTGGGTGGGGATTTCTCATCTTGCTTTTACACTGGCCTCCATGGGTTTGGGTTATCCTATTTGACCTCTCATCTGCTCATTGCCATTGTCACTATGACCTCTGCTCCTTTGATGTCAGATACTGCCAAATCCGTTGTTGTGCCGCCGATATGTTCAAGAGAGGTTGACCTCTGTAAGATTACCACCTCCCTCTGATGTCTCACACAAAATCTTTTATCCTTCTCTGTGCCGTGTCGATGATGTGGGAAACATTATGGCCCACCTTCGATCAAGGTTACTTCCTGTCGACTTCAACTCATTATCCAAGAAGGTGACCTAGGGACTCCCTTCAGGTGCCTTAGAGCCTGCATGCCTCAATGGCAGGTTCTTCGTGTTCGACGTGAGGTTTTCATCATTGGCCTCCGATCGGATGATTCCGCGGGTGTTCGACACCAACTCATTGATTCACACACCGCGGATTGTACCTATAACTACCTTGAGGACCATTGTCATTATTGGTGGTACCTCTCGCGTCTATTAACAATTTTCATCATTGACTGGTAATCAGACGATGTTCATGCGTGTTCGACTTCAGCTCATGTATTCACATGCTTGAGCTTGTACTTTATTCGGGTTGGGATGGAGCGCAAGACCCTGGCTTTTGTCTGTTGTGAACCAGGCTACGATTTTGTGGATTGTTATTACATGACTCATTGATGGATGGTTGCGCCCATACCTGAGTCTTTTGGGATTGCTGCGACCATACCCTCTTATCTTTATGGTCTCTTCAGCTGGGTGGTTGCGTCCATACCACAGACCTTCTCTGTATGTATTTTGGATGGCTGGGCCCATGCCTAGACTACATGTGATCGAGATATCAGTTGTACATTCATGCAGGTCCATCCTGGTGGTGTTCCAGTTCAGCAGTTTTGTAAAGCATTTCAGCCCTCCCACTCTCTCGGGCTTCATGCTTTAGGGGGCATCTGTTACGCAGTAAATTGTCACTGTCTCCTTGTCAGTCTCCCTACTGTGTCATGAAAAGAAATACACCATGTTCATGCTCTCTAAACTAACCAAATGACCCACTTTGCCTAAGTTTATTGCATCAACGCGTCTGTTATTAAAATAACCGCGCTGATAGGCGGCTGATAGTGTAACTGATGCGCTGCCAGCGCGGAAGCACAAGGGTTTCCCGCGCTGGTCGAATTTTATGCGCCAGCGCATCCTATGAAAGTATTAAGCCGTGCTGACACAGCCTTCACTGTTATTGTGATGCGCTGTCAGCGCGTCAGTTCAGTGTTACACCCGCGCTGATCCAGTTTGGGCGAATTTGTTCCAACAGACAGCCTTCCAGATGGTTCCAGACTTGGTTGTTGGCCTTGTGAGTATCGCCCTCCCTTCTATGGCATGTTTGTTCGTCATTTGGAACCACCTTCCTTGAAGATAAGCTTGTCCTCCCACCATTCATGGAGACTCCTTCTCTATTTAAACCTCCACTATTGCCATGAGCAGCTAGTTTGGATAGTGTGGAATTCATAGTGCTTGGATTGCTGCTGTTAGTAGGTAGT
Organism: Pinus tabuliformis; assembly: GCA_031772625.1. Taxonomy (NCBI): domain Eukaryota; kingdom Viridiplantae; phylum Streptophyta; class Pinopsida; order Pinales; family Pinaceae; genus Pinus; species Pinus tabuliformis. The sequence goes on along the minus strand of CM062820.1, from coordinate 1,423,481,073 downwards.
TGGTGTGACAAGTGTGGTTTTGCTAGAGGAAGCTTAAGGAAGGTTGTGAGTGTTGCTTGTGTGAGCGAGAGCTTTTGTGTTGGGAGAATTTACCTCCAAGGGTGAATGCTTAAGAGACTTGTTGGCTGGACCCTCTAGAGAAGGACTCAACGTCAGAACTTTGGTTGTACCTTTCTCTGTTATTGATTTAATAATAGATGACTATTGTTATGGTTCCATTCTCGTTTATCTTTGTGATGGTTAATGTGAATTACATCCTTTCTGACTGATGTATAATTGCTTTTATTGGATTTCACGCTTGTTTTTGCCTTTCTCTTCGTGTGTGCAGGTATCTATTCATGGAGATCGTGGAAGATTGTGATCGGCCAGAGCGAAGGAGCGAGAGCGGCATCTCTTCATCAAACAATAGCATTGGAATCCAAGTAGGTGTTCATTGCCTCTCTTTTAATTGCAATTAGGAACTTGCACAGTAGCATTGATTGATTGTTGCTAGTCCCATTCTGGGCTAGTAGGGATCGCCTCTATCCGTAGAGGGGATTTACCTCTCCAACACTAACCAATGTCCTTTTTTCTTGTAGTGTATTTTCCGAACCACGATGACAGCTGCTGTCTGTTGCAATAAATAACTTACTCAGATTATATCTAGAAGTCATCGGCTATTACATACGACTATTATGTGTTATTAATTTTTACAAAAGTAAAAAAAAAAAAAATCGTGTAACAACATTATTGTAAAGTATGCTTGAAATAACAAATGTTATTACAGAGTGTGTAATAGACGCCACAAAGTCGTTTTGAACTGTTACAAAAATTGTCTGTCTGCACCTGAAAAAGGTTTTCACACCTAGATTGTTTTATTATGTTTTCTATTTTTGTTATGAAACCAGCTCAAGCAAAGATAGAAAAGATAGATCAACGCCTTAGAATTCAGCCTCTTCGAGGGGGCAACCTCCTTTACATTACATAAATGAACAACCCTTGGATGATTCAAATTAAAAAACCTCCTTTCTATATATAGGAGTCTAAGGATACATAATATAACCCAGCCAACCTAACAATAATAATATAAAGCCACAAAAATAACAATAGAGGGATTCTATGGGGCACAATAATAACAATATGGGGATAATAGGGGCACAAAAATATTAATAAGGGATGAAACTACAATAGTAATGGGGTAATCACTAGTATTATAGGGACCCAACATGACCCTCTCCTTCAAAAAAGTGTTTTCCTCAACGCTTGAGTAGTTCTAGATGCTTCTGTATAAAATTTTCATCCTCCCATGTGGAATCTTCAGTAGATAAGTTCTTCCACTTGATAAGATACTCTGAAATTGATCAATTTCATAGCTGTTGAGTTCTTGTTTCTGTGACTGCTTCCGGTTCCAATATAATTTTTCCTTCCTCGTTAGGTTCTGACAATATTTTTTGAACTAGGAGCTTGTCACCTATAACCTTCTTTAAACCTGAAACATGGAAAACTGGGTGCAATCGAGAAGCTGCAGGAAGCTCCAATTTGTATGCCATAGTACCAATCTTTTGCAACACCTTGTACAGACCATAATACTTTGGCGATAATTTATTATCCTTCTTATCTTGCTTGAGGGACATTTGCTTATATGGTTGTAGCTGTAGGGATACCCAATCACCTACATCAAAAATTCTTTCACTGCGATGTTGATCTGCCTGTTGTTTCATTCTATTATGTGCCAACACAAGGTTATCCTTTAAGAGTTGGAGGACTTGTTGTTGATATTCGATGTGATGTTCCACTGCTTGAACCATAGAATTTTCTCTTAAATATGATGTTATGGATGGTGGTTGATATCCATAAAGTGCCATAAATGGGGTCATTTTTGTTGCTGTATGGAAGGAAGTGTTATACCACCATTCAGCCAGAGGAAACCATTTGACCCATTGTGTATGTTTATCATATACAAAGCAATGAAGATATCCTTCCAAACATTTGTTTACTATCTTAGTTTTCCCATCATATTGAGGATGATAAGATGAGCTATGAGCTAACTTACTACCAAGATAAGAAAATAATTCTATCCAAAAATTTCCAGTGAAAATGGGATCTCTGTCACTTACAATAATCTTCGGGTTTCCATGTAGCTTTTGAATTGTTTCCATAAATGCGGTAGAAACTGTATTGGCTTTAAACTATACTGTACAAAAGTGTGCATACTTGCTAATTTTGTCAACTACCACCATGATGACAGTCTTTCCCTCAGACTTGGGTAAACCTGTGATAAAATCCATTGAAACCTCCTCCCAACGTTGGCTTGGAATGGGTAAAGTTTGTAATATACTTGGTGTCTTAATTGTTTCAAATTTATTTTGTTGGCAAACCAAACATTTCGCCACAAATTTTTGAATATCTGATTTAAGGCCATCCCAAAAGAAAATAATTCTTAACCCTGTGGTAAGTTTTTAAAAATCTTGAGTGCCCTCCTAAGGGAGAAGTGTGCAATTCCATAAGAATCTTTTGTTTTAGTTGGAAATTCTTACAGAGGTATAAGCAATCTTTGTACCATAAAGAATCATTTTGCCAGCTAAATGTATCAGACGTACCAGAATCTTGTTGTAACTTTCGAATAAGTTCCCACACTTCTTCATCATTCTTCCATTCCTCCCTTGCTTTGTTTATCTAATTTGGTTGGATAATAGAAATGGCGCACAACAATGCTTCCACATCCTCATCACTTCTTGAGAGTGCATCTGCCACCACATTTTGCTTCCCTTTTTTGTAGATGATTTCAAAGTCATAACCCAACATCTTTGTGACCCACCTTTGTTTCTCTTTAGAGGATAATCTTTGTTCTAAAAAGTATTTAAGTCTATCATGATCCATTTTTACCTTGAAGTGTCTTCCCATTAGGTAGGGTCGCCATTTCTTAAGTGCATGGAGTATTGCCAACATTTCCTTCTCATAAATAGCTTTGTGTAAAAACTTTCCCTTGATTGGACGACTTTCAAAAGCAATGGGTCTTTCACCTTGCATTAAAACAGCACCAATTCCATTTCCTGAAGCATCACATTCCACAATAAAGGTTTTTGTGAAGTTCGATGTAGCTAAGACCGGTGCTTGGCACATTGCCTCTTTAAGATGTTCGAAGGCCTTTGTTACTTCTAGAGTCCATGAAAATGCATCTTTCTTCAATAATGTTAGAGGTGCTGCTAGTCTCCCATAATTCTTAACAAACTTGCGATAATAACCTGTCAACTTGAGCAATCCTCGCAGATACTTTACGGATGTGGGGATTTTCCATTTCTTAATGTCTTTAATTTTGCTAGGGTCTACCTTAACTCCTTCATGAGATACAATATGACCCAGATATTCCACCTCTTGTACTCCAAAGAAACATTTGTATCTTTTTGCATATAATTGTTTCTCCTCCAATAGTTGTAGCACCATACCAACATGTTCAACATGATCCTTCCAAGACTTGCTGTAGATTAGTATATCATCAAAAAATACTAACAGAAATTTTCTTAGGAATGGTTCGAAAATGGAATTCATCAAACCTTGAAATGTTGAAGGTGCATTGGTAAGGCCAAAAGGCATGACCAAAAATTCATAATGACCCTCATGAGTTCTAAGTGTTGTTTTCGGAATGTCTTCAGTCTTCATTCTAATTTGATGATATCCTGAACGAAGATCCAACTTGGTGAAGTAAATTGATCCATGTAATTCATCTAGTAATTCATCAATGACAGGAATGGGAAACTTATCTTTAATAGTGAGCTTGTTAAGCTCCCTATAATCTGGACACATGCGCCATGATCCATCCTTCTTGTGCACTAATACTACTAGAGCAGAGAAAGAACTTTGACTCAGTTGAATTATACCAACCTCTAGCATTTCTGCAACCATACATTCAATTTCACTCTTTTGAGCATAGAGATATTTGTACGGCCTAATGTTTGGAGGAACACTTCCTGGAATCAAATGAATAGCATGATCATGATCACGAATAGGTGGGAGACCTTTGGGAGTCTCAAATACCTTGGAATGATTGTCCAAGACATTTTGGAGATTTGGAGAAATAGATGATTCCAATGTGGAAACATCTAGCAAACATAATTGTGAAATTACACCCTTTTGTTCCTTTTTTAGAAGCTTTGCCATATCATTAGAGCTGATTATCTTTCCTGGTTTCCCTGCAATACCCCTTAATTCAACTTCCTTTCCTTCCAAAAAAAATTTCATGAAAAGTTCTTGAAAATTAAAAGCTATTGTACCCAAGGATTGTAGCCATTGGACTCCTAATACAACATCAGCACCTCCCATTGGAATGGAAAGCATTGGGCTAGTCAGTACATATTCTCCCATCGATAGCTTGATATTATGGTACTTTCCAGAGCGATTTATTGTTCCTCCATTTGCAACCATCAGTTGACAATCTGGTGCTGGATTTAAGAAGCAATGTAATTATTTTGCTACCTTACAATGACTAAATTGTGGGTACTTCCTGAATCAATCAACACTATTACCCTTTTCTTCTTGATTTGTCCTCCTATCATGATGGTTTGAGGAGTGGTAATTCCCACCAATGTATTACAAGATATGGTCGGATTCATTTCTTCTTTATCTATGCTTTGTTCCTGGAGTATATCCTCTTCTTTTGACCATTCTTGCTCCTTTTCTTCTTCCTCTTCGCAATCTATGTAGAATAATTTCTTCTCAGCACTCTTATGACCTTTAGTGTATTTGCTATCACAACTGTAACAAAGACCTTTTGCTATTTTTTCTTCCAATTGTTGTGGTGTCAACCTTATAGGTTGTGGAAGACTAAGGGCAAAAACACTTCCATCTTTAAAGTTGTGAGTGGTATGCTTCCTGGTTGCCATAATTTTGCTTTCCAATTTTCTTGCCAACCTGAATACCTTCTCTAATGAATTAGGTTCCCAAAGGCAAACATCATGTTGGATATTATCCTTTAAAGTCCTTATGAACACATAAATCCTATGATCCTCTTCAATATTTTTTACCCTTATGTTAAATTTTTGGAACTCCTCAATGTGCTCCATTATTGAACCCTTTTGTTTGAGACTTACCAAGTGGCTAAAAAAAGTGTTGCTTTTGGTATCCTCATAATGTGCTGTCAATTCTTCCTTAAAAATTGCCCAAGTGATAATTTGTTTACGAGAGAAAAGCCATTGATACCATAAAAAATGATTTGGTTCCAAATATAAAGTTGCAATACGTACCTTTTGTGTGTTTTGCACATTATTGAGATCACAAAATTGCTCCATCTGTAATATCCATGTTGCAGGATCCTTGCCGTCAAACTTAATCATATCGATTTTTGGAATATGGTGAGTCTTTGATCCCACATTAGAGTCTATGAAATCATGATTAACATTTCTTTTGTTCACATCATGAGTTTCCTTTACTACCTTTTCACCATTAGTAAGTATTTCTTGTAGAAAATTTGCCAAATCTATCTTCAAATCTGCCATGTCTGTCTTCAAATCTGCCATGTCTCTGTTCAAATTTGTCTTCAAATATATCTTAAAATAATCCATCTTAGCTTCCATGCCCTTTATCTTAGATTCCACGCCATTTAACTTAGCTTTTGTGAGAGTGACATTTGTTTCACTTGTTCTTGTAATTTTTATATATCATGTAGCATTTATTCCTCTTCTGTAGGAGTCATGCTAGAGCTTTCAGGCTGCTTACTAGGTGTTTGAATTTTATTTCCTCGGGGCATCAGTTACTGATAATAATTCTCTACTATTCCCTTTGAACTCCTTCAAAATAAATTTTCAAACCAATCTTAAGCAAAAATTTAAAAAAATCTACACACCTTTTTTCACTTTGTAGGAGCTCGATGTTGCCTCTGATGTATCTCTGTTCTTTCATATCATCTAGTTCTGAAATTGTGACCTAAAGTATCCCTCTGTGTCCTCTTTCCAATTCCACTAGTCTGATCCAAATTGGATTCTCCAAGGAAGAGTTATGCCAAATCTCCCACGGTGACCTGATTATAGACTAGTTCAGCAGAGCAAACTTATACGACAAGCCACGAGTCACTGTTTCGACCTTTGGATCTAAAAAATATATTCAAGAAACTAAAATCTGTCCTCTTTTTGTACCTTCTTACAAAATTGCAATCCAATGCTCAGAGAGAAATTTATGACGATTTTCCCCAGGTCACCTGTTTGGAATGCAATTTAGGAGTCTGCAAAAAGACCAAAATTCCTCAGATCATATCTCCGCAACTATGGAGCGAAAAGCTCTGAAATTTAGAACCAAGGTGCATCGTGATTTCTTCTCAAATGGGTATTTTTTTAGGCTTCTGAAACATCACAGAAAAAGGGTTATAGCAAAAATTCCACGATGACCTATTTGAAGCAGCGAAACCCTAGAATCCAAAGCTCTGATACCAAATGTTATGAAACCAGCTCAAGAAAAGATAGAAAATATAGATCAACACCTTAGAATTCAACATCTTTGAGGGGACAACCTCCTTTACATTACATAAATGAACAATTCTTGGACGATTCAAATGACAAAACCTCCTTTCTATATATAGGAGTCTAAGGAGTCACAATATAACCCAGCCAACCTAACAATAATAATATAAAGCCACAAAAATAACAATAGAGGGATTCTATGGGGCACAGTAATAAAAATATGGGGATAATAGGGGCACAACAATATTAATAACAGATGAAACTACAATAGTAATGGGGTAATCACTAGTATTATAGGGACCCAAAAAAAAATTTTGTTTTTTGTTTTTTTTTTTTAAGTTTGAAGGTGTAACAGCTGCCAACATCGGTTGATTTTTGGCTGTTAGACTTATTGAAAAATTAGAATTTTGGTAGCACAGGGGGGCTTTCCCCTGTTCCTATAATCTGAAGATCCAAATTTGTGACAATGTCGACGAATGAATCCCTTGAACTAGGTTTGTGATATAACTGAAGATGGTGCCCATTTGCAAGCAATAGTGTCCTCATATTGCCAATGGTAGCCAAATTTATAGTCCCATTGTCAAAGACTACATCTACCTCATAGGGACCTAGCCATCTAGTGCATAGCTTACCTTTGAAGTCTTTGAATCTTGAGTCATATAAGAGAGCCCAATCTCCTTTCTGGAACTTATTCTTCTTGATGAATTTTTCATGCCACTTATCTCTCTGCTACTAGATAATCTCTATTTGTTGGATAGCAGCTAGCTGTTTCTCCTCAAATTCATTGAGCTAGTTCCATTTCTACTTTTGTGTTGTAGCCAAATCCAAAGTTACCTGCAATGTTGTTCTCAGTGTCTTGATTTCGAACTCAATAGGGAATAAGGGATTTTTACCATACACAAGTTCATATGGTGAGAATCTCGCAGTATTCCTTCATGTAGTCCTATATGCCCACAACACTTCTAGAAGTTTGTCGGCCCAATTCCTTTAGTGACTGGCCACGGTCTTAGTAAGGATCCCCCCAATGACTTTGTTAGTGCTTTCCACTTGGCCATTTTCTTGTGGATGATAAGGTGTTGTGATTCTATGATGGATTTTTTATTTTTCAACCAACTTCTGAATCATATGGGACGTACAATAGGGCCCTCCATCTGTGACACTCTCCCTGGGTATACCAAATCAAACAAAGATGTCTTCAAACAAAAAGTCTGAAACAACCTACTCCATGGCTCTAGTTAGTGCCTTTTCCTCAAACCATTTTGTGACATAGTCAATGCATACCAAGATGTAATATTTCTATCTAGATGAAGGATTAATTGGTCCCACAAAATCTAGAGCCCATTTCTCAAAAGGTTCTAAGACGATTTGGGGTTGTAATGACATCTCATTTGATTGTAGTGGTTGGCCAATCCTTTGGAAACTATCACATCCTTTAACAAACTTCTTGGCATCCTAAAATATTGTTGGCCAATAATGCCTTGTCAAAAGGACTTTGTACCTTGTCCGCTTGTTTGTGAAGTGCCCTCCACAAGGTTCCTTGTGATAGGCCTTAAGGATGTCAATGTTCTCATCTTCTCTAACACAACGTCTAATCTAGAAATATGGTCCAGTGTGATAGAGATTCCCATCTATCCAGGTATAAGTAGCACTTTGCTATATGATCTTTCTTTTCTTCTTGGAGGAAAAATATTGTGGAAACTTCCCTGCAACAAGATAATTGGCTATATTTGCATAGAAAGTTGAGTAAGTAGAAATAGCAAATAGATATTCATCAGGGAAACAATCCTTGGTAGGAATGCAATTGTCATCAATAGTTAACCTAGAAAGGAAATCACCTACTACATTATATTTTCTAGGTTTATCAACAATTGTGATATCAAATTCTTGTAACAACAATAACTAGCGTGTATTCTACCATTGGTAATTGGATTATTCATTAAGAAACGAATGATAGAGTGGTCAGTGTGTACAAATAATTCATACCCAGTGATATATTGTTGGAATTTATTGATGGCGTGCACGACTGCTAAGAATTTCTTCTTGGTCACTGTGTAGTTGAGCTCAGCCGGAATTAGATTTTTGCTTATGTAGTAAATAGCATAAGGTTTCCTTTCCTCTAGTTTGCCCAAAACAACACCTATAACAGTACAAGATGCATCTGTAGTTATGTGGAGCAACAATTTCCAATTAGGTCCTCATAAAATAGAGCTGCTGATACACAATATTTAGCTTCAAAAAGACCTGCTCACACTTCCTTCTCCACAAAAAGTTAACATCCTTCATGAGCAAAGAAAGTAATGGCAATGCAATTTTTCAAAATATTTCTATAAATCTCGTGTAATACCCTGCATGCCCCAAGAAACTACGTACCTCTTTTTGCATCTTGGGGGTTGGAATTTTAAGAATTGCCTCTATTTTTTACAAGGTCTACCTTAATCTTGTCAGCGGAAATGTAGTGTCCTAGCACAATCCTTTCAGTCATCAGCATGTGACATTTTTCAATGCTCAAAGCAACATTAGTCTGTACATAACGTTCCAACACTTTTTCCAGATTAGCTAATGTTGTTTCAAAAGCATATCTATAAGGTGTAAAATCATCCATGAAGATTTCAAGGTATTCATTCAACTGAAATCAAAAAACATTCCCAGTATTTCCTTCTGAAAGATTGCTGGCACATTGCAACGTCCAAAATGGAGTACTCTATATGCGGAAGTTCCCCAAGGGAAAGTAAAGGTCATTTTATCTTGATCCTTCGGGGAAATCTCTATCTAGTTGTAGCCACTAAACTTGTCTAGGAATGAAAATAAATTTTTTCTAGAAAGGGTGTCAAGGAGTTGATCTATAAATGCTAAAGGAAAATGGCCCTTTTGAGTGGCCTTACTAAGTTCTCTGTAATCCACACAGACTCTCCACTTGCCATTATTCTTAGCAATGATGATAAGTGGAGACATCCATTGACTGTCAGATATTGGATAAATAAAATTAGTACTCAGGAGTTTTTGTAATTCTTCATTCACCGCCTCCTTCAGTGTAGGGTTCATGCAGCGCTGCGATTGTATGAGTGGTTTGTAGCCATCATTCAAATAAATACGGTGAGTGCACAGGTTAGGGTGGATCCCTTTCATATCCATATAGTGCCATGCAAATTCCTTTTTGTATTTTTGTAACAATTGTAATAGTAATTGGCATTGCTTAGCAGTCAGGTTAGGGTTAATGTTATGAAATTTTCCTGGTTCTATCTCAATTGGACCGTTGTCAGTATTTGGAGTGGTTCTCATGTTTTTGAAAATCTATATCTTCTACCTCCTCTTCCTCATTTGATTTTTTAATGGAAGCAACAGAAAGCAAGCTACTAATGAAACCATTAATGATGTCATCTTCTGTCTCATCCTTGAAGTACTGGGATTTCCCCAGAGTGAGGGATAGTAGGGAAATATCAAATTCGGGATCAAACTCATCCCACCAAGGGTTATATAAATATACATTATTTTTTGGGGGTAAAGATTAATATTCTTTGTAGCTTGGTCATCTGAGATCACCATAGATCTAGATCTGCAACCTATAAATGCATCTGCAGTGGCTAGCCGAGGTCTCCCTAAGATCAAAGGATGTCCCCCCAAGTTGTGTTTGGGCTATAAGATAAGAAAGTCAGTCGGATACCTCCAGGAAGTTATTGTAATTACTATGTCCTCTAACACCCACTCAGGTTTAACATGGGATCTGTTTGCTAATTCAAGTATAGTAGGAGTATGTCTAAGCCCCTGTAGCCCTAGGGTGGTAAAGAGGTCCTTTTTCATCACATTAATGGCATCCCCAAGATCGATCAATGTGTTAGTTATGGTCTGATCATTATTGTAGACAATAACAGTAGGGTGTCTTGGATCATTATACTTAGTTAGAAGAGGCTGAGAAGACCATAATTCAGATAATTTCCCCATCACTTGTATAGTACTAGGGTCTTTAGGCTTCCCCCCACATTTCTTGATGAACATGTCTTGTACTTTTTTAACATAAATACATACTTCTTTAAGGGCTTGCAACAAAGGAATTCGTAAATGAAAAATTTGCAACTCTGTAAGAAAACATGATTTGGGTTGTGAGTTTGTTACGACCCTATACTACTAATGTAACCCCCTATTGTTATTAGTACAACACCATTATTATATTCTTGTACCCATGTAGTCCACATATTGTTATTATTGTGCCCCATAGAAGCCCACTATTGTTATTATTGTGCCCTTACATTATTATTCTTATGTCGGCTCTGATTATGTTATGACCCCTTAGACTCCTATATATAGAAAGGAGGCCTTGTCATTTGTATCATCCAAGAATTGTTCATTTGTGTAATGTAAATGAGGCTGCCCCCTCGAAGAGGCTGAATTCTAAGGCATTGGTCCATCTTTTCTATCTTTTTGTGAGATGGTTTCATAACATTTGGTATCAAAGCTTTGGATTCTACGGTTTTGCTGCTCCAAATATGTCATCGTGTAATTTTCGCTATAACTTTGTTTATGTGAAATTTCAGAAAAAGAAAACAAAACCCATTTGAGATGAAATCATGCTAAACCTCGAGTCTAAATTTTAGATCTTGTCTCACTATATTTGCAGAGATATGATCCAAGGAATTTAGGGTTTTTCCATGCTCTTGAATTTCATCTAAAACAGGCCATTGTCGAATTTTCGCTATAACGTTTTTGCTACAAAGTTTCAGAAGCTAACAAAAAAACCCATTTGAGAAGAATTCAATCTGAACGTCGGGTGCACATTCAGATCTTGGCTCGCTATATTTTTGGATATATGATCTGAGGAAGTTAGGGTTTTTGCAGACTCCCAAATTACACCCTAAATAGGTGATCTTGGGAGAGTTGTCATAACTTTCTCTCTGAACATCAGATTGAAATTTTGTAAGTTACAGAAGGAGAACGAACTGTATTTTTTTGGGCATAATTTTTAGAACCTAAGGTTGAAATAGTGACACGCATCACATTGTACAAGTTCACTCTATAGAAATAATCTATAATTAGGTCATCGTGGGAGATTGGGAATAAATCCTTATTTGGGAATCCAATTGTGATCAGACTTGCAAAGTTAGAAAGAGGATTCAAAGGGATATTATAGGCCAAAATTTTAGAACTTAAGGATCTGAAATTATAGAGTTACAGTCATTTCAAGATTAAGCTCCTAAAATCAAGAAAAAGTGAGATGACAAAGTTTGATGGAAAGGATTATGTAAATTGGATACTACAGAGCAATATTTTGATCTACATGAGGTGCAACTGTTACAAAAGGTACGTATTTCATCTTCATATTTAGAACCGGATCAATTTTTATGGAATAAGGGGATGTGTTCTCGTAAACCACTTGTCACTTGCTCAATTTTCACAGATGAAGTGATAGCACATTATGAGGATACAAAGAGTAACACCTTCTTTAGCCAATTGATAAATCTCAAACAAAAGGGTTCAATGGCAGAGAACATTGAGAATTTCGAAAAATTGAATATAAGGGTAAATGATATTCCAAAGAAAAAAAGTATTGATGTCTTCACAGGGACTTTAAAGGATAACATTCATCATGAAGTTCGCCTTTGGGAACCTGATCCATTGGAGAATGCATTCAGGTTGGCAAGAAAAATGGAATGAAAAATTATGGAAACAAGGAATCCTACCACTCAGAACTATAAATATGGAAGTGTTTCTTCTTTTAGTCTTCCACAACCTACAAGGTTTACATGACAACAATTGGAATAAAAAAGAGAAAAAGGACTTTGTTACATTTGTGATAGCAAATACACTAAAGGTCATAAGTGTGTTGAGAAGAAATTGTTTTATATTGATTGTTAAGAGGAGGAAGAAAAGGATCAAGAAACATCAAAAGAAGAGGATATACACCAGGAACCTACCCTAGAGAAAGAAGAAATGAATCCGACCATATCTTGTAAATCATTTGCAAGAATTACCACTCCTAAAAATCTCAAGATAAAAGGACATATCAAGAAGAAAAAGGTTCAAGAAGTGAAAGATCACTTCGAGAAAGAAGAAATGAATCCAACCATATCTTGTAATGCATTGGCTATAATTACCACTCCTCAAACTATCAAGATAGAAGGACATATCAAGAATAAAAATGTTCAAGAAGTGAAAGATCACATCAAGCATAAAGAAATGAATCCAACCATTTCTTGTAAAGCATTGAAAGAAATTACCACTCCTCAAACTCTCAAGATAGAAGGACATATCAAGAAGACGAAGATTCAAGCAGTGAAAGATCACATCGAGCATCAACAACAAGTTCTTCAACTTTTAAAGGATAACATCACTTTGGTGTAGAATCAAATGAAACAACGGGTAGATCAACATTGCAGTGAAAAAAGTTTTGATGTAGGTGATTGGGTATTTTTATGACTACATCTCAAGCATGCTATTTATGAGAAGGAAATGTTGGCAATACTACATCCACTTAAGAAACGATGACCTTACCCAATGGGAAGACACTTCAAAGTAAAAAAGGATCATGATAGTCTTAAATACTTTTTAGAACAAATATTATCTTTAGAAGAACAGAAAAAATGGGTCACAAATATGTTGGATTATGACTTTGACATCATCTACAGGAAAGGGAGGAAAATTTTTGTTGCAGGTGCACTGTCAAGAAAGGATGAGGATGTGGAAGCATTGTTTTGTGCTATTTCTATTATCCAACTGGATTGGATAAACGAAGCAAGGGATGAATGGAAGAAGGATGAAGAAGTGTGGCCACTTATTCAAAAGTTGCAGAAGATCCCAATTCAAACAATATTGCTAGAACTTGAAGAGGAAGGAAGAATCATATTGGAACCTAGAGCAGTCACAGAAACAAGAACCCGATAGCTACGAAATCGATCAATTTCACAGTATCTGATCAAGTGGAAGAACTTACATGTTGAAGATTCCACATGGGAGGACAAGAATTTTATACAAAAGCATCAAGAAATACTCAAGCGTTGAGGACAACACTTTTTGAAGGAGAGGGGCATGTTAGGCCCCTATACTACTAGTGTAACCCCTTATTGTTATTAGTAAAACACCCTGATTTTATTGTTGTACCCATGTAATCCCCATATTGTTATTATTTCGCCCCATAGAAGCCCACTATTGTTATTATTGTTCCCTTACATTATTATTGTTATGTCGGCTTTGATTATATTATGACCCCTTAGACTCCTATATATAGAAAGGAGGTCTTGTCATTTGTATCATCCAATAATTGTTCATTTGTGTAATGTAAAGGAGGTTGTCCACTCGAAGAGGCTGAATTCTAAGGTGTTGATCTATCTTTTCTATCTTTTTGTGAGATGGTTTCATAAGGGAGGTCATTGTAGGCTCAGTCAATCTCTGAGGATACGGAGGATTCTGAGTTGTAGCAGTCGATTCAGCTGTTATAGGTGTATCAGCCTTTCCCGAATTCGTTGTTATAGGAGTAACAATCCTTCATAGCTTGGCGATTACAGACATAACATTTTTCTCTATATTGACTGTTATAGGTGCAACAGCCGCCTCATAACCTATGATATCTCCTTTGAAAGGTTCAAATTATTCCTCAATAATTATAGGGGAGTGATTTGGTTTAATTACTTTACCCGATCGCAATTGTATTTCATTAAGCCCCATGGGGGTGATAAGGTAGGTTTGGAAGGTAGTCAAAGCCTCTATGCCCTAAGATTCTTTGTTGTTCTAGTTTGGTTTAGGTTGCACATGTAGTTGTGGTCGCGTAGGCATTGTAGGAGAAAGAGTTTGGAAAGGAGGTAATTCTAGTTGTTGCTGCATTGGTAATCTAGGTAAAGTTGTATTCTTAGCATTTCCTGTCTAGTTATGGTTCCAAGGGTATGGTTGAGATGGAGGATATCAGATAGAGGCAGATGGATACCACTGGTTCCAGGGTGAAGGAAACTGTGCTACAGAAGGAGCAGTATATTTCCATGGATATTTTTTAGTATTATATGCATTGTTCCACGAATTGAAAGAGGGAAAATATTGACGCATACCTCGAGGTCTTGGCTGACATGGCCTCCTTGCTGCGATGAAATAAGAGGACTACAGCTGCTCGCTTGACTCTCTAAGTACTGCCTTCAGTCTAGGAAGCTTCAGACATTGACTTTTCGAATGTTCCAACTCACAAATATTGCACAAGATGATGTTAAATTGACATTCCCTCAAGGGATGTTTCTTCTGAAAATTCGGATGGAACACAGCCAAAGGTGTATCAACTTCTTCTTGTGTCTTCTTGATTTGTGTTTTCATTATCTGGGTAGATAGAGTACTGTGGATATCGGTCTTGAAATTTTTGAACAAATTCTCAATGTCTACTCTAGTTACTCCTCCTGCAAATTTTTGTATTTAGGTAGAGGCATCTCGAATTGTGCTTCTCCCCTTAGATGATCCTCTAGAGAATCTTAGACAAAGCCTTATGATTTCAGTGAATGATTCCCATGATATATCCCCTTTCCCTAGTAGGTTCAAGGTGTCAAGGCAGTCATCCCTCTTTCCTCTGATAGATATGGTCTTCAAGATCTCATGGTCTATATCATTGTGTTTAGACCTCTCCAGATTATAGTGGAACTACTCTACATAATCTTCTAGGCTCGCATCCTCCTTATGTGTCATTCTGCATACTTCCTCCCTTAAGTCCCTAGTTCTTCAATAGTCTTGGTACTTTGATAAGAATGTCTCCTTCATATCAACCCATGTTCGAATAGAAGCAGAGCCCAATCCCATGAACCATCCCAAGGCTGCCCTCTCAAAGTAGTAGGAAATAATTTTAGTTTCTAAGCATCTTAGATATAGTCATAATTGTTGCATAAGACATCAAATTCAAATAAAAAGGTGTCTGGGTCTTCCACATTTATCCCTTGGAAGGATGGTAAGGATGATAGAGGAATATTTTTCATAGGATCTTCACCTATAATATCCTCGATTGGGAACTCAAAGGTCGTAATAATAGCATCTGTTTTAGCGTTATTTTCATTATTGTCCCCCATGGCTAATCCTTCTAACCCTTGCTATAGTATATGTTCTTCAAACTTCTCATGTGATGGTATTGTAGGTGTAAGTGATGGTTCAAGTAACTATAGGGCTATATGTTTCACCGCACTACCTAAATCTAGATATTGATAAACCAATAAGTGCTCTCCCATCTCAGGTGTTTGATGTCCATCCTCAGTTTTCCCTTCTCCCTCGATCCTAAAGTTCTGGCTACAAGCTTCCCCTTGTTGCTCGTGAATTGGATACTAAATGTTGGGAGTGTGGGTGCTAGCTTTAGAATGATAAGGCCCCCAGATAGAGGAATCAGAGGTTTCTTCCCTTGTTATGGGACTGATAGCTTTTTATGGCCCTGTTTTCCTTGCATCCCTTTGAGAGCTTGATTGTTCTTTTTCTTCCTTGGATATTACTTCCTGGATAAATTTTTTCCTTCCCAAATCTAGACTCTTCCTCTCCTTTTTACGACCCATTTTTACTATGACTAATTAGAGTGGGTGTAGTTTTGGTATTTCTATAGTTCCTACAATTGCACACATGGACCTGTTGTGCTATACAACAACCCCCCCATTTCAAATTTTTCTTAATCCTATTTTTAGATGCTAAATATGAAATAGGGTTCCTTTAGTTTGTAAAAAGAAATAAAACATTTACATAGAAATAAATTGCTTTATTTCTTTCTTTTTAAATAAAAAGTGCTTCGAAAAAACTCTCTAAAAAAATCAAACATCGCAAATCGCAATCTCTTAAGTCTAAAAAGCATTCAATCTAAATATTAATGTTGCGATGCTAAGTTATCGCAAAATCCTAATCATTGGGCTTCTAAAAGCAATTTGTTGATAGACATGCGATGCGATAAAACTATCGCATATCGCATATCGCTGATTCTAATAAATAAGCTTTAACGGACCATTGAAACTTTGTGATGCGATGAGATTCTCACATTTTGCATATCGTTGAAAACCAAAGGGAAGCCAGACTCGAAAACTTGCGATGCGATATATATTGATCGCATATCGCAATCCCAGTGGAAATAAGTGATACTCACCTCAGGGACGCGCGATGCGATGTTAAAATATAATAAAGTGGTTCAATAATAATAAAGGGAAAATATGATGTGGGCAGTTAAATAAGGAATTTCACAACTCCATGTGCCAGTTCATCACTTATCACAATTGTAGATATTCAAAAGACTCTTAGGACATGGCGCTTGTAACTCCCAACTTGCGAAATGCGATTGCAATTTAAATATTAAAATAATTATTGAAATCGCTCATCGCAAAACCAGAAAGTTTATGGCACACATTCTAATAAGGCTTTAGGATAACTGCGATGTGATCTATTCATTGAGCATTAAATTTTCACGTCGTTGGATACGGCAAAGAATTAAGAATAGTAATGACTGTGGTCCTTCAAAGATTTCATCTTTTGTGTTAATATCAATTCATAATATGAAATCTTTTGCATCAAATGCTTCTGCCCTGATTTTCATCTATACTAATATCACCACTATCTTTTCAAGAATTAGTCGCTCTAAAAGTTTTAGTATTTCACTATTCTCTGTTTCATATTTTTACAGTTTGAATCTGTAAGTATCCAACCATAAAAAATGATAAATAAAGCTCGAAAGACAAAAGCACCCCCTGCAGTGGCGGAAGGACAGGAAATTTTTTTGTTGATCTCGGATATCACATGTTAGGATTGTGGGAAAATTTCATGGGAAGGTATATATGACATGTTATAAATGGAAAAGCCAAAGGTAATGGAAGGACATGCAACGGCTGATGGACCTGCAGAGTCAGAAAATACACTTAGTGATTTAGCCGATTCTTTTCTTCACCGAATAGCGGCCCGCCCAAAGATTTTTCCATACAATGACATGATAAAATGGGTAGTTGAAAGAATTAATATAATGGACGGGACGCTCTTCACAGCTAA
Source organism: Pinus tabuliformis (assembly GCA_031772625.1). Taxonomy (NCBI): domain Eukaryota; kingdom Viridiplantae; phylum Streptophyta; class Pinopsida; order Pinales; family Pinaceae; genus Pinus; species Pinus tabuliformis. The sequence goes on along the minus strand of CM062820.1, from coordinate 1,423,463,689 downwards.
CGAAAGAATGTTTGGGTCCTTCAAGCCTGAAGACTTGAGGAAAATGTATCATTTTCCAGAGCCTCAAAAGTACTATAATAAATCATTCCTTGAAGCTTTCTCGAAGGAAACTGAAGTAGAGTCAGACCCCATCAAACAATGGAGGAACTTACCTCACAAACACAAGCACGAGCCATCCGATATGTATTTTGTGGACTCTCTAGCATCTCCATATTGTTATGCTGCTACAATGATGTGTAGATTATTTGGAAGCCCCAATTCTGCTATGTTTTCGATTGAAATGGTTCCATTAATTGAAGTAGCGTTGAACTCTTTTGTGATGGATTGGGCTAACATCCTATCAGATAAAATGGTCGTCCAAATACTTGACTATAGGAAAAATAGGTTTGTTACCACCCGAGTTGTTCCCCCATTTTATATGAGTGCCTATATAGTTGATACCATTTGTTTCAATTCCGATTTTCCTATCATGGGATCGAAATGGACTATCCAGGATCCAAACCCTATCCATATTTACCATAAATGCCTGTGGAAGTCCCAATATAAGAAACATTTCTACAAAATTTGTCACGGTTTCATCCTACCCATTCATCAGGCCATTTTTAATAGACCAGCTCCTTGGCTGTCCAAGGACACTAGTATCCAACGAACTTCAATTGGCAGTTGGTTTGGGGAAGAAATGTTTACATACATTAGGGTTTTTGGTAGCGTCACTGACATGCATGTCCTTCCTATTTACATTCCAGATAAACAATTACCTGGGAATTAGCTTGTCAAATAGTTGAGAAAAGGCTCACAAAAATTCTCAAGAATTCCAAGAAACAGTTATGGCCTGCCTTCCCTATTCACGGTGGCATCTATTCATTGCATGAGTATAAACATGCCCAAATTGAAGCTGAGAAAATAAGGGGTTTGAACCTAGAGGTTATTCTCAAAAGACAGTATGACCCAAATAAAGTTTCTTATAATTTTACTACTCAGGTAAAGGTTAAGCAATTCGTCCATGAAAAATATGAATTCGATGATTTATTTAGATCAGCAGAGACATTCACACAAGTGAGCCACCTGGAAAAGATCAAGCTAGAACCAGAAAAAATGGACCAATTCATCCACTACAGGATGCAAAGGCTTTAGACAGTACCACTGGACTTATTGAATACTACACCAGTCGTCCAGCAAACAGAGCAAAGCATAGAGCAGGATACAGAAAAAACTTTTGGTGCAGCTGAGACGAGCGACAAGGCAAGTGAACAGTTGGATACAGATGTTCACATTGATCTGATATTGATCAAAGAATGGGAACAATTTGATCAACAGATCAAAGGTCAAAGTGATACCCAAAATGTTATCACACCGCAATCCCCCTTAAGACAACAACCCATGATTCATGATCTTGTGATTGAAAAACCATCCAGCAAGGACTCAGCTATAAGAGAAATTGAGATAATCCCTGAGTATCCTTCATCAGGGATTACACTGAGCATTGAGGAAATCCCACCATTGGATGTGTTTTATAGCCCTAAACACAGAGCTCTAGTTAAAAGGCAAAGGAAAGAGAGAAAAATAGACCAAGCATCAGCAATAGTTCCTCAAGATGAATCCATGAATGTTATCTTGAAAGATTTAGAAGTCGGTCCCTCTGAGGACTTGACCAAATTATCTCAGTTTGCAGGGGCATATACAGTTGCCACAATTGATAAAGCAACCAATGTTAATGAATTCAACAAGGAAAAATAGCAAAAGATTAAACAACTTGAGGAACAGATAAGGGTGGAAAAACAGAGGATTGATCAGCAAGCTATTGAAAGATAGCAACAACTATCTCAAGAGTTCAAATAGCTAAAACTGGTGCATCATGAAGAGATTAAATCTAAGGACGAACAAATAAATCAATTGAAATTTTCAATTGAGAAATTCAAAGACAATCCCAAAGTTGAAGAGTTTATAAACGAAGCCTTAGAAATAAATAATTTCTTATCACAATAGCTAACCCAACTCTGCCAAAAGATATCCCTCATTCATCCACTATGTATCAAAACCAACACACTGATAGATCAAGCGGTCAATTCCAAGTTGGAATTTGAGGATGCAGATGACAAGATTACAGATTACATCTCTTGGAAAAACACAGAAAAGGGAAGGGCTACTAAATTGCCGGTAATTGAAGAATCTCACAAGGAGATATTATTTTCAGAATGGGAGACACAGCTAATCAAAGCAGAAAGAGAAACTTCAAGGGCCAGGGTAGTAAGGAATAATATCATTGAGTTGATAAATGATAATTTACACAGCACCAATTTAATTTTTGAGTGTTCTCCTGAAAATCTTCCAAAGGCAAAAGTGTTGGAAAAATAGTGGAAGCAAGATTTGAATACGAGAGAGGAGAAACTCAAAAAATTAAAAAACCTCAACTGGGATACACATTGGGTCTATTTAGTCAAACCGCATAGCCAACAAATGACAATCAAATGTCTTGTTGATGCAGCCGATCGCATGATTCCAGAACTCTCAGATGCAGTGTACACAGGTCAGTTGCATGCTAGGATGAGTCATCCACTAGAGATCCAAACAATGCTCGAGATTTGTTAGTTAAAGCCGCAGGAGGAATGATAGATGCAATGCATATTTTTAAAAGTTATTGCAATTCTATTTTAATCATGAAATCCCATATTTCGAGAGAGGTTGTTCCAACCACTCCAAGCATCTTTTACGAACAATTTGTTTTATTTTTACTATAAATACCCTTTCATGTCATTTTAGAAAGGGTCCTGAATTTGTATAAAAATTGGATTGAAGAAGATAGCATTTCTGCACTTCTTAATTTACTTTTGTAGAAAGCAGGGATCAAGGTTCAAACTTGTTGTAAAGAGATTTCAAAAGGACTTGCATTTCTGTATCTTTTTGGAGTTTTCAGAATAAGAAGAATGAACCAGACTGTTATTTCAGTAAGACGATTCAAATACATATGGTACTTTTATCGATGTCTTTTGCTTCATGTTATGCAATTTAACAGTCTTTTGATTCGATATTGTTGTATATGTGAATGTTCATTCAATTCTGCATTATATAACTTTTGAATAATTTGGAATTGATATTCTAAACATGTATGATGAAAATTGATGTTATTATGATATGCAATATGTTTTATATCACTTTGTTTGAAGTGACCATCTTCCATGCTTAACAATCTGTAGTCAAGTGATTGATCTTTATTAGCATTTGATTGCCAGAAGTCATTATAAATCACATTGATATTGGATTACCAGGGTTATATATATATTGTTGGAAATAATACTGAGAGGGGGGGGTGAATTAGTATTATCAAATTCTTTTCAATATGCCTTCCAGATTTATACTTTAATTTATTCTTCAGATATTGATCATTAATTTGTATGTCAGTGCCATATAATAATGAACAAGAACAGGAAAAATAGATGAGCACACCAAAGAACACCAGATATAAGGTGGAAACCCAATGTGGGTGAAAACCACCTGCTGCAATATGTCTCTATCTTCTTTCAATTAGAAACTTCTTTTATAAGGATTTTGTACTGGTGCAGTCTTTTACCAGTAGGCAGACTGCAACCTGCAGAGAGCTACAACTCTCTCTCATTTTCCAGTCTCTCCTGGAAGGGAGCTACAACCCCCTTTTCCCTTTTACTTCTTTAGGGACCACATTTCATTAATTTTCGAGCTGGATCCAAGAAGATAAAATAATCATCAAGTACATGCAAATCACCCAATATCCTTATACAATCAACCAATGAATCACCCAACTTCTCAGAATGCTGTAAACAGAAAAGTAATACCAGAAATCTAAACCTAGAACTCTGCAGCAATAGATAAAAGACAGCCAACAAATGTTTCAAGATAGGTCTGCAACTTCACCAATAGTGGCCTGTGAATACCCGCAGCTATTCTGTGTTTAAACTGCACAGATACGCACCTGGTAGGTCTACTGCTCTGCGTATCTCCGTACCACTCGTTCCGCTGCCCTGCGTACCTCTGCTCAGATCTGCACCTGCACTATCCATCTTGACAACGTACCTCCGCAACTTGTTCTTCTGTTACCCTGTGAACCTCTGCACTGTGTCTTCTTCTACACTGCGTACCTCGCATTGCGCCTTCTACTGCACTGCGTACCCCCGCACTTTGCCTTCTCCTGCGCTGTGTACCCCTGCACTGTGTCTTCTTCTGCATTGCGTACCTCGCACTGCGCCTTCTACTGCGCTGCGTACCCCCGCACTGCGCCTTCTCCTGCGTTGCGTACCCCCACACTCACGCCGTGGATCGGCTGTGAACCTCTGATTAGGGCCAAATTAACAGTCTTCCAATGTGCCATAGATAATCAGATCCACAGATCTGATCATGCGCCTGAGAGATCATGACTTATCAATAGATTCGCCCTAAGTTTTCTCCTTGATTTAGATCTAGCTTTTAAAACCAATCACCCAAAATTTCAGATCTTAAGATATTCAAATTTCACAAGTGTCTAGCCAAGTGGTCTCTTTTCCTTTTTATAGGCAAGCCCTTATTCAAACCATGGGACAAAACCATCGAAAACCAATACAAAGGATCCAAACAGGGGTTCGAATAATTTAGATCCTAAACCACTTGCCAAAACCATAGGATCATGAACGATGGGCTAAATACCAAGGGCCAAACATAAGAAACCCCAAGTGAGCGCGCTTCTCTGCATTGGAGTGAGTGAACTGGGGGACTGCACCTTATGAACGGATAACCTGTGGGTATGTCCACACTTCCTGGACGGCGAACTTGCGGGTCCACACCTTTTTAACGATGCACCTGTGAACCTCTTATTTTCCATCATTTTGAGAGCTTGAACATAATTTTTCCACTTGAGTGAGTTGCCATCAAGTAAAACACCTGTACCAGAGAGCCAAACCAGAATCATAATCCCAATAATCTCCCCCTTTGGACTTGATGGCAACCTCAAGACCCTCAACGTCATTCTCCCCCTTTGACATCAATGGCAAAGGGTTACGCTCCCCCTGAGAACATGCTTAGGCCTTTGCTTTGCTGATAATGCTCCTCCTGACTAAAGATCAGATCTACAAACGAAAAAATTCTTCAAGAAGAACCGTAATCCACCATACATGATACATGACCGTGAAAGAGATAGAGACATATTGCAGCAATATTCAGATCACCATCCATGTTCTCCTTCTGTACTTCCTCCAAGATCTTCTACCATAATGCTAACAATGCATTATTAGAAGAATATATGCTCTGCCTGAACTTGTGCCATTCGATCTTCGACCAATCCGCAACCTAGTAAATGTACGCATAGACTTCATATGAAACTTGCGCACAACCAACAATCTCTGAAACAGATGAGATTTAACAACAGGATGATGCATCAACAACCCCCAGCTTTTGCCTGAGGTATTCAAAGGTCTCCTTGGGCAATGGTTTGGTGAGTATATCAGCAACTTGTTCCTTAGAAGGAACATACTCCAACTTGACCTTTTGTTCAAGCACTTGTTCCCTGAGAAATTGATACTTGATCGGTATGTGCTTGGTCTTTGAATGCGTGACTGGGTTCTTTGAAATGTTGATTGCACTTGTATTATCACATAAGATGGAGATAGGTGGAGTACAAGTGATCTGAAAATCCTGCAAGGTCTGCATCATCCAAAGGAGTTGAGTGCAACAAGATGCAACAGCCACATATTCCGCTTCAGCTGTAGATAAAGCAATCGAACTCTGTTTCTTACTGAACCAAGATACTAATCTGGAACCCATAAATAATGCACCACAACTTGTGCTCTTCCTGTCATCCACGCTTCCGGCCCAATCTGCATTTGTATAAGCATGAAGTGTGAGATCTGTATCTCTAGGATACCATAAGCCATAGTTTTCAGTTCCTTAAAGGTACTTGAAAATTTTCTTTACTGCCTAAAGATGAGTTTCCTTTGGATTTTCCAGAAATCTTCCAACTATTCCCACTGCATGCATGATGTCTGGTCGGGTTCCTGTCAAATAAAGTAGACTTCCAATCATATATCTATAGGTTGGTTGATGCACTGTTGCTGATTCATCATTTGCACTGAGGCTACATCCTGTGACCATGGGGGTACATACTGTTTTTGTATCTTCCATGCCATATTTCTTCAAAATTTGCTTGAGATACTTGGTTTGAGACAAGAAGATCCCGCCTTCATTTTGTTGGATTTGCAATACAAGAAAATATGCCAGTTCTCCAAGCAAATACATTTCGAATTCTTTCTGCATCACCAAGACAAAGCTTTGACTCATAGTGTCATGCGGAAAGAGTCAATTTTGTGGAAAAAACCGACCTCCCTAGAAGCTAAGGCTTTCTAGTGACAAACAAAACAATCAAGCACTATCTTTCCCTAAATATGCATTTAAAATACAAGCAACCAGGTGTTCAAGTCTTACCTTTAGTCCAACGCTGTTTGTAGCAGCCAAGCCTCTCCAATTCAGATGAGCTCCTTCTCCTTGAAGCCTGCATTCACTAACAAGAAAACGATTGCATAGCACCTGAATAAATCATATAATAAAACATATTCATCATAAAGACCAAGGAGTTTATGAAACAAATTATATATAACAACTTGTTGAGAAAAATGAACTTAATTATATTAATTGGAAACAAGAGAAACCATTACAACCAGTGCCTTGGTGTTGTGCAGGTCCCTCCCAAGGTCCAGCAAGAGTTCTCCTTTACTTTGATCAGCTCACCCACTTCCAAATGAAGCTAAGAAAGGAATGGAATCTATCCTCTCAAGCTCTATAAGGGAGTCCTAATTTCAGCAGCATCTACCCTTAGGAATGTTCAGATTTCAACCTCCCCTCCCTCTGGCCCAATGCCTGTATTTATAGTGATTTGGAGGAAGTTAATCAGGTCCACCATCAATGGGATAAGCCCCTCTTTCAATGGGATAGCTCCCCTCTTGATGGGATAAGTTCCTCTTTCATTGGGATGCATGAACCATCTGGAGGCGCTCAATTCACGTCAAACCATCTTCTAGAATGCTCTAGATTCGACCACAAGTAACTTTTTTGAAGTAAAACTTGCGCCTTTTGACCTTTACAGGAGTACGCACCCACCCCCTTACAGACATAACGTACAAGTACATAGGTATTATGAACTTGAGGTGCGTATACGCAGGTAAGGGTAAGAGAAACTGCGTAACTAGAGTTATATTGACTTTTTAAAGACTTTCTCTCTTTCTTGGAGCTTGACATGAGGAGCAGAGGTATAAGACTTGCCAAGGAGGACAGTATGACAATTGATGGAGCCATACTGACTGCAAATAGTCATGGTGACAAATTTTAGTGTAACAGATTGCCCCCTAAAGTGCGAAGCGTGTAGTAGATTAGGGTTTGATATCATCTAGGAAGGGTGAAGCACTTTATCATTTCGAGGATTCTCTTGTGGAGAGCCCAGTCGGAACCTGCAAATATTCAACACAAAATACATATATGAGATCATATCATCGCTGAGGTAGGCATTCCCATACTCAGATCAAAAACTTTAACTAACAAACTAACTACTGCTCTGATATAGGAATGATTTCGCAGTACATCATAATCATAGACACATGTAGACACAGTATGGACGCAGCCATTTGTTTATAATTAGTCTACTATATAATGAATACAAAACTCCTTGTAGCCTCGATGGCGGAAACTAGATCCAGGGTCTTCATTTCTACTTCCCGAAATAGTACGATTCTATCCATGTGAATAAATGAGTTGATGTCGAACATGGTAGAAACCACTTGATTACCAGTCAATGATGTAAACTGTTAACAAGTGTGAGAGAGACCACCAGTGATGTCAATGGTTCTCAAAGTACCCAGTACAATCCATGAGATGTGAATGAATGTGTTGATGTCGAACATATCACAGAATCCTTCGATCGAAAGTCAATGATGTAAACTATCGTCAAAGGCAAGAAACCTGCCATTGAGGCATGCAGATTTCAAGGTACTGATGATTCCTAGATCATCTTTCTAGGTAATGTGCTGATGTCGATAGAAAGCGACCCGTTGCAGGCAAGCCCACAACACGAAATCATAGATCAAGTTCAAGAAATGTAGCTGTAAGGACTGACTCAAGGATCGTCAAGATGGATGACAGATATTTTGCAGATGAATGGTTTATTTGCAGTGACCTCTTGAACACATAACGACACAACAGATGGTTTGGTGACAGGTGACCCAAAGTTAATACCTAGAAACCGGCTGAAGACTTTCAA